>KN846952.1:7246194-7897194 GCA_000835395.1 Exophiala sideris | reverse complement strand
AACCCTAACCCTAACCCTAACCCTAACCCTAACCCTAACCCTAACCCTAACCCTAACCCTAACCCTAACCCTAACCCTAACCCTAACCCTAACCCTAACCCTAACCCTAACCCTAACCCTAACCCTAACCCTAACCCTAACCCTAACCCTAACCCTAAAAAAAAGCTTTCGTGTCAGATCCAGAGCGAAGTCACCGCAGCGAGCAACAAGGGCATCAAAGCTACCGTGCAACAGGTCGGTGAGATTGACGGCGGCAAATTGGGAAAATAGCTCCCTCGCCGGCTCTTCCTCGTCTCGGTCGGCCGGAACATTGTTGTAGACATATTCAATAACCACGGCGAGCTCCTGTTCCGCCTCTTTCGCCAAGCAGTCCAGTTTCCTCAGGGTGATGATCATTCGCTGAAGTGCCAGATCCTGAAGCGGTTGCAGAAGGTGATATTTGGCAAAACTGTACACTTCGACATGCGCAAGTAGTGGTTCTCGATAGGAAAAAGTGTCGTGAGGAAATTCATGCTCCTCGGAAACCCCGGCGGCAGTTTTGTACCTTGTCATGACGGGCGCAAGCCCAATGCACCTTCCCAGGGGGGTCAGCGGACGCATGCTGCATGATTCGAAGATCGCTTCTTGAAGATCCGGGTCTTCTGCATGAGCCGGATCAGACTTTGCCACTGGATCGTCTGGTATAGGTTCTGGCTCCAGTGATGGCCACTCCGCTGTCACTTCATGTACATGCACTTCCTCTTCGGCTGCGGCTTCTGCCTCATCTTGATCGACAGGTATATCTGCAAGCATGTCTCCAAATGGTGTCTTGTTGGTATCTTCGTTCCGCTCTCCGCCATCATTATTCACTCTCGCTTTTTGGTCAAGTGCTCGGCTGCCTGGCTCGTCTGACTGTCCTCCAGTGTCTCGGGGTACCGGATCAGGACTTTGGTAGTTGTGGAAGTAAAGCCATGTCAGGACTCTCCCGACCGTATCGCAATTTGTGTGTGTCGAGTCGATGCATCCTTCCGCCGATTCCCTCCAGCCTGGCTCAACCAGTTTCTGGAGTGACGGCGAGCCCGACTTCGAAAGGACCGCTTCGTGAACCGTAAGTTTGTGGTCGCCGGCACCGGCGCGGATCGTGACGCAAGCACTCCGCAACAATCTAAGAACTCATTCAGCCTTGGTTCGAACACGCACTTGGAAAGGAGCACTCGCTGTGAAAAGTTTGACAGAACTTCCTTCGTTTTGTGCCCAAGCACTCCGCATTATCCTGACGATACCGTAGTGCGATGGTCCGATGGATTTGTCTGTTCAACATGTAAGGCTTTCCAGTTGCATCCTCTCTGACGCCCGGTGGACAATGTGGTTCAGAGGTGGCGGCACAGTGGTCATATTCAAGAAACGCACCCGGAGTGCGTCCGTCTCTACACGCTGTTTTTTTGAGACATGCACATTCTTCGCCGCAGTAAAAAGTCATGTGGCACGGTCTTTCATTGCTCTGAAGTCACTATTGGCAGGTGGTGGCCATGACACGAGGTTCGAAGGCTTGTGAATGGACGGGCAAAGTACAAACTGCCAGACGCTCTCCTACTGGACCAGCGCATTTCGCTGCTGCCTGGCAGCCTGACCATGCATGCACCGAGAGAATCCCAAAGCCAATCCGATCAGACCCGGTCCATCGCTGCGTTGTCAAGCAAGTCAACATTTCAAAAGAGAAATCGGGGTCTACCACTCACTGGATGCTTGGGACTCGGCCTAGCGCTGCGAGGAAGAGAGTGGCAGTATCTTGCATCCGTTCATTTGACGACACATTGTCCTGCGTTACGCGCTGTCCCTCCTGCCGTGTTACCGACGTTAGTGCCCTCAACAACCATCAATGCCACATGTCGGAAGGGATTTCTGGAATTATTTCGTGGGTGGCCGGCAACAAACAGCAAGCCTATTTCCAAAAAAAAATGGCAGTGTCTGACACGAGGACGTCGGCTTTACATAAAGGTATGTAGTCATTATCTCTAGGGCGGTCTTTGTACATAGCGTTATGGTGTGGCTCTTTAACAGACGGACGGCCATTAGCTCTATCAGCCTATCCCAGCGCTTTGATGTTCAGGTGGCCACCGTGCCAAGAAGTGACTGGACGTTGAAGTTATGTCTCAAAGGTACTCCCCGTCAGACGCTGCTACTGTTTCTGGAAACAGGCACGACGGCTTAACATAGGTCTGTTAACCTCTAATTGGCTTGTAAGAACATCTCTCTTCTCAAGTACCTTAAGCTAATCCCAAATACCCGCCGAACCCTGGAGAGTTTGGTGGTGAAACATGAGTAGGGGGTCCTGGATGTGGGAGTAGGGAGTGACGGCCGCGACGAATGATCTTGACGTCGAGAACCTGATCCATACTAGGTATGAACCTCGCTTTCTTAACACTCTGAAGAGGCCAAAATGCCATCGATCCTCAACTTCTCTATCACGTCCTCTGCCCATTCACCACATCTTATTAACTTTTGCCCGGGGAAGAGTCGTTTAGGGCCATTAAATTGTTTGGGCGGGGCCTCGACTAGGTTGCAGACTCGTCGAAAATTTCCGTCATCGTAAACCGCTTTTGATGCTCTCCCGAGAAATCTTTTGCTAATGAATGCCGACTGCTCGTCCTCTTCGGGGCTCTTTCCAGGTCGATGATTACGGTACATTCCCTGCTGGATACTGCCAGACACTTGAAATATATGTTCCCGTACTAGGCCCCAGTTCGTGTGTCTCCACGAAGATGGTGACGTGGTTGATAGGCATTCCGACAGACTTCACCCAAAAGACGTCATAGTGCGGACCATGCTCTGGATTCGTCTCCATCGAGGCCATGATTCTATGTCTGTCGAAAACAACAATTTCGTGGTCAAAAACGCTCGGTTAGGGTTGAAGCCTGGGGCACCAGGCGTCGAGGCAACACGCAACTACAGAGCCAGTGCTAGGATCGAGAAAATGCCTCACGACAAGCGGAAGAGCAGTGAGGCAGGGTTTAGCAGTCGCTGATGAATGAATGGAACCTCAAAAACCTCGGTGGAGGATCCTTTTGGGGCTTCAAATGTCAGGGGCTGGGCTCGCACGTGACGGGATTATTGATTATGCCCATTTTCGTAAACATCCCTCTTCCTACCTAGAAAACCCGCCCGGTGAAGCTGTCCTCCTAGTTACTTCCAGGGCGTACCAAAAAGAACAAAAAAGGTAGAAAAGCTTCCTTATCGAACACCCCTCGCATACCATACTAATTCTCAACCCACTTAGACACTTACATAAGGAGGGCAAAAAACTCCTTGATAGCCGGAGGAAAGCCCCCTCCCCAGGAGGGAGGTTTTTTTAGTTTCTCGCTATTATTCGCCGCCGGAGGAACTAGACCTCGTTTTGGATCTGAGGGAAGCTCCACTATGGAAAAGACTCTTTTTCACCACTCACTGAGAGTCTATTTCTTTGGAGAACAACAACTGGCTTCTTGTGGAAGGACGTTTGTTGCGCTCCATAGGAAGGGAGTCTCACCCTGTACGGAAGATCCGACGCAGCGCAGAGATTGGTTACCTGCCGCCGATCAGTTATGGAATGTTGTCTTCGAACTTAATAGTCAGAATAAAGCGCCGCGTTTGCATACGACCACTACCACCCTCTGTAAGTTATTGAACAGTTTTTCGGATTTTCAATATATTAACTTGGAATTTAGTCTGGAAGCGCTCCCGTTGGTCGGATCGTAGGAAGGTGAAGTCGTATATATGAGCCACCGCGTTAGGGGAAAATAACAAAACGGTGTCACATACGTGTCAAGAATGTGCCATGTAGACTGCTTGCGACAGGACCTAGCCCCAGCGAATGTGCAGGTGGAATAGCATCATCACACAGCTCGGCTTCGAGGATTTTGGTAGGTTGTATTGAAAATCGCGCGAATGGCCAGAAACTGCTGGTCTTTCCAGAATTCTAGGGATCGGAAGTCGCTGGAGGAAAAGCAGCTGAGGGATGAAGACTTGGGTGCTTACAACCAGGAGAGATCTTTCGTTTGAACTTTAGGGGTTGTGATTGTCCCAGACATACCCTAGTTAGACTCAGAGAAGTGGTCTTCCTAACTTATGGATTTACGCAAAGTACGCTTATCAAATTTTGGTCATCCAGAATTCCTACTAGCCATAAGGTTGTAGGCTTCTACTTAAGGTCACGAATATCCCTCTTTCGCATACGAAACTCCTTCACTTTCCTATACACTAATCACTCCTAACCTCGCTCGCTCCAACGTCGATAGGGTACCTTCACCTAGACGGATCACCCGTGATAGAAGAAATTCTAGGTGTCGGCGGCTTTAGCTTAATCGTCGGGGCGAGGCAATTTACGGTGAAGATACTACGGCTCTAGTAAGGTGTTGATATCCTTAGGAACGGGACGCTCACTCCTAAGGCGGGAGAATTTAATATACGATAGTTCAGAATAGATTAGATCAACCGAGAAAAGTCAATCTTTAAACGACTAAAAGGTTACTACGAAGTAGTGCCCTATTACGATCTCGATTCACTCGACTTCCCCGACACGTTAGTGTGTAACATAAGTAGACTAGTAGGTAAATTAACGACAAGAGTGGTAAAGTGTAGACGAAAGTCATGCTTATGAAATATGAACCTCCCAGAAAAAGATTAGCGCCTGACGTGATGATCTGAGCTTATTCTACATATCGTCATTGTGGCGAACTGTTCACAAAACTTGGTCGTGGTTCAAAAACACATTTCTACACATGAAAGCAGCTATAGTTCTACTTTCCGCCGAACAGTAAACACTGTTTCGTTACCCATATCGCCAGAATGAACAAGCTTAAATCCATCTTCGGGAAGGACAAGGACCGCGACGAGTCTTCGCACTCGTCATACAATACCTCTTCGGGCAACACGCAACCCTACAGCACACCGCAAAGCGACACCTACGCCACACCTTCTAGTGGTAATCAGTCCTACGAAACACCGTCCAGCACCACTCAATCCTATGGTGCGTCTTCAGGCGGTAGCCAATTTGACGATACACCATCTGGTGGTGAGCAGTCCTATGGCGCACCTGCTAGCGGTGCACAGTCCCGTAGCAAACCTTCAGCTAGTGTAGCTGACTCAACCTCGTCATCGTCATTCCCTCCAAACACTGCACCGTCGAGTGGCATTGAATATGCCCAAAATTCCCAAGGCGTCGTTCTTCATACTACCCTGGGCGATATCACTATTGCGTTGTTCTCACAAGATACTCCGAGGGTATATTACGTCTCTAAGATATTGAAAATTGTACTAACTAATCTTGTAGACTTGCCAGAACTTTGCAACGCTGGCCGCCAGTGGTAAGTACGACAACGTCGTCTTTCATCGCATCATTCCAGGCTTTATGATCCAAGGCGGCGACCCCGATGGTACCGGCCGAGGTGGCAAGTCCATCTATGGTGGAAAGTTTAAGGATGAATTCGTACCTGAACTCAGACACACAAGAAAGGGGATTCTGAGTATGGCAAATTCTGGCCCCAACACCAACGGCTCGCAATTCTTCATCACTTTAGCTGCGACACCTCATCTTGACGACAAACACACAGTGTTCGGTGAAGTTGCCGCTGGCATGGATGTCGTCGACCGACTTGGTGCCGTCCGAACAGATTCCTCTGACCGACCTCTGGAAGAAGTCTCAATAATGAGATGTGACGTGTTCTAGAGTAGACTTGTCTGTCTAGTACAATGGCCTGGCAGAGACCCGCAATAACCTACAATGTAATTTCATGGTCACCTATGAGAGTTATTGATAAATAGTATTATAAGCGCAAGCACTTCGGGCTAGGACTGGACGTGTTAGCTGTTACGCGACATAATACGAACATCAGGGCTCAGTGTGAAATATATCGACAAAGCTAGCGGAGTTGGAGGTTGCTCCACGAAATGGAGTTTTAACCATGTGGAAGTGAGGTTCTGGAAGGCTAGCACCGCTGCAAACAATGCGCCAGATATGTGCACTCCATCTCTTCTCAATTCGAAGACAGTTCTCGTCCTAAAACGATGCCTCGACGTCTCTGACTCCACCTTTTCGGTCCTCCAAATGAGTCACTTGTTGCGTTCGACCTGCGCTCGGTGTATAAGTGGTAGTACTGGTCATGCGCCGCATGTTTGAATTTGAGTCCCCTTCATCCATAGTCTATGGGAACAGCAGCTCTTCAATGGACCTTTTTGGCCGCATGGGATCAGCTGATCAGCGTTGCGCGAACATCGGTGGGCCTAATAGTAACAGAGTGAACCATTATGCTCTCGACAGTTCTATGTGACTCATTTCGTAATAATCTAGTAGATAAGGACGTCTTTAAGCACCAGTCGCTATGTCGTGCCAGATACATTCAATACTATACTCAGGCCTTCCTCCATATTCTGTTGGTAGCCTCACTTCTTGAGAGCCTATAGTAACACGAAGGGACTCGATATTTCGCGCATCGTGCTGCTGGCCATAAGACTGTTCGAAGAATTAGCTTAGACCTTAAAGTCGAAGGATAACTTACATCCAGCACCCTCCAATGTAGATTGTACTTCAGGAAAGGTAGCACATCGTTTGGCTCTAGACTACGAAGGCGCATATGGCAGTGAATCTCTTCATTCTTCCAATATGCTACAAGATTCGTTGTCAAAGCGATGGTGTCCGAGTCCTCGAGGTTAAGCGAGTCCTGACGTCTACAATTCTCACTTCACGTCTTATTAGTATCTTCGGAGGAACTGCTGTAGACGAAGAGAGGGGGAAATACCAGTGTTCGATATGGCGGTTAGCAAAGATACCATCTATACCCACCAGATGGCGTTCATGTGGCCAAGTGCCAGGGTCATCACTGAAGTCACCTAAGAAGTAGTAGATCTGGAATGAGCCGTTCAGCGCGAATCTGTAGAACATGGTCAGCTCCAATGTTGCAGGCTCGAAATACTGAAAACTTACTTTCTGACCGTGACAGTGAGATTCCAATGTGTCAATGTGTGACATCTCATGAGTGGGCGGATATGCTTGTAACAGTCGATATTATCACCTCGTCTGACATTTCTGATGGCATCACGTCCGCGCGACTTTGGTCGAATCGATCTCAGATGCTTTCACCGAGGTCATAGGCGTTGACATCGATTATTCGATTCATGAAGCGATCAGTAAGGAGTTCGTTGACATCAGCTCTACGTTCTCCAAGTTCGAGGAGAATATTACTCAAAGCATCAACATCTCGGTGGACGATAGTCTCCAGCGTTATGTTGACAATACACTCATTACCACTATAGACCAGTCCTTCGACAAGACAATCACCGAGTCCTTCAACCAAGATATCCTGACCAATATAAACGAAACATTCTTTGCAGCTCTTCATAACTATACCTACAACACCAACATTACGCTCGACAACTCCTCGTTGCACTACTTAAACTCATCGATCACGGACGTCATATACGGATACATGCACACCCAATTCACGGAAACGGATTCCTCATTGAATCAAGATATGCGCCAAAGCATCTTGTCTTACTCATACAACGACAGCCCATGGTATGCCATTGCTATTCTAACACTACTGGTCATCTTCGGCATCTTGACGCTAGCTGGGCTGCTTTGGCTGATCTTTCGCAATCTCAAGCCTCACAAGAAGATAGGGCACTGCCCAGATTGTGGCGCGCCGCAGGATCAGTGTGCCTGTCGGACGTAATGAGTCAGGAAGACTGTCACTTAATGGCTACTTTTCTCTGGAGCTATGTTACTGCCATGCCTTCTTAACGAGGTGCTTTGAGTGGTGGTGCATGATGAAATATTGGTTCGGACCACGGCCTTGTATCCGTCCATCATGAACGACGCGTGTCTGCCTCTGATACTGCGTCTGAATTTGAGCTCGCACGACTCTTTCTCTACGCTCGTCATGGCAAGGACGTCGCTGACCAACAGTATGACCATGATCCACCTGTTCGTGCTCTTCTCGAAGTGGGACGGATAGTTGTTCCTGAACGAGAGCTCGTCAAGTTATTTGCCAGTGACCGGTGTCGCCTGTCCAGTCGACACCATATCCGTCAACCGCGAGTCGCCTATGGACAGGTTCCTCCGCAATCAGGGACTCAGCTTCTCTTCCCCGGCGAATATCTCGGACGAGAAGTAACCAGCAAGGCATAAACAACTAGATCAGGATAACGCATTGACCGAGGTGGGGGTGTAGCTCCTGCTCTTCTGGTCAAGGACGCAAGTCAGAGGAAGCATGTTTATACAATCAAAGGTCGTTTCTACTTTTTACGTTCTATCTTGGAACTAGGTAAGCTGTCCTAGGAGGACTGTAGGTACAGTCTCTTGATATACCACGGTTGGTTTGGGAAGCGAGCAGCTGCAAGTCACTCACTAGTTGTGATGCAGTGTGGCCGATAAATTCAAGCTCCAAACAGCTTTATTCCGCTGTGACTGCCAGACCCAGAAAGGGCTGTAACTCCAGTTGGCAAGCCGTGGTACTGCAGGATCGGCAGGGCTATCGAACAGGCGACCGATCAGATCTATGCCTCTGGCTTCTCTCAAAGGACCTGCAGCTCAGCTGAAACTCCTGGCCCGAATCAGGCAACCGTTGGAACATGCAGGGTGCCCAACTAGGGCTAGTGTCGAAACGCTGAACTGCAGTCGAGATCACAGATGCAGTAATCCCAATCAATTAACACTACCTTTACTCTCATGTTACGGCTGAACCATCTGTCTGATGGCTGGCTGGAGCCCGCATGATCTATGTAGTAAGAGCCTGCTCTATGCTGTACCTCATGTGATGACTTTACATGCAGAGGATGGAGGTGCTTGCACAGCCGGTTTTGACACTGTATCAGGGATTCAGCGTCAGCTTCCGCTGTAGACCTGGAACAGATCACTCTGTCGCCCGTGGTAGCCACTCTCAGACCAGCATGGCCGATGGCGACGGACAACATGCCAGCGAACAGGCCGTCAACAACCTTGGCAGCAATAACAACTTGGAATCGGCCTGGAACGTTCATCGCACAGTCACAACTCGCTCCCAGCCGACGGTGACTGTGAGTGGCAGCAGTACAGTCATCACGTCGTCGAGTAACAACATCCGTGCGTCCAAATGGATCCGTTGGTTTCATGGTAGCGTCTCTCACAGACCTAGTTGGACCGTACGTCCTCGAACAACCTGCCTCATTCCTGTTCAGGCAAATGAGAACATGCAGAACCAACAACGATATACAGCTCGCCAGCGGGAACGCAGACCAGGTTCACGTAGCGGGTATTGATGGTAGTTGTGGGCAGCGGAGTTGTTTGACAAGAAGATAGAAAACAAGCCGGCACTAGTTGCGCAATGCGCGGAGGATGGAGAAGATGGTGGCGGCAGTGGGGAGAGTTTCCCCCAGGGCGACAGCGTGGCATGGCACTCCAAGTTAACTACCAACAGGACCGAGCAGTCTGCTTCTTGCAGCAATGTCAGGTGTGAATGTCGAGGACCAAACGATCCTCCATGGCGGACCAGGACGCACCGCATCTGCGCCATATTGGTTAAATCCATGGGCCTCGTGCCGCTTCAAGGTGGTTGTATGCGGTGTGCTACCAGACTGAACCCGTTCTCGCCATGCTACAAGGTGCACTTCAGTGGGGAGTGTAGCAATTGCAGGTGGCTAACGTTGCATTGCATATTGATCACGCAAAGGTGCGAGGTTGTCAAGGCGAGGGCAGAGGAGGACGGCGATGCTGCATTGGACGTCGTGCTTCCGGTCGAGTGTAGGATACGGCAATGAAGGTGGAAGGAGCCGAGAACGTTCGGAAAAGGTGAGGATATTGCCCGAGATTTTCGTTCAGCTTGAATGCTTCACGATTATCAGGTGGCCGACCATGAACATGCTGCTGCATGCATTACCGACCAGGATCTCCCATACCAAACGATTACAGAATATCTCCTCCAGGTTCAGGGTGTGTATGCTGCCGGTGTGCTCATTACTGCCCGCTCGCGGTGCCCCTGCCTGGCAGCAACAGCTCAGTCCTTCTTGTCTCTGCCATGTTGGGATCCTTGATATCGAGACGTTCCATGCAGACATCGAAGGTGAGTTGACGTTGGTAGTTGTGATACTCGGCAGGCAAGCGAGGATCAAGATTCGATGTTCGCTGCAAGATTCGAAGATCGTGGTAGCAATAGACTCGGTGGCCAAGATAGGGAACTCATGCAGAACGCAGCGGTTCCAGAGATACCTTCTGAAAGTGCCCTCGTGAAGGGGATGGCAGCGGCTCTGTATCACCTCTCCGCCCAACAGCCTGCTTGACTAGCCTGCGACTAAGTTGCGCTGCGCAAGTATGGACCCTTCGTAAGTCCAACTCGTGGAATATGAAGTGACACTGCAGTTTGTTTGTGTTCCAAGCTCTTGATCATTCGCAGTGATGCAGGGCATATGGCGGAAAGGGCTGGCAGGATCGATGGGGGGACATTCGAAAACCTGTTTAGCGTCAGAATGATGAGGACACTCGATCGATGGGATGCCGGTGGGTAGAACTTACCCGAGAGACGACCGCATCCATGTGAATTGGCACTGGAGCTGCTTCAGAACCTGGGTGGTGTAGCAACGAAGGCTCTGAAGTAGGGCAAAGTGTCGGTAGTAGCGATGCTGTTGAGACGCAACTCCAAGCTCTTGGGCCCTTCCTGTAATGATGCGTGTGTGTACACTTCATGGGGTGCAATATTTGCCATCCATTGCTCTCGGTGGTCGTTGAACGGTGCAGAGATGATCGGGAACGCTTTAGGTTAATGGAGGAGAATTTGCTCTGAAGCAACCTTTAATGTCTTGCAATTCAGCAGCCGACACTGTTGAGACGCGATTCTGAACAGTGGGATCATTTCTGAATTGATAATCGTACCTGGACTTGAAGAGTGCAACTGTTGTTTGACATTCATTGCTTGTTGCCGCTGGATTCAATAGGCGCGGCAACCGATGATTAGCACTATGCAGCAGATCTTTCAAGCGCTGAAGCGATGGACCTCGATGAGCCGCAGGACTACTTGGTCCTGAATGGTGTTCCACTCATGTAAACAAGAGGTCGTACCTACAATATGGTAGAAGC
This sequence comes from Exophiala sideris, assembly GCA_000835395.1. Lineage (NCBI taxonomy): Eukaryota > Fungi > Ascomycota > Eurotiomycetes > Chaetothyriales > Herpotrichiellaceae > Exophiala > Exophiala sideris. The sequence goes on along the minus strand of KN846952.1, from coordinate 7,886,135 downwards.
TACCAAGAGCCGTCTTCACCTACGGCTGGCCTACGGCTTGGTGTTCTCGTGTGACGTCTTTGGATTTCAGTCGTTCGAGTTGCACAACATCCTCATCTTCCGGATCATCTGTGTGGATTCACCAGTTCACGGCCTTTGTGCAGCAAGGTCTTTATCACCTTGCTCTCCGTTCGGGAGAAGATCTTCCGGGAAAGCTCAGCTCCAAGCCACAGCCCTGCACAAGACCAGAAAATAAACCGCCAGTTTTGAAGAGCGTGGTAGGGGTTGTAGTCCTTCATGTGCGAGGTTTTGATGGTCACGAAAAGCACGGCGTGAAGAGCCCCCGGCTCGGTGCGTAGACGGTCGACGGCATTGAACTAGTCTGAAGTTTGTTTGGTTCCGGTCGGGAATGAGCAGATGTGTCGAGTTGCAAAGAAACCAGGATCGAGTTGGCGCAATCAAAGTGGTCTGTCGAATGTTATGCCTGCGCATCATGCCTCCCATCGAACCGTGCCGCATTCTTCTGGCTCTTAGATGTTCCCAGAGTGCCAGCCATAGCAAAGACAACACAAGAGAGCGTACGTTGTATTCTCTACAACTTGTCACTCCGCCATTGGTTGAACCCCTAGGTTGCATCATGAGGCAAGGCTAATTTCTGTTCCTCGCGATCACCGATCTTCCTCCTCTTGTGAGGGTTTGTATGCGTGCAAGGCAGGAGTAAGTCCATGGGGGTGGAGCTTCGGTGGAGAGAGACTTCAAGAAACGTTGTGCTGGAACGATGGGTGCGTCGATAGCTAGATGATTGTGGCTTCCAGAATAGAATGAACCGGTGAAGCACGCGCGACACGATTCCGGAGAGAACTGGAGAAGATCAAAAGACGAAGTTGCAGACAGAAACTTGAAACGAAAGATAAACCCGGAGGCCGACGCCAGCTGGGGACATAGCTGCTGCTAACCTCGACGGCAATTGACAGGAATTGGTATGACTGAACTATGGTGGAAAACGCGCAAAACGCGTTGCGGTTTTGGCGTGTCGCACTGTAGCCGACGCACCCCGCACTTTCTGCAGACCAGCTGAGAAGACCGCATTCTTCACCATGAAGATCAGTGTCAGTGTTCATTATAGACCAGCAGTCCTTCCTGACCGCTCTCCATGCAGGTTTCGATCCTCGATCGCGGGAAACCAGCCGCATCGTTCTCCCAGGCGATATCCTGAATCTTGGCAATCTCACTCTCTACATTCTCCGTGTTCCTGTCATCCCATGCATTGAATTACCTACACACACAGGCTCGGCTTGCAGCGCAGTCTTCTTGGAGACTGGAGCTCGCCTTTCGAGACAACGACAAAGTCGTTCCAAACCAGGCACGAGAAACTGTGCCGATGCAGAAGTCGAAGTGCGAAGACCTGAATACTACAACTATCTGGCCTCACACGACTGCATTCTTAACTCGCAATTCCTGCCGCCGCTCGAATCGGCGTCACAGAAGACTCTTCTGATAACATTCGTACGAGTGTGCAGACAAGAGAAGATTCAGGATTGGTCAGACGGTAGAAGACACATTCTTCAGCAATTCTCGCCCGCCCAGAAAGCCGGCGAAGTTAACAGCAAGAACACGTCGTCAATACTGGGTACGGTATCCGGCCTTGTCGATGGACTCAACATTGACAGCCACGTTGTAGGCGTGTAGAGACGGCTAAGTACGGGCAGGGGCATGTCGCAGACTTGCTCGTCTACCGTACCGGTCTGCCCACGGAGGATGTTGACTACGAGCCTTTCCTTCCATGGTGCCGCGCGGATCAACACAAGATCAGTCTCACTATCAACGTCGCCAATCATGAACTCCTTCAATTGCGTGGACATCTTGCAACTATCTTGAAATCCTGGAAAGCTTTGGCGATTCGTGCTTAATCAGCGCTACGTAGGGGTTTGTCAATTTCCCAACACCTTTTCTCCCGTCGTTATCCTCCTGTCCGAGTACTACGAAAACAAGACAAATCCGAGAGTCATGGGACCGAGGAACAAAAGCTAAGTAAGGACATTGATATGGTCGATGCCGACTTCAAAGCCATGGAGAACGACTCGCAAAACTACATGGACTTTGAGTACGATGGCCGGGATATCCCGAGGCAGTCGATCGAGGCAACGACTGATGATGATGACGCAGGAAAGCGATCCGGCTGCAATTCCTATCAGGTGGCAGCAACACCTTCCGAAGTTTTTCCAGGGGCGAACCTTAATTAATATAGAATTCAGCTTGACTTCGTGACTTCTTAACATTAGATTGTTAGGGAGGCGATCTCGGTCAGATTAAGCGCAACACATAGAGGCACAGGAGTCGTGGTTTCAATGTAAAGCGGTTCGTGTCGCGGATTTCTCCTTCTCCACTTCTGTTCGGTTATGCGCGATCTCATTCACCGGTTGGGTCTTCCTGCGCCGCTGTTAGCCAAAATGGCTGTCAAGCTTTCGCTAAGGTGCCCCTATAATGCTTGAGTTCTTTAATTTCTTGACACCTTGGTTCACCACTTCAATAAACCTCCATTACGCAATTCTCCACGCTATGGGGGGCAGGATCTTTCAATATCAATGGAAGTATTCATATTTAAACGCCACCACCAGCCCCTTTTGTTTGGGCAACCATCACCCTGACCAGACTAACCTTTCTGAGATCAACAGCTAATGACATTAATGCAGGGACTTACCGCATCTCTTCCATTGTTTCAGCAATCTGCAAGTCAATGCGGTCGCACCCATGCCGCTTTGTTTCGAGAACGATGGATCTGATGTCATGCAGGATAATACCCCTTGTGATGGTTCCATGCATCAAGCGAAGAGCACCTTCTCAATGGTCGTTGAAGCTTTATAAATTGGGCGGGTAGCCAGCGTCTTGGAAGTCTCTTCCATTCTATCCCCAGCAAAAACGTTTGCCTGAGTTTCTTGTTTGAAGTATTTTCATTCTCCCGGGCTGGCCCCGTCATTCGTTACCACTTTCGAGCCAGAGCACTGCCCCCACCCTGCACGTTCTTTACAGCACATCATAAATATGCCTGGCTTCTCTGCACTTGCCCTAGCGGCGTTTTCCTTCCTTACCGCCGCCACTCATGCGGCTCCGGCGGGCGGGAATGACTTCCGCGACACCCGCAGCTCTACCGCAGTAGCATCAAGCAAGATCTTGGCAAATACAACCACCACCACAGCAGGCACTACCACGACGGTGGGGGGCACCGCAGCAGCAAGCTCCGTAGCCTTGAACGCAAATGCTGTGGATTGCGAATTACAAATTCCTGCCAATGCCCTGACTGCTGAGGGACTTTCAACACCCTGGGTGCTGCTCCCTCCCTGTTCTCAAGCTGTTTCTACTCAACAAGCATTCGCCGAGGCCGCCGTTCTAGATCCCGAAGGACAATTGTCAGTCTACCATCCACTGATTATTGATCAGGGGAAGACCGCTCAAGCAGCACCTGTCGTGCCGGATATTGCCGCTGGATCTCAGGTGATCCTGTATTTCGGGTTCAATGGTAATACTTTGACACTCGTGGATACAAATGGACAAGACAGCAATGCATCCCCAATATTGCAGAGCTTGAAATGTGTAAATGGTCTACCTGGAGCACAGGGGGATGTGTTTGGCCAAGTGAGTTGGTGTAACACAGTTTCTTTCTGGGAGGCAACCAATGCTGCTGTGGCAAGTGGGAAGTTGCAGGTCCCTCCCCTCGGAACCGACAACAACGGAAACCAGTGCATATCTAGCCATTCATTTGCCATTGTTGACCAGGATCAGTCCGACAACTTACCGACCAAGTACTTGCTCCTGGCTGATGGAAGTACTGTTCAATTTACTGCTGCCAATCAAGCCAAATTTCCCAGTGCAACAGAAATCGACAATGCCTCGGACGAGGCTCTGATCGCCGACTTTGTCGATCCCGTAATTGGGTGTACGCCCTTCAGTATTCCAAGCATTGATGACCCTGGCACAACGGTGGCGTCCATGACCTCTCAAGAACTTCAAGCGATACTCCTGCAAAACGAACCTGCGGCCCTGATCCCTCTTAATGATCCGGACACTCTGCTTACATCAAACGGCCAGATGAGCACGGCAAAGACTAATGCTTATCGCTTGGGCGTCAACATGCTACCTTTGGGTAATGGGACCAAAACTGATGATGGTTCGCCGACAGCCTATTGCAATAACCTGATTGCCATTCAGCCTCCTTTCCTGGCGGGTTTCCAGACTCAACTGTCAAACGCCCAAACGCCTGATCCAACGGTTGGCAACAATCTTTTCACTTTCTTGGCCAATCGATTCCTGCAGTCTCTTACCAATCTTAATTGCCCCAACAAGAACATCCCCGTCACCTGTACGCTTGATGGGAACGGTGCTGCCACGGCATGCAGCATCACCGCAACCCTAAGCACTGGAAATGGGACGACGATCGGTAATGCCGCCGGCGGTGGTTTGGTAGGCTCTACAGCCACTGATCTTGCACCGACCTCTGCCTTCACCATAACAACAATCCCGACACACCACCTTCACAGCCATGGTTTTGGCGGGCAAACGATAGCCGCGAACCCTCATACCTTCAAAGGTATAGCAGCCACAACGGCTGTGGCGACGGTCACGCCTACTGGTGCAAACGCTGGAAATGGCACCGCTTTGTCGAGTCAGCTCTTAGCTGAAACTGGAGCAGCTTCTGCCAGTCAGATTTCTGCCGTTAACGCGACAGTCTCTACTGGCTCGATCTTAGGTCGAAACGGAGGACGGCGAAACTTCGCTTCTACATAGACGCTGAGACCTATATATAATGAACAAGGCCAATAGTTCTGCTGGTATCCGAACTTCTTATTGCATATGGACTCAACTTTGCTGGTCTTCCCAGAAGACAAGACACCTGATCTCAATACTTTCCCTCACACTATCTTTGTCACCATCAGTCTCAACCCAATCAAAAGCCGAATGTGGACATCTTTTCGCACGGCCTTCCTTGGTTGAAGAGTCATAACACTTGATGAGAAGCACTTCGTCCGACTCCATACCACTGACAAAATACCATTGCTGGCCCTCGGTGTACTTGGCATAAAATATCTCCATGTACTCGCCCTTTGTCGTAGTGGCATACTGCGTCTTGCTACTCTTCGGTGGTTGGAGAATCTTGATGGGAATCAGATTGTGGTCGTCAATGGTGCGGGCATCGCACAAAGCCAGTGGGTCACGTCGTATACGCGAAATTGGTCGCCAGACGTTGATGATACCCCAGCGGCCGTCTTTTTCGAGTGCATGTTGACCAAGTCCCGATGAAGTGTCAAAGTGATCCTGCAGAAGTTGCAATGCACATGCTGGTGTTTGGTCAATATGGATGTAGCTGGCGGGGAATATCCCGCTAACTGGCTTGCTGTCATCGGCGTTCTGTGGATCGCTTAAGGCAGCTTTGATGTCCTTGGGATTGTTTCGGCGGGTGATATGGCTGAAGACATAAACATTGCTTGCCCCGGTACTTATGCCGATCATCGTCAGCAGTAAATCACCCTCTTGATGGTCAAGGAATTGTAGTGAAAGCGTGTAGCCATGGAATTAAACACTGCTACGACGCTGGGATATATTCATGTCATGTGCACTTACACATCCTTCAATAGGTTTTCAACCTCAGGGTATGCAACAGTCTTTATCTGCTCGTCGTCGGTAAAGTCTTTCTCTGTGCAGGCTCGTCGATGGTACTGGAAACCGTGGACGTCGAGATTGAAATCGTCCTCATGGCCGCGGACGTCCTTGACGTCGATAGGCCGCTCATCGAATTTACGACGATATGCGCCTGCAGTGCCAATTGCAAAAGAGGTTTGTCCACCCTGCGAAGGATCAAGGTAGAAATTGAGCTTCGTATGGGCTACATTCTTGTCAGAGGTATGAGAACCACTGTGGGCAGAACTAGTGACGGTTGCGGTAGCCATGTCTGTGGTTCACAGGTCTCGTTCCACGTCTGAACTTGCAGGGACGGTGGACTGATCAAACGGATGGTCGGTCGACCGCGTTGCTGGGAGCTTTTCGTGATTAAAATGTCCCTGTTTCTAACAATGCTACTATGGTACGACCACGAAGACGGCACAACGGCAAGTCGGCACAATAAGTAATTTGTGTTACCAGGAGCAAATGATTCAGGGCACATGATGCCCGGACTTGAATTTATGGAGAATGTTCCCCGGAGACAGAAATTTAGTTGCAGAGGATTCAAAAGGCCGGGAAACAGGGGTCTGAATTGACGCCAGCAGATGCAACGCAGTAGAGAATGAGAATGGAAAAGCAGAGTGCGCTGGTTCGAGGTTTTGAATAAACGTCCTGAGTGAGGTCGATGTTCGCTGGACCTTGCTAAATCCCTTGTTGTTTCGAATGTCATTGTGCATCATAGTCCACACTAGAGGGGCAGTAGTGAGACATCCCATTCTTATTCCCGCACATTGATAGTGAACTGGTAGCCACGCCTATCAATATCTCAGCACCAAGTCTGATTTATGCCAGGATCTAGCAGCACTACAATCATCTGCCAATGCCTGACAGCCAAGCACTTCGGGATCAGCTGGTCGGAGCATGGGAACTCATTTCTTACATCGTCCATTCAGAGCAATCACCTTCTACTACCTTATATCCTCTTGGGAAAGATGCAAAGGGTATCATAATGTATACACCCGACGGCTATATGTCTGCTCAGTTACAACGTCCTGGACAGGTCGCTTTTAGTGCCGCACACCCAGTCGACGGAACTGAAAGTGAACTGGCTGAGTCTGCCAGGAGTTATGTTGGATATACCGGTCCGTTCCATCTTGAAAACGAAGGGTCAGAAACAATAGTTCTACATCACTTCCTTGTGTCGAGTTTTCCAAATTGGCTGGGAGATACACAAAGGCGGAAAATCAGTCTAGAAGGAGACCAGTTGATCATAAGTCTAGAAGCCCCTGTCGATATCAAAGTAAGTCTCTGCGATATGCATAAGACATCAGCAATAACAGTAAAGCAGGGAGAGAAGTGGAATCCAATTCTTCGATGGCGTCGCATGTCAAGTAACAAGTAAGGCAGCAGATCATAACGTTACCATCAAGGTAATAGTAGTACACTAGCAGCTAAAACCGTAGTCATAGCATTGAAGCCGTTCCAAAGATGAATCACGACTACTATACGTGATGTAAAATGGCTTCAGATAGCTATCATTCAGTTAATGTTCAACAAAAGCTACAGTTTTCCTGTACTCTGTATAAAACCGCCATCCACGACGAGTTCAGTGCCTGTAATGTATCCTGCCTCCCTGCTGGCCATGAATAACACTGCATTGGCAATGTCCCAAGCACTTCCCATTTTGCCAGTTGGACATTGTTCGTCCCTGATCTTGGACACCTTATCATAATCTTGTCCAAGCTTCTCCTCAACAATCATCTTCACAAGAGGTGTGTTGATCAACCCTGGCACCACCGTGTTCAATCTTACACCCTTCCGAGCATACATGACTGCCGCCGACCGTGTAAACGAAAGGATGGCCGATTTTGCCGACGAATAAGCAATGTGAGGAGAACCGATATGGCGCAGTCCAGACACAGAGGATACATTAACGATGGAACCGCCCGTGGATTGTTTCTCCATGATTGGCAGAACGAAATGTGTCGTCAGATACACACTCTTCAGATTCAGACGTATCTGTTGATCCCAGACGTCTTCGGTCATGGAAGCTGGATCCCCAGGCTCAGCTCTTCCGACATTATTCACAAGGATATCTATCTGTCCATAAGTCCGCATACAGCTTACAACAACTTCTTTCACCGACAAGGCAGATGTGACATCCCCTTTCACTACCGTAATCTTGGTGTTGGGGCTCTCAGCCAGAATCTTCTGTTTCGATTTCTCGGCAGCTGCAACAGAGATGTCGCAACCGAAAAGAGTCGCACCCTGACGAGCAAAAAGCGTCGCAATTGCTATTCCGTTGCCCCAACCCTCTCCAACGCAGCCGACCCCTGCTATCAATGCGACTTGGCCTGTAAGGTCGTGCATCTTCCGAGATATCGGCGGTGCTCCTTGGTCTGCCATGACTTATTTGGCGGTATTGCGGACACCTGCTTTCGAAATTCCTTTTTCGCTGTCTGCTCACGTAAGAGGATGATCGACGTAAACTGCGATACTGAGGAGACACACGTTCACGTAGTACGGCTGAATACTGGAAGCCAACGGGTATCAAACGCCGCGCCACTGGATTTCATGTTCCTGCAAGAACAGCCGAACGATTTTTACGTGTCATGCAATCCTTGTTACTGCACAATCAGAATAACCAAAAATGGATTAGACGTCTGAATTGACCTTCAGACGGCAGGCCACCATGCTCCACACTAGGCTGTTCAACTTTGTGCTCCGCGGGCCGTTCTGGGTCTATCAACTTCCCCATGGGCACGGCTAACTAGCTTTGCCCCCATGAAAGCCGGAATTGGTTGCGGGGAGCATACCCCGAATCTCAAATCTTTGTGACCAAGAACTAATATGCAATATGCATGCACCACACATCTCGCACATTTATTGTAAGCCACCACGGAGTATGTTCCCCGAGGACATTTCGCTGTCGAGTTCTGCTGCGTCTTGCTCTTCCAAATCAAGGTAAAGGAAGGGACCGTGCCAGGAAGATAAAGAGAACTCTTTCGCCTGACTATCGTCAATTATTACTCCTTGGTAGTTCGAGTACAGGATTATGCCCGCAAGACTAGCATTTTGGTTGACCATAGCTAGTTATTGTTCCTCCAGCGCTCTCACCAGAAACAAAATCCGCGGATATGGGATTTTTCTCCAGCGCCAAACTTCGAGAAGGAGAAAGGAATCAGAAGCTGAATACTTACAATGTACTTGTGCTCTGTATGCTCGCGCCTGCCTCCCTCACCTACGGATACAGTGCTTCCATCATCGCTACAACATTAGGGCAACCATCATTTCTCGAATATTTCGGACTCCTCACAGCCTCCAACGCAAGCTCTATCTTCGGTGCTACTGGCGGACTGTTCTTCGCTGGCGCTACAATCGGGCCTTTACTGCTACCATGGTTTGCCGATAAATATGGTCGGAGGTATTCGATCGGCTTCGCTTTAGTGTTGGATCTGATCGCCTTTGCTGTTCAGGCCGGTAGCACCCATATCGCGGAGTTCCTTGCTTTCCGATTCGTCGCAGGTGCAGGCTCTTTCATGACATTGGCGGCCGTGCCGGTAAGTTGATCCCGAAGCAAGAATCGGGAACATGCTGATGGTGATCTGCAAGCTGCTCATGAATGAACTGGTACCAAGCCGTATGCGAGGTGGTCTCGTAGAGCTTCATGCCGTCTTTTTCATCCTTGGCTTTGCAATTGCTTCGTGGGTGGGATTCGGATTCTCATTCTGGGTCACGACAAGTCCCAATGCCTGGCGTCCTCCATTGGCAATTGGTTGTTTCTGGTCCTTATTGGGTATTATTTGTCTCATCTGGGTTCCCGAAAGTCCTCGATGGCTCATCTTACAGGGACGCGAAGCTCAAGCGGAGGTGATACTGAATCGTCTGCATAGTGACAGGGACGACCCTAACAACACTTACGCCCGTGCCGAGTACTACCAGATTCTCAAGCAAATCACCATCGACCGCACTTTGGGCAATTCCTGGTGGCATATACTGAAAAAACCGTCGTACAGAAAACGTGCTCTCATTGCAATGGGCGTTACGTTCTTTATTCAGTCGTCCGGTGATCTGGTCATCAACAGTAAGCTAAGCAAGCATCCGTGCGAAAAGAATCAGGCTGACTATGTTGCAGACTACGGCCCAACGCTGTACAAGAACCTGGGATTTGGAACGACACAGCAACTGCTCTACGCATCTGCCTGGCTAACATTTACTCTTGGCATGAGTGTCATCGCCATGCCATTTGTTGACCGAATGCCACGCAACGTCATGCTCGCCATCGGTCTTTGGGGGTGCATGGCATGCTTAGTGGTCGAAGCCGCTCTGGTCGCCGAGTTCGTGCCTTCCGACAATGAGAACGCTTTGCGAGCTGCCGTTGCTATGTTCTTTGTGTTTCAAGTGTTCGATACCGGTATGCTCAATGGTAAGTGATCTGGCGCATGAGCCAGCTTCCTTGAGAGTATGGTTTTTAACTTGTGCCAGCACCTGAATGGGCCTACCTTGGTGAAATATTCCCGACACATATCAGGTCGAAAGGCTATTGCCTCGCTATCTCCATGTTGGCACTCTGCAATGTTTGCTTCACGCAAGCGGCTCCAGTAGCTTTTGCGGAAAAGTATGCACAATAATCCTACCAGACCACTTATGCGCACGCACTGACTATGGCTCCACAGGTCCGTGGGCTGGAAGTTCTATCTACTCTTCATTTTGCTTTGCCTTATTGGAGGGTTTGTGGCTCTGTTCTGTTTCCCTGACACTCGTTTCTTGCCGTTGGAAGAGATTGCGGCTATATTTGGCGACGCAGATGAGGTCGCAATATACCAAGCGGAAATCGAGGTGGACCATCAAACTCACGATATCATCGATCATCACGACGGGGAAAAGGTAGTGCAGACACATCACGAAGTAGCCAACTAATGACTACACCTTAAATGAAACATTATTGAACGCTAGGCATATCTCAGTCGTCAGTAATTCCTATGTATTGCTTCAAAACCGCCTTGCTGTCAAGCGAGCTGCTATTCTATATCATAATCCTATTGACTGAAAAAAACAGTCGCTCCAAGGGTATCATAACGCCCTGAAATGTTGAAACAAACCTATGTGACAGACCTTGTGTGTCGCTTAACACATATGCGAGGTCACAACTCGGCCATTACCAGCGCAAACTCGCTCATATCCGGTGGCGGCTTGTCAATTTCCACTTTCAGTTTCCTGTTAAAGAAGGCTCCCCTGTTACCGATCGCAATATGCTGACTCAAGGCTCTCGTCCTCCTAACTTCATCGTCGCTGACGCCGACATCATCACTCGGGATCCACACGCTCGGTTTTGGTTCTCGCAGCACGGGATGCATGAATGCAACACTGACTAACATATCCCGCTCTTCGCTCGTAAGGGCTTCTAAGTCGTCGTTATGCTGCATAATGATCTTACTGATGGGATCGTTCATCATCAGTGCTGCGACTTCGCGTTTGCGTGGGATCAGGGCGCTACTGATATATGCCTCGGCTCGCGAGAGGTCCGACTCAAGTGCTGCAAGCTTAACTTCGTCGAGAGGTCGATGTAAGCGTGCCAAAATACGCCTAGCTTGATGCTTGTCGTGCTCCTTTTGCGCTTCCATATCTGTTCCACGGCGAGACATGTGTGCCGTGCCCAGCGATTGTAAAGAATAACGTCGCCTTTTTGCGAGAGAAGGCGATCGTGAAGCTTGTTCAGCTTGCTCGCCCTGTTTTGGAGGTCCTGCCATCTCAACTACTTTCTTAGTGGCACCAACCGCCTCATCACTCGCCTGCTCAGTGTCGTGCAGATTCGAAGTCGAGGTTGGTGTTTGAGACTCTTTATCATGCAGAAACGTTTCGCTCGTCAGCTGTAGAGGAGCGTACCTGAACAGTGCACTAAAATGCACTGCCAGCCAGATCTGATACATGATAGTAAGCACGAGGACGATGGACATGATGATGCCCTGAGCCTCACACGAGACCTTGTTATTTGTATCGCGGACCAGGAAGAACAAGCCGATCAGGCAGACCTCCATAAAGTATAAGCCCGTGAACGTCTGATTGATAGCACTTGGGAACCATAAACCACCACTATCAACATTGCCCGTACGGACGACGTAGAGAATATTGTTCTTGATAACCACATAGAAGAGGCCGAATGTCAGTAGCATGAAAACCAACATCAGTGGCGCGATGACTGAGTAGACGAGTCCAATGACGGCGAACGTCGTATACCAGGGAATGTTTGATCCAATCCGAGTTCTCCAGGTGAAGCTCAATTTGCGGAATATGTCGTCAGGACTGTTGACCTGTCCAAAGACGTAGAAGTTCAGGAGACGGATCGTCTGCAAGATTGAGCTCGAGCTTATCGATAAGGCTTGCAGGATCAAGAATGAGAAGTAGTAATTGGCTGCAGTTGGTAGGTTTGTGGCCAAAATCTGGGGTACGGACGCTGTGTTGTGTATGAGTTCCTGTACAATGCTGGTGAGGCCAGATGAGATGGTTGGAATAATAAAGACTTCGAAGACGAGAAGGATGAAGTACCAGAGCTGAAGGGAGCGCTCGCCTCGAGAGCCTGTCGTAGCCCCACGAGTGCTATTCGTCATCGCTCGAAGGACAATCGGTGTTGGACCACTCAATAGAATAACGAGGATCACCGGAGGAAGTGTACCTTGTACGAATGACAAGAGCCAGCGAGGCAGTGTGCCTATCCAGTGCAGCCAGGAAGTCGAACCAGCTAGTGTCGACACTCTCGACAAGAGTCCAGTAAAGAACGATATGAGACCGAAAACGAACAGCAGAACGATGAACAGCACCACGAAGATGATAAGTCGTATGCCTCTGTTAAGCCCAGTGTGGTTGAGTGCGGGCCAATTGATGTCTGCTGGTGACATCTCGACCGTTCGTTGAGCCATCCGTCCGGGCAGCGTATGAGCGACGGCCTGACATGCCATATGTGCCGCCTTCTGCGTATTAAATTGCACAAAAGCCGATCCATTCTGTGGGCAATGATCTGCTGCATCAAGGTCTGCCTCAATCTCCCGATTCAGGCGCGCAAGTTCCCGCCGACAGTAGTAGATAGTGTCCACCTTTAACTTGAAGAATCTACCGACCAAGGGAAGTTTGCATATGTTTGCACGACTAGGCCGAGGTATTCGCATATGTGCTCGTTGTTTGGGCGTAACGTACTTGGTCCACAGAGCTTCCGTCGTCAGGTCATGTTGAAGGTCATGTTCGCAAGCTGCCAGAGTCGTACACTCGGTCGTTTCTGCATCGGCGTAAGGCTCGCTACCGCTATGCCCTGCGGCTGTCGTAACCTCTTTGAGCGTCGACATCTCCTTTGAATTGACGTCGCTGGTTCCTTGCCCTTTCTTCCGATGTTGCTTGATCACTTTACGAATCAGATTGGTCTCGGCATTTTCCAGACGAGCCTCGTACTCCCTCCATAATTTGTCCTTGTCGGCGAGTGACTCCAGGTTGCGATTCAACCAGATTCTTCGTACACCACCAGGAAAATCGTCATAGAGTTCCATCAATGCTTCGGTTGTGCATAGATTCCTGGGTATGTCCATGATGAGAACCGTCGTGCTCGAAGCTTTCAGTCGATGACGTCGACTTCCTAGATATTCTTGCCTCTTCACGACATAATGCAGTAACTCGTGGTAAAACAAGAAACAGACCCAGATTATGGCTCCGACCGCTAAGACAAGATGCGCCCAGTATCGGTTGGTGTTCTGCGGTGCCACGTTGGACCATGCCAGTGTATCCAGGCCAGTGACGTTATACTGGGTCGTGCCTATGGTATTGGTTCCCTTGCCATCAACATAGTTGATTGGGATCAGGATAGGGATGATAACCAGGGTCATTGGACAGAACATGATCAAACACATGCCCAGATATCGGAGGAAGAAGTAGGCATCCATGCCTGCTTTGCGTAAGACCAAGTCATTCGGGGTTTTCAACAACAACCAAAGCCATCGGAATGGATTGTTGGGTGGCGGTTTAACTCTGTCCCGGGACGGAATCAAGAAAGATCTCGGCTGATATATTCGCTTTGCCCAAAAGTAATTCCGAACGATCAAGAACGCTCCGAATTGTACAGCAAATAGGACGAAACCAGCAGCAAGTGAGATAATAAATGTCTGGACCGTTGTCCCTTCTTTGCCCTGCGCAGTGCCGGCAGCGCCATTGATGATATTGCCGAAAGTGTCGGACATGGTCACATGACCGGTGTTAAAAGTGAGGTTATGACAATGTAATTGTGAGGTTGTCTAAGGCCGAATGGTTGCACAATGCATGGACGGGAGGCTTGGGCCGCCGATCCAGTCAACAACAGACGAGATCTTGATGTTGGTACATTGACAAAGATATCGCGATGTACTTGAATTGTTGTTGATCGATGATCAAGAATCAAGGCGAATTTCAAAAACACGGTCACGCTTGACAACTGTCACCACTAGTACCTACTAGGGAAGGTGTAGACGTCATACTCATTCACACGCCAAGCATTTACAGCCTTGCTTACCTAAACCAGGCTGTACAGTTTTTTGATAAAGCGGCATGCTCTGCAGTGGACATATCTGATAGGCACGTAACCACACCACTCTCAGATAAGTTTCAAGGCGACATACTTTGTCGCCACTACTTACTCGTGTCAAAGAGAAGTAAGCTATGTTTCGTTGACCGCCATATCTGCTTCTAAGGATACAAACTGAACTGGGATGTCCTACAAGAGTCCTACAACAAGAGTTTCCTGTAGGTTTAATCACATGGCATTGTCACGCAATATATTTTATCGAGCTTGATTTACCACGCTCATCACCAAAAGCTACATTACGTACATCGTTTCTGAATCATAAGAAATCTACCAATCCGCCCACTGAGCCCCGAATCCTTCTAGAGGCGATGTATCTTCCGCAACTATAGCCTGTAATTGTCGGGCATCCAATCCCAATGCAGTCAAAATTGTCGGAGCAACCTGTGTAGTATTCACCATTCCGGTGTAGGTCATCTTTTTGAGCATGGGATTGCTGACGAAGCAGGCGACGTTTCGATCGTCATTGCTGAGGCCACCGTGCTCTGCAATTTTCGCCTTCGAAGTCGTATAGCAGGTACACAATTGAGGTCGGACAATGATGTGTGGCACGCGTGGCGATGTCAAGGGATTGCCAAAGCCTTCCTGAATGAGATTGGCGCCAGAATTACTTCCTGAATCTTCAATGCCGTTGCGTTAGCTTGGAGATTGGAGACTGCCTTCGGAATATCTGCCGTGTTATTGAGCCACATAAGGGCAATATCATCGGTCGTCATGAAAGCTGTAGGAACTCCAACTGCTTCAGCGAGAGCATCCGGAGATACCTCATTCCACAGCTGTGGATCGACAGGCGCTTGCCCACGCTTACTTGCGATGATGATGAGAGAGTCGTTCAAATAGCCCTTAGCCTCAAGTTTTGAAACAATCTGGCCAAGAGATGTATCCACGAAGTCGAGAGCCTTCAACAACCCTGTGCTGAGCTGAGGGACGAATCGTTGTTATACCCAACGGTCTTTTGTGCAACAGAGACAGCCTGAAAATTACCACCCATAAGGGCCGGCATGCTACTCAAGCTGCCACTAGAGTTCGTGGGGACATTGCCGTCAATGAAATCAAGCCACGCCTGGACGTGACGAGAATCGTATGTAATTGTTGCATCGATAGTGTTTGCGATGGCGGCAATTTCGGGAAAGTAGCCAACAGATAGCCCTTGGCCACTTGGGCCACGCACAATATCGTAAGCCGGGTGCTTATCGACATATGCTGTTTGCTTTCCTGTAGCATGAATTACTTCGAAAACAGTGTTTACCACGAGACGTTGATGTGGATAGATTGCAGTACAAACCCCATTGATCAGCGTAAGAGGTAAGTTGCTTTCGTCAATACCTCCGGAGAACAACATGGTGGAGTTATAATCGATGGATTCGTCGTACACGACTTCAGAGCCCGCAGGACCCTGACAATGACTCCCCGGTGGGATAGTATGTCCAATCCCAAACATCATCGTACCAGATGCCTGTAGTTCTTGGGGAGCCTCCAGTGAATTGGGCCATAGTACCCGGAAAGGAATCCGAAGGCTATAACGTTAGTCTAGCGAGAGACATGAGTAGAAAGACCTTACAGGGATCGTTCCCGCAAGATAGGCTGCGGCGGTGAAGAGAAAAGATGCGATCTGATGGACGAGGGATGACGGAGTGTCCTGCATTGATAAACATTGAGACAACCATCCGGATGGCACGCTGGAGAGAGATGAGCAAAACCTCCATAAAAATTGAAGTGTCCTTACTGTAACAGGAGGAGTAGGATTGATGATACCGTCTTCCAAAACGACAGCAAATGTCATCTTTTTGGTCGGACGTTGGGCTTCAACATCATTCCATCTCATGGGTAAACATCCAGTGGAGAAGCTTCTCCAATCAATTTTTTCAATCTACTCAATGCTGTGACAAAACACCTGCTTTATTAATCCATGAATGCTTTTTCTGGGTGCATGGAACTGCTACCAATGAAGACCCCATTCGAAACGGTAACTTGCGATCGCAACATAGGATGCAGGTACTGCTTGCGTAAAGCAAGTCGTAGCACAATAACAAGTAAGTCCTTAGTGGCAAAGTATGCATCTCATTGCTACTTCTTCATTGCCTCATTGGCTATTCTCCTGATCGTTTGGTGGCCTTCAGTAAGACCAGGTTCGTTTTCGTCAAATTCCTCCAACCCAAGAGCACACCTTCCTCTGATGCTGAGGATGTTTTCTTCCCGCGCACCATGATCGTCATGTTCAGCCTCGACCTGATTAGGGGCCTCCGAAATCCTGGTAATAGTCTGGCGGTGGCACTGCATCCCTAAATGCTTTGCGGTGGTTGAGCATGTTCTAAATGTTGTACTTGCCAAGTGGTACATTCGCAACGTAAAGAACCTGATTAGTGGTCAGACGTCGAGAAGTACATGTAGGGTGAGCAGACTGAAACATACACTAGAATCTTTCACAACCTTGTTCTCGTCCTCAACCTCGTGGAGGGTATCAGCATGCCAGAAGATAAAGTCACCTGTTCAATTTATCAGCACACCGACATATTGATCGCCCACAGCCCAGCACACATACCTGGGTACACCTTGGGTATACTCATGATTGCGCGATCATGAGCAAGATGAGGGTGGTATTTGGGGTTTGCATAGATTTGACCTCTTGCAGGAATCGGTCCGGGGAAGGTCGACTGGGTGACGTCCAGATGTTCGTTTAGGAAGAAAGGTCGAAGCATGATATAAGCAGTGCTGAGCTTCAGACTGGGCATCACACGTAGCGTTCCCTCACCAGGACCGCATTCAGACATGCTCAACCAACCTTGAAAAGATCGGAAGCCCGAGCAGCTACCCAACTCTTGGTACATGTCCACCTTGGCATCACCACGTCGATCCATCTTCCAAGGGTCATACTCTTCCCATTTGCCATCAAAGATCTCTTGGTAATAGGACCTGTACTCAGGGTCCTCCCAGCGCTCAGTCGAGCTGGAGTCGAGGTGAGCCTTGAGGCTGTACGCCTTGTCTCCCGCCTTGCGAATGCGGAAACGGTCACAATATGCCACTTGAGATGACCGATCAATGGGAAGGGTATCGTCATCGACATGCCACAGCTGACTGGTTGCATCCATCGCCTTGAGGATTTCGGGATGAGATCTGGCTTCCATCTGAGGTTTGGTCCAGTATAGCAACCATGTCGTGGGATCGAACAATGGCCGTCCTCGGACTTCCGGATGTTTCTTGGTGTAATCTTGCAGCTGTTGTTTCCAGGCCAAGGACTGCTCTGCTGATAATAGTCCACGGAAGATTAGACATCCCGTGTGACGAGCGCGTTCCCTGCTGGTCGTCCTCTTTTGGATGCCAGAATCTCCCAGGTGGTTCATTAAAAAGGACCGCCACGAAGATGCTCGTAAGGCACTCGCATACATCCGCAAAGGCGTTGCCACCGAGGACGAGGTCAAGGAAGAGCTGGCATTGACCGAAGAAGCCGTCCGTGAGCAAGCTGAATTTCACAAAGCAACGACTTACTTGGACTGCTTGATGGAAAGTAATGGTCGTCGCACCATGATTGCCATTGGAGTGCAGGTCCTTCAACAGCTCTCTGGCAATGCCTTCATGTTGTCCTACAGTGTCATCTTTCTGCAACAAGTCGGAGTTACGAATCCTCTCGCATCTTCCATGGCCAGGACTGCTATGGCCATTGGCGGTTCTTGCTTCGCCTTTTACTTCACGGACAACATTGGACGACGCCCTCTGATGATCGGATGTGCTGTGGGTATGTGGCTTGGACTCTGGATCACTGCCGGCGTGGCGGGCTACACCACAGTCGAAGGCGGCCCAAAGGCTCAATTTCTCTTGGCTCTTTTGCTGCTGTGGTCATTCCTCGGAAATCTGGGTTGGGCCTCCTGCGTCTGGATCGTAATTGCTGAGGTGGGAACGAACCAACTTCGGGAAAAGACCATCTCAATCGCTTCCAGTGTCAGCTTCATAGCTGTCTTGTTGGTCAGCTATATCAACCCTTATGTTCAAGAAGAGCCTGGCAACCTCGAGGTGAAAGTCGGTTTCATCTATGGCTCCTTCTCTCTCATCGCCGTCTTCTTCGTCTACTTCTTCGTCCCAGAAATGGCGAATCGCAGTCTGGAGGAATTGGATCAAATGTTCCAGGAAGGAGTATGGGCTCGAAAATTCAGGAACCACGTCTGCCATGGTATCGGAGCCCGACTTACTGAGGTTCAAGATCACAACGCCTCATCAGGAAAATGAATAGACGGAAAGGTTGTCAGCGCGGTTAGCGAAACAGAAGTTGAGGCTCAGATGCCCAAGAAAGAGTGATTCAAGTAGAGTCGGTGAGGTGCGAAGATATTTGTAGATAGGCTTGGTTCTGTGGTTTGTGCGGGCTCTTGGAGCGACGCAACTGAGACACACTGCCTGGAAGTGCAAAGACTGGCTGGTTAGGTGTGATGCCGAAAATCACCGAGAATATGTCTCTGAGTAGAAGATCACGACGGCCGTATGTGTGTGTTTTTTGCCATGCTTTTAGTGAAGCTGCAATGTGTTGGTGAGCTGGCGTACTTGTTTCGCAAGAGTGTAGAAGAGGAGAGCATGCTCAATCTCCGTTCTCGGACCAAATAGGCCTTTCACATAAGTTGAGCGTCTTGATGGTAAACTGCTTCGACATTGTGAGCTTAGCCATCTGTAAGAGCATGTTCCTCCTGTCTTGTATGCCATTGCAGCGCATCCAACTCTTGTGTTCCCACCACGAACCGAGAAACCCTGGAGGTTACCCATCGGGGAGTGCGAAACTTCGGATCGGTAACAATTGTCAGTTCGATATCTGAGAGCTTGTGCTGCGTAAAGACCAATCAGATATTAAGAGAGAGCAGCGCTGGGCTTGATGTGCTACATGTAGCAAGAGAATGGGCCGTTCGGTGTGAGTAATGGCAGGCATCTTTAACAAGAGCAGCAATCATGGTACTACCTGCCTTTCGGCTCCTACCATTTTTTCGACTAGACTCTGTTCCATGCAAAATTCTGCTTGCTGGTTTCTTCCAAGAGTCATGACGTAGGATCGTCTGAGGCGCAGCGATGAAGGATCTGTCGAGTCGCTGGTAGGCATGCATGCTTGAGATGCTGTGGACGCGTCTCGGAGCAGAAGCTGTGTTTCGTGTTTGGCGTTCTCATGGTTAATGCTTAGCCGAATGCATTACTGCGAACCATTTGACCTCACGAGATCAAGTCAACAGCCTTCTCACTTTCAATCTTTCTATGTCCTTTATCTTTCCGTGCTTCAAATCCAGGTCTTAATGTTAGTAACACTCTTACAGATTTCACTGAATTTACATTCGTCCATGTCTCCTGCGCCTTAATTGTTTGAGCACGCTAACCACCGTAATCACTTGCCAATAAGGTAACCTCCGCACATCCGCTATTGATGCTGCTTCCAATCCTCAAAGTCCCACCGCAGGACATCAAAACGGATAGGCTGCCACCGTTGCACGATATTTGACAGTCAGACCCGACAAGCGAGCATGACAATATGTCCCTTGCATCTGCTGTAATGATGCTTTCCTGGCTGAAATACACGTCGACGGCGCCCGATTCGGTGCTCGACACAATGTTTGCGATTGAGCCGCTGTCGCCCTCTCCACCCTCGCCAGTGAATATCGTCAATTGTTTGTCAGAAGTTGCCGGGATAACGAAACCGGTATAGTCGTCCGTATTGGCAGTGAGTGTCCCCAGTGCGTCTTCACTATTGGCAACAATGAGAGTATCAGCGAAATCTGGAGTCATGAGTATGAAGCTCTGACTGGGGGCCCAGGTGCAGGTTCCACTAGGTGTAGAAAAGGTGGTCGTGGTGGTGGTCGTGCTGGTAAGAGATGTGGTTGTGAAAGAAACAGGTTCAGTCGACTGCCGAACCGTGGTGGAGGAATTGAAGAACGAGCTCGAGGTCAGCCATGTGCTCGTCGGTGAAGAGATCGAGGAAGATTTTCTGGTATTTGTCGTCGTGGACAAAGTGGTGGAGGTGTAAGAACTGATTGATGACGTGAACACTTGAGGCACTTGCTCCGCCCTGAGTGAGATCGACGCACACCCTCCCAGGGGTGTGCCATCAGACAAGTACACTGTCCCATAACATTCGAGTAGCTGGTTGATACCCGGGTCCGTCATACAGCTCATTTCGCAGCTGCTGCTAAAGGTACATGTTAAATTCTGCAGGTCCTGACTGACTATCCATGCCTGGTAGACAAGCTCAACGTAACCGGGCGAGTCCGCATATAATGCAGCAGAATCTCCAGCCAAGTCTACCAAATGCAGGTCCGAGTCCAACATGAACTGAGTGGCAGTTGAACTTGTTGCATTGAGCTTCAGGACCCCATTCGCACCTATGACATACTTCCCGTCGTAATCGGCAACATCGGTGTTAGCCCGAAGAACGAACATTGAGTCCGAACCTGGATTCGAGACCACGGTACACGCCGGTCCAGACGATGTCGTTGTTGTGCTAGCGGTTGACGTGGGGGTGTGCGTCTGAGTGGAGGTCGAAGTAGTATTCGCCGAGGTGATGGGGGCTGTAGTCGATGTCGTATTCTGTGGAGACACGGTAGACGTGGATATCGAAGTTATCGCGCGGGACCTTGAGCTAGCTGTGGAGGTGGTAATCGATGGCGACATGGGTGTGAACGCGCGAAGCGATCCAGTATCACAATCTTCCTGCAGCTCATTGAACAAAGCAGGGATACCTTGGCAGAGTTGAAGGACAGAAGCATTCCCAGCAACGCAGCTCAGGACACATCCGCGTTCGAAGACGCACTTCAGGGTGGTAAGTTCTCCTCCATATTCATTCGAAAAGTCGATTGCGCCCTGGTCCAAGAACGATATTCTATTTCCTGCGCCGTATATGGTGGCAATCCTCTCGTCAGGAGCTATAAGCGTTGAGTCCTGCGCGTATGTAAACCTAGCCGCTCGGGATTCGTCCGTGGTAATAATGATTCCCGATGATATGTTTCCGTCATATTCCGCATAGGTATGGTCCCATACAGCGACGGAAGAAAAGACTTCGAATTCAAACGTTGAGCCTTGCACAATAGTACACTCTGGAAAGACAGTAGTGGTACTAGTGGTGCTGGTGGTTTTGCTGGTTTTGCTGGTTGCTTTTGTCGTAGTCAACAGTGTCGTTCTGTTGCTGGTTGTGGATGACCGACTTGTGGAGTCAAGAGAGCCCCAGGACGAGGAACTAATTGGTTGTGATATTGAAGTTGTGGTATTGTTGCTGGGCGTCTTAGAGCCTGTGCTCGTAATAGTATTCGAATATGCCGAAGTGCCCCTTGTGCTTGTACTGCCATCCGTAGTCGTGGATGGTTTAAGGGTAGAAGTAAGAGAGTTTGAAGAGCTAGGATGGCTATATGTAGAATTTGAAGACGAAGTTATGGTTGTTCGCAAGAGTGAAGTCGAAACCGTGGCGACATGGCTCAACGTCGTAGAGGCTGTTATCGTACTAGTGCTCGAAAACACAGATGTGCTCTTTGTGCTACTCGTGCTATGGATGGTCCTGGACCTAGTCGTGATGGTGCTTGTAGGGATGCTCGAATGTATCGAGGAACTTGTTGTGCTACTCGTGCCATGTGTAGTTGAGGATGGCGTTGAGATTGGCGCCCTTGCTGGAAAGAAATCAGCTCTGTCCAAACAAGAATGTCGCGATCGAGGATACTGCTCGTACCTTGATGCACTAGAGAGACTAGCACGCAGTCCTGGATAGACGATCCTGCAATGGTTATCGCAATCTGTCCACTCTCCAGCTCGCAAAATCCAGACGTGCCTTCGAGACTCAGTGCGCCATTTCCAGATAAAGCCCATGTTTTGGACGTAAGAGTTGCGGAGGTGGATGATTGGAGTATTCTTCTGGAGACGTCGACCTCTGCGCCTACGAAGTCCCCGCCAGCCTGCAGCAGGCCCTTTGCGTCGAGGGCAAAAAGTCCTGCTGTCTTTTGGCTATCGACAACAACACCGTATCCATTGACAAATGCTAGATATCGTGAAGCACGCTTTGCGATACTCGCGGCAGCTCCTATACGTATATAAAAGCTGTCTGTTGGTACTGGAGCTGAGCTGGAAGTCACAGTCGTGGAAGTAGTCGTGGTCGAGCTCGAGTAGGTAGTACTATCCGACGAGAAGGTCGAAGTTCTACTCAATAACGAGCTGATTGCTGTCGTAGAAATGCCCGTAGAGAAGGTCGAAGCCGTGCTCGAGCGTGAGCTGACATCCGTGGTAGAAGAACTGTCCGTCGAGAGAGCTGAGGTCGTACTTGGGTGCGAGCTGGCTCCAGTCGAGGAGCTTGATGTCCCATACTGAGTGGTAGTTGTGGAAACTGATGTCGCATTTGACGAATATCCGGACGATGCAGAATGTGGTATCACATTGCTGGTAACGGGTCCTATTGTCGAGGGCCTTGTCGATGTCGACTGTGTGTAGCTAGTCTGGGCATCTGCAGATGTCGACTCTGGGTTCCTTGTTGTGACAGTCGAAGATAAAGGGATCGGGAAATGCCAACCCCCATGTTGACCACTATTTGCACCGGATCAGTCCTTCAAAAATGCTCACGTTCCAAAGAAGAAGCACCTTTCTTACCTTGTGCTGGTTCCGGTTTCATACGGAGCTATCCAAGTTGCCGTAGTTGTCACCGTCGTCACGACGTCAAAAAAGGTTGGTCCTTGGCAGGTGCTGGTGACCACCGCAGACCATGGTGTGCCTGGTACTGTGATCGTTCTTGCTGCTTCCATCAATTGCGACGTCTCGCCATCTAGCAATGTGACTGTAACCGTTCTTGCAGGCGCAAGAACAGTAATAGCCGGGGCCTGTTGCGTGAAAGCAAAGGTGTATGTGCCTTGCGAAGCCACGTATAATGTGGTAGAAACAACCGCACTGACGGAAGAGGTCCTGGATGGCACATGCCTCGAAATCCATATCTCCATATACTCTGAACAGCTGCTGTTTCTGAACGGCCCGGTCCAACACTCAGTGACATTGAAGGTCTGGCTGCGACTTCCACCATTATCAGGTCCACAACCAGCACAAAGCCCACTGCCACCATATCCAGGCATGGCCAGCGGCCCAATGTTCAAGAACGATGCCACCCAGGTCTTCATCAAGACTTCGTGCATCTTTTTTGTATGGTTGTGCATGCCGTATCCACCAGGCCATTTCTCAAATACCGCATGCGATATACTTGTGATCGTCGAGGTGCTCGATGATTTGGATATGGTAACTGCTTGGTCCGTTTTGGTGACGACACATTCAGTATGCATAGATTCGTCATATTCACACGGAATAGTGGATGAGACGTAGTCGAACGTGATGTATCGATCGGAGGTCAAGCATGTACCGCTGGTACATGAGGTTGCTGGCGTACATGTCGACACTCTCTGCAATTGAGAGGTTACCGTGATCGGCGACGGCGGGTGAGCAGCCGTCGAACAAGGAGTGACTGTGGTTAGGACTTCAGCAATGGCAGTACGCAGGAACAATGGAGCGACGATCAAGACAATTCGAAATGGCAACATATTGGCTTACTGGTCCGGTAGTGGTACGAACCTACCAGTGCTGCTTGAAGAACAACCTCATCACGATCCTCATGTGTAATCGGTTGTTATATTTTGCCATGCTCCCTATCACATCTTCCACGCATGAAATGTCAATAAGATGGGATCAATTTCAAGGTTTTGGGGCTTGGACAACAATTAAACTGAGATGAACAGGTGTTCGAGACGATAAGTCAGCCTTGCCGAAAGAGAGTTGAGGCTGTTAGCCCGTGCGCACATCAGCTTGCTGTCTTGTAGATCTGGACTTCTCTCGTGGACGACAGTGCTTTGCGCACTGACGTTGATGGAAGTCGCGTCACCATTATTGTCCTCATCTCGTTCCGGGAAGATAGCGTCTGAGAGAAGACTTGTTGAGCGCATGGTTCAGACTTAACGCGTCGGCTTAAAAACCGTCGAGCCATCATGATTTTAGCAGATGGTGTGCAGAAGCAATAAGAGCGCACGAAATGTTGTGAAGCTGGCATCAATAAGGACACGTTGATGTCACAAACTGCCAAACATGCCAAGATGGTTTTTGGAAATGCTTCTCTGCAGATTTGATCGACGTCACTGAGATCTTAAATGCCAGGTAAGAAATCAGCAAATCTCCTCCCGACGAACTGGTGATGGGCCGACTTTCTGGAACTGCAGTCGCTTCCCATGGCCGTCCGAACGGCGTATCATTTCTTCCGACATCCGTGTACCATAGTATACCACAAGCCGCTGATGAAGGAGGTCGTTGGTGCGATGGGGACTCCGGTTTCTCCTCATCGAAGAACCTTCACCCCTCCCAAAGATCCTCGGCAGTCTAACTGTATCGACTCTACCCCGCGAACCCCCAGGTCACTCGCGGAGATGATTCTCCATATTCCGTAGATCTGGTCATCTGATGGAGGAACGCATCGTTAAAGCTGTCCGACCCGACGACCGCTGATTCATCCATCCGGCGACAACAGACTCTACCGAAGTTGCAAGTTTTAGGGCAGGCACCGTAGCCCTTGGGCCATGACGCTCGAGTCTGTGTGGACTTCAACTTCCGACTGGCAACTTTGTGTGGCCCAAATAAAATCTACGGCCTTCGTGCAAGGTGTCTGATACTTGCACCAGGTACAGATCTTGAGTCACTAATCATCCAGAAGTGTTGTATGCAGTCATGGCTCCTACTAACATGAAAGCTGCCCGTTATCATCCTGTGAGATTTCTTCTACAACACCGAGTTCAATCATCGATAACTAACCCCAGCGTAGGATTCGAACAAATGCTCTGTAGACGAAATACCGGTTCCTGACTTCACAGCAGATGAGATTTTGGTCAAGGTCGCTTCTGCCAGTTTGTGTCATTCTGATCTCATGCTCTTCGATGGATCAATTCCTGCGACTGAGCCAGTGACAATGGGCCATGAGGGTGTAGGATATGTTGAAGAAATGGGCGCAAATGTGAAGGGATTCAAGAAAGGCGATCGAATTGGCTTCCTCTACATCAAAGGAGTCTGTTGTGAGTGACCTCCATGCGAAGCCGGCCTCTTCCTAAGCTTACTCCCAGAACAGTTGAGTGCGCTGGCTGTCAAGTCCACAACCTGAATTGTAAACTCGGTACAGCAGCGATTCAAGGCTTTCAGTGTGATGGCATGTTCGCCGAGTATGCAGCGGTGGATTATCGCAATGCTATCATTCTTCCCGACAATCTCAGTATGGAAACATCTGCACCATACTTTTGTGCAGGAATTACAGGTAACTTCATTGAACCGTTGTTATGCATTTGCTAACAAAGTAGCGTTCCATGGTGTGGACTCTTGCGATCTCAAGCCTGGTCAGTGGATGGCCATTGTTGGTTGCGGGGGTCTCGGCCAGATGGGAATTCGTTTTGCAAAGGCCATGGGTTTGAAAGTCGTGGGCATCGACATCAACGATGAAGTTCTTGCGGAAGCAAAGGAAAATGGAGCTGATGTAACGATCAACAGTAGACAGCCAGACTTCGACGAGCACGTGAAAAATCTGACCAGAGATGGAGCCGATGCAGCTGTGGTCTTCAGCGCAGCGCAGGCTGCCTATGACAGTGCCACTAAAATCCTGAAAATTGGCGGCATCCTGATGGTGATAGGATTGCCAGCAAAGCCTTTACAATTCTCGGCTTTGGATTTGATGAGGAAACTCTATCAAATCAGAAGCGAAAGTACTGGTCCGCCACAGCAAATGCCTCGAGCAGTTGAATTTATATCGAAGCACGAAATCAAGCCGAAAGTGGAATTGTACAAGCTTGATCAAATTCATGAGATGATGGATTTGATGAAAAGTGGCAAGTCCAAGACAAGGATGGCGGTGGTGTTTTGAGGTTAATGATGTACATCCCCGACAGCCACAAGATATAAATTCAAAAAGAAATTCACAAACCTGGTACCTAGTTCCCGGGCTTCAGAAAGGGCTGTCCCCGGCCACCGAGAAGCCTATCTTGACTCCCTGGAAGACCACTCATGATGTGATCTCTCGAAACCTATTGGTTCTTTGAGTACTCCGTCGGCAACTCCTCAATTACTATTACACGGTGAATATTCCCCGACCCTCGTTTCTAGATCGTTGAAGCTTTAAAATTGTATGATCGTCGTATTTCTGTTTCAACTCACCATTCTGGTACTTGGAGAACGACGGTAATGGTGTTGGCAAATACCATGGCAACAACAGGAGTTCCCTGTTCTAGCCTTTCTGAAAGCACTGGACCCGAACTGGCCCTTTCTGTACCCATCGTGCATCATCAAATCCTTGAATCAATTAAACAATATCCAAACACGTCGGCGCTGGTGTGCACACATCAGTCAGCAGATCTTCTCCCAACAATAAGAGACGCAGGGCTGGGCCAGGAGAGTGCCGTGAGAAAGCCATGTCTCCGTTGGACACATTCTCAGCTACAATATGGCGCCGACCTACTGGCACACGCCTTAGTCAAGCAGCATCTGGAGCCCGGTTCAACAATTGCAGTGCTACTCGGGGGAAGGGCAGAGTTCCACATGGTCTTCAGAGCAGCGATCAAAATTGGTTGTCCATTCACACCTATCAACCTTAGGTCTCCTAAGAACGCGAAAGAAATCAGACATATGCTTACATTGACAAATGCTAAAGCGATAATTGTGGACAATAATTCTGTGGCTGAGGACCTGCAACGGAATGCTGGGGACTTGATGAACGACATGCAAGTCAGAATCATCCTCGACGGTGGCGACGCTGTGCACAACTACCTGAGCTTCAGTGCTTTGGTTGAAGAGGCAGCTATAGACAAACAGTTCGAAGAATCCAGCCTGGAACTCAACCGGCGCCTCCGGAATGAGGATGATGTGGTATACATTGGATTTACCTCGGGAACAACATCGCTACCGAAAGCTGCGCCGCATACAAACAAATCGCTTGCTTGCAACATGAAGTCCTGGGAAAAAGTCTTCGGCCTAGATCCCACACGGTCCTGGCTTCATATTTTGCCAATGAACTCCATCGTGGGCAGCTCTTGGACACTAGCATACCTCATAGCTGGCGGAAGTGTGACACACGTCAACTACGCCTTTGACCCGGACTCCGTGGCAGCTGCTATTTGCACAGGGGATTACACTGATCTGCTTGCAGTACCATCAATGATCGATCTGCTGGCCACATCACCGTCTCTGAGCGAGCCTTCCAACAAGGGCATCGATCGCATGATTGTAGGTGGTAGCAAGATCCTACGCTCGCACGTTGAGAAGTCATTCCAAAAGATCAAATGCAAACGATTCAGTCCATTCTTCGGCATGACGGAAGGAACTTCGGTGTGTACAGAAACGCTGTATGAAGTTCCTGAGAATGTACAAGACCCTATTTATGCCGGATACGCAAATCCCGGCTGCAAGATTAGGATATGTGATCCGGATAAGACAGAGCCTGTGCCGAGGGGAACGCCCGGTGAAATTGTACAAGGTGGCTTGCAGAGGATCGAACGCTACCTTGGTGGTAGCGGTAAAGACAGTTTCTTTGTTGAAGAAGGAGAAATCTGGTACAGGTGTGGCGATCAAGCCGTTATGCTTGAGGATGGGAGGATTGCAATAGTCGGACGCTACAAAGGTTGTGACACACTCCAAAGATCTCTTATTCTGAACTTACATGGTGCAGATATGATCATACGAGGCGGGATGAACATAGCTTCAGCTGCTGTGGAAGCAGTCATCTCTGAAAGAACGGGCATTGATGTAAGTATTTGATGTTTCGAGCCGAAGGTCATCTTGGTAATATCCTGCGCAGTCTCAGGTTGTTGGGATCCCGGACGAAGCAGCTGGAGAGGTGCCAGTGGCTGTTATCAAACATCCAAAAGATGACAAACAAGCTGCTATAAGAGTCCAAAGATGCGTTCTGGATGCCATGGGTCCGGCATATGCTCTCGAGAGAGTCTTGAGCCTCGAAGAGCTTGGCTTGGAAGACTGGCCCAAGACGACGTCCGGAAAGGTTCTGAAACGAGAGCTTCAAGTAATTGTCAAAAGCCTCCCTAGAATCCAACAACCTGTTCCTTCAGCTCCAGTCCACATCAACGGATTCACAAACGGGCATGCACCTAAGTCTGATGAGGCAAAATTACAGGAATACCTATTGGATTGTGCTCGCGCCCACGGTATGCTAATCACCAGTGTTGACGACGATTTTCACAATTCTGGCATGGATAGCCTACTAGGACTACGTCTTCGCAACACCATCCTCAAAGACGCCGATCCCAGATGGCAAGCACAGCTTCCACCGACCGTAATTTTCCAGTGTGGGAACATCCGTCGCCTCGCTGAGTATTTGTTAAAGCTCAATGCCAATGCGCATGGTCCGGTCAAGGACGAATCAGATGTTGATGGTATCGTGGAAGAAATGTTCACTATGGTAGAAGAATTAAGTAATTTTCAACCACACAGGCCGCAACAGAGGAAGACTACTGGTGGGCACACAGTGGTAAGTCTATGTCTCGCAATATCTCGCGAAGGTACTGACGGTTATCAAGCTCCTTACTGGTGCAACAGGCTCTTTAGGTGCCCATATTTTGGCAGTTTTATTGGCACAACCAGATGTTGACCTAGTTTACTGTGCAGTACGAGGCAACAACCCAGTCGAGCGCTTGGAAGAATCCCTTGCCAAACGAATGCTTACAACGTCTGAATATGCGAAGAAGGTGAGAGTTGTCAAGCACGAGCCGGGAAAGCCACTCTTTGCGTTGGACGATACGACACGAGAGGAGTTGCTCGATAAGCTGACTCACATTATCCACGCGGCCTGGCCTGTGAATTTCCATCTACCTCTGGTGTCCTTTCAGAAACACCTCCTTGACCTGCAAAGTCTAGTTCAACTATCCCTGGATGTGAGAGCACCTCAGCCAGCTCATGTCCTCTACTGCTCCTCCATGGGTGTCGCGCTCAACACGAAAGGTCAGAGCAGGATCTCGGAGGAACCCATTATGGACTTCCGGCAAGGCATCAGCAACGGATACACACAGTCCAAACTCGTGGCCGAATATGTCATCCAAAGAGCTATGGAGAGCTTCGCTGCTTGGACATCGGTCTTACGCATCGGTCAAATTGTTGGAGACACCAGATTGGGGCTTTGGAACGAGACTGAAGCTGCGCCACTTATGATCCGGTCAGCTCTGACCTTGGAATGTCTGCCATTGTTGGACATGGTAAGTTTAAAATCCGAGATTACGAAGAATATCAGACTGATCTTGCTTTCCAGAAGTGCTCATGGATTCCTGTTGATTGTCTGGCCAGCGCTATCGTTGACCTGACCAGGTTCACACGTCGAGAGGAGCTTAGATTTGTCTACAATATGTGCAATCCGTACACATTCTGCTGGTCTGAAGACCTTCTTCCCGCACTCGCAAAAGCTGGTCTCCGGTTCGAAAAGGTCTCGTTCGTTGAATGGCTAGCAAGGCTGAAGAATTACGATGCCACACATACCGTGGAAGAAGCTACAACAAACTGTCCGGCTGTCAAGTTGATTGAGTTCTGGGAGGAATCATACGGCGGGACCAAGCAGAGACACAATAACCTGGAATTCGCCACACACAATGCAGAACGTGATTGCAAGAGCATGCATTCTCCGCCCGACGTGATTGCTAGCGGGCTTGTCAAAAAGATGTTAGATGCATGGATGAGTACATGGGCTTCTGCCTCGGTCAGCCACGAGACGAAACCCGAAAAGGACAAAACATAGACTGGATGATGTAGAGGGGATAATATCGCAACAATGGAACCGTGGTGTGGTTGTCTTGAAGGTAGTCTATGCACATGTTCATCTAGAAGATTTGCATGGTGCCTTGCTGAGAGGTTGATATCCGGTGACACCATCAAAGGGAGTTCGCGGGGACAGCGCATGATTTCGTCGCGAATGTAAGATCCGAGCAACAACCACCGCGCGACAATTCTAGGAGTACGTACCTCCAGTGTAAGTTTTCGCCATGTGAAGTCCACGATGGATCCCCGCATGAGGTGGTCTGGGTAAGTAATTCCTACCAGAAACGCCGACTTGCCTCAACTGCGGGATTCGTTCGCCGTAAGACATGAGTGCAACAATGTTATGCACGAGTGCCATCGGGTAAGGGATTGCTGTTTGACCTGGATTGGCCCTTCCCCGGCCTCAATTCCATCAAAGGACATCCGTACTTCAATTTTGGATATGCTAAGTAATTGCTTCTATGTACAGTACAAGCAACCGCAAGATGGCTATACGCTCTAAACTTTCAAATGGCGAAGAACCTACGTATGGTAAACGCTTATTGCCCCACATTCTTCGTGATGCAGCAAGGTCAGAGCCCTCAAAGCCGTTAGCATTGCTGTTCGAGAATCGGGATTTGGCGAAACCACCTAGAACTGTGACCGCTGCTGAGTTGCATGCAGCGGTTAATGCCGTCGCCTGGTGGATTAAGAGCAGGTTTGGTGAAAGCAAAGATTTTGAAGCACTTGCATACATTGGGGTCTCAGACCTACGCTACCAAGTGGTGCACATAGCATCCATTTTATGTGGATACAAGGTATGGAAAGGCCCATTCCATGTTGCAATGAGCTCAATAGGTCCCAGCTACTTTGCATATCCGTTCGGAATTCTGATGCTGGATATGTATCTCTCCTGGAGGTCACGAAATGCACCAAGTTCGTTTGTAGCTCTGAGCTTATCGGACGCGGAGAGCATGTGAGAAGCCTCGTCAAAGGGCTTCAGCTACATCAGCTGCCGTCATATCAAGAAATTGTTGCAACAAAGGCAGATGACTACACCTGGGACAAGACGTTTGCTGAGGCGGAAAATGACCCGATCCTGATATGTCACACTTCAGGATCGACTGGTGAGTTTTCTCGGAAGTCCAACTACGCCCATATATCTCACGAACTGCAGGCGCACCAAAGCCTATTACTCTGACGAACGGCAACTGGGCAGTCGTTGACAACCTCCGAAAAATCCCTAAGTTATCAGGCCGGAAGAACCAAGATTGGTCACTATTCAATTTCGAGGATAGACATCTTTTCATATCGAGCTTTCCACCTTTTCATGTAAGTTCATGCAATCATTCTTTACCTTAACATCCTGATTGGGTTTCTACAGGCAACTGGAATGATTGCAGGTATGCTTCCGCTAATGTACAACTCTATCTGTGTGTTCCCACCACCGGATCGGCCTGCTACTGGTGCAATCTGCCTTGGAATGCTGGAATGTCTGGATCGTCTGAGCCTTCGAGTGCGAGGGATCTTAGTGCCGCCAACTGTTGTAGAGCAGTTGATCCTGGAAGAGGTGGACGGTCTAGAACATTGTTCCAGGCTTGACTTTGTCATGTTTACAGGTGGACCATTAGCACCAGCTGTCGGCGATCATCTTAGTCAGTATGCAGATATCTGCCAATTGATCGGCTCAACTGAGACAGGGCCTATTCCTGGTCTTGTACCACGCCGGGAGGACTGGGCGTACTTCGAATGGCAACCATTTTACAAGATCGATATGGAACCTCGAATGGACAACGATTTCGAATTGACTATACGACAAGATCCCGAACTCCGTTGGATAAGGACCGTTGCTCATACCATGCCAGACCAGCCTGTTTGGTACTCCTCAGACTTATATCGCAGGCATCCCGAAAAGCCGGATCTGTGGCGATTTCATGGTCGAGCAGATGATGTTGTGGTCCTGTCAAATGGGGAGAAGTTCAACCCTGTACCCATGGAGGCAATGATTCAAGGACATCCGTTGGTGAAGGGTGCAGTTTACTACGGTCAAGGTAAATTCCAGCCAGCATTACTGATAGAGCCAAAATCTGAGGTACATGACAACTACCTTGGCGTATTCATCGATCAAGTCTGGCCGATAGTCGAAAAGGCCAATCTCGAAGCTCCTCAACATGCCCAAATATTTCGGGACAAGATAGCAATATCGTCTCTTGCAAAGCCGTTGACTCGAGCAGCCAAGGGAACCATTGTGCGGAAACCCACGCTCAAAGACTACTCTAGCGAGCTTGAAGCGTTGTATTCGGACCCTCCTGAACTACATCTGGAGCAACCACCGCCAGTAGGCGTACCAGGGGATATTGACTCTTTGAGGGATCTTGTCCGACAGTCATTGAGTGGGCTCAGCCAGATACCCATGTCAGATACGGAAGACCTCTTTTCCTTGGGCATGGATTCGTTACAGACCCTGCAATTGGTAAAACGTCTGAACGCACGGTTCGGCCTTCAAATGAGGCGACATACCCTGAACGCAAAACAAGTCTACGCTCATCCTACAGTGGAAAGCCTTTCGAAGTATATTTTCGGGCTGTCGCAGACCAAGCAGAATGGCCACGAGAATGGACAAGATGTGACAACAGGAAGGGAAGGCATCATGACGAGTCTCATACACAAGTACACAGCGAATTGGCGACGACCACAGGGCTCATGCCGCACGGTTGTTCTTACTGGAACGACGGGCTCCCTCGGAACACACCTCCTGCTTTCTCTGCTTTTGGACAAGTCTCTTGATCGAATATACTGTCTGAACCGCACAGAAGATGCTAAGGAGCGCCAACAAAGAGCATTTGAAAATGTGCAAGCAAACCAGCATGTTAACGATCCCAGATTGAGATTTTGGAAAGTTGACCTTGCATATGCCAAATTCGGCCTTGAAGAAGACAGCTTCGACGAGCTTTTACAAGAAACAGACTGCATAATTCACAATGCTTGGAAGGTCGATTTCAACCACAATGTGAAATCCTTTCAAGGAGTTATCGCAGGGCTTTGCAGACTTGTTGACTTTGCAAAATTAAGCCACCGTCAACCGCATTTTGTGTTCGTCTCATCAGTATCATCCGTGGGGAACTGGTCTACAATCATGGGGAATGAATCACCAGTCCCTGAGTCGCCTATGACCGACTGCGCAGTTGCACAGCATCAAGGCTATGGGGAATCGAAGCATATCTCGGAGCAGATTTTACAAATCGCAGCAAAGGAGTTCAACCTTCGTGCAAGCATCTTGCGTGTCGGCCAGGTCGCCGGGCCTGTCCGTAGGGGAGGATGCTGGAACAAAACCGAGTGGTTCCCTTCACTGATCCAGACATCAAAAGCTTTGCGCATGATACCAGAAGCTCTTCCCGAGGTCAATTGGATACCGGTTGACACCCTTGCAGATATCGTGGTCGATATTATTCATTCACCAGTTGTGGAAAGTCCAGCTATATTCAATCTGGTCAACCCAAAGCCTGTTTCGTGGGCAAGTCTTGTACCCACTGTTCGGTCGCGGTTTGGCACTGGAAAATTGATTGCGGTCTCGTTGCATGAATGGATTACGGCAGTTCGGTCCGTTGACATGGGAGATCCCGACGCTGTGAATGCAGCCCCCGCGGCGAAGATCGTGGATTTCTTCGAGGCCATTGCAGGGACCAATGCCCGCAGCCCCAGATACACTACAAGCATGGGGCCAGCCATCAGCAAAACCATGGGCAATCTGGGTCCTGTGAATCCAGGTTGGATGGACATCTGGCTCTCCCAGTGGAATTTCTGAAGCGGGTTCATCGCGCAAATTCAGATTGGAAAGTTCCTTCGATCCGCAAAGGCGAAAACTGCATCATGTGGCACGAGAAGAAGCTGTCATAGGCCAACAGCCAACACTGAGTCGCGCTATTGAGCGTTGCCACGTACGAAAGAAGGTTTCTGGCCATCATCAGGGCCAGCCTTCTCCATGTTTGCTCGGAGAATGGTCTCCGGCACAAGTTCCCCAGTCGAAGAGCACATGGCACATCCAGAACGCGTTCGCTTAAATGACGGAGAGTCGGTTGGATACCCACAATTTTGAGAGTCCCCGCGTGTCTCCCAACCTTCTTTGTGAACATCCCTTGATCTAATGGCTTCCAAGGAACCTACCGACCAGCACAATTACCAGAAGTTGGCTTGATCCGAGTGTTTGGAGTTGCACTGGTCTTCCCTCAACCAACCCTTTTTATGTTCAAAGTTGTTAGTGGCGACTAGCTCTTCCAAAAGCAAAATTCACCTCAAGGCGTTCTGTGATAATCGACAAGTCTTCTCCGCTGCTCTCCCGTCCCTTTCCGGCCCCGCGTATGTACGGGCGGGGTCTGGGGAACTATCCAGTACCTTGGGATTTGCCCTGCGACTTTGCGCCTGGTGACGCCTGCCGTTCCCCCGCACATGGTTGATCTACCTCGGGGCCTTCCCCCTGATCCATCAATTTCTGTCACTCTGAATCTCTTTACATCGCAATTCTTACGCCTGGAAACTCCCAGACGCTACTTGTTCCCATTCCACAACTTGATAGTCCAAATGGACGTTTCCACGCCGCAAGATGTTTTCGACGATCGAGTAAATGCCACCACGGAGAGCACTGAGAAATCAAAATCCCAACGACGCCGTTTATCGTCTGTGACAAAATCGCAAGCGAGAAGCTCTAAAACCTTAGCATGTCTAAGTTGTCGTCCCAGGAAAATCAAGGTTGGTTTGTGATGCCGTTAGCAGTGCAACCCGACTGATCGTTCCAATAGTGCGAACGTGTGGACGGCATCTGCGAGAGATGTCGGAGCCTAGAAATCCCTTGCACGCTCCCGGATCGCGATGAAAGAAGAATGTGAGTAGTAGACCTCTGCCTTCATTGATCTTAAGAGTCGGCGCATTAATCGACAATGCAGTCGATACTCCAAGGATTATATCGTGCAGCTTGAGAGCCAGATTGCCGACCTCAGAAACGTGGTGGCAGATCTGCAACGACAGGGTCAAGCGCAGCCTGCGCCACTGATACAAGCCTCGACATCGCATATACCAGCATCAACGTCATTGCAGCCACCAAAACAACGCCGAATGTCGTCAATGTCTCAGTCGTCACTTGGACCAATGTCATGTCTACAGCCAGCAGGGCCACAACAGTCGCAAGACTCGGACGCATCGACCTCCCCATCCATGGCGACCGAAGTCTCTGGTGTGGCGATAGTCAAAACCGCCACATCTACTGCCGACTCAGAGGCAGGAGAAAGTCTCATCACGCGCCTATGCGGAGCTCAAGGGCGACTTAACAGCAAGAATGATGGCCAATTGCGTTATTTCGGACCAACTTCTAGCCTCCATCTGACCGAAAGTGTGACTTCAATCTTCCGATACTGCAACGACGTCGCGAAGTTTGGCGCCGAGCTTGAGAAGGACATTCCATGGGCAATGCAGCAGTATCTTCTCGACTTGTACTGGAAATACCAGCACAACGTCCTGCTTGTCATCCACAAAGAGGCCTTCCTGGCTGGTATGGAAAGTGGACACTCTCCCTACTTCAACAATTGTTTACTTCTTTGTGTTCTGGTTTCGGCAGCCCGCATCTCCGATAGCCCTGAGATCAGGGCTCTTGCTATCGCCGAGGAAGGCAATACGAATGAGACGCCGATTCTACGCAAGCGGGCTGAAGAAGCCTTAGAAAAAGATCTCTTGAACCCAGGTTTGACAACGATACAATCCTTAATATTGCTGAGTGTCCTGGACTGTTGCGTCTCCAATGACTCGCGCGGCTGGATGAGATCAGGTACACGCTACTGCTCCTCGCACCATCATGTTGCTATTCTAACATCTTCAGGCAATGCTTGCCGGTTAGCCTTCGATCTGGGCCTTCACCAAGAGTGGTCTCATCTCCCAAACTCGCAGCTTTCCCCGATCGACCTTGAAGTCCGCCGCGTCATATTTTGGGCCTGCTTTGGGTTTGACAGGTACGCAAAAGCACGCTGTTTCACTTCACATACTGTGCTAACGAAGTCCCAGGCTTTGGGGTGTTTATCTAGGACGACCGCCAACCATCAAGTTGACTGATGTCTTTCTAAAACGTCCAGACCCGGCTGCCTCCTCCTGGGATCTGAAGGTCCTTGCAGCATGGGTGGAGCTGCTTGACCTGGCCGGGCAAGTCAGTGAAAAATTGTTCGTTTATACTGCATGTCTGTGGATTGAAGCAGAGGCTGACTCGATCTAGAAACACCAATACCTGCTTCCAAGATCAGATCGACTATTTTATGGTTGCGTTGCGAAAATGGGAGACAAATCTGGACCCCACTATAAGCTGGTTTCCCAACGCGCCTCCGGGTCTTTATCAGCTCAGGTACAGCTCCATGTCACATTGTAGCTCTAGATACAGTCTTCTTACTGACGCTCCTGTGATAGAATTCAGCATTCGGCCTTGGTGATTTTGTTGAATCGACACAATGCTGGATTTGGCAACGCCGATAAACGGGACTGCCCAGAATCAAATACTTCGCGCAGAAATTGTGTTGATTGCGCACTACTGATAGCGAACCTTGTTCAAGACTATAGCTTGCATCACGGAAATCCCAACACGCTGATGGGATCTTCTCTCTACAACATAACCATGGCGGCGACCATATTCGTTGCCGATATAGCCGAGAAGAACCGACAGAACGTGACCAAGGAACTAACAGCACTTACCGTATGCCTGGAAGCCATGAAAAAGATGGAAAGCGCTGAAATAGTGGCCCGGAACGTTCGCAAGATTGTTCAGACCATCATGCGGGTTTGCGGTGTGCAAAATCAGGGTGATGTTCCAACGAATACGTCTACGACAAGATCGTGGCAAGCTGGCTCAGTCATCGATTTACCAACGGCTGAATTCCCGATGAGCAGTACCGAGCGTGATATGATGGATTTTAATTTTGATCCTTCTATGCTGGATGCCCTCCAGTTCCCTTTTGAAGAGGTGTTGATGGATCCGTTATCTGCGAACGACTTCTTGCAATTGTAAGAGTGTTATATTTTTGGTACAATATCTACATGCTCAAGTACAGAACGCAGGTGAACAAAAGTATGTCTCTCTTATTTGGCTCAGATTGCGTGCTTCTCATAGCGAATGTTCACCTCCCATTCGACTTATGTCAGCTGTACCATAGCCAGGCACCAGTAAACACATCTATTGCTGGGCAAAAGATAGCAGTGACTCAGACCCTCCGTTTATCATAGGTAGAGCACATCAATACCTTACAAATGGTACCTACTGCGACGCACAAGGGTGGGTTGGGGCGCCGCGGGAATCGTCCTGAGTTGCATCACTCTGCGGTGAATCGTCTCCGCTTAGAGAATGCCAGGCTGCCTCCCTAGAGTGAGAAGCTTGCGAGTGCTCGGGGTTTGTAAGTACTGTGATCATGCGGGGAACTGCTGGCACGTAGTTTGAAAGATGCCAATGTCCTATAGTATGATACGCCTTCGCAACGGTTTCCCGCCGTGTCGTACCTCGTATGCAGCCCAACAACTAAAGTCGTCTACAAAGCTCTGATATACAAATATACAGCCGATCACTTGAGATACAATGGCAGCGACTAATTTTAAGGAGCTACCGTCCTTCGAGTCTCTCGAGAACAAAAAGCGGTTCTGGGTAGGGTCACCTGGTAGTACCGAGGAAGGCTTAGGTATGCTGCGATACTTGACCCCTGCCCATGTAGCAGCCTCAGCCCGTTCCGAGATCATCACCGGCGAGCGAGTGTGTCTCAATTGGGACATGAAGAAGCTGGAAACTCCAGGTGAACAAGAATTCTCTATCTCCTTAGAAAAAGTGGTCAAGTAACACGATCATCCAGGCTTTGGTCGTGAAGCCGCTCGACACGTAATCAAATCAATTCCGAATTATGAAGGTATTGCTTGGGACGATGAATGGCACTTTAACCCCCAAGCTGGGTCGCAATGGGATGGCTTTCGTCACTTCAGCACAGTCAGCGACGATGGGCAAAGCCGCGTTTTCTATGGGGGCACTACTTCAGAAGAGATCAATGACCCAGCCAGCAGCAGAATCTCGATTGGGCATTGGGCTCAAAATGGCATCGCGACCCGTGGATTCCTGATCGACTATGTTTCCTATGCCGAAAAAAAAGGCATCACCATCGACGGTTTAGGTGGGCAAAAGGTCACATTAGACGACGTCCACGAGATTGCGCGTGAATGCCGCATTGAATTCAAACCTGGGGACGTTTTCTTCCTGCGTTGTGGGTTCACCAAGACCTGGGAAGCGTTGGCCATGGAGCAGAAGCTTCAATATCGGACCAACACAGCCGAAAAGAAGCACAAGCATTCAGGCTTGGAGCAGAGCGAGCGCGTGGTCCGGTTCTTGTGGGAAAATCACATCGTTGCCGTTGCTGGTGATGGGGTAAGTTTCGAGGTCCGTCCAAATCAAGATCAGCAATGGGATCTACATCACATCCTCCTGGCGGGTTGGGGCGTACCTATTGGAGAGATGTTTGATCTAGAGCGATTGGCGGAAATGTGCAAACACTTGAACAGATGGACGTTCTTTCTGACAAGCAGTCCCTTGAATCATCCACAAGCAGTCTCAAGTCCGCCAAACTGTATGGCTATTTTCTAGCAGACTCCTATATTATTCTGACTATGTACATGGTATCTCAGCTGTATTCGAAATCCTGCGTCGAATCTTCTCTCTCATACTTTTCGTCTACTACGATCATGTGCATCTCGCTGCTCGGCAGATGACCTTCTGCTATGGATTGTTCCATCACATATAGCAAGGGGCATAACCTCGAACTAGGCTACCTCTTCGAGATGGTCACTACCATCTCTAGGGCTCTCCCAGGCGTGACCAATTTTTGCATCGGGTGACACTCCATATTTCTTCGCACCAGACAGTGCATGACCTCCAACGATAGCAGCGTCAAGTTCTTGCTGCTCTTGATCTGTCAGATGTGTCACATCAAGTGCCACTTCGTCCCCAAAGAGAGCCCCGACTTCTTCCAAGCTGAGACCCTTGGTTTCTGGGAATTTCCACACAACATAGGGCAACATGCCCGCGGTCACAATGATAAATACGAGATAGTATTTCCAGCCGATGCTGTTGAAAGCAGTTCCAGCAATGGATGTGTAGACTAGAATAGGCGTGTTGTAAGTATTCATTCTCTCAGTGAAGCATATGCCAGGGTTTGACTTACTGGTAGTCATCAAGAATAGGCCACTAACGGACCAGCCGACGCCTTTGGCACGGATATGAGTCGGGAAAATCTCAGAACAGTAGACGTAACTGGAAACGTCGATACCGAACCCGTAGAATGTAACGAAGAGGAACATGAAGAAGATTGCTGCGGTTTGCCCGGATTTGTTCGTGTTCCCGGCATTGGCGAAATTTGCATTGAGTGCTGTGACTAGTATCAGGCAACATATACAGCCCGACTGGCTTTCGGTTAGTCTGAAGACATGGAAGGGAGACGATTGTACTTACTATGCCGATAGTGATGATGCGGATTCGCCCAATGCGATCGATGAGGAGTGCATTGACGAAATTGAGGCAAGCGGCCCAAGAGTTGTAAACAGCCAACAACATTATAGGTGTTGAGCCAGTCACGCCCAGTTTGTTCAGCAACAGGACCATGTAATTAGAGATGACAAGGACGCCTGTGCTCTGACACATGGCCTGGAGGTAGAATCCGTAAAGCATCCGCCTGCCATATTTGCGACTGAAGACCAGCTGGAAGATGCTGGGAGAAGGCTGGGACCTCTCAAGCTCAATCTGTCTCTTGATCTGCACATATTCCTCACGGGCGCCGATGTGTTGTGGGTCGCTGGAGTTGGCATGCAGTCTTTCAAGGACCTTGAGACCTGCTTTGGTCAGTGAAAGCCTGCACATCCTGCAGGTATCAACCTACCTTGCTCGTTCTGACCGGCACTGATAAGCCATCTCGGTGACTCTGGGATGAAAGGACTGCCCAATAGTAGGATTAAGGGTGCAACGATTTGCAAAGCCAGGAGAAGTCTCCACTGGATTGCCGGATTGTTCTCATAGTAGATACCTAACCCGCACCACGCAGAAACCCCCTGGAGTTTATGCAATCAGTCAAGGTCCTCACGGTTGTGAAGTAGGAAACAGTACTCACGTAGGAGACGCATATGATGAAGCCATGTGAGCCAACTATCCTGCCTCTCTGAGCAGGAGGAGAAATCTCAGAGATGTAGGTTGGAATGGCAGTGTTGATGAAACCAACACCCAGTCCATTCAAGCAGCGACCGACCAGGAACATGGCAATGTGCACGGCTCCAGTTTGCAATGCTGCAGATATGATGCAGACCAAAGCAATTACTTGGACTGCCCTTTTCCTTCCAAGTTTGTCCAGAAGCCAAAACACCGTCCAGCAACCAACGACACCCGCTCCGGCATAACAGCC
Source organism: Exophiala sideris (assembly GCA_000835395.1). Classification (NCBI taxonomy): domain Eukaryota; kingdom Fungi; phylum Ascomycota; class Eurotiomycetes; order Chaetothyriales; family Herpotrichiellaceae; genus Exophiala; species Exophiala sideris. The sequence continues at coordinate 7,845,728 of KN846952.1, read as the reverse complement.
ATTGCTTGCACCTAGGATGCGGCCACCGTAAGCACTTGTTGCTTCGAACTTGAAGTAGGAATAGAACGACGGTTCGCCGATGACAGAACCGATGATCGCAGAGTTGAACCCATAGGTAAAAGAGCCTAAAGCCACAAAGAAGGCTATAGCAAAGTTATATGTGTTCGCTTTCGCTCGAACGTGACCCATACTGGCGGGTTTGAAGTATGAGAGCAAAGTAATCTCTTGCTTCGTTGGGTAACGAGCTCTTGTCTCAGGAAGACAACACCGTATGGATTGACTCACCTTATACAAGATCGTGGTTGTCCAAGGCTTACCCAGCCCCCATGTTGCGGAGATCATACCCCGTGGGACGCGGTGTGCAACGTGGCGAACCGGCAGACAAGGGGGTTGGACGCCCAAATCTATCAGAAAATCGGATGAACAAGGACTCTCCTATGCGGCGCGGGCGTGGCTCTCCTCTCTAGGTCCCGGCATCCTTTTGCCATGATCTCAACCACGGTGATGGATTATTGATCTGTGAATATCGTACGAAGGAGTGATACATTGGGCTCACGACTTATAACGCTTGTAGCAGGCTGGACAGGATTTTGCTTCATTCAACGTAGTCAGAACGAGATATCTGGGCCTGATCTTTCCCTTTGTGCAGTCGTGCTTGAACGGCAATGTACACGTACTGAAGTAACGAATAGGGCTTGTCTGGAAAAGATCCATGCCTACCCATGCTTACTACTGAAGAAAGGTAAGACAAGGGGGTAATTTTCGAAGATGCAGCCTGGTTAGCCGTGCAGAAGGCAACCCCACAGCCAGAAAAAGAGTTTACTAGTCTCGAATTTGAAGCGGGACAAGGTCTACCCCAGGTTACTCCTCAATATCTTCGGCTGCGGAGATCATCCACCGGCTGGCCGCAACATGATCCCCTTGCAGCCACCTTCCAATCCGCACCACGTCTCAGACTCTCCGGCGTTTGTCAGACAAGCTAAGGTGACAGACCCTGGTTGGCATGTGTGCACGGTTCTATCTGGTATCAAGGATCAACATTCGCTAGTCTAGCTTGATCAGAAACACGGAAGCCGTGGTCTTTGAAATATGGCAACCACACATAGGCAGGGGAGGAGCGCAGTCCTTGTCAATGAGGCCAGTCAGTTCCATTCATAGGTGCAAACATGACAGCAGCAGCTTTAGCACCTACACTGACAATCACAGGTCAAGTACCAAGATCGTAAAACTTGCACTGTGAGAAAAGAATTCAAATAATTGCCTCTTAATATTCAGTAGCTCAAAAGATTCCAAATGCCATACAATACTCCTTAGCAGAGACGTGCATTTACGCCGTCAATTCAAAACCACGGTACCCATTGTTGGCAGAGTCCCAAATCTTCTCACGGTACAACGGCAAGCCCGCCATATAGTTCAACGCTTCTCTGGGTTTACCAGGAATGTTGTCACCGTAGTACCAGCCTTTGGCCTTGGGGAATAAACCTTTGCCACCCATCTCAAGGGTGTGATCTCTCCAGTCCTTCTCAGCCTCTCTTGTCGCGTCAATCTTGGTGATACCATTGTCTCGCATATGTGTCAGACATGCGGTGATCCATTCGCCTTGACATTCGGCTGAGGATGGTCCAGTGGCGAATGCTGTAGGCGCCTGAGGACCATACATCATGAACATGTTGGGAAAGCCTGAAGTAGTGAGGCCGAACAAAGTATAGCAGCCTTGGCTCCATCTGTCCTTAATGGACTGTTTTGGGTCGGTACCCCGAATGTCGATGGCAGTAATTCCACCTGTGACGCTGTCAAAGCCAGTTGCGGCGACGATGACATCGACCTCATGGTGAACACCGTCTTTAGTCTTGATTCCGGTTTCGGTAATCTCACTTATCGGGTTCTCCACCAAATCGACGAGGTCGACATTATCCTGGTTGAAGACCTCGAAGTATTGTCGCTCGAGACTGATACGCTTAGTACCGAAAGGATGAGGAGCAACCTTAGGTGCCAAAATCTCCTGGTTTCGTACATCCTTGATTCGTGGTATGACACTCTGTCTCCAGTACTCGTAGGCTTCAGCGTTGGCCTCTTCATCGAAGAGGACATCTTGAAAGGTTCCAAGCCAGAAGTGCAGACCGCCACTCTCTAGCAAAGTCTTGTAAAACGCCGCACGCAACTCTGGTGTTGAAGTGTTGGCATTCTCTTTTCTGAATTCGTAGTCGAAACCTGCAAAGGTCTTCAACATCATCTGCTTGGTCTCCGCATATGATTTCTTCCAGACATCGTTCTTGGCCTTGTCGTACTGGGGATTGCTCATTGGCAGAGCAGTGTTGGGAGTTCGCTGAAAGACTGTGAGGTGTTTCGCATCTTTGGCTGTTTCCTGGATCAATTGCACTCCACTAGCGCCAGTACCGATGATGGCAACCTTCTTGCCATCCAATGGCACACCTCCTTGAGGCCAGAGCCCTGTGTGGAGCAGATTGCCCTTGAAAGTATCCAAGCCCTTCCAGGGAGGAATATATGGCTTCGATCCGAAGCCGGTACACACAACTACGGCTGGTGCCTTCTTGGTTTGCTTTGTCCCATTGCTGGTCATTTCGAGTTCCCAGTGGTGAGCTTGGTCGTCCCACCGCATGCCCTCGATGCGAGTGTTGAAGGTGATCAGATCCTGAAGACCCCATACTTTGACCAGGTGTTGGAAGTAGGTTCGTAGCTCAGAATAATCTGGGAATCGCTGAGACCAATTCCAGTCTGACCATGTGTCGTCGGACGTCAATTGATAGGTTGGAACGGGTGTGTCGACGCGAGCACCAGGGTAGCAGTTCCAGTACCAGATGCCACCCACCCCCTCGCCTGCTTCATAAAGACGGACCTTGAAGCCAGCGTCTTTCAGCTTGTGTAATTCATAAATGCCAGAGAAGCCTGCGCCAATGACAGCGATCTCTTGTGCATCCGTGTCAGGACCGATAGAACCCATGTTTGCTTTCAGTGAATGAGTCTTCCAAGTTATGTTTTGGTACTTGGTTATCGAGATCGTCCATCTATCAGGATCTGTCCATCTTTATAAGACCGTGGTCGATTGCGCCGGGTTTGCGGCTGTTGTTCTCGAGGTGGCGACCCGGTGAATCAACTCCGAAACACATCAGGTGTTCCTGTGCGGAGACCAGTATCCAATTCGAGCAAAGCCGCGCGAGCTACATCTGCTCGCTTTAGAGCCATGCCCCAGCAGAGGCGATCGTGCGAGGAAATGTCAGAGTCATTCAGGTGACAATCGCCGCCGGAAGTATAACGCCCATAAAACTACCACGGCATTTACAATTGATGGTTGTTTTTTGGCGTTGGGAACGATTACCGTTATCGAGGCCGGAAAAGATTCCGCGACCCCTGTGCATTTCGCCCGGGTAACGTCCACACGGAAACCTTCCTCTGGAGAATCGAACATACGATTTGATCTTGTTATCCTTGCGCATAACGAATGCCATGATGGTGCTGATTTGACGGCACAGATACTTTGCATACCTTTCTATTGTATCGTTGCGTGAAGACATTGACCTGGGCGTTATATGCCCGGAGCGAGTCATTGAAGTCCTTTCCACGGATGAGCTCGTGCTATCTGGAAGGAACTCATTAAAAAGAGGCACCGTCTGACAAGGCGTACATCGACGGTACAAGTTTAATGTCCAGCAGGTTCGAACAGTGGGTGCCTTGACTCCAACCTAGAAGCAATGTACGGTAGAGCAGATGCCCTTCCCGTTGCCAAAATTTAATACTATCTCGCTGTGTGCGAAGAGCGCCGGATTGACATTGAGGAACGGTAGCTATTTACACCGGGGAGCATCAGCGGTCAGACAGTGCCACTTTTCGTGTTGAAACAGGAGACTTCCTCACATCGGGAAGTCGGTATACTCATCAAGGTCGGTTGTATCCCAAAGATCTGGGATCGTCAACTGAGAAAAAGGGTTCCATGGCTCTAGCATTGTAACATCATTCTGAACATCATTGCCACTGAAGATATATGCCATTGAGCTGTTAGTGCTGATGGGATCGGGGTGCGTCTCGGTAGTATCCATGCCACAAGCGGAAGCCTGCTGGTTGGCGTCTATCCACTGCGGACCAACCGGCTCGGAAGGCTCTATGCGTCTGCTCGTTGTGCTTGCATCATCAACGTTGCGTTTACTTTGGGGGTACTGTTTGTCATTCAGTTGCTGAACAACTCGTCCACATTGCGAGAGGCAAATATCTCCCAAATCCCAATTGGTCTCAGCTTTGACCGTCCGAAGGTGCTCGATAAGTCTCTGAGCCAACGATATGCACTCTTTGGCAACGTCGTCGTTGGCAGCCTCAAGACCACAGCGAAGTATCAGGATTGTCGCAGAGGTAAAGTGATACGCAGTATCTGTCACGAAGAACGTTAGCTTTCATATATTGTGAAATACCGTTTTCATCATGCAGATTGCTTGAGTTGGGGAGAGAAAGAGACGAACATGGCATCCAAAACGTGTTGAAATCATTTCCACGCAGCGATATCGTGAAGTCGACAATTGCCCTCGCAGCACGCCGGCACTGAAGCTGCAGATATTGAGGGACTTCTGGATTTTTCTCATAATCAGGCTTACTCGATTCCTGCTGCAATATCATTGGTTAAGTTCGCCCTGACAGGTGGAATATTCTCACTAGCAACGAAACCCTGGAGATGCACATCTTGATTGCCAAATAGGACAACTCAAGGTTCAGTGCTCCTGGATGTTCTCTCTGGAATTCCGAGCTCTTTGCATTCAGCACATTGGGCAAATTGGCCTCCCAATCCTCCAATGCTGCTTCGACTCGCTTCAATGACCGAGTCTGATGGTCCTGGGATTTGCCTTTTATGTCATATATGAAAGGCAGGATATCCCCCAAGATCTCAGTAAGCTGGCACAAGGCCAGAAAGGTAAGTGCACCCATTTTGTGCGGAGTGGATGGCCCATCGATATCTTCGCTGACGGTAGTTCTTCCTATGGTCAATGCTGCCACATCTGGGACCGGGACATCGAATTGCTTCGGGTGTACATGTGGTGGTGTTCCATGTGCTAGACTCGCCCTGTGGAGGTTAATTAGGATCCTCGCAGCCATGATTTTATCAGAAGCTCAAAAGGTCCAGCTGACATACCACCAATCATGGATCAAAACTCCCCACCAAGTCCTCATTCGGAGCGCCTTCTGTCTTTCGTCAAGGTTCCACGACGTCGGATCCCGATTGAGTCCCAAGCTTTGAGACAACGCTACAGCCCGACCAATGTTGATAGCATTGTACGTCATTGAAGTTGTAGGACGCCCTGTCAGGTCCAAAATACAAGACAGGACGGTGGAAAAGCCTGGAGCGAGAAATTCCTCGTTGAGCGCCTCTACAGTCTTGTTCCACACATATCTGATGTCCGGTCGAGTTGGTCGAGCCCTCACAAGTTTGGACGAGGTATGCCATGATATCATTGCTGCGGCATAAATCTCGCACACAAGGACATGGGGTAAACCCTTCTTACGGTATGATTCCAGAACCGTCTTTTCATCTAGTATGGGAAAGGCAGGATGGAAAGCCTGAAAGAAGCTTCGACGACACATGAGTCAACAATTCCAACAGATGCATCCATCAAGAGACTCACAGATCAACGACATCAGCTCCATGAGGTTCCAGTATCTTCTCCACGGATTCGTATTGTTTGAAACCTGCAGATCCATTGCCCCTGGAGCTAGGGACACGATGGCGAGGAACCTTCAGGTAAACGATAGGGTTTCGAAAGTCATTGGAGTACACCGTATAAGGATTCGGTCGTGCATGTGATATTGGCATGGCAGCCGAAGGTGACATATATTGTTCCAGTACTTGCACATCAGGAGCTGCCACAGGACCAACAATATGCCCGGAGTGGGTATGGGCATCTTCACGGCCACCATCATCGTTGCGGCTGGTGCCTTCATGTTGCGCTGGACTGCTCATTCCAGACGTTGCGTCCAACAAAGTGTCGTCAAAGACCAACCCTACATGTTTATTGCTGTTGAGGTTCTGACGAGTTCCGCTGTCAAGAACATGTTTATTGCTGTTGAGGTTCCGGCGGGTTCCACTGTCAAGAACACGTTTATTGCTGTTGAGGTTCCGGCGGGTCCCACCTTCAAGTACATGTTTATTGCTGTTGCTTACCTCACAACCAAGGCTATGTTGACGGCAAAATTGGCAGGCTTGGTCATCGAGATTCCGTATGCATCGTGTCTTCCGGCGTCGGCATATGTCACATGCAGGGTATCGGTGCGATCGATAGGGTCTTGAACTCTCTGCTACTCCATCATTGGCTTGAGTACCGGTCGGGGAGGTGCTCATCCTTCAAGTAATGTACTTGAAACCGTGGAAGGATGGGGAATCAACTTGGTTGTCAACCGAAATCGGAATGGGCCTTTGCCATGATAAAGGTTTTCCGAAAGATACAGTTCGATGTCGGACCAATCCTTGGCGTTTGGGGTCTAGATGCTCTTCCCGTGGAAAGGACACATTGTCATAATTTTCTTATCGTCATGACAGAACTTACCTAGGTCCTTAGTCATGCACGACCAGCTCAAGATATGTCGGTCAATCAACCGCCAGGACAGGCATTGCTATAAGCATAAACCTAATACTCCGACCAAAGAGAGTATGGCGAGCGTGTTCAATACTGCATTAAAACATGCGAAAGCGTCTTCGATACCTGGTCTCCGTCACATGTCAGGCAGGGTCGGAATACACGTAACGCGACAATGTTTGCCCTCAAAGAGAGAATACTTGTCGAAGGAAAGGAACTTCATAGCGGCGAAAATGATGCCACATTCTCAGGTATATTACATCGATGAGTAAGCATTCAAGGCGAGCTGTCCGCCCAGGTGTGCATATAACACGTTACTACCCGCAGGTATCTCCTTCTTCCGAATCATGTCCATCATACCTGCCAAACTCTTCCCCTCATACACTGGGTCAGTTATGAAAGCTTCCGTTGACGCTCCAAACTTGATAGCATCGATGGTGGACTGATCAGGTATACCATAGCAGCCGGCGTGGTACCGCTCATCAAGAATGATATCCTTTTCCGTGATGTCGCTCTCCTGGAGGCCGATCTTGACGCCTGTGGCCTTTGCAATGCGGAGGACTTGGTCAAATGTCTGTTGAACCTTGGCCGATGCGTCTATTCCAATCACTTTCCGGGGCTTAGAACCGTGTTTTTCTGCCAGCTTGAAGCCTGCCACCATACCAGCCATGGTCGAACCAGTAACCGCGCAGACAATGATGGTGTCGAAGAAGATACCCAGTTCCTTTTCTTGCTGCTCAACTTCAAAGGCCCATCGGGCAAAACCTAGTCCTCCCAGAGGGTGATCGGATGCTCCGGCGGGAATATAGTACGGTTTTCCACCCTTGGCAACGATCTCCTTGGTCAAATTGGCCAAGGTGTTTTTGTGCTCAATACCGAACGGAGATGGATCGAGATGTGGATTTGCTCCCATCAGTCGCGAGAGCTGAATGTTGCCAACCTCGGTGTAGACAGGATCATTCCAGTCTACCCATTTTTCCTGCACCAATGCAGCCTTCAGGCCCAGCTTAGACGCCACTGCAGCCACTTGTCGGGTGTGATTTGATTGTACACCACCAATGCTGGCTAACGTATCGCAACCTTGAGCGATAGCCTCAGGTGCAAAGTATTCGAGTTTGCGAGTCTTGTTGCCTCCATAAGCCAGGCCAGAATTGCAGTCTTCGCGTTTCGCATAGACGTTCACTTCTCCGCCCAAAGCTTGCGATATCCGAGGGAGTGCCTGTATTGGAGAAGGTCCGAACAGGAAAGATTCCCTTGGAATGCTAGCAAATGGTTCTGGCAGATGCAACCCAGAGCTGCTCGTTCCGTTTGTTTGCACCATGACGCTTGTTGTGATATCGACTTGAGATTGACGAGGCTACAGCAGAAAGATCGAAGTTAATGTTTATAGTTATCAGACTTTTGGCTTTCTGCTGATTTCACGTGGAGAACTCCTACGGAATGGACATTCGCCGAAGAACCGTTGGGGGTGTTTTCCCCGAGCATGGAGTCTGCCGATAGGTGGCAGCCAACTTGTTCGACCGGGAAACCTGCAGTATTCCCCGACACCAGCTTCAAGTGGTTTTGTCCATTGAGTCGCTCCTCTTCCGGATAAGGATGGTCGCTTGTTTCTCGAACCTAACATGTCAAGATGATCAGAGGGCCACCAGACGTCAATGTTACCGGAGGTTGATTTTCCACCGATTATACGACAAAGCAGCTTGGTCACGAATATGGCCGCGAGTAGCCGACAGATAAGGCTGGCTACTACAATCAACATCAGAACAAAATATTTGCAGGTGGGTATGCGGGCTTTGGATGCTGCTTTGAGTCATGATGTGAGATGTCCACTATGAGGATGTGCAGGTTTAAAGTCTGCATGGTTGTCGCAAGTTCAATGTCTTCAATTGCAACCACCAGTTTGAAGATCTGTTATCGAAGACCTCAAATCGGCTTAATCCAAGCGCATCTTCGATATGTTCGATACATCAGAGTACAACATCCCTTGCGAGCGCAAAGAAGGAGCCTCGGTTTCATCGTCGTCCTCAAGCGCCCTGGATGCAACCTCAGAGCACGATACGGGGGCAAAGATAGGGCAAAATCGAAGCCATGCTTCTAGAAAAAACGTCGTCGAGATCCTGCCCGCAAACATTGCGATATCGGACGTTCAGGAACAAGTTCTTCCTGCGCCTGATGGAGGTACCCTAGCCTGGACGCAAGTTGCCATGGCTCATTTGGTCGTGATCAACACCTGGGGCGTCATCAATTCCTTTGGTGTTTTCCAGACATATTATGTCTCAGCACTGAACCGAGCATCCGCAGATATCAGCTGGATTGGAAGTATGCAGGTGTTCTTCCTCTTCTCCGTCGGAGTACTCACTGGTCGCTTGACTGATGCCGGATATTTTCGACCAACCTTCGCTCTGGGCTCACTACTGGCGGTCCTAGGGAGCTTTTTGGCTTCCATCTCTACCACCTACATACAACTGTTCTTTGCACAAGGAGTCTGCATAGGCGTCGGAATGGGCTGCTTATTCTGTCCGATAGTGGCTGTTGTTTCGACATACTTCCGATCTCGAAGGAACCTTGCCATGGGAATTGCCATCAGCGGGTCAGCTACCGGTGGCATCGTTTTTCCTCTCATGGTCCGCGAGCTGCTGCCCCGCCTGGGATTCTCTTGGACCATGCGGTGTTTGGGCTTTGTTCAGCTAGCCAGCCTTCTGATTGCCAATGCCTTTACACGGACGCGGGTGCCGCCGAGGAGAGCCGGGCCTCTTATTGAATGGAATGCTTTCAAAGATCCCGTCTTTACCTTCTTCGCGCTTGGTTCATTCTTTGTAAGTTTCCCCATTCATTTTCACTCCTATGGTTCTGACAATTACAGAACTTTTGGGGTGTTTACTTTGCGTTCTACTAGTAGGTAAACCCTTACGCTACGTTGATCACGTCGACGCTTATATAATTCGATATCGATTCTCTTTCTGACACATCTCACAGTATCGGTTCGTACAGTCGCAATATCATTGGGCTCGACTATCCGCAATCAATCAATCTTCTGATGATCATCAATGGGGTCGGAGCCATCGGTCGGATAGTGCCTGGGCTGGTGGCTGATCGCTGGTGCGGACCACTCAACGTCATCATCCCAGCTACAGCCGTCTGTACGGTCATGCTTTATACGTGGAGCACAATTCATTCTATGGGCGGCTTGTACGCCTTCGTTATTATCTATGGTATTCCGAACACTTTCAAGTGTACATCGCAGCGCGATACTGACGAGATGATATCAGGCATATTCGGAGCAACCGTTCAGGGTATCTTCCCAGCTGCACTCGCTTCCCTTACGACCGATTTGACGAAGGCTGGTTCACGCATGGGTTTGGTTTTCTCGATTGTGAGTTTTGCGACATTGACTGGTCCGCCACTGGGAGGCTTGTTGATCGCCAGGGATGGTGGGCAGTATCATTATGCCTGTGCATTCGTCGGCACGAGTCTTCTTCTAGGCCTAGCTTTCAGCCTGGCGTGCCGATTCGCGAAGGGTGGATTTGTATGGAAGGTCAAGATATAGACAGAAGAGATTATATTTATAAAAGACATTCAGCAGGAGTTCAGACATGAATCCAGGACAGTCATTAAGAAGACACTGTCATTGCGCAGGCGAACTATCATTAAAACTTGGGACATCCGTGTGCTATTGTCCAAGAAAGGGTTAACAAGAAGAGCGCAAGCCCCTGCATGCATTGGGAAGACACTATGCATACGGACTAAAGTTGTCTGTCTCGTACAGGTGCCCATAGTCTTAGATGATAAGAGACTCCACTTCTCAAATGGTAGATAGCTGGTGCCACCGATACCTTCTTTTAAGTTCCCCGATCGGTAAAGTGTACCTATCTCCAACCTCCACTCCAAGCTCCAGGGGCTGTGAAAGCCGAGACCATGATGCTACTGGTATCTATCAACATTGTCATCTCTCCCGAACGAAAGATAACTCTTATCTCATCTATCTAGTGACGGGGTATGCTTGGTCTACTGCTCGATAACACTCCAGAGCTGAAGACATCAGCCTTTGGTTTACTATATGAGCCTCGGCACCGACTGGTCGAACACGGCCAGGAAGACTAACATCTTTCCATCCCTTCAGTATACCGCATCTTATTCCAACTTGTGACAAAAGTCGTTTTGTTATTTACGCTCCTCCGCCCTCTCCTCTTATTATCCTTCTTTACGATGTCAGAAAGCATCCAGGACAAAACCATGTCACAGACTAAGCCTGCGGAGCTCTCTGTGAACTGTGCCACCAAGGATGATATGGGCACAGGAGAAATCATTGACCTGGACGAGGCCGAAATCTTCCTGCGAGACAACAACTTTTCGACTGGCTACATCAGAGAACTGTTGGCCGACAAAGGATTGAACAAGAAGCTGGTACGAAAGATTGACCGCATTCTGCTGCCATTGCTTGCCGGTACATATGTCCTTCAGTATATCGACAAGCAAGCTCTGTCATACTCGGCCGTCTTCGACCTCTTCACCGATACAGGCACTACGCAGTACGAATACAGCTGGCTTGCTAGCATCTTCTACTTCGCCTACCTTGCTTCTGAGTATCCCTGGACATACCTAGCTCAAAAGACCCGTATGGCAAAGGTGGTTGGAGGCTGTATAATTGCGTGGGGCGCCATTCTCATGATCACAGCAGCCAGTCACAATTTCACTGGTCTTGCCATCTGCCGCTTTCTTTTGGGTGTATTCGAAGCCCCAATAACTCCGTGTTTCATGCTTATCATTTCCATGTGGTAAGTCACCCGCGCCAGTCATCGGGATACATCAGACACCCACCTCAATGCTGTTCATCGCTAACATCATCTTGTAGGTATACCCGGGAAGAACAACCATTCCGTGCAGGTGTCTTTTACTGCTGCAATGGAGTAGGCTCAATGCTGGGTGGTATATTCAGCTACGCAATTGGTCAGATCGACAGTTTTCCAGTATGGAAGGCCGTGTTTCTCATCTGTGGCGGCATGACTGTATTGTTCGGAGTCCTCGTCCTCTTCCTTCTGCCTGACACCATCTTGTCCGCCAAAAGATTCACCATCGAGGACAAGGCCGTTCTCGTTGCTCGAGGCAAACTCAGCCGGACTGGCATCCTGAACAAACACGTCAAGTGGTATCAGATACGTGAGGCACTCCTGGACCCACAGGTGTGGCTGTTGTTCCTGTTCATGCTGCTCAACGAAGTGATGAATGGTGGCATTGCGAATTTCGGCAAACTGATCATCAAAGGCCTTGTGAAAGATCCGCTTCGAACGACCGCTCTAGGTATTCCTCAGGGCGCTTTCCAGGTTTTTTGGATTCTGTCAGGGACGTACCTTGCCTCCAAGATCCCCAACTTCAGAACGGTTGTTATGGCTTTGTACCTCATCCCCACCGTCGTGGGCATTTGTCTTGTCTGGAAATTGGACCGCAACTCACACCTTGTGGGCGTTCTTTTCGGCTACTACATGGTTGCTTCGTATGTCGCCTCCTTGGTCGTTGCCTTGCAGATGCCTGGTGCCAACCTTGGTGGCTACACGAAGCGAGCCACCGGTACGGCTCTGGTCTTTTTGGCTTATTGCGCCGGCAACATTATTGGTCCTCACGCTTTTCTGTCCGAGGAAGCTCCGCTATATCCCACGGGCTGCAAAGTCATTCTGGCTTGTTCGGTCAGTCAAGCAGTGGTGGCTTTCGCGTTGAGGCTGCTCCTCATCCGCCGAAACAAGCAACGAGACTCGCTCGCTGCCTCGAACGGTACGATAAACGGACAAGATGCAACGGAGGAAATCTCTGCTGATCTGACGGATTTTGAGGTGAGTGCTTATCTGTGAGCATCATTAGGTCGGATCAACTGACTTATCTGTTCCAGAATCCAAATTTCAGATATGTGCTCTAGACGTCCAATGTCGAGACTTGTGAACATGAAGGATCAGGGCATGACTGAATGCGTAGCGGTTGAGCTTAGATGTGAGGTTGGAATTTACGGGGTAGCATGTTGGAGGTGTCTTGTTCGATGAGAATGATATTGGTCACAGTATGGTGTCGATTTCGTCTGTCATGTCTTCAGTAGAGCAATCTTGACTTTGGTGGATATTATCGTTATATAAGCGACGTTCGGATGCCCTCGTTGTGTGCCATACGCAATTTGATCAGATTTTGTTCTGTTTGTCATTTCAGGTAGCCATCTCTTCGTGCCTCAGCTCCAATTTTTTGATAACCCTTGAGTAGACACCTAGTGCATTGTTGTAGAGTGCAAAGTTTCTTACCAATAAATAACAAGTTAGAGTGGTATGAAGCCAGAGCTCTTCGTCACCATTCGATTTCAAGGCCCATTGCCTGTGACAAGCGGGTTTGCCGCCCATTGATGATGTTCTCGACTCGATCTGCAACCGTCTTTCAGGGTCCTTCTTTCTGCGTCTCTACGACGCATCAAGCGGATCACTCTTTAGGGCTGTTTGTTAGTGCATGCCACAGCGATGGGGATTGCGGGGTTCGAATCATGCATTATCGCACCGACCTCGGCACAGTATCTCCAGCCTGCAGATAAGACATCGGAAATCACCTAGATTTACGGCCTTTCCCCGTTTCCCGAGATCGTCAGTACTCGAGGGCGCCCCGAAGCTAATCTTTGGGAAAGGTCTGGCCCCTATCCCCAACAACGCGAGCATAGGAACCGAAACAGCGAGCACGTCATGGGCGGCATTTTGGCCGAGCCACGCCTATGCTCCTTCCAGCCGATTTCCATTGAACGTTCTTCTATGGCACAAAGGCCTGATATCCGTTATCGTACTTCACCCACACGTCTTATGCCTTGGACTCTGACGCTTTGCATTATTGCCTACCAGCACTAACAGCAAGACAGTATGGGCTCAATACAAACAACTTCCCCTCCACCTTCGGTGAAGCTACAACAAGGTACCGTGGTCGGCATAACGCAGAATGAGCCTGGTGCGAAGCCTGTAGAAGCGTTTCTGGGCATCCCATACGCTCTTCCCCCAACAGGTGAACTTCGATTTCGTCCACCTGTGAAAGTTGAAACGTCTTCGAAGGTCGTCGAGGCGTCCAGATATGGACCTGCAGCGCCAGGAAAGCCTCTACTGATCGCGGGCCCTAAGCTCGCATACAGCGAGGACTGCCTGACCGTGAATGTCTTTCGCCAGGTCCCGGAAAGGTCGGACGGCGGTCTGCTGCCCGTTGCGATTTACGTCCACGGTGGTGCTTTCAACCGTGGAAGCGCCTCCATGCACAACACTTCGTCAATGATGGCATGGTCAGAACAGCCATTTATTGCCGTGTCTTTCAACTACCGAATTGGTTCTCTGGGGTTTCTTCCATCCAGGCTGAGCGCGAAGGAAGGTGCAGTCAATTTGGGTCTGAAGGACCAGATATTATTGTTTGAATGGGTTCAGGAGAACATTGAAAGCTTTGGAGGAGACAAAGGCGATATCACCCTCTTCGGACTCTCTGCTGGGGCTCATTCGGTAGGTCAATATCGGCGAGACGCGTGTTCCTAATCACCTTGGCTAACACTTATTCGCAGATAGGTCATCATCTCATGAGGCACACCAATGAAAACCCGGGGCCTTTTCACCGGGTAATCATAGAATCTGGCGCGCCAACTTCAAGGGCCGTACGAGCGTTTGATGCTGAGATCCATGAGAAACAGTTCCGAGAGTTTCTGGATGAGGTTGGATGTCCGAACGACTTAGACGAAGCGGAGGTCTTCCCGTTCTTACGATCGCTGCCCTTGTCCAGTATAATCGATGCCCAAAACGCCGTGTTCGACCGGTATAACCCGTCGCTGCGCTGGGCGTTCCAGCCTGTCATCGATGGTGAGATTATCCCACGTCGACCAATCGACAGCTGGCGCTCAGGAAACTACTACAAAGTGCCCATCATGACCGGTTTCAATGGCAACGAAGGATCACTCTATGTCAACAAGAAAATGGCGACAGATGAACAGTTCCGCCAGTTCTTCCAGACGCTCCTACCACAGTTGCCAGTCTCTGACATCGAGGCCATTGCACAGAAACTATATCCTGACCCGGAGAAGTCTGGCAACCTAGTGTACCAAGAGACGCGAAAAGACCCGACGATAGGGCCTCAGTACAAGCGCATCGAGGCTGCTTATGGCCAGTACGCCTATGTTGCACCTGTTCGTCAAACTGCCATTCTGGCTTCACGGGCTCAGTCTGACCCTGTGTACCTTTATCACTGGGCTCTGCCAACAAGCGTGATTGGAGGCGCCAGTCATGGTGACAACATGCGGTATGAAACTTACAGCGCCGAGGTGCGGTCACTGTCAGAGGCTCAGAGGAACATATCTGGTATGCTTCATGCGTACGTAACCAGTTTCATCTGCAACAAGGGCGATCCCAACGCGATAGCCGGTCGATTTGCGAGTAGACCTACGTGGGAGCCTTATATGGGGAAACAAGAGAATCCCAGGTCAATGATCTTTGGGAAAGAATTACGCGAGCTCATCGGTGGTGAGAATCATGGTGAACCGGCTCGATGTGTTTACGATGAATGGGCTATGGAACAGTGCCGTTTCTGGTGGGATAAGGTGGAGCTGACACAGCAGTAAGCAAGCGAGATCCCATGCACATCTGGAAATCCTCGGCTGGAAATGCAAGAACTCCTGGAGCCTATCTATCAGTCCGGAATCATCTCACAAATGTCTAGATCTCTGCAGACCTTTGTATTCCTCGCTGGAAGTATCGGCTGAATTCATGCCACAATTCATGCCAATTTCGAAATGGGCAGTCAGGAAACACTAAAATCCTGCAGATTCGCCGTGGGGTAATGATGATGCCCGATAGCCATTTCAGGGCCAACATCGTAGGCTTTGGGCCCGTGGTTTCGTACCGTCGACCATGCTTCGTTTACCGTTGCTTCCACTCTCGACGAAATGCCACGGGGACCTGAGGCCAAAAGTACATAGTATGCTGACAATGCGTCACTAAGGAGGTTGGCTGAAATCCAGGATCGTTCTGTATCCCAAACTGGAAGATAGCGCTCTTTCGGTTGGCTGACTTACGGAGACGACTATCGTGCTAATTGCTTGGCTTAACAGGGGTAGTTTCTCGGTTACCACTTGATTGACTCGCAGTGGCATGAATGGCAACCCAGCAGCCCAGCCTCATCATGGTCGCCGTACTCTTCACCCCGAGTAGTTCCCAAGGTAAAATCATGCTTGTCATCTGCAGCCGCTTCTGCATGTCTTCATTACGACAGAGTCAAGGCGTCTGAGACATCTTCTCCAGCCTTCTCCAATCATCTGAATACTGGAGTTCAGGGCGGCGACCTACACCCAGATATACAGGCGTAAGGCTGAGCCAGAAAGTTTCCATCCCTCCATGCGGTGGTGTGGAGGGGTGGAGCCATCCTGGGCAGTGCTAAGCATAACAGCTAGGCGAAATCAGCCAGGCGAGCTTTTCCCACCTCTCGTTTCTGGGTTGATGCCTCAGCCGCACCTGTGAAACAGAACCTTCAATTGTGGTATGAATGCCCCAGCAATTTCCCACCATCATTTGATGTGCGAACCCGGACCCTCTTTCCTCGTGTGGTCAATGGCTCTAGTTCTGCTCTGGAAGACATCCAGCTCGAAATACGGAGATGAACAATAACTAGGGTGGAGGATCAGGATATCTGATAGATTGATCTCGATCGGCTTGGTCTGATTCCAGCCACCGACTTCCGTACCACCGGTCCGATGTGTGCTGCAGAGGCTTTTTGCCAAGCCAAGACAGCGCCAACGCCGCTCGGCACTTGCATCGACACTCGTTGACTGATCGCAGAAAGATGTCTGGCGTTGTGGCTTGAAAATGCTGCATGTCTACTGCTTTACGGAGATTGTTAGAAGTTCGAGATGTCCTAGGAATACTCACACAGAATGCCACCCCTCGCAAGCTTTCTAGCGCCGAGCACACTTCACATCGTGCGGGCTCAGAATAGGTGGTGACCAGGACAGCCACGTAAAGCATGACTGGACACGTTCCTCGCCTAAGAAAAACCAGGATCAAACAGGGATACAAATCACTCTTCTGGTCATCATTGTTTCAGAGCACCGTTGCTATCAAGGCAACCAAGCTTAACCACAGTTCCATACGATCACTGCTTGGTGGCAGCCGCGCTCCCGCACCATTCGTGGTGACAGTAGTCGAGGCAGAAGCCTGAGCTGCCGATGAACCACCAGCACTGGCTTGCTGGGACTCTGTGAATGAGACAGAGATCACTGACTGCGTTGATGTGGTCTGTGACAGATGTGAGTTGGTTCCAGCGCTTATCGTCGATGTACTGCTAGCGTAGCCAAAGGAGGAAGTCACTGATAATGCTGGTTTTGACAAGCTGGTGGTGCTACCACTGCCAGGACTGGCGTCGACACTGCTGGCAGGCATCGTGGTCGATACAGTATTAGTGGGAGACGCATCAAGCATGAATGTCACCCCTGGCGATGGCCCACAGTCGTATGATGTGTAACTCTCGAGGATGTAACTTTGGCAATAAGGATTTTGTGCCGAAGTACTGACAACATGATCAATCTCTTGCAGTGCATGCCCAAGGAGTGAGTACTCACCACCACCCAATAAGGCTATCCGTCTGGCATGCAGTATTGCAATTCTCCTGGAAAGCCGTTGAGTCCAGACATTGGGTCATCTCATTGCAGCCGTACAGCAATGTCCCGATGATAGTTCCGCAACAACCAAAAAAGTGATCGTTTACAAAATATCCACAATACATGCCAGAGCCGCAAGTATATGGTTCGGCTGGAGTTAATGAGGTGAGTTACCAGTCGCTCTTCTTCAGTTACAATAAATTAACGTACAAACATTTCCTGTGAGATAGCCGCACTCTGTACTAAACCCTTGCTGACGGCGAAAGAGCTCGAGCTCGAGACTTGGAGCTTCTGTGGTCAATGGCCCATTGAGCCAAACCTTGTCTGAAAGTAACTGGGTTCGTGCGGGATGAGGGTTGAACGCGGCTGCTGCAACTGGCAGAACAATCAGATTGAGTAGGAGCATTTTCTCTCTTATGTTAGGGTCAGGAGACAAAGATTGAGATAGCGAGATGGAGAGGTGTAGACATAGACAGACATTCACCTCGAAGCGGACCAAGTTTCTGCTCCCTCTCGGCTAGAAGGCGTACATAGCCACGCCGGGGGGGTCTTAGCCTTCGGTGACAGCACAGCCTAAGCGGAAGCGACAGTCCTGCTTGAGTGTGCGGCTGAGGGTGTTGTGGCACCATTAGTCACCTTTCACTATCCCAAGCTAACGCCAAATTCACCCATAGCGGCGAACGTAGTTGGTGAAGATCGAGATTCTCCTAGAGGTGCGGTCAGCCGGTGACCGTCACCACTGTGTTTCAAGCCCGGTTATGAATCTTGTTTGGTTTTATGTCTGCCTTTTCAGCAGCTTGGTGGTGTCCTGCCAACATAAATGCCTGTGATATCCGGGAAGGTGTCAATACTCGCACAATCTTACTTTCTCAGCCGTCCTCAAGAAGCTACCACAATAAATCCCCCCAAAATGAACTCACAGCCAGGCCAGCACCAATACCAACTTGTCCAAGGCAGGCGCCCATGGACACCTTCCTTCCTTTCTCGCATGCCTTGGCTGGGCATGAGTGCGATTCTCGGAGCCCTTGCCAGCCTTGGTGCTTCCGCTGCTATTCTTATCTGTTCGGATGGCCAGCCGATCTCAAATTGGAGCTTTCAGCCCTCCACGTACCTGGCCATCGCTTCGACGATAACAAACCTTTGCCTTTTGTATGCCTTAAAGGAGGGTGCTACCATTTCCTGGTGGCGGAGAGCGTTGCACGACCACACAACCCTCGGAGATTTGCATCGGTCCTGGAGCTTTGGCACTAGCTTTCAGGAAGCCCTCTTCGCCGGCAGACACATAAATCTGCTTGCACTGGCTTGCCTTGCGGCGACCATTGCAGAGATCAATGGTCCTCTGCTTCAGAGGGCATCCAGAGCAGTAATCGAGAACTTTGCAGATACAACCGTGGTAAACCTCCGAGTATCCTCACAGCTGCCTTTGGGATATACAGGCACCATCAGTGGGCGTGGGCGCGATGTTGCGCTTTTCATGCCCGAATATGCGCCAGTCGTGCAGAATTATAACATCAACGGTCCAATTGTCATACATGACACGGGGTGCAAAGGAGTTTGTTCAACAAACGCATCTGGTGTTGGTTTATCGGTATTTTGTTCTGCCTCGGAAATTGCCTATAACATCACAGAAGCACCAAGTACTTCGCCCCAGTTCGGCGTGTCAATCAATGGCTCCGACGTATTTGAGACACAGTTCTTTTGGGAGGGAACAAGTCCTGGAAACGTGAGCCTTGGAGTTGTGTATAAGGACAACAATGACTGTGCAGGGGTCCTGCAGGTCAGAAACTGCAGCCTCCAGGCTGCTCAAGTCAGATATCCTGTCATCATCGACAGCAATAAGTCAACCATTGCCTTGGATCCGTCCACGACAGTGTTCGACGACGTGGTGTCGGACATGATGCCC
The DNA here is from genome assembly GCA_000835395.1 of Exophiala sideris. Taxonomy (NCBI): domain Eukaryota; kingdom Fungi; phylum Ascomycota; class Eurotiomycetes; order Chaetothyriales; family Herpotrichiellaceae; genus Exophiala; species Exophiala sideris. Next base: position 7,826,623 of record KN846952.1, on the reverse strand, counting down.
GTCGAGACATCGGATTGGGCAGAGACCAACAGTACGATCGGAGGATTTTGGCTAGCACTCAAAAACAGACTTCAATCGACCGCTCATCTTCGGTGGGTAGGAGCCGTGGGTTATGAGCTGCTCACCACAGGTAACACGGCAACTCAGTACGCTGTGCTCAACACGACTGGGTCGAGTCTCGATCCGGCAGAGATAGCATCTTCCTGCGGTGTCTATTTTTTGAATCCTTTGGATGATGTCTTGGCCTCTGCTCGAGACCTGATGTTCAGAACTAGCATGGCGGCGGTCAACTCATCGACATCCGTGCAGTCCCTGCCTGCTACTGAGACACGACAGCGCGCAGTGTATCGTAGCAGTTATGCCTACCTCGCAGGTGCGTTAGCGATCACTGTGGGTGCCATTGTCCTGGTTCTGGCTATATTCAACGGCTACCACAATCTTGGCAGAAAGGTCACGATGAGCCCGGTGGAGATCGCAAAGGCATTCAATGCGCCGACGCTCCAAGGTGAAGACAGTAATGCGACAGTCTCTGAACTTTTGCAGGAGCTCGGTGCTCGTAGCGTGAGGTATGGGGCCGTTGCTGTCGACGAGGGGAGTCTAAGAGGATCGGAGGACGGGCCCCATCTCGCACCAAAGGTTCCCAAGGTCGAGATAAGCGGCTCTGCGCCAAACGGCAGGATGAGGCTTGAGTTGGCGGCACGCCACCAAGCTGTGCAAGTGCCATGCAAAGGATGGACTTTTGTTGGGTAAAAATGTCGAAGTTGCAGATTGAGTGGCATCAGGATAAGAGGATCGACTGAGGTAGGCACCGAAGGTGTAGGTCGATTAGAGAATGGGCCACAGCAAGTTCGGATCCAGAGCCAGCGAGGGGGTAATGGTATGCGGCAGTCAAGCAATATGAAGTAATAGTCTGCTGACCATCAATGCATTTCAAATTATTATTATTAGAAAGTGATTGTCCTCCTTATTATCCTTAGTGAGGGATGCGGAGATAACAGAGTTGAGATTGTTGAGTGAAGCTGCAGGGGGATCCGGCCAAATCCGCCGACTTATCGACGTGGCCAATGTTGCGGCCGTATAAATCTTCACCGGGCTTCAAGTCAGCTGGCCCGGGCTAAGTAAACAACGACCACGATTAGTGTTTGTGTATCCAGCTAGGATGAAGTGTGGGAGGGCCGCTGGCAAAGCAATAAAATCTGCGTTACTAACGACCTAGAAGCAAACAGGTGAATGAACTCTTCGAATCTGCCATTGTAAAGGACGCGACTTCTTCGGACAGTCATTGCCGCATTCATTCTACCGGTCCTGTTTCAGGCTTGCAAAACTAGGCTGCAAGACACCACAAACGCATGGAAAAGTTGGAAGCCAGACGTCTTGTGACGCTCAATGCTTCCTTTGGGAGTATATCGTATTCAACCAGCACAATTTGATGTCGTGGCGCTTGGCCATGCATAAAGAGGCACGGGGACAACCCCTAACCTTCCGCACCGCCAGGCGGATTTAGAGCGAATTTCGCAACATCTTCAACCTCCTAATGGGGGCACCCTCTTCATTAGCGATTTCTGCTGAGGCCGGCATGGGCATTGATGGGCGGGAAACACGAAGGGATTCGACAGCGAGGTGTTTGTGTCCAGCAACGTAGAGATGAGCTGAAGCTACCATAGACTTACCTGTTGGCTTTCACCGGGCGCCGCTACTTCTTTCTCCTCTTTCGCGAGTGCTGACTGACTTGGGTTGGCAGGGGTTTGTGGCACAGGAGCTTGCGCTTGAGAATGTTGCTGCTGGTGGCCTGTGGGATGTTGCGGCATGTGGCTGTTGGAATGTTGCTGAGGGACGGCATGGGATGATTGCTGCATGTGCTCTGCGGATTGGTGCTGCACCGGGTCGTGGTGTTGTTGCATGTGGTCGTCCTGGGGCTGCATGTCGCCTTGCTGGGAGTATTGAGTCGGATCATTCTCATCCCAGCCCTCCTGTTCACCACCGTGCTGTTCGTGTTCGTCTGGGTCTTCCTCGTATTCTTCATATTGCTCGTTTCCGTCCTGTTCGTAGGGCTGGTCTTGGCCGTAAGAATCGTCCGCGTAGCCAGCCTGGTCTGAGCCCGAAGGGTCTTGGGATTCGTAATTAGCCATCTGATTGAAGTAATCGAGGGACAGTTGAAATCTGGTAAGGCAGTTGTTGGAGGACAGGTAAACGAATTACTGTGTGTCAATTATCGTTGACGGCAGCTGATACTTATCTGGGCATGGCACTATTAGCTCTGACGAGAAATTAAGCTCCAGAACAAGCCTCGCAAGCATTCGGAGCTTACTTTCTTACATGCAGGAGTTGTTGTTTCTGGAATCTCGGCTAAGAGACACGAATGACCATGTCGCATACCCTTTTCTGTGGGACAAAATAGTCATGAAGTGCATGAGAGCGCTGATTCAATACACCAAGGAACTTGACGGTCAGTGGAATGCGTCAGTGAAACCAGAAAAGGATTCATAGACTAGCCAGGTTGCTGGAAGCGCTTACCCGCGCCAAATTAGGAGCACTGCAAAATCAGCCTGTCAGCAAAGCTGTAAGCTGACTTCGCTGGGTGTCTTGCTGTCTGAAACTCGCATCTGCCATTTGAAGATGTGCGCACATGTTCGCGGCGGGCAGAAACTTGATCTATGGCAACAACCGTGGCCAGGCGTAGTATGATGACGTTTGTGTAGACTTTTATCTCATTCGGCATGATACAAGCTCTTCTAGACTGCAGCTGAGGGTCTTATCAGCAATTTGACCTGGTTTTGCTCGCACTTGACGTGGCCGACAGAGGACTGCCCGACTGGCGAAGTACAGAACACGCCGGTTGAGCTGCTGCTGGTGGCGAGAGAAGCTGTTTCGGTCGCAGCATACGATACTTGCTGGCTGATGCCTGCCCATTTCTGCTCGGAGTCGCCAAATGGTTCGTCAAAGCCCGGTCACACCTTGGGCTTTGAAGGGTGACAACGGACAATGTATGGAAGATGCAACGTCTCGTCCTTGGGTGTTCTCTCAAGGGGAAGAGCATACCAGGAGTGCCAGCACAACTCCATTGGTCAGCAGGCGCCATTGCGGCTCTGGTCGCACCTCATCATAGCAAGTGTGTAGTACTTCTCTTGAGCATTATCATGGCACTAGAGGGCATCTTCCTGGTACATGTGCTGTTTTGGGTTTGTCATGGTAGTTAGCTAGCAACTGCGCTCGAACAATGGATCGTCGTCATAGGAATGCACGCAAAGAATGCGTGTGCAGAAGGTGTGTCGTAGTTGGGTGAAGATGACACACAAGCTCATCTGCGAATACTACGTCGTGAAATGGGCGGCGATGGAAGAGAACATTGTACTCGACGGACTGAAGAAGGAAATTTTTGTTCTTGAATTATACGCTCGCTTTAAGTGTGACAAGCGAGAGACGCGTCGCGACGGGAAGCCAAAGTAAGTAAGGTAATGTTTTGCATTGGACGCGCCCAATTGCTACCTACCTACCTATACTCGTCAATTCTTCTCATGACCACCATGCCACAGCCTGCGCCCATGTTACAATAACTCTGCCATCGCAGCTCATTTCGAAACTTGACGATGGTGCAGGTCTATGCAGATACCATCTCAGCTTCTGTCACATGTTCATACTGCGGCGAAGGCGCTCTCTCTATGCAAAGCCATGTCGTTCGAGTCTTTTATCTTCGAAGAGTTGCAACCTGAAAACACATTTTGCGGCTTCGAAGCTATGCACAATACCTGTCGCCTGAAATCATCCACTCTTCCTTCCCACCGGTCGTTCGATGCCGATATGCCGCACCAGGCGTGCTCTGGGGCTCGCACTACCCTCATGCGAGAATCAAGAACACTCAGTCTGCTTGAGTGCGAAATTGTGTCGTCAGCATCGCATAACACCAGCTCATACTTCATGGTTGATGGCTCGCAACACGAAGGCTGCTTGACAACACAACCATCATGGAATGGACAAGGGAAACACTACATATGGCGCATGCGAACACGCAATTCAATGTTCAGCTTGCTGTCGCGGTATTTCCTTGCCTTCATGCAGCCTGCTCCTCTCTTCAGACTGCCGCAGGTCGAGTTTCTGGCTTGCATCGTCAATGCTGACAGAATGCCCTCGTTGTCTCAGAAGACATAATCCAGAAGTGGTATACAGCCCTACACCACCTCTCAGCCGACGTGAGCTGCTGCTTTCTTTCGGCATCGATCCATCAGAGTCCATGCCCGAGCCCAGGTCAATCTACATTACAGACGTTTTCCTGCACGTTAATGCCTCGGTTATAGCTGCAGATGGTCACCCGCAGGTCTCAGATGTTCCGACTATAATACTTGGTTATTACTGGCAAGTTAACTGTTATGAGCACGCCTTCGCCTCGGTCCCGTGCTTCCTGAATTCATGGTCTCTTCCTTCAATTCGGATTGCCTTTGCTGCTACGACAACAATGAAGCGACGTCATATCTTAGCAGACTGCCTCCCATGGTCCAATTCTTGTATTTATACTGTTCCATGCCACCATTGATCGTAACGTACAGACTCCCTCGCTCCAAGTCCAACGCGCTCGGGCCGAACGCCATGGCTGAAAGCCCCATGATTCGCGTTGCGTTCGGGCTTCCCGAAACGACCTGGATGTTAGAGGAAAACGCAGCTGACGGAGCAGTCGCGTTCACTAACAAGACCAGCTCGTTGTCGGCATCACTAGCCAACCATACGTTTCCTTGGAAATCGACCGTGAAATCATCCGGGTAAATTTGTGTGCTCTGGACCAACAGTTCCACAGGGCCGATAGCACCGCCGGTTGTCTTGTTCAAGAGGACGCGAGACAACGAGGCCTTGTTCGTGTTGGTAAAGTACAAATACTGATCGATGACATGTAGGCCATTGATGCCCAAAGGCACGGTAGACGATTGGATTGGTGCCATTGACGTATCATTGATAGATATTTCGGCCGCTCCTGCGCGCACATCGATCGACCACACAATTCCATGCTCACTGTCGGCTGCGAGCAGGATGCCCTCGACTGGATTCAGTACTGTCAGTCCGTTCAACAGTCCCGTTGGCACATCAACAACCTTCCTCGTTTTTGCGGTCAAGTTGGCTGGGAGCCCTGGAAGACCTCGCAAATCAACCTCCCAAATCGAAAAGGACCCCAGCTGAACCTCGAATGTATCGACGGAAAAGTTGCCCGCGATGGCATAGAAAACATCGTGACCCATTTCGGCAATTCCCATCAAGCCAAGGTGATGAGGGATATGGGCAATATGTATAGGAGCAGAAGGTGGGTCAGTCGGAACAAGATACATGTCAGGCGACGAAAGCATGTTCACCAGAACTCCGGCTGGACATGAGACTCGGGGAGCCATGTTTTCCAACCAGGTCCCCAATGGAATTCGTGGATGACTTGGGGTTGGACAAGAGCCGCGGCCAACCCAAGCATGGCGATTTCAGCCAGACCAAAAAGTGCTGTCTTCATAGCAAGTTCGATCGGATGTGCTGCCCTCGCTGTCAAAGTGAGCTGTATCTATGCTCTCATGAGCAGAGATATGTTCTCCTTCACCATGAGCAGGGGAATGTTCAAGATTTATATCTTCTCAGGCAACCCAAGTGTTTGTTAGTCTAGCCACTGCGTGATTGTTTCCAAAATGGGCCTAATCTTGTGGTGATGCTCCCTAGCCTACAGGTTTCGGGTACAGTGCAGTTCTCGGGCACAATCTCGTTTACTGGCGCCACTTCGAAGACATCAATCAGGTCTTATCGTTGTCAAACTCCCCTGGCTCAACCTATCGACGTGGCCATTTAGGATTCAGGCCACAATTTTATGCGGCTTCCACCACAGAAAGAGGTGCAAGAAGGATCAGGCCCCCCTGCGGTAAGTCTGAGATGTGATGTAAGTAGACGAACGAGCCTATCGTAATGAAGCGGACCTCGGAAGGGCGGAGAGAATTCAACTTTGGTGTTGCGACATTCGTTCGTTCGACAACCTGCCAGCACCTAATGCTCTCCAGTTCTGCCCTCAACCCCCATGAGCTTCTCCTTTGCCGCTCTTATCTGCACAACCTTTGTTCTTGCTTGTCAAGGAGTCGACAGTGTTTGCACCTCTCAATGTCATAGGCACTATTTCGCCACTATCGGCGCGTACTCCTGCGGACTAAGCACCTCGCCAATGAACAAGATGTCATCTCAGTACAATTCCGCCGGGAGAAAAAAGGCACAACCAGGAACAAACACCACAAAACGTTACACCCCACGTTCCAGAACAGGATGTCTCACATGCAGGTACGATTATACCCTAAAGTCTACTCTGTCCAATCAACTGACAGTAATGAAGGATTCGTCATGTCAAGTGTGACGAAGCACTACCTTCTTGTGATAGATGCACGTCTACAGGACGCAAATGCGATGGCTACGTCGAGCAATCAGAAACAGGTTTCGGTCGAGCAACATGTCCGTCCAAGGAGGAATTGAGTCTGGTAACTGTAAAGCCTCAAACCCTTGTTCAATCAGATAAAGACAATCGTGCTCGGGAGTTCTTCCATGTCCAAATGATCACGCAGTGGACGGAGTTCTTCAAGTCCGAGCTCTGGGATCGATACGTCCTTCAATTGTCTTTGTCGGAGCCTTGTTTGCACCACGCCAAACTAGCTCTCGGAGCCATGCACCGCTCACTTACTACGCACGAATCGATGAAGGAGTATGCAACCTTCGCCATCCAACAGTACAACAAGGCTATTTCTTACATCCTGCGCTCACCGAGACCACTGCCTAATATCCTTATCCTTGTTGCTTGTTGGATGTTCAGCTGCTTTGAAGTTATGCACGGTGATCACCGGTCTTTGGGTCAACACCTAAACAGTGGGCTGCAACTGATCTCTTCGTGTGGCACCGTAAGTCAAGTGACGGGCCTGCAAGATGGATCTGCGACAAATGCGGAGAGTCGAGCCATTCGAGAATGTCTCCTGCAACACTTTTCCTTGTTGGATCTACAGATGACGATATACGACGAAGTCTGGACTCCTACTTCGATGCAGTACTACCAGCAGAGCAAAGAGTCTTTCTCCTTCTCTTCGATGAGTCAAGCTAGGCATCACTTGACCGTTTTACTCCTGAGACTGATGGAAATAAAACGTCTAGAGATGCGTCAAGTGGCATGCGATCCAAACAGGGAAGCATGCTACGCAGAAGGAAAAATGTCCTGGTCGGGCTTGACCAGTGGTCAACTGCATTCGAAACATTCCTCGACAGCGACACAAGGAAGACAAAAGACGATGTCCGAGCTGGGCAGCTACTTCGGATTCAACACTTGGCTGGATTCATTCACCTTTCTGTGACTGCAACGGACCCCGAAACAAGCTATGACAAGTATCTGCCCAGGTTTCAGAAGATTGTATTTCTATCTCGAATCCTCCTGGACCCGATGGGGACGTTGAATCCTACGCGCCCAACGATGAGGAAATTTCGTTACGAGCACGGCATTATACCTTCACTGTACCTTGTTGGCTATAAATGTCGCGACCCGATTGTGCGACGTGAAGCCCATCGCCAGCTTGCCTCGCTCAACACAAAGGAAGGTGTGTGGGATAGCGATCTTATGGTCAAGGTCGTCGGGCATATTATCGCCGTTGAAGAATGTAATGGTGTCGTCTACAGCTCGAGTGATGTTTCTGAGGAAGCCAGAGTTTGGAGAGAATATTTACATGCTGAAGAAGGCTCCAAGGACTCAAAAATAGTATTTGAGCACAGACTGAGTGGCGGCAATGCGACTAGGCTGATTGAGAGAAGCCTAGATTGAGAACAGGGCGTCCATAGAGTCAGAATGTGCAATTCACGTTCGCCTCGCCGAAGAAACGTACGCTCGTGGTCAGTCTTGCCAATCAAGTGTGAGTATCTCCTCGTTCAGGTACCATTCTGCGTCTGTACACCTCATTGGGTGAGGCTGTACCGAGATCCGGCAACAAGCAACGCTTTCAGGCGAGTCTCTCCCATTTGAGTGAGCTGTCTGATTGGCTTGCTCGTCTATTTACTACCTTCATACTCCTGATTCTGCAACGACTTGGCAATATCAACCAGGATCTAGGTCACATCTGTTGTTCCCATGCACATCGTGAGCATTAAGCTTTCGTCTAACTCGCCTATTCACGGTGCGCCTGACGGCCATACAAACGATGAGAACATTGACCCCTGGGGAGGTGCTGATCAAGACAGTAACGACTCTTGAGCACAAATTAGACTTACTGTATTCGAGTTGATATCACGATCTCTTCTGTCAACAAAGATCAAACTAAGGCCTCCTGCCTAAGTTCGACGTACTGTCATGCCTCACCTTCATACGCCTGATCGTCAAGATGACGCAGTGTCGCAGTACCGAGCCGTCATTCCTGACTATGACTTCGGTTGATGTGAGCTATAAGGAGTGTATCGGCCGACTCAAAACGGAGCACCAGAAGTGCTTCACGTCGAGGGTGAAGTTGCAAATGACCAGAACAAACTGCGTACGAGACTAAAGCATTATGCATCCACGCGTTTGCAGAAAGCCCGGCTTTCCCGTGGCAACAATGATTTTGTCTCAAATGGTGCTATATGGTCCTTACGTCAAAGCAAGCCCGTCAGATTCGAGAGCAATGATAAGTGATTGGGAGCAGGTACGTTTCGACCTATGCAATTTGGCCGTTATGCATCACCATCGTTTCTCTTAAGGCCAGGGTTCATTAGAACTGAGCAGTTGTGTGGCAGTTCCCTCCTTCGCCAAACTTGACCTGGACACCATGCTTCGAGAATTTCACCTGTACACAATTATAGGTTCCACTTAACTATTCGGACCCTTCCTCTGGTACAACGTCAATTGCCTTTATCAAGGTCGTGTCGCAGAACGGATCAGCTCAGAGTCTTTTGTTCAATTTTGGCAAGACTGATCATGTGTTCCCAGCCCTATATTTCACTGACTCTGAACAGGCGGTCCGGGGCAGTCAGGCGTGCAAAATCTTATGACCAACGCCGAGACGTACCTACACTACTTTGGGCCCGGATACAACCTCGTAAGCTTCGACCCTCGGGGAGTCAACAACAGTGGACCTTCCGTCGATTGCTTCTACCAAAATGAGACTGCGAGGACTACATTTGAGTCTCTTTTCTTTGGTGAGGTCACTGACGCTTCCTCTACGTCTTTGGCGACCCAATTCTACTCAGCCAAATTATTTGGTCAGTGGTGCACCGAAGCTTTCAGCCACGGGAACAATAGCGGACTTCACATAAGTACCCCTGCTGTGGCTCAGGACATGCTTACTTTTGCTCAAGCCGAGCAGCGTCTTGCTGGCAAACACGAGGACGAAGCAGAAGTCTGGTACTATGGCATGAGCTATGGAACAGCTCTTGGGGCTACATTCGCGTCGCTGTACCCCCAGAACGTTGGTCGCGTCGTCCTCGATGGAGTCATCGATGCTCAAGATTATTACGAGGGTGGCTGGAAGGCCAATCTCTACGACACCGATGCTGTTCTGTCAATGTTTCCCAGATACTGCTATCAAGCTGGTCAACAAAACTGCTCATTTTGGGGCCCATCTGAACAAAACATCACCGATCGTATCAATCAAATCCTCTCCGACCTTCAACAACATCCAATCCCGGTGACGGGTCTGCAGCAGGATGGAATGCCCATGGGCCTCGCGACATACTCGGACGTGAAGCAGTCCCTGCTCCTCGGAGCATACTTCCCAACATCGAATTTCCCTTCTCTGGCAGATGCTCTTACGGCAGTGGAAGCTGGAGACGGCTCAATAGTGACCGATATCACCTCAAATGAGTTATGGGGTCCAGATGTGAATGTCCTGATCAAGTGCGTAGACTCGTACGGCAACAATAATCTCACCACCCTCGATGAGTACCGAGATTATGTCAACATTTTCACAGACGAAAGTAAATCCCTTGGGGACACGTGGGCAAACAATGCGGGCACAGCTCTTTGCAGCTCGTTAAATCTTGATCTACCACACGGTGGTAGCTTTCCTGGTTCGTCACGTTCCCTGGTATTCGTGGAAGATTCTGACAAGATCCATCCTAGGTCCCCTACCCCCTTCCAGCAACCACACAGAGCATCCGATCCTCTTCGTTAGTAACAGCTTGGACCCGGTTGCCCCAATTCGAAAGTGCGTACGCATAAAAGCTTCGTGGCACCTCCTTTATTCGTCCGCTGTGGACATTGCTGACCTGGCCTCATACAGTGCACACAAAATGTCAAGAGCCTTTACAGACTCAACGGTCCTGATTCAGGGCGATGGTATTGGAGTGAGTGACGCGTATCCTCTCCCTGTGAAACCACCAAAGATACTAAGACCTTGCACTTCAGCATACGGCAATAAGCAACGGCGGCTCTCCATGTCTTTTCAACCATGTACGGAGCTATCTGGACTCTGGCAACCTACCGCCTGCAAACACAACATGCCAAGGTGCTTCTGTGCCTTTCAGAGACAGCTAGCAGTCTAGCTTGGGGCTATGCATATGAATGAAGGAGCTTTGAAAAGTTCCGAAATCGTCATTGCAGTCGGCACATGCATGTCAATCCTTACATCGGCTTCTCCTTCTCCTCGCCGCTCTGATAGTACTCTGGATAGGTACCCTTGTAACCCAGTAGCCACTCTCCTATGACAACTCCAATGACAAACATGAAGAGCCAGCATATTTGCCTGGCAACAAGAGTCGATTTCGTCCCCATTCCCGGCAACACCAGGGGAGCCTGGATCTCATAAACAAGCCTGAACAGCTGGAACGGGCTAGGCTGTTGGTTTGCCCTTCTACAATCTTCCATATATCCAGAGAAGTTGCGGAAAAAGCGTTCATCCCTTGCAAAGTCCGCTGGATCCAGACGGATTGAAATAACCAGGTCCTCCTCGTTCACACTTGCATTTTCATAGGTATGAAATGCGCCCACCGGAATGTGGACTTTGTCCCCGTGCTCGGCCAAGATGATTTTACCGTCGATCTGGAATCGGGCTACACCGGATGTAATCAGGAAGTCCTCGGTTTGGTACATGTGGAAGTGGAGTGGCGGATTATTGGGCGAACGGCCATAGGCGGCGGTGGTTGCTGGGATCTTATATGTGACCACCCAAGAATCAGACGGGCTGTGAAAGAGCCAGGACTCCCGTCCGCCGTCATCAGTGACAGGATTGAGATGTGCCGTTTTTGTTCGTGGCGTTTGTGTGCGTAGGAAGGAAAGCATCTTCGATTGTTAGGGTTGTTGATGGGAAGGGCACGGATACACTACGCTCGGGGGTGGATTTCAGTCAACTTATTCTACATTGACGTCGATTTCCATCAAACCTCACCTCTGGTAATCGGCCTTTTTGGGGCTGCTCTACGCCAGACTCTGCTCGTATTTACCGCCGCTCAACCTCGTATTGGCAGTCCTACGGGGACAATCAGGCTCGTGTTCGCTAGGCTATCTCGTAAATCAACATTGAGTCATTCAGCTGAGCTCGTCTTCGCGTCTTGTTCTGGCTTTGAAGTTGCTGAGCAGCTGCTAGTCTTTCACAGCCTACCTAGCAATATGTGAGGGAATCCCATGCCGTTCGGTGCAAATTGGATCGTGGCGCACAGTCTTTATGCTCGATATCTCTTTCCCGCCAATCAGAGGGTGTCATTTGCGGAGAACTTGATCACTACAATGCGCTTCAAATGCGTCAAATGCTGCAACTAATCTCGCGATCCCGAGCCTCGCATTCCACATCCTCTCTATGTTCAATACGATGTGGAACCACGACATTCAGCGGCGAGCGCATGATGAGATGCGATGATGGGAGAAGATTGTCTATTCAAGGTCTACAAACCCACTCGTGATGCCCAGATTTGGTTCGTGTTTGCCCTTGCCCATTCTCGTATGCAGACAGCCCTGGCGTTCAGACGTTTGTCGCCCGGTCACCATACCCTGGCTCACTCAAGGCATTAGGCTCGATCTCCTCCTCGTGCGTAACAGTCACTTCTGGACGGCAAGCCTGTCTAGTCATCAAGACTGTCATCTGCCGGCGCAAGACTAGTCTCGTGTTCCTTCTTGACTTTCTCGGTCATATCATGCTCTTCGTCGATACCAGAATCTCCAGCAGACTCCTCAATCTTTCTCTTCTTGCTTGTTGCTGGTCCCGCAGTAGCCTTCTTCGCTGGTGTCTTCTTCGCTCCAGCACCTGCGCTAGCTTTTCCACCACTCTTCTTTGCTGGGGTAGACAGTATAGTGCTGGTAGTACCTGCACTACCGTTGCTAGAATCACCGACAACGCGACCATCAACCAGATCATAACCGCCGCTTTTGACAATGGCACGAAATCTCTTCTGGCTAAAGATGAGTACACAAGTTAGCGCAGTATCACGGAAAGTGAATGAGGTACAAGGAGTGTCTTCTTACGCGTTGTTGGCGGAGGTAATGCCGTTGTCTTGGGCAACTGCATGGTAATCTGGCTTTGGCATCTCAGTGTGCATCAAGACATTCAGCACATAGGTCAACTTTTCTTCTGCAGTTGCATTTGCCATTGCGGTTGATTGGAGTTCGCTTAGAGGGTTTCGAATTGTACGCCTGCTTCTGGAGCGGTGGAAGATTTTGTTTCGAGTGGGCAAAGTTGAGGTCTGCTTCAAGGCCGGAAGAAATGGAAATGGAAATGAAAATGATCTGAAGAAACTTTGGTCCTGATCATTCACATGCGAAGATTTCACCTTCATTCCACTTCACTCAATGGCTTGTCCTTTCCTTCACTTCGGCCTCAAGGACATTCACCACTTCCGCCTAAATCATCCATCGACACTTAAAGAGGTGACCTCGACCTCAGGCACCAATATCTGCCAACCCTTGCCACCTCATTATCATCGAACCGGAAATTGACAGGATACTCTCCTCCTTACGTACTGATTAACAATCAGTCTTCTACCAGCGGCGAGTCCAACGCTTTCAAAGAGGGCAGAACCGCAGCGGGCAAGATCAATCCCATACATGCACGTGCACTGAAAAGCAACATGTCGAAGAGTCATGCTGAAGACTGCATTCTGATAACCACATATTACCAATGGCCATATATGCGGCAATGACAACACCATCCTCAATCTTCCACGTAAAGACTCGTGCGTGCTCACATTAGTTAGAATACTAGGACAAAACATCAAACGAGTGTAATCAATCACAACTTTGGGTGAGATCGATGGAGTCGAGCAAAGCCGTGCTGAGACTTCCTTCAAATACCTGAATCTGGTGAAAACTCATCATTTCCCAGCCCACAGCTTGAATCGATACCGGTACCATTCCACCAATTGTTGCAATCTCCCCACCATTTATTCCAGTGGTCGCATCCCTTCTGGGCGGTTTGAAGAGCTTCAGACTTTCCCAGAGACGGCCAGATATCCTGCGCGGCCTTCTGGCGTTCCAGAATCTGGAGGCCCAGTCCAAAAGAGGCATGAACAGCAATGTGGCAATGCAGTAGCCAAGTTCCTGGATTGTCGGTCCGAAAGGCAATCACCACGTAGCCATTGTCAGGGAGAAGAACGACGTCTCGGCGTGGTGGATTGTCTCGTTTGATGTCCAGCTTGTCGGGATATGTCGCGTTTTCAATCTGCTGCAAAATCGCAAAGTCGTGCCCATGAAGGTGAATCTGTGCAGTCAATGTCAACACGGAGTGAGGTTTGTCCTTTTGGTCACCACCTACCGGGTGGGCTCCAGTCGAAAAGCTATTCAACTTCGTACCTCTGATGATCATGTAGACCTGGAGCGCGGTTAGCCTCGCAATCAGATCTATACCCCGTCCAGGCTTCGGACGCTCACCCAATCTGTATCTGTGTAATTCTCGGGGATCACAACCGAACGAGCATCCCATTTTCCTGCGTATCCCAGTTTGAGAAAGGTCGGATTGCTGTAGTCGATCTGTAGAGGGACAAAGTCGTCAGCGCCGACAGAGAAGAGCGCTAGCGGGAAGATATTGGGGTTGCTCTGCAGTTGCACGGCGAAGCTCTCCCCGTCTTGGTCGGGAGGGCCGTTTGCAGCAGGGCCGATTGTCCAAGGTAGGATGGGCCTCAAACTCGAGTATGTCTCATCCGAGCAATGGAGAGAAATGTTGCCGTACATGTTTGGGCCCCACGAGGAAGTGTTGGGAAGAGCCTGTGAGTTATCATCGTAGCGGAGTATCCCTGCTTTCTCGTAGCCTGTGGAGTTCGACTGGGGAAAGCGGAAGCAGCTGGCACGCCAAGTTCGGATCCAGTAGTTCCCATCCTTTGGGATCGGGCTTCCAGGATTTGCCAGAGGGTCTGCGGTGACGACAACGTGGTAGCGTTGGCCGATGCCAATGAGGAGCGAAGTGTTGGTATAGGGATGTATTGGAACGAAATCAGCGCCGACAATTTGAAGCAGGTGATTGTCAATCGAGAAGACGAAGGTCGTTTCGAATGAGACATTGATAATACGTAGAAGGTATCGTTTGGGTTTGTTGTTGGCTGGTCGGTCGAACGTAATTGTGTATGGAGTCGGTATGGCAGTTTCATTGTGCACCGTATTGTTGTATCGAGTTACATTGCCACGTCCGTTAAGCAGAATACTCGGGTCTTTCAGTTCCCCAGTCCATATCGACTCAAAAGCACTGTTATGCCCCCAATCAGTCAGCAGTAACGGAGTCTTCGGCTCATCATATGATGCTGAACTTGGACCATGCAATGTAACGGGTCCAGCTGCACCATCGGCATACTGTACTGAATAGTGGCTGTGGTACCACGAGCTTCCATACTGCATGGCCCTCCAGGTATAGTTGAAGGTGTCTCCAGGAGCAATTGGGCATTGAGTAACACCGTTCACACCGTCCATGTGCATGGTCAGCCATTGTCGGATTCCATGCCAATGAACGCTAGTGCCGTTCTTCCTGAGTTGGTTCTTGATAATGATTGTAACATTCTATGCAGCCAGTGAGCAAAAGAGCAGAGATGGAAAAACCATAAGGGAGATGCACATCACCCCAGCAAGCTTGAATCCATGGACCAGGATACGTTCTATTGAAGAACTTGCCTTCCGTGAAGTTCATTCCATCGGCATTTAGCCACCCATCGGTGATGTTCATATGATAGGTTCGGTGTATGCCGACTGGGGTCTGATTGCTGTCTTCGTAATTCGTATGAATGTTGTACTCTTGACCAGTGCGGTCATTCCTCAGCCAGCATTCTCGATTGTCTGGAGTAGAGCAGGGGCTCCATCCGACCATGTTCCGGTAGTCACAAAGAAAGTCTGACCCCGGGCCTCGAAGACGGCCACCAGGGGGTTTGAAGATTGGACCTTTGGCATTTTCGATGTGCAGCCCATCTGAAGAGGTCACGAGAGGCGTCTGTTGGTCGCTCTGCGGAGAGATGGAGCCAAAGGTTACCACGTACACGATTGTCGTCCAGAACCTCTCAACGAGACGCATGGTCACCTATACCCAGTATAAGATGCGCAGTAAATGTCAAGAACGAAAGCAGTGGCAGTTGTATCGAGCTGTGCAAAGATTTCACGTACGGAAGACACTGTGGTGAAGAGCAGATTTGTCAAGGGGGTTATGGCTGAAGAAGAGGCATCGAGTATCACAACCCACCATGGCGAACCAGCCCGCGTGGCTGGCTGGCAGTGCTTGTGGGTGCATATGTATGTCTCGATTGCGATTCAGGTGTAACAATTTTGGCAATGTTGGCCCATTGAAGGGGATTTTTCGTGGTTCCTGATTGGCACATTACGCGGTCAATCACATTCCTGACGGTCAGAAATGAGGAGCTGGGAATGCTAGTTTGTCCATCTTGGCTGAAGCAGCAGCATCGGACAAGCTCAGTCTTGGGCGAGGTGGTTGCACAAGTTCGGTCGATGTACCGGCCTGCCTGACCTGTAAGACAATGCGGAGTAAAGGAGAGTGAAATCGGTGAATGAACGACTAGACCTCTCGCCATCGTAAGCCCAACGTGAGATGCTGCATGCATCATGGCGCCATAAAAGTGCGTGCTTGCAAGAGATACAACAGATGGCGCCAGCTGATAGAACAGGCGGTCTTGGTCTGCTCGCATCGTCTGCTCCAAGATCGTGACGAGAGACCTGTCGACTCTCCGTGGCGAGGTTGGACGATGCAGTTCAAATTGGAAAGTGGAAGAAAGAAGCTGAAATGGCGCTGCCACTTTTCAGCTCGAACACGAGGATTGGATCAGAATCAGGAAGGTTACTCGAGTCTACACGAGGTGCGTATTATTGGTAAACACTTCTCCCCGCAGTTGAGTAATTGGTTTATCTTTTGACGGATCTGTGGGATTATTTTTTTGTTCAACGGACTTTCTTTCGCAATCGACCATAGGATGTGGACAACAGGGCTTCCCGTTCGCTCAGCCGTACTTAAGCCACATGCCGTTACGTTAGTAGTTGGGTGGGTGACCACCAGCGAATCCGTGATGTTGATTGTTTTTGCTTTTTTTGAATGAATAGATGGGTAGAAAAGGTCGATGGGGTGAAGTTTTGCTGGTTTTATAAGAATTTTGGGTGTTTAGGCGCCTTCCTGCGGCCACCTGGTCGCAGCTGCCCTGAATTGCCGAGCTGCAAAGAAACTTGAATGGATATCATTATGTTTAGGCGACGTCGCCTAATTTTATGGCTTTTTCACAAGATTCCCTCGTTCCCATCCTTTATCACGGGCGACGATAATGGGACTCGATCACTGACAGTGGGTTGCTCTGCCCATGACCACTATACTTGATTGGAAAAGTTTGATCGTCTACTCCAGTTTAATCTGAGCAAAACCTTCGAGCTCGCATTGTCACTTCCATTGAGATAGGTACGACCGTTTCACCCGACCTAAGCGTTCCATCCAACTCCTGTCAACGCACACGAGACCTACACATACATTCCGCGCAAGGAGAAATTCGCCGAGATCTTATACTCAGGGAAATAGAGAAGGAAACACATGACTGAGCTCTACCAGTATAAGAGAAAGAGGAGGGACAAGGTCACATCAACATATCGTGCATCTCGCCTTCACTTTGTCAAAGCTGATCGGGACATGGCTATAAACCAAGTAAGAACTGATTTCGGCGACTGAGGCATAACTCGTACAACTATTGTTGTGATTCCAGTAGCACAAGAGATGCAGCACATTATGTTGAACAGCGCCGAAGTTGTCAGACTACCAGGGCACACTCGTTCCTGATGTACGATATATGCTCAGATGAACGAAGCAACGTGCTTTTGCATATGCCGATACAAAGTACACAATATTCGCATGCACTTTTTTATTTTGCATTTCCACCGACTTCTTGTTCCCAGGCATCTAAGTACGTGTATAGTTGTCGGTATTTGGCGACTATCTCCGGGCTGTGCATATGCAGGACATCTCAAGATCTACATTCCCCTAACTACCAGGTATCTCCTAAGGCCGCTATGCTGTTGCTGACATTGATAATGAGTCCCAGGAACAAGTAGTTTAAAAACTCAAAAATCGCCCTCAGTACCATCGGAGACAACGGCTAACATGGCACAACAAAGTCAACCAAGCAACTACACGCAAGGCTATTCCGACCACACAATCGCAACACACCTGTCACGCACGGTCAACACGGATGCCGCTTTCCTTCTGCCACACATCAAGAAGACGGACCACATCCTCGATGTCGGTTGTGGGCCCGGCACCATCACCATCGGTCTCGCCAAGTACGCCAGTGATGGCAGGACAGTAGGCCTAGACATCTCGACGGACGTCCTGGAGAAGGCGAAGACCATGGCGGCCAACTCCCAAATGCCCATCGAAGGGACCGGATCCATTGCTTTCAAACATGGTAACGTCCTGGAGGGCCTCCCATACCCAGACAACACCTTCGACATCGTGTACTGCTCACAGTTGTTCGGACATATCCCGCCGCCGGACTTGCCGGAGCGTGCGCTGTCCGAGATGAGGAGGGTTTTGAAGATAGGCGGTATCCTGGCATCGCGCGACGGCATGGATCAGCACTTCTACCCTCGAGGCCTGGACGTTGACCGGCTGTGGGTGCAAAATCAACAGAGAGCTCTTCTCAAAGGGAAATCGCCCGACGCAGACAACATGGGGGGCAGAATGCCAGCATTGTACCGTAGCGTTGGATTCGACGCCGACGCCGGCAAGGTCCAGGTCGGCGCAGGTACCCGGGCGTTCTCGGGGCCCGAAGCTAGAAAATGGTTGGCAAGGCGCGGTACCGGGCAGCTGCAGCCTGGAGACCCTTTTCATCAGAGCTGGCTGGACGCCGGCATCACTGAGGACGAGATCAAGCAGACAGTATCCGCCGTGGAGAGATGGGCCGAGACTGAGGACGCCTGGTACGCCTCACTCCAATGTGAGATACTGGCGTGGAAGTAGACTACCGGCCACACACGAACTCTGCTGGCGACAGGGCGAAAGAATGATAGACGTGTAGGATGATAGATTCTCGTTCTCTTTCATGATGTGCACATGACTTCAAGCCGAGGCTGCAATATAAGCGTGCTCTGTCATTGGCCTGCCAAAGTGTAGCCTTAATCATCCCCGCATAGAAAGAGGCAGGTTCGGCGAAAGAAATATGGGCGATTTCTGGGGGAGGCCATAGAGATCTGGAGAACTCCCTTTTCCATTTCTTTGTAACACCATAAGTGGCATTTTGTCTTCCTGCTAACGACCTGCCACATCAAGATGGTCGGCAAGGTGCGGGCCAGCGACATGAAGTGCGCTTTCTGTGATCGCAGCTTTACAAAGAGCGAGCACCTAAAACGCCACCAACGCTATCGTACGTTGATAGCCTTGGGGAGGGGACCGATGTCATGGAACTAATTTTCGCCAGACACAGGAGAGAAGCCGTTCAGGTGTTCATTTTGTGGCAGATCCTATGCAAGAAGGTGAGCATACATACACGGTCGCTGCTTAGGAAAGTGCCCCTGCTAATGCATCAATTCCTAGCGATGTCCTTGCTCGGCACCTTCGAAATCACCATAATGAGGGTAAGAACAATAACCTGGAAAGCTCCCCGAACAATCCTAAGACGAACGTCGATGGTCATGTTCCTGACGCCGTGTTCACACATCTTCCAGACACCGGCTCGACGATGGCCGATCAGCTCCTGCCAGCACAACCCGATGAGACGTTGACGATGGCCGATCGGCTCCCACCAGCACAACCCAATGAGGCGTTAACGATGGCAACGGCACAACTTCCGCCTTCAACGCATATAACCTCCGAGCAACAAGGCGATTTCGACTTTCGCGACGCCGACTTCGATCTCCCGGCGGATTATGACTTCAACTTTCCTACACTTTATGAGGCACTGAATGTGTGGCTCACACCAACAGCAATGACAGAGAATTTCGTCCCTTCGCCGACTCATGGAAGATTCCTTCCCTCCCCAAGCACATCCGATTCCAGATCGTTGGAGCTCTCCAAACGGGTACAAAAGGCATGGCCCCGAAAACGCGCCTCCGCAGTTATCCTGGCTATTCGCAACATGTGGCGCCGTGCTGCTCAACATCCGGCGGATAATCTCTTCTCCAATAGTGGCCCCGATGCCCAGATCACGCACAATCCTACCAAATCCTCGAGGTGGAATATGGACGATGAGTGCAGGGCTAGGCTCATGTCGGATTGTGATACCGTGCTTCTTCCGGCTGAAAAATACTCTGGTGGCTTCACAGCACCAGGATCACCCCATATCTCTGTGGCACAAGAACAAGACGTGGAAGTGGAAGTGGAAGGGCTTTCGCCACAGTCACCAACGCTAACCTTCCCGTCAACTGAGACCCTCGATATGAGTCTTGGTCTGTTCTTCCGGCGCTTTCACCCAGTCCTGCCATTCGTTCATCAAGCGACCTTTAACGCAAAAACAACACCGAGCTCGATGTTGCTGCCCATGTGCCTCATAGGCTTATCAATACTCAATCCTGGTGGCACGGAAGACTTCATACGCCTGTACATTGGCAAACTACTGCGATTCTGCCGATTAGACCTCACTTATAAAGGTCTCGGCAAAGGTGGTGCTCAACAACTGGTCACATCTCTTGCGTCTTCCCTGCTTGTACTCTACCTTGGTCTCAGCTGCGAGCGACTGGTGGATGTTCACCAGGCTCACATGCTGGCCATACAAACATTGTTCATTGCCGATCGGCATGGAATGTTCTCCGCCCACGTAGGGGAACCGATTACCGCAGCCATGTTCCAAAACACGGACCAAGAGTGTTTCTGGAAAGCTTGGGCTCGTGTTGAATCTTTGAAGAGGCTTGTTGTCTGTTTGGTCTCGATTGATTCAGCGTATACGAGAATGCTAGATTTGGCTGCCAATATTGGCCTGGATCGGGTCGAGGTGGTACTCCCATGTGATACTGCATTATTCGATGCGCCCACCGCCGCAGCATTCTTCCGAAAGATCGACTCTGGTACGTCGGCGCTCGCAGCCCAGGTCGATATGTCTGCAGTTCGGTCAAGCGAGATCTTGGGGTTTGACCTGTCCGGTGTAAAGGTACTTCTCGATGTGCTGGCACTACGGGAAGCGGCAGCCAGACATAGGTTGCTGTTCAGCGGATCACCCTCCCTGAAACTTATGTCCTCCATTCCGGCGTTGGCTTTCGCAGCAAATGACGCAGCCTGCGGTATAGCAGAGACTTTGGCGTCCCTGATGACCTCAAGGTTCACCTTGATCAAGCAAGATCCACCTGCTGCTCTTTCCTGGAATCATCTTTGCCTTATGCTCACGGCAGACTTAGACAATATCCAGACTGCTTGTGGTAGGACAGGACTTGAGGCTTCGCAGAAAGCGTTCGCTGATCTTGAAGCATGGGCCCGGACGAGCAGTGCACGAAGAGCTGTCCTACATGCCTCACAGATCTTTCATATACTCTCCAGGCACCGCATATCTGACCATAAGACGCTTCTGTACGAACAAATGCTGTCAAGCGCAGCTTTGGTCATGACGACCTATGTCCGCCTTTACGTGCGAACGCCGGAATGGCATACAGAGAGCATTGAGCTGCTGGAACACATTGACTGGACATCTGTAGGCCACCTAGGTCTTTCTGGGTCCCGTTCCATGGGTGTGGATATGTTATCACTGTCCAATGATCAGGCTTGCAGATTCATTGGCGGAGGTGGGCTGCTCACGTTTGGTGGAGAGACGTATTCTTTTGGTGCTGCGTCTGCGCGGAAGATGGTTCTGAATTATGCACAGCTCCTCGATGAGATTGCCCCACGCCACGGTTCAGAACACTCACAGTTGCTTCGCACGATTGGAGACTTTCTCGATACAGGGGAGTCAGCACGATCAGACTTTGTCCAGGGAATAACTTGATGGCTGCAGCACTATCACTTCGATCCCGATCCATAACAAGCAAGCCTGTATTCAGAAGAACTGGTACTGTCTGACCTGTGTTGCCCCTCGGGTTCAAACAGATACCACTCCTGAATGTCAATCCGGAGCACTTCGCACACACCGAGATAGTATTAACCTTTGGCAAGGGGAAGGGTATCAGCTCTATCATACGTTCCTACTAGCTCGAAGTCAAGGCACCCACTATTGCGAACCTACTGGACATTCAACTTTTATCGTCGATGTACTCCATGTCAGACGGTGCCACTTTTTCTGAAAACAGGCTCGCCGGGCAGGCAATGCTTCCACCTCACCTCACCTAACTTAGCTGATGCAAACACTTGCCTCGGACTTCTCGAACAACCCCTTGACCATCGATCTCTCGTGTCGATTCCAGGCCAGGGAGCCAAGGATGCTAGGGGTGTTGGGAATCTGTCCACCATGGTTCCAGAAAGCCTAAACGAGATGATGTTTGTGGGGTGTTGACTACATACTCCGGACTCCGCACATCCTTACTCCTCGTTTCAGCATTTCGGGTGGGGACACCATATAACCGAACAAATAAAGTCTGCCCATGTGGGTTCCGAAATGCGTTTGTAAAAGGTCCAGACCTCATCCAAGTTGGTACTGATCATGCTTGCTCATCTGTGAAGCCTGAAAAGATGTTCTCAGTGCTTTTAGGTATAGTTCTGGTCATCGTTGGCCTTCTGGTCTATGAACAAAAACGAGACCGGGGTCTCCCTCTGGGGCCCTCACGCCTGCCTCTCATCGGCAACCTCCACCAGGCTCCTAAAGAGGTCCCATGGCGACAATATGCGCAGTGGACCAAGCAATATGGTCCAATCTTCCGCCTTCAGTACGGTCTCAACACCATCATCATGCTAGGCAATCACGAGGCCGCTCATGATCTGTTGGACAAACGCAGCGGTATATACAGCTCGCGGCCACGTCTAGTAATGGCGGATGAATGCACAACCAAAGGCATGCATGTGCTCCTAATGAAGTATGGCCAACAATGGCGAACTCATCAAAAAATGCAAGCATCTTGTCTCAACATCCGTGTTTCCCAATCATATCAGCCACTGCAGGACCTTGAGAGTAAACAGCTCGTGTATGAGTTGTTATCAACGAATGACTTTAAGTCACGCTATCACCGGTACACTTCGAGCCTAATGTTTGCATTGGCCTATGGAAGGCGTTGTCCACGTGGGGATGAACCAGAGATACAAGGAGCTGATCAAGTGAACGCAAACTTCTTATATGCCGGCCGTGTGGGAACATGGGCTGTGGACGCATTGCCCTTCCTGAACAGGCTTCCTGGGTTCCTGGCTCCGTGGAAGAAGCAGGCTGACCGCTTCTACACTCTGGAGTCTCGCCTGCACACAGAGAATATGCAGAATGGACTGGCCACGCAATCCTGGAATATGACGAAACAAATCTCGAGCATGAAGGAGGCGCAAATCATGCGGCCTTTGGAGGTTGCTTATGATATCGGCATTATCTATGAGGCTGGCATTGACACCACAAATATCGCGCTGGAGGTATTCACCTTGGCGGCTGTGCTGAATCCCGACTTTGTACAAACAGCTCAACGGCAGCTTGATGAAGTGGTCGGTCCTGATCGCCTACCAAGCTTTGCGGACAAGCCCAGTCTTCCGTACATTGATGCCGTGGTCAAGGAGGTTTTGCGATGGCGGCCGGTGAGTGCTGGCGGAATTCCGCATGCTGTCACCCAAGATGACGAGTACCTCGGCTACCGCATACCAAAAGGTGCGACAGTCATTGGCAATCATTGGTCCATCCATCTCGATGAGCAGATCTTTCCTGAGCCCATGAGATTCCGGCCAGAACGATGGCTAGAGAACCCGAATCTGCCACTACACGCTTTCGGCTTCGGTCGCCGAGTATGTACTGGGCAGCACGTTTCGACAAACTCCATGTTCATCATCATCGCTCGACTGCTCTGGGCATTCGAATTCCACCGAGCCACGGATGACAAGGGACAATTACTACCAATCGATGACATGGCATTTACTTCGGGTTTCAATTCACGGCCTCAGCCTTTCAAGATGTGCTTCATACCACGGGCAGACAAGGTCAAGGCGATTGTGGCGAAGGAATGGTAGGGGGCCAACAAAGACGTTGATGCTATCATGGAAGATATCAGAGCAAGGCAGACTGGTGCAAAGTAATGGCTGCTTGAGAAGACAAGTCCCTGATCAACCTTGTACATGAATGGGAGGTTTGATGTAAATGAGGTCTGATCATAAGTCTGCGTGCACGACGACATAAAGCATTAGCATGTCTTAGTAAAGGCCTTCTACGGATGATGCGGCAGCATTAATCCTCGGACTATGTACACCAGGGTGTCCTTCATCAAGATCACATCTCCAAGGGCTCCATCTTAACCTTCGTCTCTCCGTCAAACTGTTTCAGAAACTCGCGTGCTGTTGCTGCTTCATTGAGAATGATTTCTCGGTGGCGTTCGCTCCTGGGAATGAATCGAGCACGGAAGGGTTCAGGTCGCATATTCTCCGACTCGCCATACGCGAAGATGTCTACTGGAATTTCTTGTCCCTGTATGAAAGTTAGCATGCTGTACAAACATTCGATCAAGTCACTGATACTCACATTGGAATCCAATGCCGGCTTGATATCGAACGCCCAGAGTAGTCTCGCAAAAGTCAAGAAGAGTCCTTGCTCAGCGAGCGGCTGACCACTGCATTGTCTCCGGCCCCAGCCGAACGCGTTGTGGCCTTTTTTGTTGGGGAAAGGACGGTCTCGAGCGATGAAACGTTCCGGCTTGAAAACATCCGGTTCAGGATATTCGGATGGATTGCGGTGGATTGCCCATAGATTGCCCGTAATCCAAGTTCCCTTTGGAATATAGTAGTCACCGTAGACATCATCTTGCGAGGGAGAATGCGGGATACCACCAAGAATTGTAACGGTTCGCCAACGGAGTGATTCGTCCACGCAGGCACGAACATATTGTAGGTTTGCCTCATCTTCCCATTCTGGCAGGCGACCGGACCCAACCACTTCATCGATGAGCTTCTGAGCTTTCTTTTGCACCTCGGGGAAAGCGCACATGGCAAGGATGAACGTGATAGTCGTGCTTGCCGTGGTATCAACGCCACCACCGATCATGTTACCAGTCAGGAAAGATATTTCCTCGTCACGAAGCCCATTGGCCTCTTTCTCCTTGAACAGTGCTTTGGCGAAATTGTCTTGACCAGAGGTTGACGCTTCTTTTGACAAGGACGTGAAGAAGCGGTTGAACTTCTTGCCGTTTTCGAGCACTATCGAAGCCGCGGGATAGAGCCATTTGGGCAACTTGATCAAAGCCGGGATAGTCTCCATGATAAACATGCCTGGCATCACAAGATCCACGCCTTCCATGAATTTGAGCGCAACCTGGGCAACATCGTCGTTCATTTTGTCAACACGGCGACCGAAGCCGATGCAAGAAACGATCGATATGGAGTACCGTTCAATGGCTTTGACAAAGTTGTCTGGTGTGAGAACTAGATCCCGCAGCAATATTCGAATTTCGCCTGATTGAAAAGGGCGATATGATCGCACTGCCTGAGATCCGGTCGCGTTGTGGGTAAGACGGCGATGATATCGCCAGCGATCTCCATACGGTAAGCATACTTGGTCGTAAGCTGTGGCGTTTCGGGAGTCCCCAAGCATGACCATATGCGGCCGCGAAGAATAGATGTTGGCGCGCTTGTCCAAGAGCTCGGAGATCGTCCAGATGTCATTGCAGATGATGTTTGGCCTGTGACCGTGCCAGATAGTGATCATTGGACTTTTGTATTGTTCGCCCAAGTCGGTCATGTAAAGCCATGGCCGGGGAAGCTTGATCTGGTAGTGATTGCCTACCAACGGCCATGGAAAAGGTCCAGGAGGGAGCTTCTGTCGCTGCTTCAATACGCGACAGTAGTCCACCAGAATGTAAGTTATTCCTAGTGCTAAAGGAATACAAATGACCATTATCATGGCCGTTGCCAAGGATGGATTTGAGACTGGTAGCAGGAAGCCATGGCCCTGAGGAGTACTCTTCAGGTCCATGACTGAAGCAAAGAGGAGGTCAGGTGATCCGACAAGGAAAGGTTCTGTCTCCAATTGAGGGTGTGATGAGAACTCCTGGAGCGGTCTTTGTCGACTTCTCCAGAGTCTTCTTCCCGTATAATGTATCAAGCAGGGTTTCCTCAGACCGAATGATGTAACTGAAGAGCCTTTGTACTTGCCGCTTCCCCCATCGTTGATCCCGAATAGTGACGGTCTGCAGAGCACGGTGAAAACATACGGAGTAAATGACTCCAACCCACACATCTCCCCACGTAAGGTATCTGGGGCATGCTTTCTCCGGAGACTGAAAGAGGAACGTGCTGGAGGCATACCAGGTCTGGATGAGGGATGTGGGACTGTCAGACAGACCGCTTTATGGCTGTCTGACCATGTATGTGTTGCGACTTGGCGCGTTTTTGTGCGCCCTAGAATTTCGAGCCTGGCGCTACGCGGCCCCTATAAGTTGTCCTTAACCAGAAGGCTTTGACAGGATCTGACAAAAAGATGTCGTTTTGTCTGTCGAGTCTGTCCATCAACAAACCCACATCCCTAGTCTGGAATCATCTGAGTGACCTCCAATGATGACTTGCTGACCCACATTGAGCTTCCCTCCTCGATTGTGCCTGTTCAACCATGTGGGGATAGACCCAGCCAGCGATGACAGCAAATGGTTCATGCGCAATATGCGACAGTGGTCTGGGGCCCCAGGACTCCGCAACGAGAACAAATACTACTTCATGACTGATCAGCCCACCGTACGACCCCGGCCTCACACGACCTGCAAGCATGGATACTCATCTTGAAGCAGCCAAACCACCAATGGAGGGACAAATAAATGCACACCAACACGTCGAGGACGTTCCATTGGACTTTCTCGACCCTCACCGTGCTGCTTTGGAAGGCAATCCCGAACATTCCGAAATTCCTTCTCTGTCGACGCTGCTGGCCGTGGCAGTAGGTGTACTTGTTGGTTTTCACCTGCGACCAGACCGCTGACATGCCCACAGTCTCTTGCACTTGCGTACATTTGCCCCATATCATGCGGCTTCAGCCTTGCGACTGGCATCCTGATTCCCATTGGGACGGCCCTAGGAGATACCACAAACATCACCTGGCTGGTTGGAGGATGGTCGATCGCCTCATCAGTGTCCTTCTCCATGGCCGGCGGCTTGAGTGACGTGTTCGGAAGACGTTGGACCATTATATCTGGCCAAATCTTCTGTATCATCGGCTCGGTACGTTCATGTCCAACATCCATCGGCTCCGTGCGTGTTTTGACAAGGACCAGATCATTGCTGCTACTGCAAAGAATGTGAGCACAATTATTGTCGCCTCTACACTCCTGGGGTTTGGATGTGGCATCATCTTCGTGAGCTACGCTGGTATCTCAGAGTTGCTCCCCAACAAGTGGCGGTAAGTCTCGAATTGTTTCTCTTTCGTGGACAACCACTGACGCTTGTAGTGCAACCGGGCTTGCGATGACAGAATTGGCCATCAATGTCCCCTTTAACATCGCCAATGTCATCATTGCCACGGAATTGAATCTGCACACTGGTCTGGCGTGGAGATGGTGCTACTGGATCGGCTTGATGTTCGCTGTCGTGAGCACGGCGGGGACTTTGTTGTTTTATTTTCCACCGTCCAGACCACAATTTGACCACGAGAAAACTCGCTGGGAAGAAGTCAAGCAATTGGACATGATAGGCATTGTCCTCTACACTGGAGGACTGACAACATTCCTCATTGGACTGACTTGGGCTGGTCAAACAAATCATCCATGGCGCAGTGCCTCGGTGATTGCCCCTATTGTCATCGGATTCTGTGTGTTAGCAGCATGCTTCGCGTACGACTTCACCCTTGCACAGCGGCCTTTATTTCCGCTGGAGGTCTTCAGGAAAATAAGGGACTTTACCGTTCTGCTTGGAATAGTGTTTGTTGCTGGTACGTCTCATATACTCGCTACTGGTGATGACGCTCACTTCATCAGGGATGATATACTTTTCCATGTCTGCGCTGCTCCCGCAAGGATCGCTGTACATCTTCACAAGCGACCCTATCCAGATCGGTCTCATTGCCTTGCCCAATGGAATTGTCCAGGTAAGTTAGTCTTTCTCTCAAATGACAGCATACTAAACCTGAATAGTTCATATTTGGCGCAGTCGCCACCGCCTTCATGGGTAAGATCAAGCATCTGAAAGTCCAGATCCTGTTCGGACTAGCAATCCAGGCGATTTTCACCGCCTGCCTTGCCGCCATCATTCCACAGAGCAAGACAGCCTGGTCTGCTCTTCAGGCCTTTGCGGTAGGACCTTTCGCTCTCGTCGTCCTAGCATGTTATATCATTGCAGGATTGAACGTACCTTTGCGATATCTGGGCTTGGCATCTGGCTTGATTGGTACTTTTCGAAGCATGGGTGGCAGTGTCGGCAATGCCATCTTCAATGCTGTTCTGCAGGGGGTGACGAGTAAAGACCTTGGGCCTGCCATCGCATCTGCTGCAGTCGGGCAGGGTTTTGACGCCACAGAGCTAGGCTTGCTCATTCCAGCAACCATCAACGCTGTGGTCGGGGTTCCGGATGCTTTCGCAGGGGTTCCAGGGGCCACACAAGCCGTTCAGACTGCTGCGGTGCTGGCTTTCAGACAGGTCTACGCCCGAGCTTTCCGCATGGTCTTCTTCAGCACGATTCCATTTGGCGTCATGGCGATAGTACTTGCGTGCTTCATCCGAGACCCATCCATTTATCTCACCAACCATACTGCGATCCACATGGAAAGGGATGGAGCATTCAACAAGGGGGGAGTGCAGCGTCATCATGATGGGCAAATGGTGGGAAAAGCGGAGGCGGAAGCAGACAACAAATTTGTCCATACTGGGAAGTCATGAAGGGTCGATGATCCATTAAAGGGTCAATGATCCATTGAAGGTGGCTCATCTGACCATAACCCATGGGTACTGTGTGCGGCTAAGCGGATTGTGTATTCCGAGACTCGTCTGACTCCTGTAGCATGTAGATGTTTTGTCCTCTGCTTACCGTATGCTGTACTCAATAATCACCCCAACCTAGCTTTTCTGACGTGAATACGAGGTACCGTGAATTGTGCAATGTGTGGGAGCATTTCAGACCACATCTGTCGCGACGCAGTGTGCCTGAGTCTGTACCGACCATACGCGATAGACTCGCGGAGGCGGCATGCGAATGACATTCATGCGCAGCTTTTCAGACGTGCGGCCAAGTATGCATTTCATTGGTGCCAGGATACCACCTCTTTTCGGACCGCCATCCCACCTTAGGCCTCGAGCTGTACGGTAATGAAGGACGTGGATATATGGGGACGTGGATATATGGGTATGGTTTTGTAGAGAATGAAGTGAGAGTCTCTTGATGATCAGACAGGAAAGTCTCGGCTTAATCAAGGGTGGCAGTACCGCAACGGGGCGTGTAGTTTCGTTGTTGATGGGAGAGGAAAAGGATCTTTCAGCATGATAGATGACAATGGAGAACAAAGTCCTGCTAGATTTGCCTTCTGTGGTGGAATCGTGTTTGAACGCGCATGAATTGCCAGGTAGTTGTTACCAGGTTCTTGGTCGGCACTTTCGCAGGTATCGTAAAGCGGCCAGAGGACATACCCACGTGACCTGACCCAAAATATGTGCACAATCGCGTGACAGTATATGGCATCCGTGCTGACCTGTCAAAATGTCATGTAGGACCACGAAAAACTGAATAACCTTCCTAAAAGGGTAAATTTGGTTTCCTAATCGAGTAAATTGGAGATATTAGACTTGGACAATATCCAATGTTTTTCGTCCCAGCCCAAACGTCACATTCTAGTCTTGGACATCCTGTTGTGGCTTCTTGGTCCCCTGTAACCTCCTCAAGAAGTCGTTTCCTTCCAATCTATGCTCAGTCTCTAGCTCTTTGTTCAAGTCAAAATGTCCAATTAGCATACTCAGCAAGGTAGCCACACCAGCTATGCCCGTAAAGAACCCGTACACACCGCGAAAGCCGTACGAATAAGCATGTAGAATGTTCGTCTTGAACTCCGAAGGTGCCATGGTCCTCAACACTGCAACATACGACTCGCTCATGTCTGCAATATCAGTCGGCAACGACAGCTGATTCAGCTTGATCAACATGACATTCTGGAAGACCGTGCTTCCGATGCCGACCCCAATGGCCATGCCGAAGCTACGCAAGAAAGCGTACATGGCAGCAGCAGCGGCTTCGTCGCCAGGCAGGCAGATGGCTTGCGTGGCGAAATTCTGTGCGTTCAGAACAAAGCCGTGACCAACGCCGACAATAATGCCAATCACCACCCAAACTGCTGTTGGTGTATCAAGATCCCAGACAAGAGTCAGGCCAATGCCCGTGGTTGCGATAAGCCAGCCGATCCAGAGTGCCCATCGGAATCGGTTCAGGCGAGTGATCATGGAACCAACGACCAGCGAGGAAGGAATAAAAGCAAAGGTCAATGGGAAAAGGGCAATGCCTGTACGGATCGGCGAGAAACCGCGGACAGAGAGGAAGTAGAACGGAATATAGTAGAGTTGACCATAGAGCTGACGTGGAGACATGATCAGCCTCATCACTGGACATGCAGATCCTACTTACCAACAAACCCTGCGCAAATGCCCCAGCGAAGGCTGCATACGAACTGCGACAATGAAACAAGCTCTTCCGCAGGAATGGCTCTTTGGCATAAAAACCCTCCCAGACCATGGAAGTCCCTAGACCGACTGATCCGAGAATCAGGGGGACCAGAGTTCGAAAGCTATTCCATGGCTCTTGACTCCCGCCCCAGGACAGGGCGACCAAGAATGCTGTACTCGACCCGATGAACAGTACGCCTCCGGCGAAGTCGATCCGGACAAGCTTTTCCTTCAACGATGATGTTCTGGGTTTGAGAGTCAATAGCCATGGAACGCTAACAAAGCCGACGAAACAGAATGGAAACATCAGGTAGAAGATCCATCTCCAGGTTGAATGTTGGACGAAAGCGCCGCCCAAGACTGGTCCGAGACATGTTCCAATAGCCCATGCTGCTTGTCTGGATGGAGCCATAGTTAGTCCTCCTGTACCATGTTGCAAAGCTTTTACGAGGTTTGTGGACCATACATGATACCGTAGTACTTGGCTCGATATCTCAACGGCACAATGTCTGTGCAGATTACCAGAGCAAGAATGATGATTCCGCCCCCACCAACACCCTGGAAACAACGGCCCACGAGAAGAGTGAGGAGGCTCTTGGCGACGCAGCAGACGATTGAGCCCAAGGCAAATGAGCTCAACGCTGCGAGCAGACAGACCGGACGGCCGAAGATCTCACTGAGGGCCGCAGTGTACGGCATCGTCACGGCGGAGGACAAGAGGTAGGATGTGCCAACCCAGAAAGCCTGTGTGGTCGTGCCCCCTAGAGCAGTAATCATCGCCTGTATTACTGTCAGGAACAACACAGTCTCGAGAGAAAGCTTCATACGCTCAGGGAGGTGACCAAGATGGTAGCATCCAGGGAGACCATAAGAGAGATGACCGCGAGGCATGCCAAGATCAAAAGCTCGTGTAATGATGGTTTCCATTCTGCCTCATTGTCCGACTCTGGAACGCGGACTGCGGCAGGCTCTTGAGACTTCTCCATGGTAGCGACTTCCTGCGGAGTCATGCTCATTGGAACTTTTCAAACCGCTGCACTGAGTTGAGAAGTCGGAAGTTGTGCCTTTCAAGCAGGGCAGACCACTCTCAGCAATTATTCAGTTCTCAGTTTCCTCCCCGCTCAATGTACCTCCCTGTTTGGGCATGGGCCCGCGCGGCAGATTGACCAGCCTCACGGAAGCCTGATCGGAGTGCCCGATTCCATGGTCCTATGGCATGTCGACCATGAACGCTTCAACAAGCCGTTACAGGGCTAGCAAGGAGAATGACAGACGCTGGCTTGACCGGTCTAGCTCTTATCGACCCAATCACAAGAATGCCATAATAAGAGACAGGACAGCGCTGGGGGTTGCAAGGTTCGCAACACATGGAAGCTTGTCTTGCGTACTTTCGATGGTATTTAGGATTTGGCCCCCGTGTCACTGACATGGAAGACTTCAGTAGAGTGGGCTAAAGCTTTAAAGCCAAACATCATTGGAAGATGCTCGAGTGGTCAAATACCTGGTAGTCTCTGGAAGTGTTTCCGAATCGAACCCTAACGACCTCAAAGGGTAGCAAGTAGTCAATCACAAATGAAGTCAAGTCAAACCAAGCGTTACACAGCCAGCCACGATATCGGCTGCTAATCTTATCGCCGCCCATCAGCCACTAGTCACTAGGCGGAGATGCCCCATGTGTCTTGGCACGCACCTCCCTCCCGTCCCTTCCCTTCCTGCGCTCCTTTTCTGACGCCGCGGGGGAAAACGAGTCGAATGTGGAAAGCGTTGGTCTAGAACCTACAGTATACCTGAAAGTAGGTACATTCTTCCGTAACGCTTTCCGAATTTGGATGAGGCGCGACTGCTCTCTCTCCGACTTCTTCGAACCAAGTGCAGCCAGCCATGGAATTTCTCCCGCACCTGCCATCGGCGTTGACGACGCCGCGTCTAGCTAGCGACTCAGGAGGACTTTGATGTTGGTAAATTGACTCGAATCAGTGCTGAGAGGTACCGCGGCGCGAACTTCGTGATACTATCTCTGCATCCTGGTCATCTGGAACAGCATCTTTCTTCAGGCCGCCTCCCACCAGCCACCAAAAGGTCGATGTTGATCCGCCAATGAGCGAAGCTCCATCATTAGACCCTGCGCCCACTTACTATGATATCCAGTCCAGCTCATTGTTAGCTTTATCGACTGATGGCTAGATCGCCTGGACGAGCAAAGCATGTCCCTCATGTCTCTTCCAGTGGTTCGGCGCGTGTTGGCACCCACCTTCGAGACCCTCGCCGAAATTCCTTGTTGTCTGCCGGATAACAATCCTCCATGATGATCCTGATAAGGGGGCCGATGCGCAAGCCTCAGCGCTTCCGCGATGGGACTGATAAAACCCGCAATTGGCCTCGCTGCTCCCAGCCATAAGAGAAATGCATACTGTGTGCATGAGTACTCCTCGAATTCTTCACTCGTTCCGCTGAGGAAGGCCTGCTACGGTGTAAGCACCATGGCTCCCTACTTGAATGATCAGATGCCTTCCTCCACGACGGGACCTTCGGATGTCACGGCTCGGACATCCCATTCCAGTCGAGATGGCCACGATGGTGGTGGTGAAGGAGGCCTCCTCAGACCGAATACCCAGGCCAAGGCAGTTCCGATCGCAATATGCGGTATGGCGCTGAGACTTCCTGGCGGCATCATGACCCCTTCTCAATTCTGGGACTTCCTGCTCGCGAAAAGAGATGCCAGGACTCTCGTGCCAGAGTCTCGGTACAACATTTCAGCTTATCACACCGGTCTTGGGAAACCCGGTGAAGTCAAGAGTGAATATGGTTACTTCCTCGATGATTCCGTTGATATTGGCGCCCTAGACACGGCCATCTTCAACATGGCCAAGACCGAAATGGAACGGCTGGACCCTCAGCAGCGTCAATTGCTCGAGGTGGTGCGGGAATGCTTCGAAAGTGCTGGCGAAGTCAATTATCAAGGCGAGAATATCGGCTGTTTCGTTGGCACGTTCGGCGAAGACTGGGCTGAGTCTTTCGGCAAAGACCAACAAATATATGGCCTGTACAGAATCTCGGGCTGTGGCGACCTATTCCAGTCCAATCGCATCTCGTTCGACTTTGACCTTCGAGGTCCCAGCATGACGATTCGCACCGGATGCTCCTCGTCTCTTATTGGACTTCACGAGGCGTGTGGTGCCATTACTAGAGGTGACTGCACTTCAGCCATTGTCGCTGGTGCCAACATGATCCTCGGCCCCAGCATGACACAAGCCATGACAGAACAAGGCGTGCTCTCCCCAGATGGGTCTTGCAAAAGTTTTGATGCTGAAGCAAATGGTTACGCCCGTGCAGAAGCAATCAATGCTGTTTATGTGAAATCCCTTGAGGATGCCCTTCGCGACGGGAATCCAATCAGAGCTGTGATCAGAGGTACGTCGTCAAATTGTGATGGCAAGACATTAGGTATCTCCCAGCCTAGAGCCGCAAGCCACGAAGACATGATCAGAAAGGCATACACCGTGTCAGGTATTGAGACTCTTTCTGACACGGCGTATATCGAATGCCATGGCACAGGCACAGCCATTGGTGATCCGATCGAGACAAGTGCCGTGGCAAATGTCTTTGGCGACCAGGGTGTGTACATTGGCTCTGTGAAGCCCAATATTGGGCATTCGGAAGGAGCATCAGGTCTTACGTCGTTGATCAAGACGGTCTTGAGTCTGGAAAATCGTACCATCCCACCAAACATCAAGTTCAACAAGCCGAACCCACGCATTCCATTTGAGGCATGGAAACTCAAAGTGCCTGTCGATCCTGTTCCTTGGCCGCAACATCGCTGTGAACGCGCTGGTGTCAACTCTTTCGGCATCGGAGGCGCCAACGCTCATGTAGTGCTCGAATCAAGAGATTTATACTTGGGTTCAGCGCCCGTGATATCCAAGGCAGCTCTTCAGCCCAGGCTCTTGGTCTACTCCGCCAATACGTCCGACTCTCTGCGCAGACAGGTGGTGAACCACCAACAATATCTGAGAGAACGTCCTGAATGCCTACACGATCTCTCATACACACTTGGAGCACGTCGGGAACACCTCGGACAGCGCGCATATTCGGTTGCAGATGTCTCCGCTGAACCAAAATGCTCTCCATTCACCAAGGCGCCTAGCTCGGCTCCCAGACTCGTCATGGTCTTCACTGGGCAGGGAGCCCAGTGGCCTCAGATGGGTCGTGAACTCTTCCTGTCAAATGCTGCCTTTAAACATTCCATCAGCACGATGGAGAAGTATCTGAGCACATTACCCGATGCACCCAGCTGGCGAATCTCGGACGAGCTCTGCAAATCGTCCGAGGAGAGCAACCTTCACAAAGCTTCTTACTCACAGCCACTTTGTACGGCCGTCCAGGTGGCGCTGGTCGATGCTCTTACCGTCCTGGGAGTATTTCCTACCGCTGTTGTCGGCCATTCGTCGGGAGAAATTGCAGCTGCATATGCAGCAGGTCGCCTCACAGCAAGGGAAGCTATCATTGCAGCCTACTATCGCGGCGTTGTCTCCAGTCAAGTGACCCGGGAGGGTGGCATGGCAGCTATCGGACTAAGCTGGGACGAAACGTCCGAGCAACTTGTCGATGGTGTCGTGATTGCGTGTGAAAACTCGCCATCGAGTGTCACAATCTCAGGTGATTCTGATCGAGTCAAAGAGGTCCTCTCCAACATTCAAAAGGCACATCCAAATGCCCTCGCACGACCTTTGAAAGTCGATAAAGCATACCATTCCCACCACATGAAAGAGGTGGGATCGACATACCGTCATTTGGCAAAAGGTTATGCTCTAGGGACTTCGACTGCCACTCAGGTTGACTTCTTCTCCAGTGTGACTGGGCAGCTGCTTGACGGTGCTCATGTGCTCGACGCCTCCTACTGGCAAGCAAATCTCGAGTCACCGGTCCTGTTCCGCACTGCAGTCGCCAATCTGGTCGCGCACGCCAGGCTCGAAAGCAACAACAATCTCATGTTCTTAGAAGTCGGGCCACACTCTGCGTTGGCTGGGCCTCTTCGACAGATCCTCGCTCGCGAATCTGCTGGAAGCCCGTACGCTTCATCTATGACACGCGGACAAGACTGCACAACATCCTTCTTGTCTGCAATGGGAGAACTATACCTGCAGAATATAACCCTGGACTTTGAATCTCTCACCAACCCAGATGCTACTGCTCAAGTCCTGACTGACTCTCCATCATATCCATGGCAGCATGACCGCTCAGTACTGTTCGAGACACGTCTGTCAAAAGAGTGGCGATTCCGAAAATTTCCCAAGCATGAAGTACTTGGGATCCGCGTTGCAGAGAGCACCTCCACCGAACCAGCATGGCGCAATGTCCTGATTCTCGATCATGTCCCCTGGATTCGGGATCACAACATCAAAGGTGACGTCGTTTACCCTTGTGCTGCGTACCTCGCCATGGCTGGGGAGGCTGTCAGGCAGCTCAACGAAGAAAGCTTTAGCGGATACAGCTTGCGCAATGTTATCGTCAGCACTGCCATGGTGCTGCATGACACGAAGTCAACGGAAATAATGACGAGCTTCAAAAGACACAGGCTGACCGACACTCTTGACAGCTCTTGGTGGGAATTCACCATCAGTTCTTACAATGGGAGTGGTTGGGTCAAACATTGCAGCGGAGAAGTGTGCGCGAGGGATGAAGAAGATGCTAGTTCATCGTTTGAGCGGCCACACCGTATGGCTCGCAAAGTTTCGACCTCAAAGTGGTACGAGTCATCTCGCCACGTTGGTGCCAATTATGGACCGCTGTTTCAGGGGTTGAAAGAGATCTCGACATCTACCACGCAAAATTTGGCAAGCGCACAGGCAGTTGTCACGACTACTGGTAGGACCGACATCTACTCTGTCCATCCCACTCAAATCGACGCCTTCTTACAGCTTCTTGGTGTTGCTGCTGCCAAAGGTGTGAGCCGGTCTTTCAAACACCTGGTTGTTCCTACTCATGCCGAGCAAATCGATATTTGTAACACCGCAGCCGATTTTGAGATCACAACATCTGCCAAGTATAACCTGAATGGGTCAATAGTAGGCGATGGTTACGGCCTCGCGCCAGATGGTAGCCTTGCTTTGAGGATGAAAGGTGTCAAGCTGAGTCCACTAGAAGGCGAAGAATCTCTGGCCAACAGTGACCGACATGCTGCGGGAAGGCTCAACTGGAAACGAGATATCAATTTTCTGGATTGCGCTGACCTTATCCGGCCATACAGCGAACGGGCGGAAGAGATGCTTCCATTCTTCGAACTAACGGCACTGTGCATTGAGGAGACACTTGACAGAGTTTCGCAAACACCATCTTGTCTTCCCCATTTGGAGACATTCCGTGCCTGGATGGAGGCACAACCCAGAAGCCCTGTTGAGCCCTCTAACAGAATGGCTAGAATCCAAGCACTTGTTGCCGAAATATCTCGAACTGCGGCCAGTCCAGGGGCAGAGGCAATGCTGAGGGTCATGGAGAACGCGCAAGCTGTATTCAGTGGGACATCTGAACCACTCGAATTTCTTATGGCTGATCAAACACTGACCCAGATATACAACTACATGGACGGCGGATGTGACCGCTCCGCTTTCATGCAAGCTCTGGGCCACAGCAACCCGAATCTTCGTGTCCTTGAAATTGGCGCTGGAACCGGTGGTACGACCGCCACAATGCTGTCCGACCTTCAGAATCCAGACGGAGGTCATTTGATGTACTCAAAGTATACCTATACCGACGTGTCCGCTGGGTTCTTTTCCGCTGCAAAGGATCGATTTAAGAGCTGGCCCAATGTTGAATTCGCCACGCTCGATATTTCCCAGGATCCAGAGGTCCAGGGTTTCAATGCTGGATCGTATGACCTGATTCTGGCGACAAACGTGCTTCATGCCACTCCAAGCCTGCATGAAACCTTGGCCAGCGTGCGAAAGCTAATCCACCCTGATGGACGCTTGCTCTTGCAAGAACTATCCTCAGACTGTAAGGTCTGGAACTTCGTGATGGGCGTGCTCCCTGGCTGGTGGCTTGGTGCAGACGATGGGAGGCCGGAAGAACCCTATGTCTCCCCTCAGCGTTGGGAGGATGAGCTTAGAGCAGCAGGTTTTGACGGGCTGGAGGCTGTGGTTTTTGATTCCAAAAAGCCCATGCAGACGAATGCACTAATGGTATCGAAACCTACCGAAGCCTCTCCAACCTCACCAAGAGACATTGCGTTATTGTGCGACCACAACAGCAAAAGCCTCGCGCAGCGTCTGGAGTCAGAACTTGTCTCGGTCGGCCGCCATGTGTCTGTTTGCGGTTTGCAGGATACAATACCCGACAACCTGGATATCGTTGCCCTGCTTGACCTCGAACAACCTTTCTTTGACAATATGACAGAGACCAAGTTCGCCCAATTCCGAAGCTTTGTCTCCAATTTGAAGGGACAGGGAGTGCTCTGGGCCACTCGAACGTCACAGATAATGTGCAAAGATCCACGTTTCGCACAAAGTCTTGGAGCAGCACGGGTAATCCGTAATGAGTTCTTCCTAGATTTTGCAACTTGCGAGATTGACCATCCAGATGACTCTTTGGCACCCTTCATTGCGGTTCTTTCGAAGTTTCAGCGCCGCCGTGAGAATGAGAGCTTCCAGGCGGAGCAAGAATACGCCATCGTGAATGGAGAAGTTTACATCCCTCGATTCTACCCCTTCCACCTGAAGGAAGACCTCCTCGGTCTAGAGACAGCAGCAGTCGCAGACGGAGCTGTGGAGCTCGCTGTCGGAAAGTATGGGCGCCTGAGCACTATGAAATGGATTTCCAAGCCGGTTCGGTCGTTGGATGACGACGAAGTCGAGATTGAAATCCACAATGTTGGAATGAACTTCAAGGCAAGTCAGTCCACGCTGCTACGGTAGTTGTCTAACTTGCATAGGACGTCCTTATTGCCATGGGTATTGTGCCATCATCCGTGGCTGGCTTCGGAATCGAGGCTGCTGGTATTGTGCGCAAAGTTGGAAGCAAAGTTGAGCACGTACGTAAGGGTGATCGGGTTTTCACCATGGGCGGCGCTTGCTTCTCATCGTCACTCATCGTACCTGCTTTGCTATGTGTCAAGATTCCAGACTCGTTGGGCTTCGAAGACGCGGCTACTATGCCATGTGTTTACGCAACAGTGACACACTCACTTTTGGACGTTGCGAGGGTCGAACGGGGACAGGTATGTTCATCCCCAGCGTGTCTCTCCGTTGCTAACGCAATACGCAGTCAGTACTAATCCATTCGGCCTGTGGAGGCGTCGGTCTTGCTGCCATTCAAATTTGCAAAATGATTGGCGCTGAGATATACGCAACAGTCGGCAGTGACAACAAGGTTGAGTTTCTCGTTGACAACCATCAAATACCTCGTGACCACATATTCAATTCCAGGGACACATCATTCCGCGACGATGTGCTGAGGATGACAAAAGGTGTTGGGGTTGACATTGTCCTGAATTCCTTGTCTGGCGAGCTACTGCATGCTTCCTGGGCATGTGTTGCCGAGTTCGGGACGCTGCTGGAGATTGGAAAGAGAGACTTCATCGGCAATGGACTGCTTGCGATGAACCCATTTGAGCTCAACAGGACCTACTGCGGTATCGATCTAGGTCATCTGCTGGAACGCAAGCCAGCATCAGTATTCAGGTCAGTCCGCGTTAACGACTCAAGTCCATAGAAGGTCTAGCTGACATTCTCTGCAGATTGTTGAACGACATCTTCAAGTATTACGAGCAAGGCCACATTCAACCGATCAAGCCCATCAAGACTTTCCAAGCGAGCGCAGTCGAAGAATGTTTCAGATACATGCAGAAAGGCCAACATATTGGGAAGATTGTTGTCTCAATGACGTCCACAAAGGAGGAAGATCAATTACAGCTAAGAGGGTCGCAAAAGGATGTCACTTTCGACGGTGAGGCTTCTTACCTGCTTGTCGGAGGCTTGGGTGGTCTCGGCAAAGCAGTCTCGACGTGGATGGTGGAGAGAGGAGCTCGCCATTTGATCTACCTCTCTCGAAGCGCTGGGCAGAGCGCCGAGGACCAAGACTTTATCCGCGAATTGCAGGAGCAAGGCTGTGTAGCAACGGCTGTCCAAGGAAATGTCGCGAACGCAGACGACGTGGCCAAGGCTGTGCAGTCCACAGCCAACTTGAAAGGCATCTTGCAAATGTCTATGGTTCTCCGAGATCGCCAATTGTCGAGAATGAGCTCTGAAGAATGGAATACCGTGGTGACGCCGAAGGTGCAAGGGACTTGGAATCTGCACGATCTCACCATTAACAAGAAGCTGGATTTCTTCGTCGTGTTCAGCTCCATCTCCGGCATCATGGGCCAGCACGGACAGTCCAATTACGCTTCAGCAAACACGTTCCTCGATGCCTTTGTCCAATATCGTCACAGCAAAGGTTTAGTTGCATCTTCCATGGACATTGGTGTGATGGAAGATACTGGCTATGTCGCAGAAAATCCAGCTATGCTGGAGGGCCTGCGTGCGACCGGCTTCCACTCAATCCGCGAGTCCGAGCTGTTGGACGGTTTGACAATGGCAATATCAGCGGGTCGATCATGTGCATCCGAAATGGCCGATAAGAGTTACACCAACAACGGTCAACTCATCCTGGGCTTGCGCTCAACCAAACCTTTGTCTGATCCGGCGAATCGCGTCCTTTGGCGGAGAGATCGCCGCGCCGCCGTTTACCATAACGAGAGCAACGGCGAAGGGATAACGACGGCATCTGCGACTTCGAACAAGCTGAGAGAGTTCTTGTCCTTGTGTACGGTGCATCCCGCGGTGCTGCATGACAAGACGAATGTCACTTTCCTCGCACAGCAAATTGGACTTCGGCTCTACGATATGGTGATGAAACCAGTGGAAGACGAAACGTCCATCGATATATCCCTGTCGGTACAAGATTTGGGGCTCGACAGTCTCGTGGCCATCGAAATGAGGACTTGGTGGAAGCACACATTCGGGCTTGATATAAGCGTTCTCGAGATGCTGGGTATGGGAAGCTTGTTGGCACTTGGTGAGCATGCGGCTCAGGGGCTGTTGGAAAAGTATGAGAAAGCCGATGACGGACGGATGGATGTTGTCATGTCGAACAAGATGCCTTGATTCATGGAGGCGGAACTGGTGTTGGATGATAGGATCTAGATACTTATGGTAAAAGGATATAGACCATAGATCGTACTGCTTTGCAAATGTAGCCATAGAAAGCTTCCGGACAGGATGCGTGGACGACATGAAGCCAGTGTTAACCCTGCTATCATACCTTGGAGTTTCCGTGCTTCTGTTCTAATATCTACAAGCCACAACAAGGATGTGACCGAGCGTGGCGTCCCGTCCTCGAGAACCCCCGGATCTTCCCTAGTAGATTCCGGAGTAGTTATAGTTTCTAGGCTTCTGGGCGTCCGGAGCCTAAAGTTTTCGGCTGTCCACCCTCCAATCCTGGCACTCACAGGAATTCTAGACTCAACCGGAGCACCCATCACCCATGCAACGAACTTCTCAGCCCAAACTTTGCCTTGCTGTGTTCGAAGCTCTTCTCAGCCCTTCACGAGCGACGCCAGGCTAGCCATGCACGGCCGGCTCATAGCGACTGCCACCACAGCTGAAATCGTGACGGTGAAGACACACCTCAGCCGGACCATGCAGCTACCGTCAGCCGGACTCCAACAGCCATAGAGCTGAACTCGCTTCGACCACGAGCATATCACAGACGCACATCCCATCGAGCTCGTAGCGAGACCATGTCCGACCTTCCCATGTCCCTCGCCTTACGCGAGAATCCTCCATCGCATAAGCTGCATCAAAATGCCCCGGTTCTCGAGACTCGCCGCGCACCTGCGGAGCAAATCCTCCACTACCAGTTTCACCTCCCTCTCCGAAGCCTCAGTATACCACGAAGACGAGAAAGACGCCACCATCGTGGAATGTACCGAGATAATCTTGGAATGTGACGAGGAACTGCTGGTGCCAGAAAAACCTCTACCCGAAACTCCACACTACTACGCACGGTTGTCTGGTCAGAGGTTCTCATTCAAGTCGTCGCCTGAGATGGGCGTCCAGGTTCGTTCAATAATGTCTGGGTTTGAAGGTCCCCGGAGTTGACAATGTTCTCAGCTTGTCGTACCCGACAGTGATCAATGGCAGAAACCAAGCGCAATGGGTGTTGCCCAGCTAGAGTCCAGCTTGTGCTTCAAGTCATTCCTCGCGTATCGAACTTTGGCCGAACCAGGTCCTCTTGAACAGCGCGTAACATTCCGACAACGCTGCCTGAACGAATTCGAGACCATTCGAGCGGGCTTCCCAGGCATCGTCAGGGAGGATATTCGGCTTTGCATGGCCGCGTGGGTGGCACTGGATCGTGCTCTGCGTGACATGTTGAGCAGGTTGTCCCCCAAAGAGACCGAGGAAACCGTCCAAGTCGTGGCCAACATGTTGCACGACTTCTCCGAACAGACTTCTCCCGGTGAGGCCCGACGACGGCGGTCCTTGCCTGGATTTGCACGCATCCGTCAGCACACCACACAGTTCCGCCTGCTCGTGTCACAGTTTCTTGGCTCCGCCGAGATCAAAGGCCTAAATAAATGCATTGGTGATATGCTGCGAAGCATATGCGAGGAGGCGAACTCTTCCTCCGCCTCGCTTATCACCTTGCAAGGTGCTGAGGAACATCTCGAATTACGCGGGAGAGCCCTCGGCATGTTACCTCTTCTTCACCTCGCTGCACAGGACGGTGTGACTACGACATGGGAACTTTCACCCAACCTGCAGGTTTTGCGAGAACTTGTCAGCTTGGCTGTTGTCCTACAGAACGATCTTGTCAACCTGGAAGAAGACCTCGCTGCATCCAGAATGACAAACTACGTGATCATGGTCGCCGGAGATTATGCAAAGTCCCTAGGGCTACTACCCATGTCCCTTCAGATTCCATGCTTGCACAATGCAATACAGGCTACGATCGAGAGACATAACGAACTTGTTCGAGCTGCCCTGCAGCGACACAAAGCAATCGTGGCCGCCGTCGAGTGTTGCGAGGAGTGGGAGGTTGCAGACGTTGTCATTGCATATCTCGCCAGGCATTTCAGCTGGGCTTCTTCTGCCAAAGGCTACCGTCCTTGTGATACGATTTATGAAGATGATGAATTCAGTTTGTCCGAACAAGGCATTTCAGACATTTTACAGGAGATAGTGGGTGACATGGGTGGTTCGGACTCGAATTCCCTGGCGAGTGCGGATTCCCTTGCAAGTTTACCTTCGCTTGCAAGTGCGAATTCGTATTATTCTTTCGAATGATGTACTAAATATTAATGGGTAGTTTTCAAACATGGACCAACACCACATGCTTGCGTGTACCAAACATGAACAAGGGCGTGTGTATGGCGCGCACCGTTCTCCGCACCAACAGATCCTCCTTTCCGCTCATTCTCGTATCCTTGTCGGGTTGAACGGGAGTGTATGCTGAGCATATTCCAACGGCGACGGTGCCGACGGTCATTTACCGGCAACGTGGAGAATGATCTACGGCACGTTCTCTGTGGAGGCACTTTGGGAATCACATTATCTGGTGATCAAATGCGTCATCAACAACGTCAATCATGTTCCCCATGGGGAAGGTCAATGGCTGATACCCTTGCAATGCTTCGCTCAAAGCTTGATTCATAAGTGCGACAAGAGTCCATGTGCCTTTCAATTCCTTTCATTCCCTTTGTCTTGCGTTTGCTTGTTATAACATCGGAACTCTCCACCGCGTGAGTCCTGCCAACATGCCTGCCAAAACAGGTACACAGAAACTCACTGGAGGGTGGTTGATCGCTGCGATCACTTCAGTATGCTCCGCAGGCTTCCTGCTCTTCGGCTATGACCAGGGTGTCATGTCAGGAGTCGTCATCTCCAAATACTGGCTCAGTCAGATGGACAATCCAAGCTCACTAATGGTCGGAACCATGACAGCACTATACGATGTTGGCGCTGTCTTTGGCGCCATCGGTGCTGCTTTCACTGGCGAGCAACTTGGACGGAAGAGAACGTTGTTGCTGGGAACGAGCGTGCTTATCGTTGGCACAATCCTCATGGCTAGCAGCTACGGACGCGTCCAGTTTATGGTTTCGCGTGTCTGCACTGGTATTGGCATCGGCTACATTACCTCTGTCACGCCCGTCTACCAGGCCGAAATCAGTGCCGCAGCTCAGCGCGGTTGGCAGGTGTGCTGCCAATTGACCACCATGCTTGGAGGATTGATGATTGCCTACTGGCTCAACTATGGATTTTACTTCGTTCACAGCAGTGCCCAATGGCGATTCCCTCTGGCCTTCCAGCTCGTGTTCGCCATATATATCATGGTGGTTGCCCCCTGGCTTCCAGACACACCACGTTGGCTGATGCGTCACCGAACCGAGGCGGAAGGTCTTGCAGTCTTAGCCAAACTTCGAGGTCGCGATGAGAATGATCAACTTGTGCAAGCTGAAAAGGACGAGATCATGGAAGCCATCACTATCGAAGAGAAAGAAGAAGGCTCCTGGTCTGATCTGTTCCGCAGTAATGGCATCTCGGCCAATAAGCGATTCTACCTGGCGCTTGGTATTCAGTTCATGCAGCAAATGTCCGGCATCAATATTGTGAGTTCTCCACTCAGGTCGTTGTAGGCCTCACTAATGTTCCAGGTCACTTACTATGCACCAACCCTGTTCAGCACGTCGTTAAACATGACTCAGGAAATGTCGATCCTCATGGGATGTTTCCTGCAGTTGTGGTACATTATCGCATCCTTCTTGACATGGTACACGATTGACCGTGTTGGACGACGTCTACTCTTCATCTCGATGGCCATCGGAATGTGCCTTGTTCTTGTCGCCGAAGCTATTTGCGTCAACAGGATCGAGGCCGCGGGTTATCACAACACGTCGGCAGGAGTTGCCGCTGTCTTCTTTGTGTTCGCCTTCGAGGTAAGCAAGTCCTTTTGTTTCGTGATGCACAATTCACATCGCATCTGTGTCACCATTCATTCACTCCAAAAGTCACGTTATCTGCTTTGGGAAGGTCCTCTTTCATAGTCCTTCGTACTGCAATTTCATCAACTCCACGCATGAGCGTGATAATCTGTACACTGGGGCTGACACTGGCAACAGGCATGCTTTACCTGGGGCTGGATGGCAACGGTTTGGGTGTACCCGCCTGAAATCCTTCCATTAAAGATTCGAGCAAAGGGCGCCGCATTGGCCGCCGGGGCTGATTTTCTCGGGAACTTCCTCGTGGTCGAAGTTACTCCTGATGGAGTTAAGAATCTTGGATGGAAGTTTTATATCGTCTGGGCGGTTCTAAACCTGGCCAACGCTATCATTGTCTGGATGTTCTATCCCGAGACTGGCGGTCAGCCGCTTGAAGCCGTCGATGTGCTTTTCGTGGAAGATCAACAGCGAAGAAACTCGAGTCTCTACATTGCGGATGACGACTTTGAGGAGGAGAAGGCGAATATTCTGCACAAACTGCAATGGAGCATCGTGCGAAAGGCTGACAGACAGGTGAAAGCGTACAAGCGAACTGGGGGTCGAAGGCAGACTCGTCCCAGTGTCGACGAGCCGACGGACAATGGAAAGGCGCAAAC
The DNA here is from genome assembly GCA_000835395.1 of Exophiala sideris. Lineage (NCBI taxonomy): Eukaryota > Fungi > Ascomycota > Eurotiomycetes > Chaetothyriales > Herpotrichiellaceae > Exophiala > Exophiala sideris. The sequence goes on along the minus strand of KN846952.1, from coordinate 7,781,949 downwards.
GAGCGGCATGGAGCATCTGGTGAAGTAGTGTACGATCTGTCATGACTCTCCTCAAAGACTATCATCACGGGAGGAGATCTATCGCTCCACTGTATTCAGCAATTGCCAACCAGACCCTTGTCCCTGAGCCACAGTCATTGTCTTCCCTCGTATGTTCGTATACGCTTCCATGACTGCAAAGAGGCTTTGTTGGGGGAGACAGAAGTCATCGCCAACTGTATCGTCTTGAGGGTATATGAGTCGAGCAGGAAGAAGGCACTCGGTTGATATGCAGCATAAATGCAAATATGTCCCCGAGAACTTTGCCCTTGGAAGACGTGGTGCAGTTCACTTCCTCCGCTTTGATGTCGGGAACGTGGCCCGTAGCGCCAGATGGATGCTGGGCCTTTACCGTCTGGTAAGTTTGTAGACATGCTCAACAAGAGATCCGGTATTTTATCTGCGGGCTCGTGCAATCGTTGCCATAGAGTCTCGTTCCAGCATTGAACGGACGAGGTGTCCATCATCAGCCTGATGTCATTTCATTGATTTGGGCCTGACTCCGCGCTTGGATGATTTCGCCATCTACAACAATGGCCAGTCACTTGGAAGCCATGAACGCAAACCTCGGATGCCATCCCCGGATCTGCTTCCTCCGCATCCGCCAGACCGTCAGGCACGTTGCCCATTCGGTCAGCAGCTTCACTATGAGATGACATTGTCTGTGCCATAACTGGCTGGAAGGAAGATGCTGCCGGCCGAGGAGATGCAGGAGCAGGTACTTCATATTCACCGTTAAGATTCGACGTCACGGTCTCCCAGACACCTTTAATAAAAGCGATATCAAGTCCAGCATCGTGATCCAAACATCCCAAAGCAACCAGTCTACGCTTCTACAAAATGCAAGCCAGAACCCTACACTCGCTCCGGGCCCGGAGCCTTCCACATGATACTCTCCGCCTTGTAGGCTGCTCACGAGCTCAAATCATCGCATCGTTCCGTCTGCAGCAGCAGCCCTTCCGCATGCCTTACTCGACCAGCCATGACGAGGACCCCATCGCCAGAGACACGATCAGCGGCTTTCACGGGGGCGCGGTCAGTGGGGCTATCAAGCATGATCACGCCGAGCTGAAAGACTACTACAACAAGATCATGAATTCAGTCGACAAGGACACCCAAACCAGATATCAGAACCAATTCACCTGGGAACTCGCCCGTCATTCGATTGGGGAAGAGCTTGTTGTCTACCCAGCAATGGAGAAGTATGTCGACGGCGGCAAAGACATGGCTGAGAACGACCGAGCGGATCACAGAGAGGTAAGTTAGCGACTAGCTCATTGCAGTCTGACACTCCTGACAACCCATAAAATAGGTGAAAGAACTCCTCTACGAGTTTCAACACCTGTCAGCCTCCGACCCAGACTTTAAACCCACCTTGCAAAGACTTTGGGCGACACTCAGCAAGCATATCGAAGAAGAAGAGAGCAATGATCTACCAGCATTGGAGAAATCACTGCCGGAAGGAGAAAGCGATTCGATGGCTAGGAGCTTTGCAAGGACCAAGATGTTCGTTCCCACACGTAGCCATCCAGGGGCGCCGGATAGGCCACCTTTCGAGACTGTTGCTGGACTTATGGCAGCACCGCTTGACAGACTGGGGGATTTGTTCAGGAAGTTTCCAAAAGATAAAGATTAGGTGCAGGAAAGGCTGGTCAAATGATGCATATTGTTTCTGCTGTTTCGCTCCCGTTCAAACGGAAGGAGAGTGACTCCTGGGAGAAAAAGCTGTTGCACCACCTGATCGTGATGAGGCTCAAACCTCTCTGGTACCAGTGTAGAGTCCAGCTTTCAAAATAAATCATTCCAGAGCGCATTTTCTGCCAGGTGACATATCAAAGCTTTCGGCTAGAAACCAATAGTGGTCCACAATAAGATGAACGTTTGAGTGCACGTTGACTGTGGCTTTGATAGATGGATAGGTCAGTTATCATACTTTCATAACGGTTGTCACTGCTCCTGCTTCCCCATCTGCGAATTCTTCTCTTTTCGAACTCGACACGTGGTGTGGACAGTGCTGAGGGACGTGCACTCATCCAGCCGGCACAAAGTAGGTTCTTCCTGTACCCGAAAGGATCCGGGTTGTTGGTTTTCTGGCCAGTGCACCTGCACGTTGACATTCCAAAAGGAGACATTGCTTGCATGTCCATCCTCAATCGAATCCATGTTGTTCCACGTAACCAGCATCGGCTGATGGCGAAGTATAATGCTGCAAGTAGATTGTGCTGCCCGCCTGTCCAGCGTAACGGAGCGGGCAATTCTTATGATATATGCCACGAAACATCCTGGAAGCTGTCGATAGAGGAAAGCGGTGATCTGAACTGTTGGTGTTCCTTCGTGAATAGTCCCATTGGTAAAATCTCAATCTCAACTCTTGTGGTCTAGATCGCCGTTGATATTCCCGTCGATTACGCCCAGTCCCGTGTTGCTCCGTCCCCTGCGTCGTCCCCATACTTCATATCCCCATTCGGTCAATTGAAACATCCAACCTCCGCCCACAAGCACACCAGAAATGACATTGACCAAGCGTACCAATAACCCTAACAAACTATTCCTCCGCTCACTAACAATCAGCAGGATCGGTTCAATGTCATACTTGAAAAAGATGCCTGGGACTGTGTTCGTGGGCACTTCCCTTGACTGTGACGTCGCGGCGTATTGATTTGTGAATATCGACTTCGAGTCATGGCCAGCTTTGGGGTTGGGAACGTGTCTGACAATTCCGTCTTTATCCTTTTTCGTGTTTGGTGTCATGTCGAGCGTTGGCGGCTGTGGAAGGGCTGCAGGGTCAAAGCTGCCAGACCTTGTCGAAACGCGGCGTTTCGTGAAAATGGTCGGCACAATGGAGAGGTAGTATTGATATCGCATGAAGTGCACCTCGGCGGTATCGCTAGTTTTATCCAGCGGGTTGAGCAGGTTCGGGTAATGAGGGCCAAACGACAGCTCATTGATGTGATGCGAGAAATTGAACGTTCCATGTTCCAGGTGCTGCTGTCCTCCGAACTCCATGTACCCGTGCCCGCGCGCCGTGATATGAAAGTCGCCCTGCACTTTGTTGCCCTCGAGTGAGCCGTAGATGCGGCAGCTATCGACGGGCGCTCCATGCAGACGTGGCGTCTTCGAAAACTTCTTGCTCGGATTCTCGCGCATGTGTCCCAACACGTGGCCCACGTGTGTGTCCTCCTCCTGGGCTTTCTTGCGCTCTTCGTCATCCTCGTGCAGGCCTTGGTAATTGCGACGGCGACGCTTTCGAGGGTTGCCGGTCCATAGAGCAAAGTTTGTGTCTTCTTTGGTCAAGAGGTCGCCCGCCATGATACGGTCCATGGCTGCATCCTGGACGTTCACATGTAGGTCGCGACAGGGCATACCGACAACGATATCAAGATTCAGCTGTAGTTCATGGCCCACCCCTCTTTCCACCGAGAAGTGGTGCGTCTCTATCCCCGACCACCATGCTCGCAACTCGTTGAAGGTCAGGCAGGTGCAGAGGATGATGATGGCGAGGGTCCATTGCCCGCCACGGGCGGTTGTAGAGGTGTAAGTTGGTTTGGTTTTCGCTGTGGCAATAATAGTGTTAGCATTCCGACGACGACATAGCATGTGCTGAGGTAGAGGCGCATACGGAAAGCATCAAACGTTCTGAGGCTTGACAAGCCCTTGTCGCCAAAAGCGTCCTCATCAAGACCCTGCTTGTCGAAGGAATCCATCTCCTTTTACGAGAGCTTCGACAGCTCTAACCTCAAGCTTTACCGCATGTATGGGATGGACGGGTAGTTGTCAGTGCTATTGCAATGAATGACGTGAAGTGCTATGTCAAGGGTGAGGGCGCAGTGTAAAGGTGAGAAGCCCCATTAGTTTATTATTATTGATTTGGCCAGATGTCGCTTCATGCAGGGTTCAGCCTTGCAGCGAATGACACTTCGGACATGACAAGGCTGCCTACCACAGTACTCGTGTACAGTTTATATGATAAGCTTTTACTACTCATACTTGCGAGATTATTATGCTACAGGGAAGCACACATGCCCGATTCGATAAAGAGGTTTGCATCATAATCATTTCACTAGTCATAAATACATTCATAGCTGTGGGTAGTCATTCGTATCCGACCACCGTTGCTCTTCAAGCGTGAACAAAACCAAATACACTGCCATTGGGGTATCTTTTGCAGGAATGCTGCCTCTCCGAACATGTTCTCAATCGTACGCAATCGTACGCAATCAATAGTTTAGGCCTCCTGCAAGGTTCGATTTAAAGGAAATCTTCTGCGCATCCAGCACGCAAAGGTTGTCTGGCCTCCCACTTTTCGATCCATCACTCCTCAATAGGTGCCAGAGAGAAATCGGCTCTTCTTTCAGCTCCGCACACTGACCATCTTTTTCTCTCCTTGTTGCTTCTGAGGTTGCTTGCTCGGAGTTCGAGCGAGCTCCTCCGGCGAGGCTCTCCTGTGTCACTGTCATCGCCCTTCAGCTTGGCCTCCTCCTCTTCTAGGAGCGCTGCCTCTTCCGCATCGGGCGTGTCTTCAATGGTCTCCAACGAACTGATGGACGGCGAACGAGAACGCAATGAGGTTGGAGTGCTGGGCACGCTCGAGGCTGAACTGTAGGAGTAATTTGGATAGGACTCGTAGGCGTATTTGGGTGGAGCCAATGATGGCGAAGGCGACGTCCTGCCTGACATTGGACTTGAAGCTCTTACATGCAAGGAAGGTGCGCTTGCACTTTGATGCAGAGGGATATTAGTCCGCCGACGAGCTCTGGGAAATGTATTCGAGAATGATGCAAGCGGAGAAGGGTACGACAGATCGGTCTCTGAAGAAAGGTCGAGCTCCGCATGTTCAGGGATGTTTGGTTCGATATTCAATCCACTCCATGATGGACCTGTTGGGTATGACTCCTCCATCGCGGACCTTAAGGGACTCCTCCTCCTTCCTGAATGCAGTGGTGAAGATGGTCTTCTTATGGTAGCGTATGGGCTCATATAACGCCCCGAAGAGTCCACACCAGGCGAAGAATGGGCTCGCTGCATGGGTGGTGAGCTCACCGCTCCGGACGGAAACTGTCTCATTCTTCTTGGAGGTGACTGAGCTCTTGTTTGACTGTGAGAGTGGAGGAAATATTCGTGGGGGCCGGACTGGCTCTCGTATTCGACAAAGGATGAAATAGGTGATGAAGATGGGATGTCCCGCGCTTCTTCTTCTTCGGTTGGAGGAGACGGTGGTAACGCAACGTTTTCTGCGGAGATGTGGGAGATGTGCGAGGAATCATGACTTCTGAATTTACCGCCGGGGAGAGCAGAGTGAGAAAAGTTATTGTTTATCAGCGGCGCCATGGTGTCGAATTCTGTGTTCGTTCCGAGTAAAAAGGTTTGTAAGATCTCAGCGGACTGGGCGAAGGACTGCTCGCATACTGTCGCGGCGTCTTGCTCGTGTGATGTTGTTGTGAAACGTCGAATGCGGCCGGGCCAGGAAGGAATGGCAGCCGTCGTGGCGGGCTTCAAGGGAAATTGATTTGTGCACTGAAGCGAAGTCCAGCAAACGCGTCAGTGGTTGTTGAGGTCAATCCAGCAATTCTTGAGGCCGGCTTGACTTGGAGGTTGGCTTGGTCACAAGTATTTGTGGTAAGAGTCGTAATCGTCCTTGAGAGTTTGGAATAAATTGAGAATGAGGTAGGGATGGAAGGCCGAATCAAGTGGTTTATCGGTACTCGTAGGGGTAAGTTTGCTTAGTTAATTTAGTTTATCGCTGATACTGTACGGAGTACAGTATGCGGAGTGAATAACAGAGGCCGTTATTGGGCGTCGGCGATAGCGGGTTTTAGGCTTGGATAATAAACCCCTCGTTAAAAAGGCCTGGAACTTTTCTTCTGCGATCAAAGAGGTTTTTTATTCTCGAAGACGATAGAAATGATCGATTCAATTTTCTCTTTTTCAAGGGGCCTTGTGACTTTGTATATCCAAGTCGCCTGGAATCTTACGTCCGGTATCGCTTAAACACCGCACCTCCGATCGCCCTCTTGCCTACCTGGTACGTAAGGCACCACATTGGGAGAAATTTCTGCGTTTAGCTTCAGCCTTGCCGCCCTCACGCATCCGTGCACTCAATAACACGGGTGGTCAGAGCAGATTTTGCTCATGGTTTGGATCCCTCTACACCATTTCCAGCCAGTACTTCCGATCCTCTGGGTCGCTACCATACCTCTGGGACTTTTTCCACGTGGTGGAAGCAGTCCGCACAGGACACCATGTGTATCGGAACTCCCCGAATGGGTTCAGTCGTGCATTGACCTACGACAATACTACCCTCCCATGCCCTTGAGGAAGCGAAGCGAAGCATTCATGGTGTAGATCTTGCCTACAAATGGTAACCGCCGTCGTTCCTTCAGACGTGCCACACAAAGCCCTGACAAGAACATGAAGCTACTCGGGGACTTCAGGGTATTGAGTAAACGTTCTCAGTTTGCCGTTTCCCTTTCGCAGGCTAGCTGCTCTACTCCGGCTTTTTCGCGACGGTCAACACGGCGATCCAATCCCACTCGATCTCGTCTTCGCCGTATTTCTGCTTCATGTATCTTTCGACTGCGGTCTTCGCGCGCTCGCTGTACTTCTCCTGCTCTTCCTTTGTCCAGCTTTTGGTCATCATTTGCCCCAATATTCCGTTGAGCATTCCCATAATCCCGGAATTTCTTGAGATTCTGCTTCGTTGGGGAACAGATTCTGTCTGGACATCGACGAACCCCAATGAGCGAACAAGCTCTTGGATAAAGGCAGCGTCATCCCATCGGTCCTCGGGCGAAAACAGCTCGCGCAGTTTCTCGCCAACCCGCATCTTAGGAAGCTCTGGCTCAGTGGCCAGTGCAGCACGGACATCAGGATACCAGCCCAGAGTCTCCCATGTGGACATGGCTACGGTACCCCCAGGGCGTAGCAAGCGATAGATTTCGCGGAGCCCCACCTTCGAGTCCGGGAAGATCATGGGCCCAAAGTTCAAGAGAACATGGGTAAAGTGTGAGCTGGGCAGCTTGGTATCCATCCCGTCAGCTTTTATAGCTTTGGCGTTCTTCCAGCCAGAGGACTCGATGCGCTTCGTCGCCACGTTGACCATCGGGTCTGCGAAGTCGGCACAGGTGAGGTCAAGATTGTTTTTGGCCGTATCACCAAGCATATCCATGAGATGGACCGAGACAATACCGGTGCCGCAAGCTTCGTCGAGGACGACCAATTTCTCATCGTCAGGGACCTTGTCGAGGTTCGCTTTCTCGAGCAGAAGCTTTGCGTAGGGGCCTGTGACCTTTTCCGCCGAGCTGTACATTTGAGCGAACTCGGGTGAATCGAACATCTTGAACGATCTCTCCGTCTTCTCATCCTGCTTAGTGCTGGAGGCCATGGTTGCTGCGGAGTAGTGCAGGTAATTGGACCAGTAATGACTTCGAATCGACGTGTATAGGCAAAGATATAGGGCTCGAGTTTTCATATATGTCCAAATGCTACAAAGATGCTGGGATGGAACTGCGAGTTTGCGAGGATTGGCAAGCTTCATAAAGAACTTACCTTGGACCAGATCAGCATATTCGGGGACTTTCACGTTCAAATGTGCCCGAAGGCCTCCCACTAGTCAAGTGGGTTGAAGCTTGCAACGGCTGACATGATTGTCGTTCAAACATGATTGGCAGCCTCAGAGGAATAGGCAGTTGGACTGCGAGGTGTCGCTTATGCTCACTGCATCTGAATGTTGATAATTTATATGAAATGGAAAAGGTTGCAATGGCGAAGAGGGAACCAGAAAGTAGTTGTATTCACAATCTCTGGGTGATCTTCGGTACGGCAAACGAAATCCGGGCAATCGTCATTGTTTACACTTGTGAAATTGTCCTTCCACCACAACTTCACGGTTGACATAGTTGATGACAACGTCCAATCATGCCTGATGCCCATCCCAGTTAGAACCGAGTCCCCTCAAAAGGCAGACAATGATGCGAAAGCCGCAGTCTCGGACATCAGGTATGGTGCTGGGAAGTCTCTCCAGCAATTCAGCGCAGGCAAGCACCGCACACGGCTTCCGGCACCACCTTCGCTAGGCAAAAACGCGACGAGCAAGGATGTCAAGCAACCGAGTGTACCGACAAAAGCTATAACGGGACCGGGGATCACCCGAAGTCGATCATTAGTAGCGCATACTGGTGCTCGGGTTGCTGCCCAGAAGCGCGCCGGCGTAGCATCTTCAGGCACACTGACGGCTCAGGTACCATCGAAAAGCGATGCGCAAATTACGGAGCCTGATCCTCAACAACACTCGCTCGGATCGTCTACGAGTGCACCTTTCGAACGTCGAGCTCAAAACGATCGGGTGTCAAAGCTGGCCGCGCCTCGTGCAGGTATCCATAATAAGTCACCCACTTCAGTCGCCGCTCCATCGGTGAAGAAACCCGCCTTCAACACGTACGACAAGCACTACAGTCCAAAAAAGACCAACAAGAGGCCTGCAGTATCTTCAACCTTTGCCAAACCCCATGCCACGGAAAGTCTTCAGCATGCCCCAGGAAGCATCGAACGTTCTCCTGTAGTAAACCGCCTCTACTTTGACGAACTTCTGCAGTTGAGCCTCCTACACGATAAAGCTGGACAAACCCTTCTGAATTACGAGGCGAGCATATCAGCGCAACTCGTTGCCGCAGATCAGGTGATCAAGAGAGACAAAGCCGTATTACTGGACCTAGAGCGCACTCGGCGGTCCCAAGTCAACGCGCAGTTGGTAGTCAGATGGCTGGGACCAACGGAGGATCTGTCAACGGTTCAGAGGGGCAATGCCAGATTACTTGTTGTGGCGCATTGTGTGAAAGAGTTGTCTGATATGATACAAGAGGACGGTCCTCTGCACAAGGTTATGAAGGAATTCGCACAATGGCATGTGCTCGTGGCTTCTAAGGGGAAGAATCGCGAATTTATTGACGACAAACAAGAAGAACCTCTCACTGCCGCGCCACTGAAGTCATCGTGGACAGCCACGGTCGATTCCATCGAGGCTAAGATCAACGACTGCAGGGACTTGTTAGTCGGTCTACAAGCATTTTCAGACGAATCGTCCATCAGTGCATTGATCACAATGCACCTCAAAGTTGCTGCCCAAATACTGCAAGCGATTGACACTTGCAGGGCAGTGGAGGGCCTGATTTTGCAACGAGAAAAGGATTGGCTGCAAAGCTCACTTACAAATGCTATTGCCGAGGCCGAGAAACATCATTTTTCAGCCGAAAATCCTAGATTCGACAGAACAGGTGTATGGAATACCTTTCAACTCGACTGAGTTGGGCGACATAAGGGCGACAACCTGCAGATCGCCTGACATGAAAAACGACGCTGGGAGCTCGGTGCAAACTAGGACAAGGAGATGGCAAGGGCAAGGGCAAAAGGGGCGCATCGCGAGGAGGGTGTACAGTATCAAGAAAGAATATCTCGATGTGTTCGTGCGGTGATCAAATCGCATGAAAAGGTTATGGTGGTAACTCCGTATTACATACTGGTGATACCTTGAGTCGGCAATTGGCGGAATATCGATCGTTCGCCATCATACTACGCTGCGTATCAACGAATCGAGGACGAAGCATTCTTCGTACGGTGCACGATGACGCTAGTCGAAGCAGCCACAAGGCAACTCACACCAAGACCTTGGGGTCATTGTGGAATCACAACTCCCCTTGGTGGTGTTCAAGCTCGAGACGACTCAGAGATAGAGGGTCAGCGAATTGCAGGCGGAGAATGACCGTCCTGGGTACGCCATGGAATACTTCTCCGGGGCTGGTGTGAAAGTCAGAGTATTAGACCTTTGTACTACACCCAAATGCGCCCAAGAACATGCACCATTCGGGAAGAAATTGCTTTGTCAGCGACACTCCTCCGACCATCACTTTTATCCGGAAAGCATAACTACCTCGACCAGTCCACCTTTCAGCGAGAGAATACGGCGGTCCGGTAAGTCATATATAGGGCGTTGTTGTTGTCTTACCGCATACGATTCAAGGTTCTGCAGGTGCTTGTGGGACCAATATCAAACACCGTAGCAGAAGCCTCGGTGTCTGTTAAGACAGGATAACAGCACCTTTTCGAATTGGGCAAATCAAGCCTCTTTTTTCAGAATGACTAAGTGGTGACAAAATGGTGAGGTACTACTAATAATCGGCTTCCGGGGAAGCAGTCTTGCAGGAACCACACGTGGCCCGAACCCAGACCGAATTTGGCGAGCTCTAGCGAGATACGCGGGAGAAAGTTGGTGGAAGGCTGGCGCTGTTGGACACCACGGCGAGCGTACCATCAAGCTTGTTGAGAGATTCCAACCGGCCGCGATTTCCTATCCCTTCTTGGTGTCGAACAATCCTATTTGGGTCTCTGAATAAATTTGCACCGAAGCACCTACCTTAGGTGTTGGGCTCTCGGCGCATAGAGCATCACGCCAGCCTTGTCTCCAGTAGGGCGCGCAACAGTATGGCCTACGCTGATTGAAACGTGCTAAGGGGCCCAGTCACTGGCCTTGTTGACTCTACAGCATCATGCAAGCCGTCCTTGTCGGTTTCCTTTTGTAGATGTAGTCATGTGCAAGGCAATGGGACTTGATCAACTGACAAAAAGATAGCTTAGGTAATAACTGTACTTGATGACGGCAAGAGCGGCTTCTTCAGGTGGCTGCCTTAAACTGCAAGTAGGTTAAAGTAACACGGACCTCCTTCTCGGCCTTAAGCTAACCTAACTTTAAGAGCCTACCAGGTATTCCTTTGCCTTACTAAGGAATGGATCCAAAATGCTACACAATTACTACTCCGACGCCTACGAGCTTGCATTACTATTCATCAGTCCACCCAGCTTTCGGTCATCAGAAAAGCTTCTCCAGAATTGCCCAGGAATAACGAGAGCCAACGAACATACCGTAGTCGATACGATCCGCCCGTCCCTTACCTGGTGATGCTGATCTTGTCCCATTCGTCTTACGATGCTGCAACGAGCCCTAGCCTACCTGTGCAGTAAGTCCAGGGGCGTAGCCGAGGCCGAAAAAGACGCGTACACCGTTAGGTAGCTAGGGAGGTACGGAGTTCCTCATTCACAGACACCTGGGTGATTGTATTGGTAGACAACATACCCAAGTCACTATCACTGCGCCGAACATTTTCCTCAGGATGATACTTTGATAATAAGGTATATGACGTTGCATGGAACCCGTCATCCCCATCCCCATGTGCATGTCTCCCCAATCCAAGAGGGGCAGTGAGGCTGGCAGCTGCAGTTCCCTTCATGCCGCCTAACCGAATCCATGCCCCCTAGAGAAAGCGTGATCTCCCCTCCATCCGCTGACATGCTTCTTACAAGCATGCAACTTGTGCAACCCTCTTCTGACTGGCCTCTGATGATTCGTTACGACCAATTCTTCTCGAATCCTGAAATTCAGTCTTCTACCTCATTCCGTACTCCGTACCGAGCAGCACGTAGTAGCATACTAAGCTACCTTGCGTCTTCCTCTAAAATGCCTCCTCGGCGTTCTATTCTTCCATTCCTTCAAGACTACTCCTTCCAAGCCGCCCAATCTCCGTCTTAACCTGCCCTGGTCTGCTCCATCCATCCCTAGCTGCCGGTGACGCTACATCGCACCACGCCAGCTTAGGTATGTTTTCGCAGTGGCTTCGATCGCAGGACGCGAACATGCAAAATACCCTGTCCGCCGCATACGTTTCTCCCATGCAATAGATTTCTCAGGAACATTATTGTCACGACTCAATTATTACATTTCTCCTGGCCAACATTCAGTAAGCTTGCCACGCGCCTTAAACTCCTTCAGTCAACACTATCTCAAATGTTGCCTTGTACATCCCACCACCAGACCGTTCAAAGGACTCGAAGCTTGTGGGAGACTCACCGGGGAAGGTGATGGACACTGAATCGCGTGGCCCAAATGATCGAGATCATGTAAAGTCAAGGTTTTCTGCGCCTCCGGACAATGTCGCTCTCTCCAGAGTCACAAGTGCTCCTGAGCAGAGGCGTCCGGATAAGTCCCCTCTGTCACCCAGTGGTCATGCCTCGCGCAAGCGCGACTTTCCCATGGACCGACCTTATCAGCGACCAGTAATGGAGTTACCATCACCCTCGACAAAATCGGCCTGGCCGTTGGACAGTTTCGCCTCACGCCCTTTTATGGATGAGCCGCTGGATAAACGTCCGCGATTAGGTTATGTGCCCGACAAGGAGGAGATTGAGGCAGACTCATCGATGACGAGGTTAGATCACTATCCGGTACGTATGAATCAAATCCAATGTGCGTCTTTCCGGGACGAGTCAAACTGACAGCAGCTGCATCCCTAGACCAGTCGCTATGTTTACCCACCTGATCATCAACCGCCACCACCACCCTCACAGTCTAACCCCGAAAGTTCTCCTCGATTCACCCTCGGATCCTGCGGAAACTGCTCAGACACCGAGTCCATGGTGGCAGATCTGGTCAGAGGTCTGCTCGATCTGCAGTCGGATGTGTCTCAAGTACTGCGTTTGCCGCAAAGCCGCAAGGCTCCCCTAGAGGTATTGGATAGCTTCTTGATTGCATGGAGCGTCTGCTGACAGATTGTCTTCAAGGTTGAGGTAACCAAGCTAGGCTTGAAGCAGAGTCTAGCTTGGACAATCAGCGAAATCCGGACCACCAGTCGTCTCATCCGGGAAAATGCAGCGACGAGGCCAGGATTGCCTCCCTTATCAAACGTGGTTCCACCCACGCCTACATCAGCAATAGACGTACGGCGACTCTCTCTTCACAGTCAATCGTCTGCTGCGCCTTCGTCTATAAATGAGCTACGCCGAATACCACTCCATCTCGATCCTCCTCGGAATGAAGAATACTCTCGGAGATTCTACGAACAGCCTGACCAGATGCCTCGGCCTTTTGAACAAACTCTTCCCCCTATTCAACAGGGCGAGGAATTCAGACCACATGAACAGGCCGTGACTGGCGTTGTCGGTCAGTCTCCTTACCCGTCATCATCTTCCTCTGTATTTGGCTCTGCTCAGTCCCCAATTCAATCCCACCCATCAATCAGAACTCTACCGTCGCCACCAGGAGTGCAGTATCCGAGGGCAGGAAGCTCAGGATCACTACACTACTCGCCGACCGCAACTCAGTCCGCGCAGCATAGTCACCTCCAAGATCTCCAGCATCAGATATCGACCAAAACACTGGCTCTGCAGACATTACAACGTGAACACGACCAACTACTCGCCGCATTTTCGAGATCACAGATCCGGTGTACAGCTCTAGACAAGAAGTCGCAAGTGTCTGACCACGAAATCAATTCATTAAGCGAGGACAAAATCCGATTACAGCAGCAGGTGGAGACGTTGGAGGCTCAAGTACAGGATCTAGTAAGATCACGCGACGAACTTACCCAGAAGTCGACTGCAGATGGGGCACAGTGGAGGCAAATCATGGCCATGTCATCCCAACTGCAAATGCAAGGTGCCGAAGAAGGAAGACGCTTTAGAGCCAAGCAAGACGAATGGGATCAGGAGCGTACAGCGTTACAGCACCGGATCGAAGACCTAGAGTCTGGTAAGGCTGTTATTCCCGAAGCAAAAACGACGTCTGGTTCTACAAGCCTAGTGGCGAGTGATTCTATTCTGACTTCCGACTCTGTCGAGGTTTTGAGACAGGAAATTGTCAAACTCAGGCGTCGTTGCGTCGATTTGGAAGTAAAATTGAAAGAGCTAGCGGGAGAGGCGGTGCAGATCGATAGTGCCATCAACGCCATGGAGAGTGTGCGCAGGACTCTTGCAGGCATGAAACGGAGTTCTGACGATAGCTAGGTCGACAAAGGCCACAGTGAGATAGCGTGTTGGAGCATCATCTCAACGTGGCTTCTTGATGACTTCCCACTGGCTCTTGTCTACTTCGACTGAAGAGGTCGACATGCGAATGCATCAGCTCTATCAATCATCGCGACCCTCAAGCTGCCCGTCGGCCGAGGTATTGCAGAATGCGATATCTGCATGCAGAAGACGAGTCACGGTCGCCTCGGATGTTATCGATTGAGACGCAGGTTTGTGCTCATGCAAGATGAAGCGCACGCATACTTTCCCAGGCCAGGGGAGTCATACAGGGGTTGTTATGGCCGTGGGCCGTCAGCACTGCTGCGTCAAGAAGACCGGGAGGAAAGGTTTTGAGAGGCGATTTTCTGTGTCCTGCACACTAGTAATATCTGGCATGATTGTGCTTGGATTTTGGGATGCATCGCGGACGGTTTGCCTATTCTCAATCAGGTGTGTAAACATATAAACTCGTCCTAGCTGGATGCGGGAATGAGATCGCCCTCCATGAGGCGCGAAGTACGACGATTACGAAGTCGCAAGTAGGAAGCTTTTTAGCATGCAAACACGTATACCCGGATAGCAAATTACCTTCATTGTCATTTCCTTCTGTCCTAGTATGAGATGGGTTGTGCAGCAGTCCATTCTAGCACATGCTCTTTGCTATGGAGAAGGCGGGGAGAGTGAGTAAGTCTACTGAGTGAGTGAATGCGGGCAAGAATCAAGGGAATCTTTCCCGCGGAACTGACTTCAGTTGACTTACATCACATCACCTACTCGTAACAAAAACAATTGACTCAACTGGACCAGAACATTGACTGCATTGTGTCCTTGACCACCGTTGACCTTCTGCCGAACTCATTTAAAAGAAGAAGAAGCGTTACTCAGCTGCATCTACGTTCGCCACACGCAAGAGGGCTTGATCGGGTACCTGCACACGATCCACCCGCGTCGAAACGGATGGTCTCACAACATACCCGAACGAGCCTCACCCCTATTGTCACACACTTCAGCCGAGGTCAGCGACGTTACACCTTCCAAATAGCTTGCATGTGTCGACCAGCAGATTCGCCCCCGCTTTCGAAGTCAACGCCCCTCGAATAGTCAGACATGGGGGACAACTTTGACGTGAGGTTGTTGAAACGGAACATTGGAGCAGCGAAAAGAGACAGGTCCATCAAGACATTGTACGGGGACAAAACCTGGGTGGAAGATCTTGATATCGTCAACGAGCTTGGAGCTCATACTGGTTGTGTCAACGCCCTGAGGTATAATTCCTTGATGGCTGTTCTTGTGCACGTAACGTCCATGACTGACCTTCCTCTAGTTGGTCTACAAGTGGCAACTTCCTTGCCTCCGGCTCGGACGATACCCATCTGAACATTTGGGAGTACAACCCTGCAGGTTTATACAATACCTTTTCCCTGAACACGAGCGTTAGTACCGGTCACCATGCGAACATCTTCTCGGTCAAGTTCATGCCCCATTCGGGCGATAGGAAAGTCGTCACATGTGCTGGAGATTCCGAGGTTCGAGTTTTCGACCTCGAGTATGCGGGTACGTCGCAGGCAGGTTCCGTGGACCCGAGGTTGTCCACAAATACAAGAAGTAGGAGATTCAACACTTTCTTCCGGAATGCAAGGTGGTTGAACGAGGGCAACACCAATGCTCGCGTGTACCGAAGCCATGCCGACCGCGCCAAAAGGATCGTCACAGAGTCCAGCCCGCACCTGTTTCTAACCTGCTCCGAGGATGGAGAGGTACGGCAGTGGGACCTCAGACAGCCATCTTCAGCGTACCCTGCCCCTCGAGCTGGGCGAGGGCTCGGGCGTATGCGAGGAGGCACAGAAGAAGAGTCTGGAGATACTCCCCCACCACTGATCTCCTACAAGAAGTATGCTCTGGACTTGAATACCATATCTTGCGCAGCCAGCCAGCCACAGTACATTGCACTTGGTGGAGCCCATCTTCATTGCTTTTTGCACGACAGACGCATGCTTGGCCGAGATATCGAGAGCGAAAAAGGCCGTCCCGCTACTCGCAAGCCTGTCGTTGGCACTTACGAAGATGAAGCCATGGCAGAAGCCACTAGGTGTGTGCGGCGGTTCGCCCCAAACAACAAGCGTAAAATGGGCCTACATGACCACGGTCACATCACAGCATGCAAGATTAGTGACGCCAACCCCAACGAAATGATCGCATCATGGTCTGGGGACCACATTTACAGCTTTGACATCGTCAAATCTCCAGACGCCAGAGACGCTGATGCAAGACAAGACGAGGTCTTCCAAGCAACCCGTCTCCGGAACCGTTCGGATCGCAAGCGGAAGAGGACCACGAAGGGCAATGCCTCTTCGGGCAGCTTGGCAGAGTCGGCCAACCCCAGTCGACGCCTACGAAAAGTGCCGGATGAACAATTGGAAGAAGGTCACACCGCGTTACTGGCAAGATACAGTGATGGGGCTTCCGAGTTGATTAGGCTCCCTACTGACGAGGCAGACGATGACACAGAACCGGCTCCTTCCCATGGGATGCTCCTTAGCGAAGCTCAAAAGTCCAGCGAGCGAGTAGCCCGGTCATTGGTCCGACTTCGCAAAACCCTGTTCGATTTCTCGGCATTGTTGAATCAAGACACGGCAGTAGCCATGGAGAATTCGTCAGAACTTACCCCGTATACCACGGTACTCACTAATGCGCTCGGCCAATGTGCCTCATTGCTACCAGAAGTGGATGACATCATTCGCACCTGGTCCTATCCGATAAATCCGAGCGAGGAGGATGTTATGCTCCAGAACACCTTGAGAAGAAATAGACAAGCAAGTTGGCGTTTTATACAGGCTTCAGGCTGCCTCGCTCGTTGCCTCGGCGGGCGTTTGCAAAGTGCAAGCTCCGCGCCTGACGTTCGACTGGCGCAATTTGACATGATCAAGCCTGCAGCCCACGAAGGCAGAAATGCCAATAGAGGGTCAAGATTTTGCTACGACTTCCTGAAGGCAATCCTTCTCTGGTTGGATGGCGGCCAAAAAGCCGTGCTTGAAGGGTTTCAAAGACCTGCCCATATCAGTGCGGAGAGTCCTCGCTTTCCACTCGACAAGAACGACACAGTGGAAACCTTTGTGCCGAGGTTGCAAGCATATCTTATGAGCCTCGCAGATCAGGATGCTCCTGTGATTGATATAGATGCAAACCGATTCGAGCGTGATGAAAGTCGCATGGTCTTTCATGATCAGGAGTCTGCTGTTGCAGCTTTCACCAGAGCCCTCGCAGGCGTACGGCTCGAGACAAATCAAGGCATGTCTGAAGATCTCGTTGACCCCTCGGCCTCAACTAATACTGTCCGAGTAATGGACAAGGGAGCTGCAGCACGATTCTGGGGAATCAAAGTTGGCCGATCCTTGCTATTGAGCGCTGCTACAGGGGTAACATTTGACTTTGTCAATCGAGCATTCGGAGGGTTGCGGTTTCACGTTCTCCCACACATGGAAACTGAAGAACGACCACAAGAAGACATTGATCCTGAAGAAGAAGACCGAGTTGTAGAGGCTATTGACGTTGTAAGAGGGACGAGTATCTCCGAAACTGAAAGGGCTTCTGGCTCAGCGTTGGAGTCTTCTCGCACTGTTCACAACATGACCCAGGGATCCAGTCATTCCGATGTGGAAATGAGCACGCCTCCCACCGTCAACGTCGAAGATGTCGATAAGGACGAGGACGACGAAGAGGAAGTACCTGACGATGATCACGATGATAACAATGAAAATGACGAATCTGAGCCTGACCACTCAGACGCTGATGACGATGATGATGATGACGATGACGAGGGTGAATTTGCTTCTCAACAAATATTGTTTCGACGGCGCACGGGATTCGGCCGGTCTCGCGAGCGCGCTTCAGTCAATTTGCATGTTCCATACGCATCCCATAGCAGAGTCTACAAAGGTCACTGCAATACACGTACGGTCAAGGACGTCAATTACTACGGGCTGGACGACGAGTACGTGGTCAGCGGGTCGGACGACGGACATTTCTTCATCTGGGATCGCAGGACGTCCAAAATCCTCAATATTTTGGAGGGAGATGGCGAGGTGGTCAATGTGGTGCAAGGGCATCCGTACGAGCCCATGATCGCATGCAGTGGTATTGACAGCACCGTCAAGGTCTTTGGACCTGCAGGAGACAGTCGGGAACGATACACCGCCGAGAAAGGAACCGATGTCGCCAATCCAGGTGGGAGCGTACATAGCTCGTTGCGATTCGACGGCCGAAGAAGGCGGAGGCGGCACGGCGACGAAGACGACAGTGACGAAGATGTTGACACTGCACTCTCTGGCAATGGTCTGGAGTCTCGCCGAGCCATGCACCGGGAATATGAGATTACCAGCCAGAATGATGCGGAGCGAAGACGCGGCGTGGGCGACACCCTTGTTACGGTAGGTACCATGGAGGCACTGCTGGCTCGAGCATGGATCATGTCTGGAGTGCATTTGATCTGATTTCCCTGTTTTCGCCACAATGGTTGCTGACCTCTGTGGTGCCATGCAGGAGGGAATGCTTGCCAGATTTGCCATGGCTCTTCAACGGGGCCAGATTGAAGGGGTTGGTGGACAAGGCTTTGGTGGCCAGGGAGACACCATTGTGGTAGACGACAATTGTCTGGTAAGATGAAGAACAAATTGTCTAGCAATAACGTTGCTGGCCTCATTACTAACTCGCCTGTCAGGTCATGTGATACCAAACGATTGTCTTCTTCCATGGGCCAATCGTGTCCATTACCTCGAGAACGTTTCCATCTCGAGAAGAGCGCTCGGCCAGTGGGTCGTCCTCTCAGCGCTTTGGAATACGGGTTGTGATGCAGGCTCATCACTGGACTGTGCTCTCCAGATATTATGCTCCGCCGAGCATCCAGTACGGAGCAAATCCAGCTTCATGGCTTAACTTTCGTACTGTATCTACAGGATAGACCCTGGTGCAGTCTTTCTAGGCAACCCACTCTATGTCATGGCAATGAAACTTCAGACCCATCCGGGCGCAAGCAGTTGGAAGTCACCGGTAGTGTGGTCTGATGATGGATCCCATACGACAGGTAGATCGTCGTTGCCAAGACTTGTCCTGTTTGGGACAATAGGGCCAAATGTAGCATCTTGACAACAGTACAAGTACCTTTTCTCCCGAAGCTATTGAAGACGTGATGGTCGATTCGCTGCCTTACAATCATGAACGGGGATCTAGATGGCCAATCCTCGGAGGATACGCCGCAGTACCTGCAAACGAACTTTGGACAAGTTGATGACAATAGCAACGTTATAGCGAAATTTTCGAGCAATAATACTATCCCTTCGCTTCAGGAAATCAGGACGTTAGCCAACCGCAACCAGCAATATGCTTTGCTACTGTTGGCTCGCCATCGCCTGACACGGGCTTTAGCCGAATCTCAAGGTCTTTCGCCCGAACTCGTCCTGCAGCGTGCCAGCGTCTACGAAGCTTTGGGCTACAGCGATCTCGCACTGGCAGACGCCTACGTCTCTTACACGCTGTGTGAAGTCGTGCTCGAAGGACCACACGTCTCGGATCTCGAGCCAGCTGGACCCGACGGCGAACCGTGGCCAGAGACCGAAGACACTTCGAGTGTGCTGGCGCACAAGTATCAATCACTGATCCTGCTGTGTCGGTCGGCTCTCCTTCTAGGGTGTCAACATCAAGCAAAAGTCTGGATTGACGATCTCCTTGCATTGAAAGATGGTCTGCAAACGGAAAAAAAGGATGGTGCACCAGATGCGTCTTCGCAAGACGATGTCGTTGCGGACTTTTGTGATTTCTTCTCCATCTATGGTGAAGATGGCAGTTTTCGACAATCTGTCTCCGAGTCGCGGCAGAATTCCAAACCCACGCTGTATGGCTGGAGTCAACGACAAGTATACCCTTGGAACGAACATGAACCTGATCGAATGTTAAAGGAAGCACTGGACGAAATCAACGCCAAGCTTCATGAGACTGCGGAGGATCTGGAGGTGGAAATATCTGTTCTACCCAATCTCGTTCCCGACGACGGTATAGCCCCCAGGACGAACGAGTCTAACGCACCAGCGGAAAGCTGGTCACAATTGGGCCTATATGCAAAGAAAGACCTTGCACCGGGCGCGACCATCCTGAACGAGCGATCGGTATTAACTGCCATTCGACCACACGGGGAAGCTCTCTGTGATGCTTGTGCCGCGGACATGGAGGGTATCTCTCAAGAAGATCGACATTATTGCGCTGGCTGCGATATCCCCTTCTGCTCGGAGGAATGTTCTGTGGCTGCGAGAGAGAAGTATCATGCTCCAAATGAGGAAGACGAGGAGACAGACGAAGGATATCCGCCTGCAGGGACGCCGTTCTGTCCTGGGTCCAGCGGCAATGAAGATCTCCACACGCTGGGCCGTGCTGAGAGTTCAACAACGCCTGAGTGGGATCTTTATTTCCTGTTACTCTCGCGGGCAATGCAGATGTCTGAGACGCAGGGTGTGCATCCACTAGACCTGTTCGAAGTCAAGTATCTATGGGGTGACTTCTCGCCCGGTCCAAGTGCGAACAATCTATCTTCGCATAGTGGCCCCAAGACTCTGCCCTACAGTGTCCGCCACCATGTCGAGCTACCACTGCAGTTGTTCGAAGTGCTTATGCATTCACGCGAAGAGTGTAAGCCGTACAGTGCGGAATGGTTGGAGAAGTACGATTGGTGGATCCTCCAGACACTGTTCGCGAAGTTCCGTGGCGTCGCGGACGCACAGCAGTCGACCTGGACGGGCAAGGCTGAAGTCGCCGCTGTGCATCCGCTTTGGTGTCTTGCGAATCATAGCTGCAATCCTAACGTTACATGGAAGCCGTCAGGGGTGAGGAACTTCACGGTCACGACGGAAAGGGTCTGGCAGCGTCCGGACAGCAAGAAGGATGAAAATTGGACGGGCATCAAGGCCGGCGAGGAGATCTGGAATCACTATACCGACATCCATGAGCCGGACTTTCGAGAAAGGCGGGCCAGACTGAAAGCTGTCCTTGGTGGAGATTGCCGATGCGAGCGGTGTACCGATGAAGAGAGTATAGCGAAGTGAGAAAGAATCCCAGGTCGTACCTGCTTTCCACGTCATGTCGATGCTGCTCTGGACCAAGCCAAAGGGACATTGCTACCACCCAAAGGATGTTCTCTGCTACCCGAGGTCTCAGAGGGACCAACGTGCCTGCCATGTGAAGGGAGGTGCGCAATCAGAGATCAACAACAGCAAACACGGCCGTGCTTTTCAATTGGAAAGCAGCTGCACCGCACTCATGCACAAGAACTGCCGCCACTCTCATGTATCACTACCACCTCATCACAAGCTCACCCAACATAGAATATGCCCAGATATCATCATGGACCGGTATACCGAGTCGTCGAAACGTTCGTATGCCAGCAGACACCCCGCTCACTTCCTCCGCAAGATCTAGTACTTCTTCCTCGATTCCTGGTTTGACCTCAGCTGCATCCTTATGATCGGAGGGGGAGCACTCGGTGTACGTTTTATCCAGCCAGTTGAGACCAGCAAGAAACTGACACAAACTTCAGCTCTCTTTGAGCCCATATCAACCATCACTTCTTGTTCGGATATACACTACTACCGCTGATGGCCGCGTGTACAACGACGCAATAGCCTATCCTTTTCTCAAACCGATTTTCAGTTCCCTCGCAGCTGGCCTTGTCTGCTCTCTCATTCCCTTCGGCATCATCCTCCTTGCCCAGATGTGGACTCGCTCGTTCGCAGACGGCGCTGCGGCGATCATGGGCCTCTTCTACTCTCTCGTCACCGGCACTTTCTTCCAAGTCCTGTTGAAGAAATTGATTGGAGGCATCCGTCCTCATTACCTCGACGTTTGTCGACCCATTCTTCCCGAAGAAGGTCTCGGGTTTGGTGGGAACTTGTATCCTGCAGCGCAGATCTGCACCGGTGACCCGAGTCAAATCCTATATGCTTTGCAGAGCTTCCCATCTAGCCACTCGGAAGTTGCGTTTGCTGGATTTGGGTTCCTGGCCATCTACCTGTACACTCATTTGCGGGTTGGTGGGGACCCACGACTCAGCGAGAAGTTGGGCTTTTGGCGTATGCTACTTGTCTTGATGCCAATCATACTGGCAACGTACATCTCTTCGACACTCGTCCTGGCGTACCATCACTATGTGTTTGACTGTGTATTCGGAGCTGCGATCGGCATCCTGACCGCGCTTCTGGGTCATAGCCTGGCTTTCCGCAGTCTGATATCCCCCGACACCGCCTGCGAGCCAAGGATAGGAAAGAGGTTGAAGCAAGAAATGGAGAAGAGAAAGCAGCAAGTTGAACAGTGGCCTCAAACATCGGGAATGGATGGCTCCCGCGATCTGGAGATGTGGGGAGTCACAAGCCGTCCCAGTATGGCATCTGCTAGGAACACAGTTGTAAACTCGGACCCGCCTACCAGAATATCATCTCCGTGATGAACGCCACAATGCTCGAGGTCGTGTCGTCACCGCATGATGAAGACTTTATCTATGAGGAGCTGCGCATGAGTGACAGCATTGACAAAGAACTGCTTGGATGGATTGGGCATTGAAATTCTGTTCGTTGGGATGCTGCTCTATTGAGCTGGCTCGCGGAACCAAAGTATACTGTGGAAGGTTCTAATATTCCCCAAGCCCAGAAGCACTACCTCTAGTGGTGGCATTGCTCAGAAGTTAACACTGGTCAAGCCGGTATCGACTCCAACGAAGCGAGTCCAGGTTCCGACTTGATCTCGAAAGCCTCACTTTTGGGCGTCGTTGGTACACTACTCGCACTCGCATCGTTATCTTCTCTGCTGTCTCTTGTTTTCTTCTCCCTCTCCCTTGCAGCCTCTCTTTCTCTGCGCCTCCGTCGACGTTCTTCACGCTCATCCTCTGCCGCAGCATTGGAGGACGAGGTGAGCGGACTCAGAGCAGAGTCCTTCCGGTCGACCCCGCCCCTGGTTTTCCGCCGAACACTGGCCGTGCTACTCACGCTGCTACCCCGGCGCATACGCTCCGAGGGTCGTCCTGTGTCAGCACTTCCATCCAGCTCCAGATGCGGCGTTGAAGACCTCGAGGATTGTCTGCTCCGGCTATGGGTCGAATCCGAGTCTAAACCTGTTCGTCGCCGACCCGTCCCCAATGCTAGTGCTTGTGCCAGTGTGGAAACCGAGCCGTGCCGTCCATTTGAATGGTGATGTCCATGTGGATGCTTTTCAAGATCATGATGTCGGCGAGTATGTCGATTCGGCGCCAGTTTCCAGGCACCGGTCCACCATTTCCAGCCGCCGGCCTCTTTCGCTTTCAAGCGGCGTTGATGACTGAGTTTCTTTCGTAGACCCGTTCGGCGCTCGTTTTCTTTTTCCCAGTATTCTGTACGATATTCTTCCCAGTTTTCGCGGAACTCAGGGCTGAATGACTTAGGTAGTAGAAGGAGCATGACGCTGTCGCCGCCCTTTGCTAGGTCTTCTTCGGCAACGGTCCCGTCCTCGTGCTCGACCAGATGCCAGTCTGAGCCGCCTGCTTCGCGCCATAGACCGTAGGGTAAAAGGAAGGATAAGTGGCCGAGCATCTCGCGCCAGAATTTTCCTCGAATAACGACGACTCGGAGATTAAAGCCTCGCAGGCCGCGGTTCGTGGTACCCAGCCACTTGCGTGGCCAGCGGATTCCACGTTCAAATTGTCCTGTTCCCCATACTAGGAGGACTGTGACCACACCGCCCATGAGTGCGAGCTTCTCGGATGTTTCGACAACCCAATAGACGGAGCCGCCGAGGCCGGTTCCATCCTCCCGCGGGCGGAGGAAGAGTGCGTAAAAGAACAAGGCGTTCCACGACGCTAATAGCAAGAGGAAGAAGGAATTCAGGCGCCGGCGTGCGACGAGGTGGAGATACTGTGCGCGCAGGGAGGATTCGAGAATGAGGAGGTTGAGATAGATCTGGGGAGGGGACGAGGGGAGTGCTGCGAGGGCCGAGTCGGAACTGTATTTCTCGGTTTGCGACGATTTGCCGAGCGCAGGGAGTGGTGCTGTGGGTGGAGGGTGGACGTTGGCTGTCGGTGCGCCCTTGACGATCTGGTTCAGTCGGGTTTCGGCTGTCATGGTCGCTGGCGCATTCGTAGGCGCAAGGAGATCTTGCTGAGGTTGGAGGCGAAGGAGGTTATCGCACGAGGTCACCTTGGTGCCATTGGAATGGAAGAGGTGGGTGTGATTGGGTGGGCAGGCTTGGTCGCCCCTCACACACCGATCCCGTGCAAGATTGATCCTGTAAAGTCTGGTGTATCTATTAAAGTCGCTTTCGTTGCAGCTACAATCGCTGCTCGTGGTAGTTCAATGGAGGCCTGGTGCAGATGGTGGGGAGTCAATAAATGACGGAACATCAGCGCAGCATGGGACCCAATGATAGCCTCGTCACGTGACCGCAGCCTTGCTTATCTCATTCCGCCGCCTATGAACGGGTAAATCTACTGACCCGATACCTTCTTCCTTGTCTAGAAATTGTAAACACTTGATGTATATATGGGGAGAATATCGATGGTGCCATCGCCCTGAATTCGCCGGCTTCTCTGTTGCCTTTGCTTTGATCCATGGAGCAACGGACGAATACCTGCAAATGGAGCAATCCCTTAAATCCGAGCCACGTGCATAAAGTAATGACGCGGATTTTTGTCCCGACTCGGCGAAAGAACGCAAGCATTACTCCGTACTGCAGTGTTGATGATACCTTAATGATGCCACTTTATAAGGAGATTTCTTGATTGTTTGATGCCGACGCCGTGGTCGCTGATCCGCTCATTGTGAACGTTATTCCTGTTGCCTGGCACTTTCCCTCAGTGGATCTTTCTTATCGGCCTTCTGCCGCCACACCTCATATATCAAGATCCCTTTACTCGCCTCCCACCGCCTGTCATTGCAAAGGGTTCATGGATGAGACGGTCTCTACCTCCAACACTCCTAGAGGCTCCCCCTAGAACAAGAGTCACCCTCCGCACCTCCCTTCGTTTCCAGTCAACCACAACCTACAACCAACCCGAGCATACACCTCCCCCATCTCGCCGCCCCCGCCGCCGACGCGTCATGTCCACCGATGCTGCGGACTCCGATGGCGAGATCCAGTCCCGTGGACAGCAGAGCGCGTTGGCTTCAAAACGTGCCAACGCCGAGAACCCACGAAGGAGTAGGTTCGACGGCTTCTTCCCATTGAGTTACAAGCAGGGTTTCAGTCAATGGTGGTCCAACATTCCCGCCGCGGAAGCCGAACATAGAGTCCTGTCACTCATTCCCTACCTTCAAAAACCTCCTACCCACACGCAAACCGGCTCCGAACCACCTTCCAAGAACCCTTCGACTTTGTCAGTGGTAGACACCTCTCCTTCAAAACAAGCTCCGCCGATCACGACCAACTCCATCACAGACCCCTACGGTCCTCGAACATGGTATTCACGTATGGTCCAGCTTTCGGGCAAGAACAGAGCATTAAACGAATTCTCTGTCGAGCGGACGGGTGAGGAGGCAGATCAGAACCTCGTAATAATACATGGCTACGGTGCAGGTCTGGGCTTTTTCTACAAGAACTTTGAGCCCCTGTCGCGGGCTAAGGGCTGGCATCTATATGCCCTGGATATGCTGGGTATGGGACGTTCATCACGACCACCATTCCGAATAAAGTCCAAGAAACGTGAAGACCAGATCACCGAGGCCGAAGATTGGTTCATCGACTCTTTAGAAGAGTGGCGTGTGAAGAAAGGCATTGACAAGTTTACACTGTGCGGGCACAGTATGGGTGGATACATGGCAGTGTGCTATGCCTTGAAGTACCCAGGAAGGCTTAACAAGCTCATTCTCGCATCGCCAGTTGGCATTCCAGAGGATCCATATGCCACCCATGCTGCGATGCCCGATCAGAAGGAGGTTGATCAGGCACAGCAAGACGAGGCGACAGCGGTGAAGAATAACACACCTCCTCCACGACGTCCATACAACAAAATCTTCACGTACCTCTGGGAGGCCAACGTCTCGGTGTTCGACCTCGTGCGGTGGTCTGGTCCTCTTGGTCCGAGGTTGGTGTCTGGCTGGACGAGTCGACGCTTCTCACATCTACCGGCTGAAGAGGGCCAGGCCCTGCATGACTACAGTTACAGCCTGTTCCGCCAACGAGGGAGTGGAGAATACGCATTAGCCTACATCCTGGCTCCCGGTGCCTTCGCTAGAAGTCCATTGATCCGCCGCGTCGAAGGCATCGGGCGACAACCTCTCCCTGCCGATCTTTCCACTTCATCTTCTGCCGAGCCACAGCTTGAAAAAGGTCTGCCTGTCGTGCTCATGTACGGTGAGAACGACTGGATGGATGTCAAAGGAGGGTATGCGGCGAAGAAGAAGATCGATGCCGAACGTGCCCGGGCTTTAAGAGGTAAATCGGAGGCTGAGATTGCAGAGGACCAGGGTGGTGCCAAGGTCGTCATCATCAAAAAGGCTGGCCATCATGTGTACCTGGATAGCGCGGATGAGTTCAACGACGTCATGCTGGCCGAGATGGAGGATGTCAGAAAGAGGACGGCCGGCCAGAAGAAAGGTGGCATGGGTGGTGTGCAGGTTATTGACAAGAAGGATTGATCATGCTACCAAGTTTCTGGGTTGGAGAAGCCCAACGATGTTACCACGGTCGAAGACAATGCAAGCCAAACGAAATGATGGATTGCACATGATCAAGGAACAAGTCCCACCGATCAACTGGGTGCAAGCGGACCTCTGGAGTCGTTCATAGCATGCAGTCGACGATGGGTCGAGTTGCACCATGACAAGAACAGCCTGTCAAGCAATCGGGCAAGTTGTGGCGACCATAACTTCCGTACCTTCCACACCTCTACCCACGCCTTATCGATCACGGAATCACATGACGACTCTGAGCAGAGGATGCACCGACGACAGATTTCCGCGTGACCAGCGAAAATCCAGAGCTCGCTCGAATCCGAGTTCTGTGTCGGTGACAATCACTCAGAGCACTCCAAGTCTTCTCAATCGAGGGCAAGAGACTTGGTGGTTGAACCGCAGAGAAATCAAATCCTTATTGGCAAGCTGTTTTGCGATGGGAATGGTCATTTGCCGTGGGTCGATTGTACTTGTATTTGTTGCAGTGGCAGTGGCAGCCTGGCGGAATTGGGGGCGCGAGAAGCAGGCACTGCATTTTGTGGTGTCCAATGATTGGATATCACGCGTCGAAGGAAGAAATCCTCCAAATAGAAAATACAAGTAGAAAATAGAAATCATCCCGATCCGATCAGGGGGTCAACGTGACACTCTACAAAGTCACTCTTGCCAACTTTTTTCTTCGTCTTTCTTTGACCTCATGCTGTCCACAACATTGGACACAATCAAGTACTTTGCAGTCCGGCTTCGGCGGTGTCAGATCGAAGACTATGGCCATGAGCCTTGCTTTGATTCTATCCATCGTCACTTCTTCGCCGTGAACACGTGGCGCGTGTCGACAGGCAACCATTTGCATCCACAGTCATCTTGCGCAGAGAATCTACAAGAAAACAATATGGAGTGTCCTTTCATCATTGAGATAACCTGCTCGATGACCTACTTATTTTGATAACCCATAGCCAACCAGCGACGGCCCAACGACCTGGGTACCGGTACATCCATGTCGCGTACCAATCCAGCGGTCCCCTGTCATTGGAAGGAGAAGCAATATCAAGCCTACCTGACACGCCTTGCTATTGTGACAGATGCCTTGCTCACCGCTTTCCGATGTCGCTCACACATTACAATACATACTCAATGTTCAAACCAAAGACCTGAACGCCCATAAACATAATGGATTGTCCCAACCTAACACAGTTTGCAACTTCACCTGCAAATTTGCGGTAAGTCCTCAACCCACCGAGAGTGGCGCACTGACAATCGACAAACTTCTTCGTTCCAACGATGGTCTCTGAGCGGCACTCCGCGGGTCATACGTAGTTTGAGCTCGAACCATGGTCCGAGTGGCATCGAGACGACGTCTCTCTGCTCGCCTTCCTGCATTGACGGTATAAGATTCGCTCTGATACCCTACCGATCGAGCCATGTGCGCCACAAGCGCGGGTGGAGGTGATGCAGACGGCGCCTGTGGTACTCGCGGAATACTCAAGGTCTGTGTCCGCCAATTACTCGCACTGGGGAGCAGGATCGGCACGGGGACCATCTGTGTGCGCTTGAACTGGTGTTCATTGATGAGCCTGCGGGAAAACATCCATCTCATGAGCGCAAAGTCCGTTCTCACAGTAGCAAGTTTCTGGCCTTGACGAAAATGCTCATGCACCAAGTGCGACAACATGGTGTTCCACGCAAACGCCATATCATCTTCCGGTCCCTGCGCATACTTATTGTCGCACAGAAAACAATTGGCTGTCGTTGGGAGCTCGTGCCCACGAAAGTGCGAGAAGACGTGTGTCTTGAAGGAGATGATATCGGCAAAGACATGCTCACAATCTAGTATTTGGAAAGGACACAACAGGTCCGCATCTGCTAGGTATCGAGATGGAAGCGTCAGCACTCCGTCTTGCGATTCCAGAATGTATCCATCCCCCAATATGCTGCTGGCCTGATCTGTGTTCGCCGAGGAGGCCGAGGACGTGCCCGTGGACGTCGCCCGCGTCAATGGTGGTACCGCATCTGTTGCAGTCGTGGAAGCCATCGACACGGACAAGGTGTCATGGTCCGAAACGTCTGACACGGCAGAACTAGAGGGGACACTTGTGGTCGTGCTTCCCAGTCCCATTGAGGTAGGTCTTTTTTCAGGATTGCTGCACGATTTCAAACCGCTCTCGTTGCCTCGGGACAAAATCGCCAAATATACGACGAGGAATCCTCAGGAACTCATGGGAAAATCTGTGCGACGGGTACCGCAGGAACCTCTGGTGGCCATTCTGCAAACAAGTCAAGTCAGCCCGCAATCTGCGTACAGCACAGAATGCTTCTGGACAAGATGCCACCGAGCATAACATACCAAACGCACCACCGTTTCGCGGTATGCGGGATTTGCCCTGAGGATATCACACTATCGATAAGGATCAATCCAGCCAAAAGTGCGGGGGTCGATCCACGTCCAGAATTTCTGACAAGTGCGTCCCAAACTCTTACAAATGTGCCGATCACAGAGTTACAGGCACTTTGTCGCTCTGTGCAGGTTTCTCTAATTCTTCTTGCAAACAGAGAAGAGCGGATGGAGCAAACTCGACAGCCGCAGATTACAGATTGATCAGCCCAAACCAGAGCGAGCGTTGGCGGGAAAGTCTTCGCCATTTCTGTGACTTGCAGCAAGTTAGCGAGAACGCCCCCGCTACTAAGATATTGGTCCTGTCAGATGTTGCCAACACATCCGCTTGCAATACAGACCACCAGAAATGATTGGTGCGCATTTGCATGCGATAAAGTGTTTGCAGGACGGTACAGCGATATTCTCTGTCATCAGTCTATACTGCGTGTGGACGGATTTGATCGTCGACCAGTTCCAGATCGATATTCTGCTTCAGGCGTTCCCTGCATGAACCTACAGACAAGCTGACACCGTCTCAAAGTACATTTGAGGTCTGTATTCATTACTATGATCGCAAAAGAGTATGCTTTTACGTTCAGCAACCTGGTTTCCTTTCTTCAGCTCAAGAACGGTTTCGTTCTGGCATCCGCCTTGAGAATGACCTGTCGAAACTCGTCCCAGACTCTGTCACCGAACTTTCGGCCTTCTCCCGTGGTGTTCATGGGCCCTGTCTCGAACACTCGATCGTTCTTCCACATTTCTCCGTGGCTCTCGTCTCCTAGAGTAAGTGCCATGGTGAAGGCGTTGACCCCATCTGAAGCGGAACGAGCAAAAAAGGTGAAGACGATCCAACTCAACAACTTGACCAGGAAATTGCTTGTCACCTGGCGGCCCAAATCACTTTTGCACATCCCTGGACAGACTGTATTGACAACCACCTTGACTTCGCCATTGTCGTGTTTTAGTGATGGTGTGGCCGCCAGATGCCGGACGGCGTACTCAAGCACCAGCTTGGACCTTGCGTACTGGTTTTGTGCGCCGACAAGAGTCGAAGGGAAGTTCTTCGGATCGTTGAGATCCTCGAGCGGCGCTTCGCTGTTGATCAGTTGTCCTAGTTTTTCTGGTTTGATGATCCAGGCGGTACCAGAGGAGACGAAGGTCAAATGCGGTTTATAAAGTTTGCCAACATCTGCTGCTGCTTTGAGGAGTGGTAGCAATAAGACACCCAGAAGAAATGTGCTAAGAGCGTTGACCTGAAGTGCTTCCTCCCATCCATCCTTGCTCTGCATGTACTTGGACGGCATCGTTCCTGCATTGAGAAGGGCCGCATCGATATTTGGGAATCGAGCTTGCAAAGTGTCGACAAACTGCTGTACTCCTGCAAAGGAGCTCATGTCGAGGACCATAGGAATGATCTCAATGCCCTTGCTGCTGCCTCGGCTGGGTACGGACTTGACAAATGCTTCGATTTCTCGCCTCGCCGTCTGACCTTTGGCTTCATTTCGCGCTGTGATGATGAGCTTGTCGGGACCGAGAAGTGCTATCTTCTTCGCGGCCTCCATGCCTAAACCACCTGTAGCGCCTGTTACGAGCACAACCCTCCCAGCAAAAGACTCCGTTGCAGGAGCTGGAGGGTTATGCTTCTGGTCGAGCAAACGCTTCAACCCGGCGAACGACATCTTTGGGCTTTTAATCTGTGGTCCTGAAGCTGTTGATGCGCTGAAAATTGGGAAGGCGACAACGGTGGAAGAACATCTCAAAATTCTGGGTCTTCTGGCACTTATTTATACTCGATGGGTGGACATCTCAAGCGGCTAAAATGTTGGGTCATTTGTGACTATGATCTTGCAAATTGAACCTTCAAATGCCTCTCATAGCTGAAGGCCATGCGCTGTGGCTTTGAGTACAGTACATGTCGATGATGGCTTGCAATACTGTGGTAGGTGCCTTTTGGAGCGGAACGGCAACTCGGATTAGCTATCATCCGGCGCTACAGTCTGGAAACGACGAGCTCCCGAGCGGGACAAGGCTGCCCTGCTCCTTCCGTAACGGCACATGAGGCTGAAAAGGATATCATGACCGACGAAAGCCTGAATAAACTTCCTGGATATTCTCATATTATGCTATTGTCATCCGTACTCAAATCTAAGAATTTGAGAGTGCTGACTATGGTCCTTTCAAACTAATGGTAGGTGACGGTAATACCTCGGTGGCTGCAACTGCACTCACTGCACTGCGGCTCCTCCCGCTTTCGCACTTTCCCCATTCCAATTGATCCTCGACATCATGTTTGTCAATTTGGGATCCAACACTGACATTCCCCTCGATCAAGTGACAGCGATTTGGTGGTAGCGGCCATGGTTGGATGTGAATTGGAACAGATCACCACCACCATTATCGCTCCGCACCGATAACAGTCCCACTATCCAGTCTTTCAGTTTCATGAACTCTTTTCCAACACCGCAGCAGCAAGCCAAAACAATCATGGAGAATCTCACTCTCAACGACCCAACTCTTGGGTCGCAGAGCCAGACACCACAGCCCAATGCTGTATTACCTGGGGCACCGCCTCAAGGGCCTCCACAACTACCACCACAGATGTTCACAACGGCTGCGCAGCTACTCGATCTGACAGACAGTACGTCCCCATTCATGCGTACCCGAACATCGACGACCAGTGCTTAGCACTTTTGACTGCCATCTCTTATCCAAACGCACAGCTGACACACGGGCTCTGCAGAAAAACTCCTTCTAGTTCTACGCGACGGACGCAAGATCTTCGGCGTTCTGCGTTCATGGGACCAGTTCGCCAACCTCGTCCTAACCGACACACGAGAAAGATACTTTGTAACAGTCCCTTCCTCACCCGACGATGCTCAATCTTCACCTCGAAATCTCTACTGCGACATTCCGCGAGGCACGTACTTGGTACGAGGCGAGAATGTCCTAATACTAGGAGAAGTCGACCTTGACAGAGATGACGACACCCCACCTGGTTACGAAGAGGGAGATGTAGAGGAGGTATTCCGGATACAGCGCGCACAAGAAATGGAGAGGAAACGGAAAGACAAAGGCAAACTGCGCAAGGTCGCGCAGCTATGGGGCGGCGAGATGGAAGGTAGTGGAGAGGTTCTCTTCTGATGAGCCGGCATTTCCTTTTCGAGATTCCTCCAGCGATCCCCCGGCATGAGTAGAGCCAGCAGATCTGAAATATCTACATGGCCTGCAAACGGGGAACAAATCCTACATACCTATGCTTCTCTAAGCCAAGCCAACGAATGGTCGGCCACTAAGAGAATATCTACGGGCAGAGACTGATGAGGAACAGAGGTCAGAGCAGAATATTGTGAAATGCTCATTGATCTCGGCAAGGACGAACTTTTGGGAACGAGCTATGGGATGTCCACTATCTGAACCTCCATCTGCTCAAGAACCCTTTCCTAACACCGCAAATACCATACCACCCTTTTGTGTAACTTTTCACCAGTCGGCTAGCTTTCAATACGTTCATCGTGCAAGGCCATCTTCTGATGACACGTCTGAAACGGTACTCGTCGCGCGACCGAGAATTTGCATTGCCAGTCTAGGACGAAGGAGGCTGGCCTTCGTTGCTCAACTCGACTCAAGCCGACTGAGCCAATTGATCACCATCATAGCCTGTGTGATAGCCACTTTCTCCGAGAATCTCAATCCATCCCAGCTGGTCGCTTGCACCGTCAAATTCCACATCTTGAGGACCTCGATGTCATTTTGTGCCGCAACATGTGCCAATTGCTTGTCAAAATCCCAGATCTCTTGATTGCCCTTGCGATCCTTGATATCAATGTGACCAGCAGCCGTTGGACCAATCCACAGCATGGGTGTCTTGCGCTTGGATGCGTCGGCTAAAGCGAGGAATTCCAGCATAGAGTTTCCCGCTGCATCGGCGGACAGAGTGGAGGGTGACAATGAGTGAATAATCGGAACGGGTTTGTAGTTCGACTGAGGCACCTGTGGGACCAGAGCCTTGAATTTCTGAACTACATCGTGAGGGGCTGGGGACTTGTCGATCTGGAGGAAGGCGTGAGGAGTGCGAGAACAAGCATATGGGCTATCTCGTCCGGCGGTGTTTGCACTGCTGACCACGTCCTCGCTGGTGGTAACATAGTGTCCTGCACATGACTGCACGATGAATTGGTTGTCACAGCGACATTGTTGGAGAGTATCCTTGTCCATGTCCCACGTCTTCAAAGTGCCAGAGGCGAGGTCTTGTCGCAGCAGGATATTGAAGCCGTTGTAGATGTTCTGGAGACTGAAATCGCCGATGAAGACAATGGCATCGAAGCGTTCTAGGATCATGCAGACTTCGGCAATGGTATACCAGCGGTAGTGGCAGTCTTGGTAGTAAGTCAGTTTATGCCATAGCTTGTGAGATGTAGGATGTTTACCTTTTGGCCAGTATGGTGTGTCGAATCCGATGCGTCCTCCCTGCGACATCGACTCTAGCAGATCTGCACGGCGAGAGCAGTACTTCGAAGCATCTTGGGGAGGGGTGTAAAGATCGGTGGCTCGAATGTTGCATTCTGCAAAGCCCTGAAAGCCGCTGAAGTAGCTGGTAAGGTTAGCCACGTCTATCCGCAATACGATATGACAAACTCACTTGTTGAACTCTTGATAGACGATCGGAATCTTGTCAGACTGGTTTGTGGTATGCCAGTGGCCAGGCAAGGGTAAGACAATGTATGCCAGGTACATCATCAAACAGAAGTAGGAGTAGGAACAGAGGTAGTAGATCGCCCGAATCCAGCTGAAGCTGTCGATCAAGTCTTGCACTTTGAAGATCAGTCTGAGGAGCCATGTCGGACGTCGATTCTGGTGATGACTGGGAACGACAGCGCAGAAATGACCATCATTGCTGTCGGTTTCTGGCGACATTGACGTGATAGGCCATGAAGTATCCGAGCCAGGTGACGACGAAGGTCCAGAGGCCATATTTGAACGTGGGCTCGGTCCTCGCCACGGAGAGTGCGCAGAAGATGATAACGAGATGGTCGTCAAGGAAGCGCTCCACGAAGTTTGGTTCAGGAATCACTTGAGGCATTGGTTGAGGCATATGAGGGATAGATCGTGCTTGTGATTAGAAGCGGAGATTGAGTCGCGCGAGAAGAGACAATAGTCAAGCTGTGCTGGTTTCGCAGTTGTTATGGGTTGTTCACTCACAAGTAAAAACTTGTCACTACAAAGATGTCCCATATTTTCCTTCACCACATTCACATATCCTCATTTTGGTGGTTCATTTAAGACAATACTGCCGGTACCCTGTGCCTGGCATTCTCCCACTTCTTGTCTCAAGTAACTTACCTCGCTTCCCGAATCCAACATCATTTGGAGGGAGACACACCGTAAAGGACAAGACATCTCGACAATGATTCTACTCACCAAGTCTAGGGCCGCCGGCAGAGTTGTTCATCATGTCAGCTGCAAGAGACGTCCTCATGCCTGCCAACCATCAACCCATTCACGATGACACCTACGAAGCTCTTCTCCTAGCGGCAGAAGACTTTGCAATGTCAACATATCTATCAGGACCATGCTCAGGCTGACCTGGAACCAATCGCAGAGTCTCGGCGTTGTCTCGTGCTCTTCAGCATGGATCCGGTTATCTCGTTATCTCTTTTTCCAGCCTTTACCGATTTCACCCGATCACGCGAGGCTGCCGAAAGCGTGCGGAGGTTACTACCCGAGTGGCAACCTAGAGAAGTGTACTACTCCATGACTGGAGTCCGTTGGATCATCTAGATCATACAGATCGGCGCCCCGGACAGGATCAATGGGCGAGGGTAGTTTGGTAATTGGAAAGAACAGAGGCAGGCGCAAAGGACAAAAGGTGAGAAGAATTGGAGAGGGCGAAGCAAGAGCAGCCAAGGGCACAGTGAGTCCACCCCACCGAAAGGAGAATACATGGGGCTTTTGTTAGGCAGTTTTCGGCGTCGCGGGCCAAGGGATCAATTCCTGTGATATGGGTGTGGGATGGACCTAAGGACTGGATGGTGTGGTGGCTGGTGAGCAAAGACGCAGCACCACAGCTTCTCCTCCACAATCAAATGTCATTCAATTATTATGATATTGTCTTTTCCCCACAGCCGACGAGGAGCAGAGGGCAGATCCAAGCGAAAGAATAACGGCTCTCACATTGAGTCACCTGCTCTTCACGAGACTCCTGCATATTTCCTCTCACATCAAGTACACCCGAAGAGCCTCTTACATTGCACTCTTGTCGCTTTTGTCTACCATTGACTCTTCTTTGACTTCCTCCCGCAAGGCGGCCACGGCAGCGCACCCTTGAGCGACCTCGGCTCCCGTCAAGTGCCTGTGACTCCAGATTTCGGGGAACATCGGACATCACACATTCCCTGCTCGACTCGCATTTTGAGTCACCCCAAACATACACTCTTTACACCGCTCGAGTTGTCTTCCTACAGATACCAGGCCGCAAGGCCTGAACCTTGGTCATCATGTCGTGGAAGCCGTCAGAGAAGCTGATGTCAACCATCGGTCACTATGCCAGCTTCCCGCCGACCGGTGTTAGTCTTCGACAGATGGTGCAGTTTGGGGAGAAGCCCTCGACGGGTAAGTGGACTGACTCACGCGACACCTCTGTACTCTTGCTGACTTTTGTTCTACAGGAACACTGTTTCGTGCATCTCAATTCCTTTCCGAAGAGCTCCCCGTGCGACTTGCACATCGTGTAGAAGAGTTGGGCAAGCTGCCCGATGGCCTCAATGAGATGACATCAATCAAGAAGGTCCGAGACTGGTACGCTCAATCATTTGAAGAGATCACAACTATGCCACGACCCGACCTAGATACCGACACTCGGAACCGCCTTCTCAATCCTCCCAAAAAGGCCACCACTAGGCTTTCCTCTACGACTCGAAATCCCAGCCTCAGAGATGAAGAAAATGGCAACGGGAAAGCCTCTTTAAACTCGCGGCGGTATTTCGCTGCGCTAGATGATGGCAAGGAATGGCCTCCAGTGCTGTCGGATTACAATCGGAAATTCGCCCGCACACTCGAAATCATAAAGAGAAGGCACGACCCGGTGGTGACCACCGTGGCCCAGGGCATCAACGAGTGGAAACGGAAACAACAGCGCATGCAAATCGACTCGTCCATACAATCTTTCCTCGACCGCTTCTACATGTCTCGTATCGGCATTCGTATGCTCATCGGTCAACACATCGCCCTCACCGAACAACAAATGCACAGGCACCCCAACTACGTTGGTATAATATGCACAAAGACGAACGTCAGAGAGCTCGCTGAAGAGGCAATCGAGAACGCCCGATTCGTATGCGAGGATCACTACGGACTGTTCGACGCACCAAAAGTCCAATTGTTCTGCAACCCCAATCTCAACTTCATGTATGTTCCGGGCCATTTGTCGCATATGCTTTTCGAGACCTTGAAGAACTCCCTGCGAGCCGTGGTGGAAACGCATGGTGCAGAAAAGGAGGATTTCCCCGTGACAAAGGTGATTGTTGCCGAAGGCAAGGAGGACATCACCATCAAAATCAGCGACGAAGGAGGTGGAATACCAAGATCCGCCATCCCACTCGTCTGGACTTATATGTACACTACCGTCGATTCTACACCAGAGTTGGATCCGGGATTTAATGCTAGTGATTTCAAGGCGCCAATGGCTGGGTTTGGATATGGGTTACCCATTTCACGGTTATATGCACGGTACTTTGGAGGAGATTTGAAACTGATTTCCATGGAAGGGTGAGTCTTGACACTGTTTCTACCGAACGCGAATCCAGCTAACCATTTCGCAGATATGGAACGGATGTATATCTGCATCTCAATCGGCTTTCGTCGTCTTCGGAACCTCTGCAATAACAATTAGCAGTCATGAGGGATAGCAGCGGGTCCCAAGGATTGGCGTTGAACGGAAACAATACAGCTAGAAGTAGCTCCTTAGGGGGCATCAGCAGTGGGCGCTTGGCCGCGTTGCGCTCACGGTCCAAGAGTCGAGAAATCTCGGAACGGAAACAGGTCGGTGATGCTGAGAGTATGATGAATGAGGAACCAAATATCATGCAACCTGGAGGCGCATCTCAGTGGTTGGAATGAAGATGAAAATGTGATCAAAAGAGCAACGAAATGAAAATGGATAGCTGCGACGCATTTAACAGCCTATTCATTGCCGAAGTTCTACAACTATACTATGCTTGAAGCAAGCCAAGCACAGAGAACAATGAAACAATTCATATGGTCATGTCATGGTCTGTCTGTTCGTCAAACATCCACGTATCTGAAATCATCATCTTCTACCATGACCCTGCCGACCCGCAAACCTGACGTTGCCCTTCCCTCTCTTCCCAACACCACCGCCACCCCTGAACTTCTGCTTCTGCTGCTGGCCCTTTGTCTTTTCCGCTCCCAACGCACGTCTTTGCTGTTGTGGTCCTTTCTGATTTCCACCGTCTCTTCCACCAGGCGATCGTGGACTTCCCGATCCTGCCATAATCTGCCTCGCCACCTCCCTCGCCTCCTCCACGCCAAGCATATCTTCGTCGTCTTTCTGGCGGGTCTCGCGCCTTGCGGACTTCTGCATCCCAGACTTCACTTTCAGTCTACCCTTTTGGCCTCGACGCACAGCGTCCGCACCAGACACGGCATCAAGATACGCGTTGACCGAATTGTCCTGCGCAGCGCCAGACATGTCTACATCGACATCGGCTTCTTCGTCCTCATCAGCGCCACCAAATACCAGCTTGCCATCCTCATTGACTTTAGGCTTCTTCCTCGCACCCGACTTATCATCCCGCAGACGGCCCAGTTTCTTGCTTGAGATATTAGCCATGGCTCGCGGGTCCAGCAAGTCAAGCGGCTCATCATCCTCGCCTTCCTGCCTGATGTATTGCTCATTGCGCTTCTTGCCGGCAGATTTCTTGAACGAGACGCCAGACATAGTATCGTCACCATCCGAATCTTCATCCTCGCCGCCTTCAATCTCCGAATCGTCGTCCTCAGAGCCATAGACAGCCTCATCGAACGCGTTTTCGTATTTCTTTCCTGCAGATGGCTCTGCGTCCTGTTCATCTTCTTCATCCTCGACATCCGTCTTCTTCCGCTTAGCGCGCTCTCTCCGTTTCCGGATATTGACTATCATCTTCCTGTCATCTCCTCCGACCCAGCTTTCCACTTTTGATGATTCAAAGCGCCGCAAGCATCGATCGAGGATGCCCTTGATCTTGGCTCTCAGTCGGCCTTTATTTTCTTTGCTCCACACCATCAATCCGGACACGATGGCTGGCATTCTGGGCTCCAACATCGGTGTTGGGAGCACAACCACCATGACCTTGACGAACCCGAGCACAGCACGCACGATTTCCCGATTATTGGACTGTAAGAACATGGTGACCGTATCGACGAGTTCCTCTTTTCTCTTTTCTGTAAGTTGACCATAATACTCGAACAGGAGCCTGCTAAGGGCAATCACACTTGCTGCGACCATGTGTGGAGCCACGCCTGCCAGACCGGCACTGACCATGGTGAAGACTTCTTCCAAAGTGGCTGGCGCATCTGGAGAGTCATCTGGCATATGCGGCACCAGTCGATTTCGGATGACAGTGTTGGGCGGGTTTTCGGGGTTGGAGATTTTCTTCGTAATGGCAATAAGTAGGTCAAAGCCTGCCGTTCGAGCCTTTTCATTCGAGTCCTTACAAGCCAGAACGACCTCGCTGATGATGTTGGGAATGAAATGCAGGTCGGACAGGGGAAGAAAAGATACAAGCGTCTCCATGGCCAGAATGCGATCTCGGCGGGCTGGCACTGGTGTGGTTTCTGAAGTCTTCAGGATCAATTGCTGCAACTCCTGGCTTCGAGCTGAAAGGGCTTCTGCACCGGTAGGAGAACTGGCTAGTCTGGGTATGAGTTTGTACGCTTTCTTGATAAGTTGAGGGTCGGATTTGAGAACAGCTGGATTGGTCAGGATGGTCGAGGAAAGTGAGAAGAGCGAGGCGAACGTCGTCCTCGGTAGATGGACGGAGAGTGCTATAACGAGATCGAGCAAGGTATGAGATGTTGGTGGCAACTTGTCGCCAGCTGCTGCGTTGGTTTCTTTCTTGGGCGGAGGTTGATCGGCTTTGGGTAGTGCATTTTCCAGCATCTTGGACACTCGCTCGAATGTCTCGACCAGGTCTTTCTCAGGTGTTATGCTGAGGTAGCTGTCGATACACTGCAGAATATACGCTCGAGATTGCGGCAGTGTTTGACTGTAAACGTTGAACAGCACAGCCAGAAGGCTTCCTGCCAGTTGTCCTAGGTGCTGAAGGTTGGCTTCGGCATCCGCCCTTGATATACGCCGCTCAAGCAGCAAGACTTCGTCAGACAGCTCTGAAGCCAGTAATGCTTGGTTGGATTCGACCAGATTTTGCAACCCTCTGCAGAGGTCAACCCTGAGGTCCGTCTGCTTGTAAAGCAGATTTGCGACCATCTCTGCAAAAGGTTGGTTCACGGTAGATCGCAAATCCAGAGGAAGGTCACAATAGCCGGGTAGTGTGGCCCAAACCTGCTGGACAACAGTCTCGTAGATTTTAACATCCATTGTCTTTGCAGCACGGCCATGGTCGATTATACGTTGATACATGGCTTCGCTGAGAGGCACCAAGTCTGATTTGAAGTGAGCAAGGTATGTATTTGAAACATGATCTCTCAGCAGTGGTAGAAGCCATGCTCTACCTGGTTGGCCCGCCTGTGGCTTGATGAGGTTGTGCGGAAGGACGTTCAAGACCGCGCCAGGTCCAAGGTTTCGAATGGCATGGCCAAGTACATCGTCCGCTTCTTTCTTGCCTTGAAAGCCTTCGTTGCTCCTCAGTTCTCCAATGGCTTTGACAATAGGAAGCAAGTAAGGGTCGCCTCGCCAACGTAAAGCGTCGAATAGAGCGGCCAATGCACTGAAGACTTCCATCCACGCTGTCTGATACTTGACAGCTAGGAGACCAAGCGCCTTCTTCGATATTTGTTCCAGCAATTTTTCATCATAGACTGACGGTTCTGATATAACGCTGTCGGGAATGCAGTTGGCGAAGAAGGAAATCAAGCATTCTGAAGCTGAAACTCTGATGTTGTGGGAGGGGCTCGTGAGGAAGGCTGCCACCATATCGAACAGCTCTGGTAATTTCGCAAAGGTATCCTCCGGCTCGACCGCTCCAGCTGTGCCATATCCGCGAGATACAATTGCTATCCATGGAGGTATTAGTTGTGAGTCGTTCTGTGCAGGTTTCAGTTCGACAATAGCCTCCAGAAGACGTGGTAGTTTCGATGACGAGACTTCGTCCTGCATGCCCTCGAAAATGACTTCAAACACTTCAAAAGCGCTCATGACCAGGAAGTCGTTCCGCGAACGAGAAATCCCCAGCAACAGTTCACAAAGTGCCTCAATCTTCTTGCTTGGCCAACCTCCTGAAGCGACTGCAATAGTCTTTGTGAGTTGAAGAGCATGTATTATGGCCGGTTCATGACTGTCGTCGGGTTTTCCCCGCTGACGCTTCGCCTGATGAACCGTGTCTACCGCACTCTTGAGATTGTTTTGGGCTGCCACTGCACATAGTTCGGCAGCCGGGTGATCGATGGCAGGTCCCGGTGGAGGATTCTTCAATATGGAGGTCAACACTTCCTGCGCCCTTTTCCTAATCTTCGGCCTGGGGTCAATTGCAAGTGTCAGAAGTACTAGTATCGCCTGCCGAGGGCTAGTCTGGCTTTGGGGTAGATTCCATGCTGCGGAATCCTGCGCTACCAATAGTGACTCGAGACATCCGATTGCTGATCGTAGCAGTGAGGCATTCTTCGTCGAAGGGCTCAAGTACGGCGCTAGGAGGGAGAGGATGGCGTTGAACTGCGTGCGGAGGAGGCTTGCGGATACGTAGGAGGTCACCAAGTCTAGAAGGTAGATGGTCGAGGAGAGGATTTCATTCTCGCTGTTTGGCTGCGATCCGACGGCTGATGACTGCTTAAGAAGTGCAAGTAATGCGGCAAAGTATGCAGTGGCCGTGAATTTCGTCTTCTGTTCTGAGAGGGTTTCTTCGATAGAGGATAGGACGACTGCGGTCTGCAATTGTTAAAAGACGGGCGAGGTGAGAGAAGATAAACGTACGTGTTGTTGGCTCTGGAGATTTGGCGACTTGATTTTGTCCAACTTCTCCTCCAGCGATATATCCATCTTGTTCGTTACTATGTGCAGAGTCTGCGAGGCACTCTGCCAGGCGCAAATGTCGAGTGGAAGTGGAATTATTTTTAATTTCGGCAGAATCAATTATAGTTTCACCGCCTTCTCAGCCTCGTCATGTCATCAGGCTACGAGGCTGCGGAATGTCCAACAGCCCACCATGTTCAAAGGCCGTCACTGAACCAATTCTTGATGATAGGCTCCGTCGCAATACCTAATGCAACCTTCTGAAAGTATACACGTGTCTGGGGTATTGACTGCTTCTGTTAGGAAGATGAGCCGAGTAAATGCTGGTAGTAAGGCTGACCTTGTCATTTGCAATGGCATAATGCATGAGCAGTTGATAGTGGTCGAGAATCACTTGTGCCCGTTGCTTTGTCTGCAGCTTCTCGTAATCTGCCGCGTTCTTCGGGCGCTCTGGTCTAGGATCATGTTGACTATGGATCCGCTTGAATTCCTCTGGATCGATGGGTTTCGTGTCGACGGTCGTGATTGAAGTTGTAAACATCCTCACAATCGACCTGAATGGAAATGCGGTTTGGCGGGCTCCCTGGTGCTCAGATGGTCATTAACTCCGCCATCAATTGCTGCAGCTATAACATTGAACACGGCGCCAATAGCAAGAATACATAAGATTACAAGGGTCTGAGATTGTGAGGAAACTATTCTCGTCGCGCAAAGGCACGTGATGAGGCATTGTTCCTCGTCAAGTGTAAACGGGACATCACAAAATGTCTCAAGCTACATCACGTAGGTTCTGGGAAACTCTGTCTTTCCAAGTATGATTTTCATATTGGAAGTGGTCTGGAGAGCATCGAGCCGCTTCATGGGCTAACACAGTTCGGATACTGTGACTATTTGTGACCATCAAACCCATCCAGACCACGTTTGTCTATCTTCTTCAGCATCATCATGCATCGCGTCTTCACGTCGTCCCCTTCAATGTGCTGAGTTGGATGTGGATAAGAACCCACTCCTGGTCTAGTAAAGGTTGTGTGAGTCGCTGAATGTACCGGGAAAATTCATGATTCCCTGCTTGATCATAATTTTGGACAAGATGCAATGCCAGACGAGTGAAGGAAGAAACTCCTTTTCACCAAATCCACTTTCCCAAATAGATCCTACCAAGTCCTTGACGCCGTTGTGCTGGTTTGCCATGCCGCTAACTCGCAAGACAAACATACATCTGTACATACCGGCAATCGCCGGTACCCGAATTTGAACACGGAAACAATTATACAATTATCATTAACAACCGTCAACGAGGCTGTTCTTCGGCCAGGTGTAACTAGTATCTGACCTAGATTGTGCATTAGCTTCTGGAGGTGGAATAGACCGTGAGTTCACTTACCAGCTGGTGACATTCGGATTATGGTACACATCGTAATGGTTGCTGATGTATTCGGTGGTCGGGTAGCCGTCGGGATCGCAGGTCATCTCACCAGTGTCATCTTGGTAGATTCGAATATAGTCGACTCTCATGGTTGCAGGCATCAAGGACGCCAAACCGGTCAGATTGACAGCCGAAAAGCCAGTGGCCATGCCAAAATTGACGATCACAGATAGAGGTTCCTCCGGCACAACGCGCTGGTTAACATTGCCATTCGGACCCAAGGCTTGGCCTTCCATTCGCCAGGCCGGGTTTTCACCCACATACCAAGTAATTTCTCCATCGGCACCAGGAGCATACTCGTAAGCATAGACCTGATATTCGTTGCCGTCATACCATTTATTGTTCAAGTTCGATAATCCAGATACTGCTTGTTGGAAAGGTCCGCCTTTGTATGTGTTCATAGCTGTGGTCTGGAAATCGAACACCTGCACGAAGTCATAGTTTGGTTGATACCAGATATCAAATGGAGCAACCTGGAATGATTGGGACACCATGCCAATCTG
Source organism: Exophiala sideris (assembly GCA_000835395.1). NCBI lineage: Eukaryota > Fungi > Ascomycota > Eurotiomycetes > Chaetothyriales > Herpotrichiellaceae > Exophiala > Exophiala sideris. The sequence goes on along the minus strand of KN846952.1, from coordinate 7,738,925 downwards.
GTTCCCCAGGGAGTCGAGTGTGCCGACACTTGCTTCCAGCACATCGATTTCAGGGGCGGACCGCGATTTCCCAGATGATGGATGATCTTCGCCCGCGCATGTGCACGCCGGCAGTCGCATACCAGGTAGATAGTTGATACCATCGGGTGAACTTTGGTTTGCTGTTATCCCGGCGTCGCAAATATCGGCATACGAATAGGGCCATAAGCCGTCGGTCGTCGCTGCATAGCCCGGTCTGCCCAAATTGCCCATAGACCAGAAACCGGGCCAGAAACCCACAGTATCGCCACGGCCTGGGAGAGAAATACTGGCTTCCAGTCGACCACCCTTGAAGCACAATTGGTTCCACGACTGTAACATGCCTGATCGATAATTGAGTTCGTGGTTCTGGAAAGCATCGAACCTCAATTCCAGCACACCATTATTTGTTGTCGCAGCGTCCGGATCGTACCATTCCATATCTTGTGTGACACCATACCACAAGTCCACAGCAGTGAAGTATGGGTCATCGCCGTCGTAAAATGTGCGCCCAGAGGTCGAGAACTCGTCGGAAAAGACCAGATTCCACGTGTTGCCATGATAGTCTGTCTTGGTATACGCTGATTTTGGCGTGTCACTGTCAATCAGACCGGTACGCATGTTGACCAGTAATGGCTCTTTGCCGTTGCCAATGCACCCTATGTTGGCAGCGCAAGGATCGGTAGTGCCTGTTATCCTTTGGACAAAGGTGCTATCAAGTCATTAGCAGGGGACGTGGCTGAGAACAGCGAAGGCACATACAACGCAGGGTAACCTATAAACAGGACCAGAATGCCGATTGTCATAAATGCTAAACCACCAACATTGACGAGTCCTCTCTTCGTGAAAATGTCGCAATCTCGCGGTTCGCCATTGGGATCCGGATTATGAAGGTAATCGTCCTTTTCGATATCCTCAGGGAACAATAGCAGGCCTGCTGATGGTAGAATGTTGTACTTTTCGGATACTGTCTGCGTATTTACATCGTTGTCGTCACTTCCAGCTCTTGACCCAGGTCTTGACTGGCTCGAGTCTCTAAAGGGATTTTCGTAACCTCTGCTGTCCCTACTGCGATCTGACTCCCAACTCGACCGGCGTGAAGAATAACTGGAGCGTGCTGGTGATCTCAGGGGAGACGGAGATGTGTCATCTCGAAATCTCGATCGCCCTTGCAAAGGTGGTAATAATCGTTCCGCAGAGGCTTGAGCATCTTCCGCGCCGTATACAGTGTTTAGATGTGTTGCGGAAGCCGGTACAAGAGTTCTCGACGAACCGCTGGCAACGCCTTTTGCGAGGTCTCCTTGCCCTGAATTCAACCGTATATGTGGTGGAACGCGGGGGGGTGGGGAGGTGCTGATGTTGCTTTGAGACGACATTGTAAGATGGCGATCGACTCGTCGTCAAAGAGATCGATCGCCGAATGTAGAGGAAAGTTGGTTAATACACGGCTCGCGTCAATTCAAGGTAATGCTCCAAGTGCAATTAGCCCACAGATCTCGCAGACCAAGTCTTTCCAAATGCTTAGCAGACTAGTGTGGGTGTCGGCAGGTCGGTAGAGAAGATGCGAGGCCGATTGACGAGCAGGTGTCAGCTCTGTAATTTAGGCTAACCGCGTGAGAGAGGATTCAGAGCGTGAGCCTGAGGGTGAGACGGGCGGCGAAGGACCGACGATGGGCTGTGGTATTTCGTAGTCATGTAAAAAGGCGACAGATGCGTGCGTGTGAAGGTGAGGCCGTAAGTCTTGACTCCTTTCTGACCTGCAGGAAAAGAGACGAGCTGTGGGTTTCGGGCGGAGAAAAGGGATCGCAAGGTGAATACTGAGAGTGTCGAATAGCCGAGTTGATACGGGTGTAAGACAAACGAATGTAAGTGCTCTGCCTTATGGTGAGCTACGAGTAAACAGTATGAATGAGAGAGTGGTATACATTTGATTGTGTTCGTGTTTGTTGCAGTGCTGCAGGTGCAGTTTAGTCTCCAAGCAAGGGGAGAGAGTTGAGGTTCCCAGAGTCCGCAGGCGCTAATGTCGAGTGAAAGACTGGAACACAGAGGCTGAGTCGCTAAATGAACGCAGGCACGGGGCACGCACGACTCGCGCTGCGTTGGTCCACCAGCCAAACGAGGTCAGCGACAGGCGGTCACACCAGGGCGGACTTTACGCCTACAAGTGGTTTGGGTTCCAACTCTGCTTTGCCGGTTTCAAGGGGTCCCAGTACAAAGAAAGTGGACTTTATTACTGTACTCTCGCTAACACAAACACCATCATTTTAACAGAGATCTTGCAAACGACACGAATGAGATAAGGATCGAGGCTTCTCGCATTAACACTGAATGATGAGAATGGCATGAGAAACAATGAACAAATTACTTCTTCTCCTTGTATGCGCGACCTGGTTACGTATCAATGGTGGCCATGCTCGTGTTTTCTTGTTTTTTCTTCGCCTCATGCACGTTGATGTGCCTGGACGATCATTTTTAGGTGCAGATTACTTTCCCCAGTAGCGAAAAGCATTATTACTGTAGTGCGGCCTCCCACTTATGGTACATCCAATCCTCCATATTGGCCTGGAAGGGGCGATTTATTTCGGTCACTTACTTGCATATGCCAGATGTCTTCTACAGAAGGATGTGAGGGCGGAATTCACCTTGTTAGCACTCGGGAAAGGTGTAGGTCGTCGCCATGGACATGGACTCCTCCATACCCTGTCTGCTGTCTCAAATTCGAATTTCAAGCTTGGATGCTCAACATGTGATTGTTTCTCTGCTTTTCCCCATATTGCTTGTCGCGGCCATAGTCCATGCTGGGGAACTGCTTCTTTTCAGGTCGAAATCAAGAAACATTGTCGAGAGACCTTGCAACAAGACACAAACTGGGATCGGGCAATGGCCAACTCTGGCTTGCAGGGCATTGCATTTGATTGTTTGGCCAACAAACAAAACACGGCGCAAACGGTGACGGATCGAAAAGGGTTGACGCGTATCCTTTGGCTTTCGTGGAACCGTGGCACAGCCCGGGAGAAGACCCAATTAATGAAGAGGATAGGAGAAGGTGGCGCCGGTCAGTCTCAGATCTTCATTTGCTGACATTGGTGGACAGAGGCGATCCTGGGCCCTCAAAATCAATCTGACAACCTTTTTTCAGCCTCCACTGGATGTGGACAGCGGGACATGCTTTCAGGGGAATCCTTCACAATTGCGGCGCAGTCCTGCTATGCTTAAATTGCTCTTGTCAGGATACTTCATTCTACTTGAGCCTTATCACTTTGGACGCGTACGCAATAGCTGCTTAGTACGAACTATCGCCATCAACCATGTATGAATTGAAGGTCATTGCCTGGACGGACTTTTGCTTACAGCTAAGGACAATTGCTAGATCATGAATCATGACGCGCATGAGACCTTGGAGATCTGAGAATCCTTCCAAGATGCGACTCCGGAAATGTTTCAGTCAGGGTCATCTCTATCGACATTGGCCTTGATGTTGACTCGCCTGTTCGACCTCGTCCAATTCAGTCCTTGATGACTGTTGCTTCGTTTTCGTCTCGCCAACGACATTGCCTCGCGGCCCACCTTGATATATGCTTTGATTGTGAGGGATAGCCTTTCCGCCGTTGGAACTCGACACCATGTTTATCCAATATCTACCATCAAGCTTCTATACCTCGCTTGTCTGGACTGCATTACCTTTTCTCGCTTGAAACCAATCGGACATTTGCAGGGCGTCGTAATACAGTGGATATATCTCTGACACGCTCCGCTGCATGTATCACAATGTCCAAGATTGCGCCTACTTTCAGCATTCGATTGGCTTCATCTGCATCAATTGCCGACAGGGGACTATTGACTACGCCGACATCGTCGTGTGACGACCGTGCAATTGCATGTTAGTCAGCATTTCTGCCTCCGATGTGGTAACGGTGCATGCGCTCGATGCACGGAACGGCAAGACGTCGTTCGTGCGGCTTGCCAGTAATCTTAGAATATGTATTTCTCTTCCCCAAGCACGAACATCTCAGCTTTCCACCGCCTTAGTTACCACACCGATCAACTTTCTTTCACCCAGTGTCATAATATAGTACTCCGCTCGTGTCCTGCTGACCTCTACTCTGAAGACCTTGACACCACCTGTTCCTGCTTGTTCCACACGTGCAATGATATCTTGGTACTGCTCTCTGGGATCGAAATCTTGTGTACTCAATTCCTCCACGCTGCCACTTGTATGCCCCTTGTGGCTCAAACACTTCTCGAACTCCGATACGCTAGGTAGCTTGGAGCCTGAGTAGCTGAACACGACGGGCTCGAAGGGCGAGTCTGTGTCCGATGTGTATGTTATGTCGGGTAGGGACTTTAACGACGCCGGGAGGGTTTCAGAAGAAATGTCCGAGGAGGACGAAGTGTTGGTTGGGTCGAACTTGGTGCGGGACTCAGATGTCGAGTTGGCCTGTTCATGACCTCCAGATTTGGGATCGGCGTTGGCTTTGTTCAGGAAAGACATATAAGAAGCATCGTCAGACATGGTGGGCGTAGTTCTATAGTGTCGGCCGTGTATATTTAGTGCAATGTTGACTTGATGAGACCGGGTAAAGAGGTCTCTGGTCTGTGTGCGATTTGTCTGTGATCGGAGGATTGTTGACGCTTCTGTCCGTGTACCTGGCAAATAACGTAGGCTCTTCTTGAGTACCTGGCGGCTTGTTTTGGGAGCTTGACAACGGGAAAGAGCTTTGGTGTACACTATTAGCATTCGAATGGGCCGTCTGTGAGATGGTCAAGTTGAATAGATCTAAGCTGCGCTGTGGTACTATCACACTTTGCAGGAAATGCAAGGCCGCAAACTGACGTCATTATTCTCAGCCTTGTCTGTGCTTGTTGCAGCACTTTCTTAAGGAGCTCAGCCTTGCCCTCCAACATCATCCGAGGTTGCCCAGTCCTCGTACCGGAAATTTCTGACGGATACCATCAGCATCGGCGATGTGAGATTATGAGGCTATCAAAGCGAGGCTATCAGTGCATCGGACTAGAGCGCCCTCGAACCGTGTATCTGTCGGGATGCACGGCACAATTTCGCGCACGCAACGGAACTTTGCTATACGTTGGCCAAGGATGCTTGTTGTACCCGTTTGCCGGAGCGTAGAACCTCAAGGTGCATTTCTCCTTCCTCAAATGGATTTTGACATAACACTTTCGAACGGCGTTGAAGCCGGTCGAACTTTTCTATACGAGCGACGAAGATAACAGCTGCACCGGAGTCGAGACCCTACCAGCGAATGCGGCTATACTAAGTTGTGCGGGGAAACACCTTGTAAAACCGTTGGAATCCGGACATTCTGCTTATCAAATTGCACGCAGACCTTCCTGTTTGGGCCTCATTGGTATCTTTCCGTCGCAAATACCAGCGCTTGGTGGGAACATGAACAATGCACATCTCCGTAGGTACAAGAGTCTTCAGTCTGCACGGAAGAGGAAGGCACGGTAGGCACGAAGAGGAATATAAAAGATGTGGTTTACTTCCGTGAGGGACAGTTTATGCTCACCACCCAAGCACTGCTTCAAGACTCCTTCTCTTCCTCTACCTCTGCCTCTTCAACGTCTGGGTTTCCAGCTTGCGTCAACCTCAATATGTCCACCTTCCGGTCGTGGTCAAGCACCGGCTTGTTCATTCTTGCTTTGCTTTCCAGCCAGTTGTCTTGGGCTGTCCCCGTGGAGCTAGAGAAGCGTCAAGAGTATGGCTTGACGGGCCAAGGGTTCGATGCGGGCACCAAGCAACTGGGCAATGCTTATAATTACTGGCTGGAAATGCCCAATGGAACCTGGGACCTTACAAGAAGCCAAAGCGCCCCAGTGACCTCGCCCAAGGTGTTGCCCATGCTGGATTCCTCCATCATGATCGAACCAAACCGGTCAGCCCTGGTCATCATTGACATGCAGAACTTCTTTCTTCATCCAGATTTGTCTCCCCACGCAACCAATGGTCGAGGTGCCGTTCAGCCGACCGTGAATATGATCAATGGCTTCCGCAAGCATGGCATGAAGATCCTCTGGACCAACTGGGGTTTGACCGAGTATGACCTGTTGACCATCCCGCCATCTTTCAAGGCGGGCTTCTCAACCAACGGGTCAAATCTGGCGAATGAAACATTTGGTAGCGACATGGGCACCATTGAACAGAATGGTACTACCATTCAGGTTGGCCGCAAGCTGATGCGTGGCGCTTGGAATGCTGAGCCGTACGGCGTCCTGGGGACCATGAAGAATGAAGGTATTGCTGCAGGAACAGACTTGTGGTTCAACAAGAACCGTTTATCAGGACTTTGGGGGCCACAAACCCCATTGGGACTCTGGCTTCAAGAGAATGAGGTGTCGACTCTCTTCTTTGGTGGCGTGAATGCCGAGTGAGTTTCTGGCAATACTGGCGCGATGCAGCTTTTCAGGGCTAACGGGACTTTAGTCAGTGTGTATGGTCCACCTTGGTGGATGCTTACTTCAAAGGTACGTGGTTTCCAGGGGGTCTGCCATTTATTGCAAGGACGACTCTGGCTAACTAGGTGCTCAGGGTACGACGTTATATACGTGGACGACATTAGTCAGACCACCAGTCCTGCATATGCTCAGGAGATGTTGAGGTATAATGCGCAAGGTTACGGTAAACATGTCATTTTCACATGGAAAGGAAGCATATACTGACTTTGGCATAGGCTTTGTGGGCAACTCAACCCCGATCTTGAATGCCTTAGGGTAGAAAGCTACGGATGAAATCCCAGCCGAGTCCACAGTAAACGGGAGCAGCCTCGACAACGAGTTTCACATGATCGATACCAATAGAGTCTTGGAGATTGCAATATCGAACACCGGGTAGTTGAAGTCTGCCACAGCACTATTGCGTTGACACAGCCATCAGGATGGCCGGTCGATGTCTCCAGATATCTTTAGTGAAGGCTCTCTTCATGGGGAGTACGGCATTTGAGAGTACGGCTTCAATAGAGAATACCCAAATGATCGCATTCTTTCTTCTGGCCGTACCACACCTTCTTCTGCACGACCCCGCAAGTTGATATTTCAACTGTCCATTCGTGTCCTTCAAAAGATGCATGCAAGTGCTGGCTGCCATGTGGTGAAAGCAATCGCCAAGCCTGTTTATTTATGCCTCGCCATCACCGACTTCACTTCTTCATCCTTACTTTTATTTTCATGCGCAGCGCGTCTTTCCTTCTGCGATCCGTATCTTCTTTTCCCATTGCTATTTCAGAGCGTATTTCGAGCTCGTTTGCGTTGCGTTGTTGCTGACTTGCTGTAGCTGATGATGCGCTGTGCTTTCTTTTAAGCTCCCTACTAATAACAACATTTTATCGTTCCGACGTCTTCGAACCTTACACTTACGGCTCCTCATTTTCTTTTCATGATTGCCTCCCCATAGCTCTCACCATGGATGACGCCTGGTCAGAGACTTCATCGGAGGACAACACCGAGCCGGCGAGCAGCTCTCCTCTACAATCCCGCGCTTACCAGACTGAAATGTTCGAGCACAGCATGCAAGGCAACATTATCGCCGTGGTAAGAAACGACGACCTCTGAGGCCCGGTAATTATTGACATTCAGACAGATGGGAACAGGGACTGGTAAGACACAGATGTAAGCATACTATTCTGGTCGACACCGCTTCCGTCTGTCTTTGTGTCCATGGCTTATTCCTCGATGCAGTGCCAAACTTCGTATAGAGGCTGAACTGCACCGATCCATTGGCAAGGTCTGCAGACCTGCACTATATGTCTCATGGTACTGATTATTCTTCCCAGCGTGTTTGGTTCACAGCGCCCAGTGTTGTTCTAGCCTACCAGCAATATTCGTTTCTCTCCAAGCAACTCCCTGCATTCCAGTTTAGACTGATCACAGGTATGGACAATGTTGATTACTGGACCACGCAAGAACTTTGGGATAAAGTCCTACTGAATGTTCACGTTGTGGTCTCTACGCCTCGGATCTTACTTGATGCCCTCTGTCATTTTGTGTCCTTCAAAGATATCTCGTTACTCGTGATTGATGAGGCTCATCATTGTGTTGATGGGTCGGACCTTAACACGATCATGAAAGTTCATTATCACCTCTTCAACGATCCTAAGTTGAAGTCGAACTTGCCGCAGATCCTTGGGCTGTCTGCCAGTCCCATTGTCAAGAGAAGCACATCCGAGATTGATCAACTGGAGGCCAACCTCAATGCAAAATGCAAGACGCCAATGCAGCAGCTTGAACAATACACTGCGTTTGTGAACATGCCCAAGCTTGAGATACTGACCTACGAAGAGAATTTTGGTCTTCCATCAGCTTTGTTGACTCGCTTGAAAGATGTCATTGCCGCTGTGCAGTTAGAGGATGATCCCTATGTGCACCAACTTCATCAGCGAAGCGACTTACCAGCTCAAGAGAAACTCACAAAGGTCTTAAAAAGAAATGCCACGTCCGCAATCATCGAGCTCCGAAGATTTTCGAGGTCAAGTGCAGCCATCCATGCAGATCTTGGAACATGGGCCTGCGACTTCTACATCACTGCATGCATTCAAAAGCTTCGGGCGGTAGTGTCGTGCGACAAAGAAAATCAAGGGCCAGAAGTGTGTCCAATTGATAGTTCACAATTTATCGACTCAGTACTACAGTGCTTTCACGAATCCGCAGACCTGATGTACCCAGACATATCTGCTAACGACATCCTGTCACCAAAGATCGAGCTTCTTTTCGAGCTTCTTACCCGAGAATATCGATCAACGCTGAGGAGCCTGGTCTTCGTACAAAGAAAAGACACCGCTTTTGCCCTTGCAGAGCTGATCAACAGTCACCCAACAATGCAAGACTATCACGCATTCTCGTTCGTCGGAGTTTCCAACCCTGCGCATCAAGGTGCTTTTGATTTTGCGCAGCTGGCCGCGCAGAATGAAAACTTGGAAAGATTCAGACGCGGAGAGATTAACCTCTGTGTAGCCACTTCAGTGCTTGAAGAAGGTATTGACGTGCCTGCCATGAACTTGGTTATCTGTTTTGACGAACGACCAAATCTCCGCAGCTTTGTCCAGAGCAGGGGAAGAGCACGACAACAAGAGTCGAAGTTCGTTATCCTTCGCGCTAAGGAAGAGACCCGAGCGAAAGAACGAATGTTCCAAGTCCTGGAAGCTGAGACGAAGAAAGAATGCGAGGACTCGGTTCGTGCTTTCGAAGAGCTGACAGCAATTGAGCAGTACGATGAACCTGATGGCGAAATCTTTCGCGTCCGCTCAACTGGGTCAGTACTCGTACACAATGCCGAAGTGGTTCGCAAGACAGTTCACTGACCATTGTAGGGCCACTCTCGCGTTCCATAATGCCCGCCCGCTACTACAGCGATTTTGTGACAAGCTTCCGAAAAAGGAGGGACTTGAAATGCCCGAGTTGACGTACTGCATTGAAGGTCAGAACGGGCACGCCGTGTCGGCGAGAGTATATCTCCCTACGTCTTTACCGCCAGACTTGCAGATCTTCCATTCCCAAGCACTCTGGCGGACGGAGAAAATGGCCAAGAACGGTGCGGCATATCAAGCGTATCTTTCACTTTACCACGCCGGCCTGTTGACGGACAACTTGTTGCCCCGAGAATTGCGGAAGGACTCTAACGATCAAAATGCGCCAGACAACGGGACTGTCACGGGAGGGGGTGTGTGCACTGTACAAACCCAAGACGATCCGTGGCCGATGGTGACGGAATTGTGGTCGATATCCGATCAAGTGTATGCGCACCAGGTCGAGATCAAAGAGGATGTACAGGGCCATCCCTCGTTGTACCTGCTCCTACCCTTGAGGCTTCCAGCGACATCCTTTCCCCTCTACATGACACCAGATCGACGCATCCATGTTTTGTTGCATGAAGGACAGGAAGTCGTCGGCAACGTCACGGACATAGCACGAAAAGTGAGCCTCCACTTACTGGCGAGTATCCTGGGTCGACGCCTACACGGTATTGCTCCGAACCAATTTCCGTTCCTACTTGTACCCGCTTTGGATCAAGGTGTTCTCGAAGAATGGTACATAAAGGCATGTAACAGTCGACCTCTGATGGACATGCTGCAGAATGGCACTCTGTCAAACTCGGAATATTTGCTGCGATATTGCGAAGAGTCCATTCCGTATCTCTATCGCCACAAGACCGCCCCAGAGATCCCCACTGGCGACGATGTAAGCATTCTCGCGACAAAGCTTCCTAGAAGACTGGAGTATCTATCTCCTCCGACATTCGCACAACAGACCAAAATCGGCGAAAGCAAGCTTCTTCTGGTTGTTGATTGTGCTGTCTTGGGACTCGCTGCGGACTATGGGCGTCTCATGTTAGTGGTCCCTTCCATGACTCATATGGTCGAAGTTGCACTGCGTTCTGCCGAAGCGTGCAAAGGTCCACTCAAGCCGCTCGAGTTCGGAAACCTCGACCTGGTCTCGCAGGCGATGACACTACCCCGAGTTGGCGCCACAAATTACGAGCGCTTGGAGTTTCTGGGAGACGATGTTTTGAAATTCTATGCTTCCTTCCAGGTCTTTGTCGACTATCCTCATCATCCGGAGAATCTGTTGACTATCGAGAGAGACCGTCTGGTCAACAACCAACGTCTCCAGAAAACCACACGATCACTTGGACTAGATCGCTTCCTCACTCAACATAAGTTCTCTGGTGCGCAATGGACAGCAGGAGTAAGCCGCACAAGCGTCGCGAGCGAGGCTCCCACGAAGACACACCTGTCATCAAAGACGTTGGCAGACGTTATCGAGGCTTTGATTGGTGTTGCCAAACTGGACGGCGCGACGAGTGACACATCCGATGCGAAAGTCATCTGTGCTTTACAACTCTTTCTTGATGAAGTCCAATGGCGAACTGTGGCACAGAATATAGGAAGACTGACAGTCCGGAAAGCTTCCTCCGTTGCAGGCCTCGACCTTCTGGTGCCAGTCGAGGGTCTGATAGGATATTTATTCAACAACAGCACGTTACTTGCCGAAGCGTTGACTCAATCTTCACTCGGAAGGGGAGTTTCGTCCTACGAAAGACTCGAGTTCTTGGGTGACGCCATTCTCGACCACATCGTCAAGACGAGGCTGTTTCACAGTCCACTAATGCTTGATCCCGAACAGATGACGCTGCGACGTCATGCCCTTGTCAGCCATGCTACTCTTGCATTCTTCGCATTACAAGTATCACATGTGCGCAGAACGATCGACCTGAAGACGGAGTTTCGTTCGCAGAAGACTATCCAACAAGAAGCAACGACGACCGTCTTCCTGCCTGACTACATTAAACGCATCGGCAGTCGGCAGGACTCAACCAGCCGAGAGCTGACGTTGGCTGCCTTTGCCGAAGTGCGCGACACGATACTCACGAGCTTCGAACAGAGCAGGACTTTCCCGTGGTCGGCACTCCTGCACCTCAGAGCCCCAAAATCCTACTCCGACATAATCGAATCGATCCTCGCTGCGGTCTTCATCGATTCCGGCGGTAATCTCGATTCTTGCATTGCTGTGCTTGATAAGCTCGGATTCATGAAACTCCTAGACCGATTCGTCACAGAGCGAGACTTGGACGTGCGACACCCAGAACAACTTCTGTCACAGGTTGCCATGGATGCTAAGCTGGTCGTGAGTAATAGGAAGACTGGATGGCGGTGCAAGGTCATGCTCAATGACGAACGCATTGCACATGCCAAGAGAGCGAGTTGCAAGGATGAAGCACAGTGCAGAGCGGCTGAGCATGCGCTCCAGAACCTTTCGAAAAAGAGGAAGGCTGAGTTTCTAGAGCAAGAGACTGCCACGACATGTGTCCAGCAAGAGGTCGAACCAGACACCATGGACGGTGATCAGAATGAGAGAATGATATTAGGTGACGACTAACTACGTCGCGGACACAGGAACAGGACAATACGCTTCCTACGCATGGGGAATGGCTATCAAGAGGAACGAAATCATGACCGACACTTTCACGATGTTATGTGTAACGAGGTTGTCACGAGTAATGAACCAAAAATGATGAGAACGTTGACGTGTTTCCATGCATTGCAGGCATTCAGCTTTTGATAGCTTTGGCATATTTGCCAACGGCTTCTCGGGCCATTTCAGTCGTGCAAGAACAAACCTCGCGAGTAACAATAATTCCGTAGTCCCTCGACTCGTACCCGATTGCAATCCTGCCTATTTCCTCAACGCCATGCTCATGCTCATAAGTTCAAAGGAGGTGATTGCTTCGCGTCCGGACTCCTCCGCTTCTGTCGCTCCTATCCGCGACGGTCGTTGTTCGTTCGCCTGCCCGTGATCTAGAAATCCATACCGACAAGATACCCCTCGAAAATGCGCATGAACTTGGCCACAAAAGCCTCGAGATGGAAAATGACCTTGCTGCCCAGGTGTATGCGATGCTCGTAGAACCCGGCCCACCTCACCACTTCAGGCTTGAGAGTGTCATCCACTTCCGGCAACGCCACGAGTTTCCAGCACAGCAACTTCAATACCATCGTGGCAGGGATACAATGTGATAGAAGGTCGTACAGCTTCGCCCGAGTCTGCAGAATCATGGCCGGCGTCCGCTCCCTTACAATATCTTTGGCGATCTGCTCGATCAAGATCTCCCAATCTGGCGGAGGGATGGGCGTTTTCTCACTTGGTTCTGGGTGTTGAGCATAGACCGCCTCAAACATAAGAAGTGCCTTGCGCAGGTTACGGCCAGAGTCTTTTGCGATACGTTCGTTCAATGCCGGAATGACCTTCCAATTCTCCTTCTTGCCAGCTTTGGCCAGAGCGTCACAGATCTCGGATTCAGTGGGTGCGGCAACACGCACGAGCAGCGTCCGACTGCGGATCGGCGCGATGATGCCTGCAGTGCTATTCGCCACCAGTATCAATCGTACGTTCGCGCTGTATTTCTCCATGGTGCGTCTCAGAGCTGCTTGAGCGTCACGACTCAGGCCATCGGCTTCATTAATCACGACTACTTTGAACCGCTGCTTCGCTGACAGATCGACCTGTTGTGTCTGTGCAACTTCTTTCAACAACTCTTGGATAACCACTCGGTCGTAATTGCCAACATCGCTGGGTGTGATTTCGAGATGGTAGACGGAGGAGACGATGTTGAATTCGAGTTTGCGGTTCGAGGATGTCGTGAACATGCGTGCATCGATTTTGATTTTTTCAACACCGTTGCCATAGATAGCACGGAGTGTTGCTAGAATGCGAGTCTTCTTTCCAGCACCAGACGGCCCATAGACGAGCAGGTGTGGAAAGTCTGCAGAGGATGCCTGGTAAAGTATGGTTGATCAGTGTTCCAAGGTCATGGTATTCACTAAAGTGTCTTCTTACCAACGAGGCTAGACGATCAGAAAGGTCTTTGTGGTATGTGAGAGCATCGAGGGAGCGCGGCCGAAGCTTGTCAACTAATAGCGCCATGATTGGAACTGTTGATCTTGTGATGGAACTTTGCTACAATGACAATATGGAATTGGACGTTGGAGCGAAAAGAATAGACGCGTTCGGACGCGTAAAGTGCAAGTGACGTAGCCTAGTTTTTTCACTTTGCATTTGGGGCACGGCAAAGCCAGTCACTCTTCAGCAGACACTTGTCTCGATTACAGAAGCAAACAGCTTGATCTGGTCAGTGTCGGCTTGAAAGAGTTCCATCTGTCTAGCACTCAATATGACTGCCATTGAGGTGCAGAGTTACTGGTACCGGACCAGGAGATTTACCAACCTGCATGTTTCCCCTGAAATGACCAGCCTCGCGCCAATACGCCTAAAGAGTATGTTCTCTCCTGTACCTTCTTTTCGACTTCGGCGGTATAACCCACTGCGTCCGATGGGCCGTCAGGTTGAGCGCCTCTAGGGCTGAATCCACTGGGACTTGCATGCCATGTGCTCGCGATCTCTCAACGGCCGCCCTTGCTACTGAGATACTCTCTTCCATGTTCGTTACCTGTCGCAGGACCTCCGGCGCGTGTCGCATGGCTCGTAGCGTCGGCACCATGAACCCTTTCGTGAGCTCTTCCATGCCATTCCACCATGCCGTATATTTACTGAGAAGCGACATAAGAGCATTGTATAGCGCATTGATCTGGTTCTGCAACGAGTCGTTGATATCCTGCACGGCAAGTAGCTGCAGAAAAGGTTGATACACGCAGGTGTTGAAAAGGTACGTCAGCTCCTCCAAAAGCCTCTGCTCTGTCGCGCTGGGCAGTGCTGTGTACCTGTAGCGGTCAGTAAGGACGTGCAGAAGAGTTGTCAGCGACCCACTTAGCAATCAGCTGTGCCATCTGTCGGTAGTTACACCAGAGATCTTGCTGGCTCGGCACAATTGTGAATGGTGCAAGGGTCTTGATGAAAGAAATATTGATAAGTTGCTCTTCGACACTGCGGTTGCAATGCTGCAATTCGACCAACAACGGACCGCCTTGACACAGAATCGTCCATGAATTCGACCCGGCTGACCCTCCAGAATCTCCATATGATGACAACAACGAGCCCAATTTTATGATGTCCTTTCCAATCAATTCGAAACCAGCTTTGCAAGTGTCTGGCAAATCCGACTTCTGTGTACCTTCCAAAAGTCCCTCAAAAGGAGAGTCCGAACCATGATTAGAGGATATATTCGTCTGTGGCGGTGTAGTATGAGTGGTTGACACTGATTCTCTGGAAATATGCGTATCATTGTGGTCAGTGTTGTTCGAGGAGGGCGACGAAAACTGTTCTGTCTCATGCAAAACTTCTTCACTTGGTTGGAACTTAATCTCGGGATAACGAGCATATAGGAAGAAGAGTTCGGTCTCTGTGAGGTCAATTGACTCAGGCATATTGTCAACGGCCTCCCAGGCAGAATTGTAGCCCGTAGTGCTGCGAATGCCAGCAAAAGATAAATCGTCGAAGCCAGATCACGATGTAGAATAAGTGCCATCATGTCACTTGCAACAAGGGAAAGGGAAGGAGGGAGGAAGGAGCATCTGGTAGTGACAAGTGCTGCCACGAGTCACCTTGCGCGAGGAAGTGCAGAAAAGTAACAAACACAAGCCCACCGGCTACGAAGGAGATTGAATACTTGAAGCACTTCCATTTCTTTCAGCATTGTAACATGAATTTGCCAAATACATTCCAATACAGGCCATGAGGAAAGTCGCCTGTTTCGCGGGAAAGGATCTGGCCCTGCAGACTGCCATTCCATTGAGATCGAAGGCATAACGCCGACAGATCTCGAAAGCAGAAAGCTATAGCTCTTCGCGCATTGACTAATTGGCACCTCACTGAAACAGATGTGACAACTTAAGTTTGGGCGAGTCGTGTCCCCAAGGGAGGATGATACTGGCTTTTCAGGTCGCCTCGGAAGTACAATCCTAGAATGACCACCCCTGACTTCGAGCATCATTCAGAGCCGAGCTGTATCCACTGTGGTTGAATGTCCCTGGCATAAATCGTTCGGAGTCATCTGCATCAGACCGTGCACCTTCTTTCTGGTTTACTCGATGCACCGGTGTACTATCAGCAAGACCTTCTTGACGGTCGTTTTCCTGATTTTCCTGATCAGCATCTTGTTCGGAACGTGTAGGCGTCTCGACCTCGCCCTGGCCTGGGTTATGGCTTGTGGGCATAGAACTCTGAGGCGTGTCGGCGGTCGAATATTTTGCTCCAAAATTGAAACCAGGTGGAGGCTTCAGATCGTCGTCGTCTCCTGGCAACTGAGTGTCCACAATATTGTTGCCTATATGTTGGAGTACCTTGCCGATGATCGCCTGCACCGATTTGTAGAAGAAATAAGAAGCGGACAAGACTCCCATCAGAATCACAATCCAGCTGACGTTGACTGCTCGATCCCGTCCAGTGGCAGACCGTCCTCCAACTCTACTGGTGATCATTCCAGTATTTCGAAGGTTCCACCATTGAAAGGGGTTCAGAATCATGGTTCGCAGGAAACTCAGCACGCCCATCCTGAGACATCCCACCGTCAGTCTTGTGTCTTGAGCGTGTTTTGAAGAGGCTAGGGTTCTTGGCGAGTCCAAACAGTGATATAAACATGCGAGGAGCGGGGTACTTACGAGACAAGACCTTTCATGAAATGCTGTGCCCAATTGGAAAGCCGACCTTTCGACTCATTCAAGTCCACCTCGCGCCAAACATTTTCACGACCAAGGACCGAGTCGTAGGGTTCGGCATAGAAGTTGATAATAGGATCGGCGACGAATCCTAAAAGAAACATGACCAACACCATTGCCAACACGGTCAAAATGCCAGAAGCGAGACTGCCTCCAAGAAATTTCTGAACAGTGAGTCTGTTGAAGTTGAACTGGTAGCCACATTGATGGCACTTCCACAACGATCCGGGTCGAGCCACCTCAGTTCTTGATCTTTTGAGACAATGCTCGTGTATGTACCTCATTCCACCTCTGCAAAGACATGGTTTGAGAAGGCGTCCGTAACCATCCTCGTCGCTCTTGTACTCAACAATCGGTCGCTGCAAGGCTGTGGGAAGGCCAGGTGGCCAAAGAGATACTGTGGCAGGCACATCTTCCAGGCAGAGACGGCAGGTTCTGGTTGGATATGTCCATTCCGGTGTTGAGCCACTGTCGCCATTTTGTGCACCGCCGTCCCTGGGGACGTTCTCTGTGGACGTCATGTTGCGGAGTGTGAGGATTCGCCTATCGTTAGCCAACTCTTTGAGATATAAACCAATATGCCTCGAAGATCTCAATAGACATGGTCAACACATGAAATTCAAACAGAAATTCAGGCAGACATTGTATGCGGGAAGCGCGTGTGAAGTTTAAAGCCCAGGACCCGCGCGCGGGTCAACGCCCATAGTTACAGATACAAAGAATGCCGAGCTCACGCAAAGGACATGTTGTTATATTGTCGGATGAAAGTGTGACTGAAGATGGGAGAGGTGGTTCCAGTATAGAAATTTGGGTGGTAAAGGAAGTGAACAATTGGTCGCCATACCTTCCCCAAGGCAATCATTGGTCCGTGGAGTGGACGTCGCGGTGCTGCTGTTGCTTGCGCGGAGAGAGTTGCCTACGACTCCATCTGCATACACAATACGGTATCGCAAAGTTCCTGCTGCATCTTCACCCAACGACATTCTGATTCTCTATAACCGCAACTCGACTTCGACATCCTGTTGATAGGGCGTTGATCATTCTTCTTCTTCCACCGCCAGAATGGCGGACAGATACTCCTTCTCGCTCACAACTTTCTCGCCTAGGTATGCGTTCTGCTTTCTCTATACGATGACCAATGCTAACACAACTCAGCGGCAAGCTCGTTCAAATAGGTATGAATACGGGAGTCGACATTCCTCCCGCTCTAAAGCTCACGTCGTTGCAGAATATGCCCTCAATGCTGTCAATCAAGGTGTCACGTCGTTAGGGATAAAAGGTACAGTTAACCCATGAGCCTGGTAGCGGTCTGCTCACATGGAAACTTAGCAACGAATGGCATCGTCCTTGCAACCGAAAAGAAATCATCATCTCCTCTCATCGACGCTCCTTCACTTTCCAAAATCTCGCTGATAACACCCAACATCGGCATGGTCTACAGTGGTATGGGTCCAGATTACCGAGTGCTCGTCGACAAAGCTCGCAAGGTCTCGCATACAAACTACAAGCGCATTTACAACGAGTACCCTCCTACGCGGATATTGGTTCAGGATGTTGCACGAGTAATGCAAGAAGCTACCCAATCAGGCGGTGTACGGCCATACGGTGTCAGCTTGCTGGTAGCCGGCTGGGACGATGGTATCGAGCCGGAAACGAAGGAGGCCAAGGAGGGCGAGACCGAGGCTGAGGCGAAGCTGGCCAGCAGAAAAACCGGAGGCATTCTGAAAGGTGGACCAAGTCTGTATCAGGTCGATCCCAGCGGAAGTTATTTTCCCTGGAAGGCAACGGCCATTGGCAAGAGTGCGACGAGTGCAAAGACCTTCTTGGAGAAGAGATACAACGACTCATTAGAACTGGAGGTGAGTCATTATAGAAGCATTGGGTCAGACTCCGCGATCACTAACATCCTGCGTTAGGACGCTATCCACATCGCTCTGCTAACACTGAAGGAAACCATTGAAGGAGAAATGAACGGCGACACTGTCGAGATCGGTATCGTTGGAGAACCGGCAAACCATCTTCTGGGCTACGAAGGGGTTGATGGTGCAACCGGCCCTCGTTTCCGCAAACTGACCAAGTCAGAGATCGAGGATTATCTGACCAATCTGTAAATTGTTGATGGATGGTTCCCGAGTTCATGAGGCTTGCATCTCGCCAAGCAGCTCGGTATTAAGAGCTGTAGAGTATTCGGCATGGAGACACCGCCTCTACTTTGTATGTGCATGGCTATGGCGCTGGATGGGAAATGGTCATCGAGGAAAGCCCAGCAAATGGGACCTTTGTTGCAGACAAAAATAGTCGAAAGAGATTCTCCAGATCCAGGCAGCTCTAAGAGCCTAGGCGTGCTGAATGTTTGCCTTTCAGCGTGTCTACCTGCACGATGAGCAGAATTGCTTAAGAAACGATCTGCCATGCAGTCCACTTCTTTATGCTTACAAAATGTTCCCACACGCAATGTCATGGATGCGTAAGGAAGCTATGGTATATAAGACAGCAGATAGGAGCGAAACCGATCTGGCCAGAGACATGTTCAGGACGTTCCTAGGATATACACGTCTGGGCTTTCGCAGGAGTTCAGTAGTACGATGAGTCTATCATGGCCATAATAGAGGTCTAGAAGCGCGGATAGCACAAATCTTCGTGGATGCTACACCACCGCTGCATTCAAAAGCAAAGAGCGACTCGTGATGCGAAAGCTTGAAAGTGGAACCCTCAGTGATCCAACATGAGGTAAATGGTCATTCCTTCGTGATAGACATACGCTAAGACATTATTTCCTTATGGCATATAGCAAACATCGCTCCCACCAGTCACGAAGCATAAGGACCGTGGCGCGGCCATCATCCCTTCTCTCGGTTCCGTCTGGATTACCCATGATGAGTGCAAACAACCAGAAAATGGCGACAACCCACGCCGCAATCGCATTGCCCATACTGATAATCGGCGACGCAAGGTGAATCAGCACCAGACAGACAGGACTGAACTCGAACATATGAGCATCGCTCAAAGATTTGGCGTAGATTAGTTGGAGATGGTCCCGAAACACCGGCGCAACCATTCTCACAAATGTCGTGCTCGGAGAACATTCTCCACGACATAGCCGTAGCGGAAAGAGGAATGTAAAGGCGAGTAATGCGAATATAGTATACATGGCGCTGAAAATGCAGTGAAATGGATCGAGGAATGACATCCAGACCTGAATATATTGTTAGAAAAGGATACAGGAGACTGGGAGAGGAGGGCATACGAGTATCCAAAGCGCATGGTCATGACCTTCGTTTTCGTCGTCCACGTCTGACTGAACATACCGCAGGACGGTAGAGTTGTCTTCTAGGTATTCTGAATGTGTGCGACTTCCTGCCCGCGGCATAGTCCCTCCATGCGACGCATAATGTGCCTGTCTGGAGACCTTCTTTCCTACCACCCCCTCTTCAGCTCTAGGAGCGAAGTGGTATTGGTTTTTCGCCAGGTAGATGTCACCGTCTGAAGTACTGGAGCTTGATGCGTTGCTGGATGGAGAGCTCGGAGCTCGAGGGAGTCCTGTCCTTGGTGAGGAGACAGTATGTTGGCTATTTGACTGAAGATGTGCCGCTGGTGGTTGCGACGGCAGAAGGTTCGGTGTATAGGTGAGATTGGCTTGCTTGATGTTGCTCTGATTGTCGTAGTATGCAGCAGAATGGCTCATAGGCGGCAGTGGAGGTTTCGAGGCCATACTATATGGCAAAACGGTGGTTGGTCTGTGTCAAGGTAGCACGTTCTCATACTCGCATCGCAGGATGACGGTAGAGATGTGATGTAAGCGCAGCAACAACTGCTCGAGGAGCTGTAGCAGAACAAGAGCGAGAAGACATGGGCGACAAAGACTGATATATCAACATGATTAAGACAAGGAGACACTGCAGGGAAGGGGACCAAGACGAGAGTCTTGTCTTCTCACGAAATCCCACCTTTTGAGGTCTTGACGCCGCTGGCCAAGCAGCCAAGTAGTCTTGGTATCTTGGCCTTTTGTAACGATGCAATCTGGGCGGATGCCGGCATGATACATCGCTCGATTCCCCAGGAAGTCAAATATCTGCAGGAGTTATGGCTGGACGCTTTTGTAGAGATGTTGCCGGTTAGCTAGCCCGTCTTGATAGCTGTTGATGACCCTCGATCGGTAGCAACAAGGATGAAGGACAGGTTAACTCATCAAAGACAAAGACACATGCCACGCATGCCTAGGCTCGCCAAGTGAAAAGATTGATCACGACTTTAGGGTCCCGGCGCAACCTGGCGAATTGCATGGTCGGCTTTGGCGGAGAACGTTTATTGGAGCCTTGGGATTTTCTTGGAGGCTACGAAGCCCAGAAGCGGAGCTTCAGGTCGGGGCTCAAGGTCTTTGCGTGGTCACATCTCGTCCACGTGATCACGCAAGACACATCCGGACTCCCCCAGCCTTGTCAATGCACAACCCGATTTGATATATCATAAGTCGACGCCGCTTGCAAGGTCATATGAGGTGATGTAGAGTGGCTGCCGTACGAAAGAAACGGAAAAGGGAAAGGCATCTATTGTGGGCAACAGCGACCTGTCCACGATTTACTGAGTATTTGGCAGTGTGGGGAAGGAGCATTCATCGGTATTGGGAAGACAGAAGCATGCTCGAAGTGGTACAAAGATTTACCACACTTGATTGAGACAGGCAGCCGACCCGTCTCGAGAAGATACTCTGCAAGAGCTGTTGACTTCGTAGATCTCATTAGTGACCAAGAGAAGACCATTTCACGTGTTTCAGGTGTACATGCAAATACCCATGAAGAAATGGTACCAAGACCGATGGTTGCGCTGCACAGGACCGTAAAGGAGGACCTAGATTCTCTGCCGGCCTTCGCAAGGCGGTGCTTCCACAACAGATCTTGCAACGCGACGACAGCAGCACCTTACCATCTGAGTTGGCGCCACGGTAACGTGGACGGGTTGCATCCCAAGAGAGGACAAAACAGTCCTCGAGAAGTGGGAGCCAATGCAATCTGAAGAATTCGCAATTCGCAAAACGGCCTCTTTCTAAGGTCATTTGTTTGAGGACGTCCTGTCGTACCACGCAGCTGGATTTGAACCAAGATGCTCTGTGTGCGACCATCGTGTTTGGTAGGCATGCGGTCTTCCGACTCATTCTCTGTGCATGTGTAACATCGCCTTCGAAAGTCCGGGTTGCGCTAAGCAACTGCGACTTACCGGCTTGCCGGATGGTCAATAGCAGCACAATATCATGTGATCCGAGTCCCTAGAAAGATCTCAGGGTAACGTACATACACATGCTGGTAGGCCATGGGGTCAGACAGTCATTATACGCGACCCATATAAAGCAGCTTCATGAGCGGTAGTATTTGATCGTGTGTCCCAGTGGCAGGTGTAAGATCACGGCACCAGCACGACCTTGTGGTTGTGGCGTCAGGGTCGGTTTGACGTTTTCGTGACACCATAGTAGGATGCAGTCACGATGACGCTTTTTGCTTGCTTCGCATGGGGGGCACAGGGGTTGACGTTGTGATCATTTGTCTTTGCGTGGTGTACGACATGCCATTCTATTTGTACTGCAATTGCTAATCCTCGATCGGGAAAGTGAAAACAGTTGCCAGATGGATAGGTGAATTGCCATCTCACAACATTTTACAAAGACGTACGGAGGGTAGATATAAGCCGCATCTCTACATCTCCGGGGTCCACTTCGAGTGCCAAAAGCCAGGGAATGACATTTCCACGTCTCCAATATGGAGATCAGTCGGTGTCCCACGCCCAACCAGGGATTGTTATAGGCGCCGGCTAGCAATTGTCACTAGATGCCAGATGCGCCGGCATCGTCTTTTTACGGGCAATATTAGCGATGGGAATTTGTGACACGAGAATCCCATCACCCAGCCACTGTGGCCATATCATGTAAAATAATGCCATGCTAGAAGAAGTTCCATTGTGATCGTCTTCGTTGGCAGGAAACTCGATAGACGTCACAATTGCGAAAGAGGGAGGGGCAACCTTGTAGATCCAGGTCAATCGAGAATACGAGGCTTGGCCTTTTTGAAAGCCGCAGGTCAGTATAGCCGTACAAATGCCCTAGCAGCCGAACACGCGAAGCCAGGGACGCTTAGGGATGCCCATAACGTTGGCGGCAAAGACCATCACCACCCCTGACGCCCTGGGTCGCGGACCATTGTTTTTAACGATCCAGTACCTAGGCCAAAGTCAAATGGTCACTGCGCCGGATTAACCACGGAAAGAAACATCCAACCCACAAAATCGTGACACCTCTTGCTCCTGATTCACACTCCGATTAGGTGGCAGACGGTTGGTGCCGTATGTCGCTCATCGATCGTTCTTCTTCTGCATGCTCTGCCAACGATGGAGAAACACCAAAGCTGACTTGCTGCTGATGGTTACTTGCTGAATGGACAGTTTCAGGTCTGGAAACAACAGGCCGAATACCCAAATTGAATGGTTGGCTGGCATGTCTCGTTTCCTTTCCGGCGAATTTTCTGCGGCGGTGGCTTGCTTTACGGGAGGACCAGGCTCTCGTAACGGGTCAAGATTGGCAGATGGTCGTGGAGGGACAGGATGACTTCGCTAGGCATGCTAGGCGAAGACTAAACCTGGAAGCTGTGGAGAAAAATAGGTCAGGAGGAAGGAATGGACATGGAGAGGCCGGCAACGAGCGCGAAGCGAGGGGAGAAGCTCCGAGCGGAGACTGGACCGTGGCATAAAGTGATGAAATGAAAGAATGGGCCCTGCAAGCCACTAACAGGCATGTCAGAACGCCAACAGCACGGCGAGGCACGGCCCACTGTTCGTCTTGTTCGTCATGCGGTGGCTGCTTTCCAACAGGAAATCGACCGGACAAGGGGGCCCCTGACAGATGGGTTTAGCCTCAAGACGAGCGAGGTCCAGTCAGCCTCTTTGTAACTTAGTGTGACTCTCGTTTTGATCTCGCGTGAGGGAAGGTTGGGGATGACATTTCACCAGAAGGCAAACATGTAATGATCCGGACATCGGGTCACATCGGTGGATGATGACTTTGCTGTTGTGCCGTCTTTCCAGCCTCATACAAGGTATGTGCTACCCAGGTACAGAGTTCAACCTTCACGATCCCGAAAAGGTATATAATCTATGGTACAGCACGAGAGCCGCATCTGGTTCAGCCATGAATTGTCCATGCCCGCCCAAGGAAGAAAAGGCATAGTTGACAGCCAGAAAGACTCGCGCGACTGTTTGGATGGAAGGGGGGCTTGTTTCTGGTGCAAATCCCAGCTGGGTGTGCACTGTGCTAGGATACTCCGTAACTCGAGGCGGCTGTTCAGTTGTCACCCTTCAAAAATGTCCAATTATCCCACATCCGTCCACTAGTAAGGACCTTAATGGAGCCTGCGCCAGCCCAGGCGGAGCTTAGCAGGGCTCGTGAAGGCTTCATTTTCAGCCGGGGGCGTTGCCAAACGTCAATCAGAGGGGCCATCTTGAGCCCACAGTTACTGACTTGGATCGAGGGAGGGCCCCCCATATTTTTTTCTGCTTCCTCCGGGCTCCACCACACGCAACCTTTTAAGCTTGCCATGGGCGGGACCCCTTGGAAGCTTTGCCCTTCCAGTCGAAGGCGCCAGGAAAAGAGTGAACCGTGCAGCAGTGGCACACTACAGGCACCACCCCTCCCTGCGGTTTGGACCACGGCCGTCATCTTTTGATCCCAAGCATGGCAGATCTTAGCAGCCTAGGAAACCCTACCGCGCTAGTGGTTGTCGCTGCTGCTTCTCTGCCGTCCCATCTCGTAGTCATTCCCTCCTCATCCTCAGATTCCTCTCCGTCTTCTCCGTCAACCCGTCCCTCACGCTTCACAAGCAAAACCCTTTCAGCATTTTTTTCCTTTCCCCAACGCAGCGATCAGGACTGTCGCTTGCATTTGACTTTCTTATCTGTTGTTGACCATATCATTGGCATTACCTCCTGGTGGCCTCGCCTATTCAGCACATCTCGCGTCACGATTGTTGCCCGCTGTCGTACTAGCCTCATTACAAGTCCTTCATCAAGGAGGCATTCATTTCCGCCAAATCCCAATATCCTGCCGCAGCTCACCTTGCTGGGACAGTCAAGACAGTAACATTCATACCCAAGCATCGTTGACCCAAAGAGGTGGTACCTTGGGCTTAGAGAAACACCTTGTCGTTGCTCACGGAACCGTCAGCTGTGACATTCAGAGCTTGAAAGACCGCATCGAGGACAACCTTTGGCAACGACGATGGCTTTGGTCACTCATCCGTCGCCTCCTGGCGTCCTGGGTCTGCAACCACCTCATCTGGGGCAATACAACGGGGCGGCGCCAGTCGACGCACATATGCAACGCCAACGGCTACTTTCCCAACTGAATGAGTCGACATGGCAGCGAATAGGTACGTAACTACTCCATTGCCACCGGAGATGCTTTGACTAACCCTTCTTGCAGGATCGCTCAATGAATTGCTTGGAGACCATGAAGGGGCTCTGTTCGCATATGAGCAGGCTCTTAGACACAACCAGTGGTCACCACAAACATTGAATGCCATCTCGTGCATACTTCGTACTAAGGAGAAGTACCCCGAGGCAATGGAGTATCTTAAGAACATTCTCAAAGTAGAGCCCGCGAATGGCGAAGCCTGGGGCAATCTGGGTACGTTGACCTCTGAGTGCTTTACATCACAATCTGACTGTCCACAGGCCATTGCTACTTGATGATGGACAACTTGCAAGAAGCCTATACCGCATATCAGCAGGCCTTGTACTACCTGCCAGACCCTAAAGTAAGCTGTCGTCGCTTCGTCATCTTGCCTTGCACTAATGCCAAATAGGAGCCAAAGCTGTGGTATGGTATTGGTATCTTATACGACCGATATGGCTCTCTGGAACATGCAGAGGAGGCTTTCTCGCAGGTCATGCGCATGCAGCCAGACTTCGAGAAGGCGAACGAAATCTACTTCCGACTTGGCATAATCTACAAACAGCAACAGAAGTTCCAGCAGAGTCTTGAGGTAAGTTTTATTACTCTTACATACGGGACAGTGCTGATGACTTCGTAGTGCTTCAAGTACATTGTCAATGACCCGCCTCGGCCACTCAGCGAGGAAGACATCTGGTTCCAAATTGGTCATGTCTACGAGCAACAAAAAGACGTACGCATCCCATTTCCGTAACAGGTTTCCCTTCTCTAACCAGTTTGTAGTTTGAAGCCGCCAAGTCAGCTTACCGACGTGTGCTCGAGAGAGATCCAAAGCACGCCAAAGTCCTGCAACAGCTTGGCTGGCTGCATCATCAACAAAGCAACAGCTATGCAAGCCAGGACCAGGCAATTGAGTACCTGGAACAGTCAGTCAGCTCAGGTTCGTCTTATACTGCGTCCATACAACCCTTCGAGAACTAACCTGCTATCCAGACAACCAAGACGCTCAAAGCTGGTATCTTCTTGGCCGGTGCTACATGGCTCAGCAGAAATTCCCCAAAGCGTATGAGGCCTACCAACAAGCCGTCTATCGAGATGGCCGCAATCCCACATTCTGGTGCTCCATTGGCGTGCTGTACTACCAAATCAACCAATATCGTGACGCTCTTGACGCATATTCCCGTGCAATCCGGTTGAATCCTTACATCTCGGAAGTGTGGTACGATCTTGGTACTCTAGTAAGTTCAATGTGTTTCTCCTTTCAAGTAAGAGTCTGACCTTTGGCGTAGTACGAGTCCTGCAATAATCAAACTTCAGACGCTTTGGACGCTTATGCTCGGGCTGCGGAGCTTGATCCCACCAACACGCACATCAAGGCACGTCTAGCCCTTCTTAGGAGTGGAGGTGCTAGTGGCCCCAATCAGCATAGCGCTCCTGTGCCTCAGGATGTCCATCCACAAGCATACCAGAATGGTGTTGGTGTCCCTCCTGGGCCGCAATGGGGAGGTCCTTCAGCCTCAAACCAACAATCACAGCCGCCACCTGTTGATCCAGCACGAGTCAATGACTGGACAAGAGGGATTGCCGGAATCCAGCAACCACCAGCGCCACCTAATGGCTTCGACAACCGTGACAGCATGAGAGCACCTCCACCTCGTGCTCCAAGTCCACGTAATGATCCTCTACGACCTTATGAATCTTCTCGTCAGACGCCTTCGAGAAAGATGCAATCACCGTCTCCGAAGATGCAAGCGGGCATGTATCCACCTGGACCTCAAACACTGCCGCAGATCAACATGCAAGACCGTGGTCCATCATTTGGCGCAGGAGTCCGTCCGTCGCCCACCATGAGTGGCGGTCCTCCTCCACCAACCAATGGCGCGGGCTCCGCGACGACCCTTCCACCATATGGCAGACCCTTCAGTCCTCCAAGCGAGCTGAGACCCTTGCGCGATGATCGTCCAACGTCCCCATCTGCTTTCCGACCACCACCATTCCAAAACGGTGGATTCCCTAGCATCGCTAACGGCGTCCCTTCTGCCGCTCCTCCCCTTCCTCCCGCAGACGGACCTCCCAGGGAGGATCGACCATCGTCAGCCATGAAGCGTGCCCGCGAGTGGGAGACCGAACCTGGCCCATCCAAGAAGATTGCAAATGACGAGACTCGGGCTCGGTTGGACGATCCTGGCCGTCGAAACAGTCCTCCCGGTCGTCTCCCAACCCCAAAGGATCATTTCAGACGCAGTTCTTCTGAAGTTCGCCGTGAGAATGAGCGACGAGCCAACGAAAATTACCACCCATCTGAAGCCGCCCACCACCCATTCAGCATGGCGAGTCAGCAGATCCCTTCTATGCAGTCTATCCTGGATGCTCCCAAGGATGACCGCGCAGAGCACGTTGAGCAAGCTGCTCGCAAAGTAGAGGTTGACGAAGATTATGACGACAACAGTGAGGACGATAAGCGGCCTGCTCCGGGAGCTATGAGCGGACTGAGCAGTCCGCAGGTTGCTGGTCCCCCGCCATCAGCGACACCCAAGCAAGAGACGACAGCATGATTGGGCTTTTGTTTTGTTAGTGATTGGCATTTGGCAGGGCGCCTACGATAGGATGGCTATCCATGGGTGGATCATACTAAACAGCCACTCCTGCATTCGTTGTTTGTTTTTATACATGAGTCCATGTTTGGACGAAAATGATGATGCTGTTGTTCAAATCCTGCTTAAACTTTATCAAGATCGTTGTTGAAACGTATGCGCACTTCATAGTTATTGATGATTTCACTCGTTTCTGGACTCGTGGCATAGGCTCAGCATGGGCATGCTTTCCTGTTGTCAAGCCGGTCTTGCCGGTTTCCATATTATGTGGCGTTGCGAAATGTAGTCATTTGAAGCGCCCTTTCTACATGGATTTTGCGGGAGGTGATGTAAATGTTCAAAGATCTATGGTTGAACATTAATTGATTCTCTATCACACGATAGTAACTTCAATAGACGTTGTCTCCCAAATACTGAGACTATACGAATTGCGAACGGGTAGGTGAAATAATTGAATAGTCATGATAGTAGCCCAGACGTAGTTTCGCCGTGCCCAGTTATTTTGGCTTGGTGTGTGAGGGGTAGGACTGCTGTGCAGAAGAACTCGCACCGTGGAACAGAGACATATGCGCCTGATAAGTTGAATCCCAGCAGACAAAGACGGCGGTGACGTGGACTGTAGCTTGAGTGGTGTTTCCGTGATATTGCTGCTCACAGCCTCCTGGATTTGAGAGGCCCGTTATGCGGCAATATATGTAAAGAACTCCGAATAGGTATCGAGCGAGTACCGTCCATTTGTGGCCGAGGGGAAACCGGATGGCATTGGTGATACCGACTCGAATCGCTTCAGCACGTGACATGTAAAACCTGGTCGCACTTACCTCCCTCAGATTTTGCCAAGATTTTGCGCGTGCCACAAATCCTCATTTCGATTTTCGACCTCGTCGTCGCGAGAAGCCTGAGTCTTTGAACTTCAACACTTCGACCAATTCAGACACTTTTGCTCAATATCGATCAAAATGTATGCAAACCCATCTCCAGGCCTGCCTCTATCCAACGCCATCTCCAAGCCCATCTCTATTCAAATCCAGCCGCCCATCTCTATCCAAATCCCTTTCCAAGCCCGTCTCTATCGAAACCCACCTCCAAGCCAATCTCTATCGCAATGGGCTTACCGCTGACATCCTACCAGGTCACATAGGAAATTTGAAGCACCAAGGCACGGTCAGTCGCCCTGAACACAATTCGATACAGTCCATCCTGACAGTTCGATACCGCATTGGAGGGCATCCATGCTAACCATGTTCACAGGCTCCCTAGCGTATCTACCTCGCAAGAGGGCTGATCGCCACCGAGGAAAGGTCAAGAGCTTCCCAAAAGACAATGCATCTAAGCCCGTTCATCTCACCGCAGCCATGGGCTACAAGGCTGGAATGACCACGATCGTCCGCGACCTTGATAGACCAGGTGCGAAGATGCACAAGAAGGAAATCGTCGAAGCCGTCACTGTCATTGAGACTCCTCCTGTAAGAGAAGAATTGTTCACAATTTGCGGTTCGGACTGACAATTTGGCAGATGATCGTTGTTGGTCTTGTTGGCTACATCGAGACTCCTCGCGGTCTGCGATCCCTCACCACCGTTTGGGCCGAGCATCTCAGCGACGAGCTGCGACGAAGATTCTACAAGAACTGGTACCGATCGAAGAAGAAGGCTTTCACCAAATACTCAAAGCAGCACTCAGACAGCAAGGGCTCCTCAATCACTCGCGAACTCGAGCGCATCAAGAAATACTGCACTGTGGTCCGTGTTCTTGCACACACTCAGATCCGATCAACCCCTCTCAAGCAAAAGAAGGCACACTTGATGGAGATCCAGGTCAACGGTGGAAGCATCCCAGACAAGGTCGAATTCGGCCATGGTCTTTTCGAGAAGCCAGTCGAGATCGACAGCGTCTTCGAACAGGACGAGATGATTGACGCTATCGCTGTTACCAAGGGTCACGGTTTCTCGGGTGTCACCAGCAGATGGGGAACCAAGAAGCTGCCCAGAAAGACACACAAGGGTCTGAGAAAGGTCGCTTGTATCGGTGCATGGCATCCTTCCCACGTCCAGTGGACTGTTGCTCGTGCCGGTCAAGATGGTTACCATCACCGTACTTCCGTCAACCACAAGGTCTACCGTATCGGCAAGGGCAAGGACGAGAAGAACGCCGCTACCGACTTTGATGTTGTCAACAAGCAGATCACACCGTAAGCTTTTTCGTTCGAAACAACATCCTCAATGATGCTAACTCTCTCTAGAATGGGTGGTTTCGTCCGCTATGGTGAGATCAAGAATGACTTCGTCTTGCTCAAGGGCGCTGTTCCAGGTGTCAAGAAGCGAGTCATCACCCTACGCAAATCCATGTACCCTCACACTTCTCGCAAGGCTCTTGAAAAGGTCGAGCTCAAGTGGATCGACACCTCATCCAAATTCGGTCATGGTGCCTACCAAACTCCTCAGGAGAAGAGACAATTCTTGGGTACGCTCAAGAAGGATCTCGTCGCTTCTTCGTAAACAATTTCAGTTTGTCTGGCGTGGTCGGGTCGTTGATGGTGATGTACTTGATGGTCACTCTGAGAGTGGGATCAATAAAAGATACCAATGGGTGTTCCAATGTGCTGCATGTCGATTTCTAGACGACAATTCTAGCGATAGCCAACGGCCGCTCGGGAACGAACGTTTCAAATGAAATCAATTGAGCTAATATTTGTCTTCTCTGCTTCTGCGTCCTCTATCCCCGTTTCCTCTCGTTCGGGTTTCTGTGCTCTACAACATAAGTCAACGTAAATTCCGACATCAAACGCACGTTTCTTCTAAGTCAACTAGTACAAGACGGACAATGACAACGATATGTGGAGGCAGGTCCTATTTTCCCGTCCTCATTTCAACCACCATTGCCTCACTAACTTGGCCCCTTCTCTAATGTTTCGAGCCCAGATGTCTAGTTTCTTTTCAGGCATTGCCTTACTTTGTCCCAAAGCTGGTAAGACCGGGCCAATCTGGAACGCGAATGATGAGCATTATACCGGGCAGGTATAAAAAGAAGATGGTAACTCACCAAAGACTGTATAAGTCGCGTTCTTCTTCGTCACAAAGACATCTTGGCCCACACATATCTCTCGACCATGGTCGATATCACGGCAGAAACCATACCTGCCAAACACGGGACTGTACTTGGCTCCTTTATCTATCCTGCGGTCTTTGTTGAGCTTCTTCCACACCTGACCTCGATCGTCCTCATGTGTCTTACCGGTCGCGTAGTCGACCGTGATGCTCTGACACCGGTAGCAATTCGCAGTCAGCGCCATTCGCATGCCTCCAGCAAAGGTCAATTCAGCCCAGTAGTCCTCGGCAAATGGTTTTGGACTTCCACACACGACGACGTTGGGCCGAAATTTGGTCACGTCCATCTTATATCCCTCCGCTAAACGTGCGGAAACCTGGTCGTTCGATTCCTCCGTTACCACGAGATACTGCGCGATGTCATTGAACACAATTCGTTCCTCCCTGCGCCCAATGAATGGCAAGCGCGCAAGGACTCGTGAGACAAACGGTGATTTCGAAAGCGCGGCTTTGCTGTGTGGTGCGATGGAGCCGAGTACTGTGCGAGAGTTCTGGCCGATGTAGACGAGGCGAACTTCGCAATCAAGATATCTCGAGAAGTATTCTGTGAACCTTTCGCCCATGTCATATGCCAGTGTCGGACTGCCGTGTAGCTCAACCTGTATCTGCCGAAGACCTTGTAAGTCGGGCTGCAGTGGAAAGCGGATCTGATTGTTGGAGTTCGTCCACGACTTCTCGGTTGATTCATCGTGGTGGTCACCAGTCCATGTAACTATCACATTCCTGCTCGTGGACTTATCATCGCCGGGCTCCTCCAAAAACGTCGAAAACAATGCCAGCTTAAGATAATACCCAATGTACATGGTCTCGAACTTCAGTTCGTCCGATGTAGGAGAGCGGGTGACTTTCTGCAGGCAGAACGTCCGATCACCCTCCAACCCATACGGGCCAATCTTCGCTTTGTCTACGGTGCATCCTCGTATCCCTTTGACAGGATGAATATAGAGCTGCGTATCGTCAGGGTTGACACACTCTGAACGATCGCATTACAGACTCACCGACTTGACTTGCAATCGATCTGGTGATTGAAAGACCGTTTGTCGATAAAACAACAACACTAGCAACGATATTGAGAAGCAGGCGACAATTGCAATGACATTGAATTGTTCCATTATGGCACACCACGGCGTCGTTGTCGCGTTTGTCAACGGATATGAGCGCCTTGCGAGTTCCTCGATATTGAAGTGCTGCAATGGACACGCCGCGACGAAAAGCGTGGTGGGTACAGCCTCGTCTGCTCTACGTCGATGACGAGTGTCCTTCGAGTCTCAACAAAGACGAGGAGCAATGAAGAGATAGCAAGATCTTCTTAGCAGCGGGTCGTGATTAACGCCACGCCCAAGGCTTGTCTGGGGTACATTTCGGTATCTGATTGCCAGCTTGTGGCGTAGCCCGTGCCGGTATGGTTGGACGAATCCGATCTCGGATCCTAATCTTTGCGAAGCTTTAGACATTCTGATGTGATGTCCAACGGTCCGCCGGTCCGTCACCTCAGCTTCTGTGCAGCCAAAAGGATCAAGAAGGACCATGGAAAACACCACTTGTCGTAACCACATATGCAAGGCTGCCTAGAACGATATGATAGCGCTCTAAGCTCAAGGTAGCAGTGGAATGTGGTGGAGCTAGTAACGATGAGGCCGTCCTTGTCGGAACCAGCAGATCGGAAATCATCCGCCGTCCAGCGGCCACCAGCCCAAGAGGACAGAGATTAGGGGTCTAGGCTCTTCAAGCCCTAAGCCGAGCCCATCCTCC
Source organism: Exophiala sideris (assembly GCA_000835395.1). Classification (NCBI taxonomy): domain Eukaryota; kingdom Fungi; phylum Ascomycota; class Eurotiomycetes; order Chaetothyriales; family Herpotrichiellaceae; genus Exophiala; species Exophiala sideris. The sequence continues at coordinate 7,706,906 of KN846952.1, read as the reverse complement.
CCGCATATTGTTTCTCAAGGATACTTACTGGTTACGACCACGACTTCTGGTTGATAATCCCTCACTACAAGCAATATATCCTGAGGAATTCATGCTATCAGATGCAGTATCGGTGTCAAGATTGCAACAGACAAGATAGGCACACCTTGTCAATTATCAGATCACCAAAAATAGTGGTCGAGCAATGGTCGACCTCATAGCGGCTGCTGTAAGCGCCCAACATTCGGCGCTATGCAAAAGTGACGAACCAGGAGACTCGACCTTCAATTGTCCTCGGTTTGTTTCTACCAACCATCCCTTCTTCTCCTCCAATGTCCTGCCAACACGTCTCAGCGTCTATCCAAATACATCAATCCCATTCTCCGGAGCCTTTGGCGGCCTGCACATGGCCAGCCTCGGTATTGGCTGACGATGTTTGTGAAGATACTTGACTATCCCTTTCTGACACCGAAGACCCGTTCACCGTCTTGTGGTCCAATTGACAATGGTCCGGCATGTACCATTCGTCTCGATTCGTCGACCTGCTCGTGACATTGCAATGCCGCTCGTTCATGATCCATCCAGGTTGAGACCGGCGCCAACGTTGCCCTCACGGCGCTTCCGTCAAGGCTTCTCTCTATCTTTCCATCTCTTTTGTTGACCTTGACCTTTCAGCGTCCTGTCTACCTGCTCAACATCGCCGTCGCTGAAGCTGCAGGTCACCGTCAGCATTCTCTCGTTACTTTCTTGACCTTTACCTACTCGCCTCCAGCCGTTGACCGGCGACAGGCTATAACCTTGTAATACTGATTTACCATCTCCCAGAATCCTTCCCCTAGAACACCGTTCGATGAGCGTCTAGAGGGATACCGATCGTCAAAGCGCAGAATCAGCTCTGAAGGCCGGTCCTTACAGGATGAGCGTTCTACCAGCTACAACTTACCAATCTCCGCCGCGGCTGGCCCGTGGTCGACAGCTTAATACTATTATCGAAGAGAAAGAGGACGGAAGTCAAGGCGTGAAGAGTGATAGTGAAGGGGACGGAAGTGACTCCACAGTAATCGGTCGTCCTGCAGCATGGAACCCCCAGCTCTTTACTGCAGCTGGCCGAAAGAGCTCTCTGGCAACAACCATCTACCCATCTTCTCCAGTCTCCTCTGGCAGCCGCTCTCCGTCCAGCAGTGCTGGCGAAGGGTTTAAGCATAACTCGGCACGAACTTCATACTCCGACAGTAGCGATGGAGGGACTATTTTCAGTGACGATGGTGCATCTCTGTCCAGCGATCCTACCACCTTTGCATCCGACTCCAACAGAAACAGCTGTGCAAGCAATCGATCCAGCCGGAACAGGTATCCAGCGCTGCTGATCCCTAGAGGCTCATACAGCTCTGTGGGCGACAGCCCCATCAAAGAAATCACCTTGGGAATGTCTCCAGCGACAAAGATCCGCCTTTCTCCCATGGCGTTGTCTGCCCTGCCGAGGGATGTTCCTGCAGCTAACGCACCACCCTCCCTGGGAGATAGCAACAGCACTGCTTCTGACTCACCATGCAACCTTACCACGAGCGCTCCCGTTACTCCAGACATGAGACAGCTTGAGATTGCGCAGGGAGCGACATGGGGTGTTCCACCACCATCAAGTGCTCTTACCTCACAACCACTAGAGATAGCACTGGACGACGGCCATAGTGTGATCCTTTCACCTGCAGAAGCTCATTCTGGCCACCGTTCCTCCACCGTTTTGTCACCCACTGCATGGACGGAAATGGTCGTAAGCTTCCCTCAGGTTCCTGGCGCTACACCTCAAGATCAATCGCCACTGATGCCGAGCATTGACGAATTGAAGACTTTTGTGGATTACCAGCCATGCTCAAACGAGTCCGACCGAGGGGTAAGGCTGCCTCTTGACGCACTGCAGGTCCTCCAGCGCCTCGCAAGGCACAGAAGCCTGGACAACAAATCCCCTTCGTCAGGATCTGGATCCTCTAAGAAGTCTGGGAAACCTCACGAAATGCATGAACTTACTGATCCAAGCCCCACGAGCAGACCACGTAGCGCAGATGGCCAGACTCCTATTTCAGACTACAGCTTTACACAGCTCAGTATCCCATCTCCTGGGGGCTTCTTCTCGTCTCTGCAGCAAGGCTCGCGACATACCTGGTGTCTTGGCAAGACTAAAACCCCGAGCCAGCCAAGCACTGCCACGGCTGAGATGTTCTACAATCGACCATTTGACAGTCCAAGTCCAAATCATGTAGTCGAAACGGTGCTTACGGTTGAGGATACAGACTTGACAGAGGGTCCACCTACGGCACGGCAAGTCACATATGTACCAACAGAGAATGACCAACAACGTAGCAGTCAGCACTCTGAGGATGGCGACCTGTACGGACCTGGAGACGATCCCCACAAGACCCAAACCTTGCGTGCCAGCTTCGAGTACGATGAGAAATACTTTGATGAGCTGAAACAGACTGCGAGTCGAAACCTCGATTTGACAGGTTCATGGCTAGCTGCTCAGACTGGCTACCTATCCGCTATTCTCGACTCAGACCCCAACAAGCCCAGCGCTGAATTAGAAGACAAGCCTGAAGATGGGGTCAAGTTGACTGCTAAGAACAGTGTGGTCGAAAGTCGAACAGTGTTGTTTTCCGACGAGATCAAGGTCGATACTGCCATCGTTGTGGCCGAGCCTAGCAACGACAGCCCTGAAAGTGAACCAGATCGAAAGGATCCAATATTCCTGACCGCCTTCCAGTATCTTCTCAGCAACCGCAAACGTCGGGACGCTTTCATACACGCAACCTCGCGCCTGGAGGCCATCCAAGCCTGCCGGGTTGCAATGCCTGAGAAGCACATCACGAATTTGCTAGGCCAACATATTCTCGTCGAGCCAGAAAGACCTAAGTACGCTGGACCCTTCGGTCACAACCCGCGTGGTACAGGAGTCCCTGCGACTGCAGAACAGGTTGCCTACAAGGCTGCTGAACGCGAACAACTCGCGCTCGCTTCGGTTGAGCCGTCAAATTGGCAAGTTGACGCACTGCGAGCTATGTACGGTGGACGTCTTCTCGCTTCACAAGCGGCTTGTCAGCGACTGAGGACCAAGTCAACTATCTCTCTGGATGATCCGACCTGTGTTGGCAATAAGAGGATTAGGATCCTGGACATTGGTGGCACAGCATCCGCATCATGGGCTTGGAATGCGGCACTCGAGTGGCCAAATGTCAAGGTCTACACTGTCATCACAAAAGCACAATCGCAGTCACAGCGGCCGCCAGGGGAAGCAAAGCCCACAGCACCTGCCAACCACAGGACTGTCTCTGTGCCGCACCTATGGCAATTGCCCTTCCGGAGTGGCCATTTCGACGTTATTTCGGCGCGTTCGCTTCACGTACTTCTCAAGAACAATCCTGTACCTGGCGTTCCTGAGATTGACGAATGGGATTTGACACTTCGCGAGTGTCAACGCGTGCTGAAGCCGGGTGGTTACATTGACTACATGATCATGGACTCCAGCATTGCTCACCCCGGTCCCAGAGCCGAAGCAATGTCCGTAGAGTTTGGATTTGAACTTCATCGACGTGGTTATGAGAGAGAGGCTGCCCGGAGCTGGCTGCGTCGGCTGAAGAAAGAAGGTTTCGTAGGTGTCAAACGGGCATGGATGTTCATGCCCATGGGCCGGAAACCACCGAAAGAAACAGAAGAACACATCCATGGGTACATGGGAGGTTGGCAGTCATGGCGGCAAGGTGCGAAACCGTTTGTTCCTGCTCCCCGACCTATCAGCGAAGTTTCGACTATCAGCAAGATTGTCGGGCAATATATGGACGTGGAAGCCGTGCAAGGTCCTGTTGGCAGTGTTGAGGACGTGGCCGATCTAACGGGCCTTCTTGGTGCCAGGATGTGGGAAGAGTGGCTTGTGAAAGTCCGAGCTGAGTCCGGAAGAGAGCAGTCACGCTGGCTGGACGACGTGGACGAAGTGATTCAGGAAGGCAAGGAGAACGGGTCAGGCTGGAAGTTACTGATTGGGTGGGCAAGGAAGCCCAAACCGGAGAAGGGGAAGAAGCTTGAAAAGGAAGAGATCACGGTTGCTGTTGAGGATATGGAGGAGCTGGCATCTTCGGGAGATGAAGGTGCTGTGATGGGGACGATTCGTATGTTGATTCAGGAATGATTTTTCGCGCTTGAAGACCGTTGAATGGAGAGCATAGCGAAGGAGTTGGAGGCGGCCAGTCGGGTTGGATGGGATGTTCTGTGAGTGGATCGAATTGTGATATTGAGACTACATATAGTACAGGCACCTTGCCTTTCTTTCTGCCGCGTATATAGCATTCAGAAAACACCTCTGTCGTGGGCAGTGGGTCAGATAGATGGTATAGCTTGCATGTCATGGGGTTTTCGAGTACAAATTGTGGCTCATTAGGCTATCATTCCAGGGATTGAGTACCTTAAGCCTAAGTCGATTACTCAGCCAACCGCCAGCCTTGCTACAGGGATGCCAGCCGGGGCAGCCCCTAAACTAAGGTCAGGAGTCAGCCCCTCATAGGTAGCCCACTCAGCATCATTCATAACGTCAGTGGTTTACCATTGGGGAAAATGGCTGCTCCAGCTACATGCAAGATTTCTTGCGTAAACATGTGAATGATGACTACGACGAAGCTAAGTATTGCATCTCGAAAAAATATACTGTCGTTATTGTCCCCGTTGCTCCCTGACTTTCCTTGGCCCGTGTACACTTCCCTGTCGCTATATGACATCCCTCGTCCTCTAATCCGATTCAAACTTTCACCGAGCGCGGAGCAGTTACCTCAGTCCCGCGCAGGACCAGCTACATTGCCTAACACAGCTGGTAAGAGAAGGTGGGACAGTATGACCACACCGCGGTGTTTCATTGTGCGCCACGGCGAGACCGAGTGGTCACTCTCGGGCAAGCACACCGGCACAAGCGACATCCCGCTCACCAAGAACGGCGAGAAACGAGTTCGCGCAACGGGGCGAGCACTGATCGGAGACGATAGATTGATCGTGCCTAAGCAGTTGGTACATATGTACGTCCTCCATCCACCTGGCCGATTATCCTATGTTAGGTCCAAGTACTAACCGGGGATTATAGCTACGTTTCCCCACGACACCGCGCCCAACGCACCCTCGAACTTCTCAACCTTGGCTTCCCGGAGCCCTACCCATGGCAGACCGACGACACAATCACACAAGGCGACCCGCCACGCGAAACGACCGCACGCGTGACTATCGACCCTCGCATAGCGGAATGGGACTACGGCGACTACGAGGGCATCACGAGCGCAGAAATCAAAAAGATGCGAGAAGAGAAGGGACTGGCGAAATGGGATATTTGGCGCGACGGGTGTCCCGGCGGTGAGAGCCCCGAGGATGTTATTAAACGGATAGACGGCTTGATCAAAGATATCCGCGACAATTACCACGCTTCTATTATCGGAAAACCAAAAGACCCCAATTGCACGGGCGACGTTATGGTCGTGGGCCACGGTCATATACTACGAGCATTTGCCATTCGATGGATCGGTAGACCTCTAACCGAGACGTCGTTGATCATGGAGGCCGGCGGCGTGGGAACACTCAGCTACGAGCATCACAGTATCCATGAGCCGGCTATCCTATTGGGCGGTGGGTTTGTGGTGGGCGAGGATAAAGAGGAGATTGAGCGGGAAGAACAGAAGGAGAAGAAAGAGTCGCAGAGCCATTCGTGATATGCATTGGTAGGACTTGCTACTTTGACAGAAAGCTATGCTTGCAGGGCAAGAGCAAGGCTAGCTGGATAATATACTCGGGACAAGACTCAATGTCAGCTCTCCAAGAATCTCACGACCTCAATTGTGCCTCTACCATTGTGTTGCCGGTCCTGACGCACCTGCTACGTCCGCTCCGTCCCAGGACGGCGGATCAGGTCGCTCGCCGTAGCCTTCTTCCATTGGCGGACTCAAGTCGGCGTTGTAGCCACCTCTTGGAGGTGAAGGCGGACGAGGGCCGGGTCCTGTTACTGAGGCTGGGCGAGGACCAGCACCCATCACTGAAGGGGGGCGAGGACCTGCTCCTGTGATCTGTGTCTGACCTCCGCCAACCGTACCTGCGCCGTGGAAAGTGACTCCCGTTACTGGACCATTCGTGGACGTTCCTGGAACGTTCCAGCCAGCAGCCTGAATCCCAGAACCTGATGGTCGAGCATTTGCGGGGTCTGATTGTTGGTTCTTGCTAGTGTTCTTTGGGCTGATGGCTGAACTTGATATCGAGTTTGGTTGTTCGCTGCCTTTTCTCGATGTTGTATTGGGTTGGAAGCTGGGTCGTCGCGATCCCTGGTTGCCGCCTTCTTGCTGTCCGTCCCAGCCTTGTCCGTGGTTTCCGTTGCTTGTATTGTTATTGCTGTCAGCCCAATTTGCAGCTTGATTAGCCCAGCTTTGGTCGTTGCCCGTGTTCGAGTTCTGTTGGTTGTTGCTCCCTCCATTGGCCCAATTATCCGCACCATTGTTCCCACCATTATTGCCTTGGTTGGCAGCTCCACTGCCTGAATTCTGACCACTTGATGGGTTAGATACACGAATTCCCAAACCAGTGTTGGCCGCATTCCGAGCTGGAGGCAGCTTGTATTTGAGGAACTCAAACTCAGGCGGAGGCACTGCAACTGGCTCAAATGTATGGCTTGAAGCAGGTGTGGATGTCTTAGGCGGAGGGTCTGGTATCGTTCCTCCCAAAGCACCTTTCGCTCTCAGCACCAATTGAATCAGCTCCTCCTTGTCCAGGTTGGCCAGCTCGTTCACGTCTTCGTTGCCTGTGGGTTCGACGTCGACCTCGATACCAGTTTCATTCTTGATCTGCTCTTTAGTGCGATATTTGAACACAAATCTCGCATAAGGCTCGTCTAGATTGTCAATGTACTCCGGAATACATCGCTTCTTGGTATAGATGTATCCTCTCCCAGGTTGGACCTGTTTCGAAGTGCCCATTGCCTGTGCAACAGCGTGCGGGATGTCATACCTTGGTTCCTCTTCAGCATTAGCAGGGACCCTGCCTTGTGCAAAGACTTTGGAGGTGTAGTAGGCGCCATAGGGACCGTACAATGCTCGTGTGCTTGGCCCATTCGCAGGGGCGGGAGTCATCGTGGGAGGATTGTTATTCTGGGTATTGCCCCAATTTTCGCCTGAAGTGTTGCCACCGGCATTATTGTTCTGATCATTGGCCCAATCTCCGCCCGTCTGGTTGTTGTTGGTGTCATTGTTGGTGGTGTCGTTGTTCCAGCCTGCGTCAGCTTGACCAGTGTTGCTGCCATTATTTTGCCAGTCTCCGTCACTTGCTTGCTTATCGTCATCCTGGTTCCAGCCACCGTCAGCCGCACCATTCTTGTCCCAGTCGTTTCCATTGTTGGTATTATTGTTGTTGTTGTTTTGCCAGCTGGCATTGTTGTCATCGTTCTTTTTCCAATTGTCGTTGCCCGCTGGGTTGTCATTGCCGTTGGTACCACTGCCAGCAGCATTGTTCACCCATCCAGTGCCAGAACTGTTGTTACCTGCCCATCCCGAGCCTGTTGTGACGTCTTTCGAGGGGCCCGCAAGCTCTGTGTGTTGGCCATTATTAGGTTGATTGTTCCAATCTGGTTGGGTTGCGGAATTGTCTGACTGGCGAGAAGGTTCGCCGTTCGGTTGGCCTGACATTCGACCTGCAGGTGGAAGGCCAGATTGTGCACCATTCTGAGCCATTTGTGGAACAGCAGGGGCTTGAGTGTGGAATAAAGGTGCGTTGTTCTGGAACGGATAGACTGGTACACCGCCAGGGAAGGACGGCGGAACCGGAACCCCGCCTGGAGGAACCCAGACAGGCATTGCAGGATGACTTGGAAATTGCTGGATCAAAGGTGCTGCTGCGCTTGGGACAGCATGTGGATGTGGAGCAACAGGCTGGAAGGCATTTACAGGTGGTTGTATAGGCATCGTTCCGCCATTTTGAGGAGTTGGCCTGCTTGCAAAAGCAGGAGGTGTAGGGGTCGGTCCCGGGCGGTATCTCTCATATTCTTGATATCTTCCGGGATGGTCGCTGTAATCTCTGCGTCCAGCATTGTATTCGTAGTATCGGTCGTCATATACAGGATGATCGCGGTAGGGATCAGACCCTCTATGATTTCCTCCTTGAGCATAATCGCGCTCTGGTGGATGCCCACGATAGCCATCACCACCTCGCCAGCCTGGCTCCTCATATCCTTGTGCTCTGGGCCCATATGCGGACTGTGAAGCACTATAATTTGGATTTCTCCTGTCTCCATAATCAAAATGAACGTGTCGCTCGGGGCGCTCGGGTCCGTACTCAACCGGCGGACGTGGAAATGGACGTGGTGATGGTTGGTAACCGCGCCGTGGTGGACTTGAAGCACCGTGGAAAGCTGGCCGATAGGTATATGTCGGGTGAAATGGCTCTTGTGGACCATATGGAGCAGATTGAGTCCATCGATAATAGCCATCGGCGGGCGCGTCGCCATTGGGAACATGAGATGAAGGTGGCTGATCGGAAGGACCATCGAAAATCCCAAACATCCCACCGAAAAGACCGCCTTCGGGTTCAGCCTGATCCTCAGCGGCTTTGCTGGACTTGTTGGCGTCTTGCGAATTCGTGTTTGACGCAGATGTATCTCTCTCGAGGCTGTCTTCGGCATCACCTCCAAGGCAATCGCTATCTTCTCCTGAAGACGTGGTCGACATCGCAACCTCGGTTGGGTTGCCACTTCGACACCGCAGAACGAGGACCTCGATAGTTCCTAGCTCATCAAAATGACTTTGGCTGACTCCTTCCGGCAATTGAGATACAATGTTGAAATCATCGAAGCGCCACTCTCGGCCCATGTATGTTCCCTCTCCTAAGGCTTTCTCTTTCTGCCGTACAGTAAAGTCGATTTCGGTTCTGTTTTTTGGTCGGTCTTTCTTTGGAGGTTGCAGATTGACTCGGTTACGGTTGCACTGATAGTTTCCATCGATGAAGATGATCATAGCCAGACCCTCAAAAATGAATCTGCGGGACGTTAGACGGACGGTGAACGCCTGGGGATGGTTGGGGATAGCGATGAAGGTCTCCACAAGTCCATCGCCGTAGAGGGTGCCATATTCAGGGAAGGGGGAGCCCGTATCAGCCCACTGAACGTGGCAGACAAGGTCTTTCAAGGTCGGCATGTTATCAACAAGAGCCGAAGATGTTGTTGCGAAGGCGGGCACCTAAAGTCCACTCAACATGCAGCGGAATGACTGGACTGGGAAAGGGATTTTGACGGAGGGGAGGAAAAGACGATGGGAAAAGAGATGTGCCGGCATGCAACTTGTCAAGTGTGATATTGTCGTTGTCGAACGTGTAAAGACATCAACAAACAGATGAAGTGAATGGTGAGAGGCAAGACGCGACGCAGTCACGAAAGCAGAACATTCTCATCTTCACCGCATCTACTTGTGCTCGCTCATCCACGCTTCCACCATCCGAACAGTCATTGCTGAACAGCCATTCCAGAGACGACAATCGTGGCACCTCATACTCGAAGCACCGAAAACGGGGGAATTCGACTTGGGTCTTTGAGTTTGTACTGATGTTGATGAGGAACTTGTGGACTCATCTTGGCTTATCCAACAGACCTGTCCATCGAAATCACAATCCATCTTCGTCGATTTCCCGGATCAAATCTGTCTAAACCTGGAGCAGGATGGCAGGACACGACGAAGGTAGTTTGCACAGTACGGAATAGGCAGGCGTTATCAATCATTGGGGGACAAGAGCTTCCCCCTCCCCTGCCATGCAGCTCGGCAAAATAACGCAACTACAAAAGACCACCACTGTCCACCAGGGCTGGCCTTACTCTTGTGACTCATTGAGATACCAGTCAATAAAGTGCTAGTATATGAAATTGCCTTCGTATCTATGTGCACCTGTGACTGACCTTCTTCCATTGCTTCGATTGAAAAACATTAACGAAAAGCGCATAACTATGGTGAGAGCCAGCATTGTTAGGAAGTGCAATACGCACTTTGCAGACGAACACCATGAAGGTCTTGTATGTGTCTTTGCAGGAGCTACCAGGATACCAGGGATTGGCGGTGCGACACTGGAGAGAATGGCCACAATGTTGATCAACTCGACGTTTTATATTCTGGGCAGATCAGCAACGCGGTTTACACCTCATCTAGACAGACTCAAGACCCTCAGTCCGACTTGCAATTTCGTCTTCCTCGAAGCCGAGATTTCATTGCTCTCCGAGGTGGACGCCGCATGCCAAAAGATCATGGCTGCAGAGCAGAAGGTAGACTACTTGTACATGAGTGCAGGTTTGCTTCCATTGAATGGTGCCGAATGTAAGTCAAACAGAGTCCGGACGACTTGTGAACTGATGGACCACCGATAGACACGAAAGAAGGACTGGAAATGTGTATGGCCTTGTCATACTACTCCAGAATGCGGATGATAGTAAATCTTTTGCCAATGCTTCGTCAGTCGCCGCAGCCACGAGTGTTGAGTGTGCTCAATGGCGGTAACGAGCAGAGAATGTACGATCATGACCTTGATCTCAAGCAACACTGGAGCGTTCTGGCAGCTATCAACCACAGCACGACCATGACCAGCCTGTCGTTCGAACGCCTGGCCAAACTCGAACCAAAGGTCGCGTTTTTACACAACTTTCCTGGGTGGGTGAGGACTGACATATGGGCCCGAATCACTGCACCGGACTCATCTGGGATAGTATGGAGATTCATTCTGGCAGCCATTCAGGCCCTGGTTGCCACAGCCATGTTCCTCGTCGGCCAGACGTCTGAGGAAAGCGGCGAAAGGCAGGCTTATCATCTCACCAGCGATGAATTCGGGCCAGGAGCATGGCGCATCGATGCTGCTTCCAAGGAGGTTACCAACCCAGGTGTGCTCGAACAGTATGAGCAAGAAGGTGGACCAGAGAAAGTCTGGGACCATACATCTCGTGTCTTTGACAGGATTCTTGCAGCCCAGTAGTTACTCCCAATGTTTAAGGAAGTTGATGTATGCAGACACAATCAACGTAAGGGTGTGAAGGTAGAGCTGCCATGACCAGAGGCATTTGATGACCACATCTTTCCGAGATTATCGGCGTCTCGATCTTACCTGATCCATCGATAGCATGGCGGTCGAAAGGAGAGTAATGAGATGTACTGTAATATGCATTCAGAGAAGGCTCAGAAGCACTCGAGTAATATCGCAGCCATGCCGGAGTCAATATGTCGGTGAGGAAAGAAGAGGTGTACAAGTTGGAAAGAATAAAAAGGGGCACCAATGATAAGGGGTCTTTGGGCCGTGATCTGTTCGTGTCACTTACCTGCACCTTCTGGCGCATCGGGGCATGCTTCGAGATTCCTCCCACCTGTCAAACAATTTCCGTGTGCGTCCTTATATCTTCTTGTAAACACGCTTTCTTGCTTCGGTTCCTGCTGCGCAACAGTCCTGCCACGATGACCGCCACAAAAGCCCAGTCTCAAAAGATCTTTGAGAAATTAAAATCCAAGCAAGCCAACAAGGTACGCGTTCCGAGACTCCTTAACAGAAGTGCCACCTAGCGCGAAGCCGCACGCATGTTCAGCCTGCTCACGGTCCTTGCAGATTTGTTTCGATTGCGGTCAGAAGAACCCGACATGGTCCTCGGTGCCCTTTGGTGTCTACCTATGCCTTGATTGCTCCTCCAATCATCGAAATCTCGGTGTCCATATTTCCTTTGTCAGATCAACGAACTTGGACGGTATGGAACAAACACTCCCAGGAATGGACAGGAGCTGACCAGAGTAGTATGGCAATGGGGTCAATTACGGACGATGAAAGTTGGGGGTAATGAGTCGGCCACGAAATTCTTCCAATCCAATGGCGGCAGTGCTGCCCTTGCGAGCAAAGACGCCAAAGTCAAATATACTTCTAATGCTGCCAACAAGTACAAGGAAGAGCTCAAACGCAGGGCGGCCAGAGATGCTGAAGAGTATGTGTTCTGTTACTTGCGATTGCGTACGGAGCGTTGACAGATTGGCAGATATCCGGAGGAAGTTGTGGTCACAGACGAAGCCCTTACAACTCCTGGCGACGGCGCATCAACACCTGCAGAGCCAGCCGACGACTTCTTCTCTTCCTGGGATAAGCCCACCATCAAACGACCGAGCAATCCTCCATCGCGCAGTGGTACCCCACCAGTGGTCTCTCGTAGCGGCTCACCTTTTCTCTCCGCAGGTGCCAATGGCTCCGCCGCACGTCCGAAGTCACCTTCTCCGTTGGCAGGCGCGGCCAACGACGCAGAAAATGCCCTCCCAGCTCCTACTGCCATCCGAACGACTTCCTCGTCCGCCATTCGCAAAGGACCTTCCGCTCCTGGAGCTGGTGCCAAACGTACCAATGTACTGGGTGCAAAGAAGACACAAAAGCTGGGTGCGAAGAAGGTCGTAGGAGAAGAGATAGACTTTGAAGCCGCGGAAAAGGCCGCAAAGGCCGAAGCAGAGAGGATAGAAAAGCTGGGCTACGACCCTGAGGCTGAGAAGGCGCAAGAGCTGGCGAAGAACAGATCAACCAGTTTGAGTTCCACGAAAGACATTCCTGCGCCGACAGCCACACCAAACGCTGGAGGATACGGATCTAGCACGACTCATGCCCGCAACCCAAGTGAAGTGGAAAGACTCGGTATGGGTATGGGAAGATTGGGCTTTGGACAGACCGCTTCGAGCAAAGCCGCCTCTTCCGCGCCAGCACCGAAGAAATTGGGCTTTGGGAGCGTCGGTGCCAGCAAAGCTCCTGCTCAAGGTAAGATGTGTGAACCCCTGATAGCATGAAAACTCGCTAACGCGGTCTTCAGACGATTCCGAACAGTATGCTCGTCAAAAGTTCGGCACCCAGAAGGGTATCTCGTCGGACGAGTTCTTCGGTCGCGCCAACTTCGACCCGTCCGCCCAGGCCGAAGCCAAAGGGCGCTTACAAGGCTTCGAAGGTGCCACCAGCATCTCTTCGAACGCTTACTTTGGTCGACCTGAAGATGACATGACAGGCCTGGAGGCTGGTGAATATGGAGACATCGAGACGGCCGCCAAGGACTTTGTCCGGCGACTAGGGTTGACGGCCGGTGACGATCTCGAGAACCTGATCAATGTCGCTGGAGAGGGTGGACGGAAGTTGAGAGGTGCTGTCGCGCGGTACTTGAACAGTTAGACTACGACATTGGCTGAAAACGATGTAAATCATTGAGTGGTCCTGCAATCAAGCACGGATGCAAGATGGGTGATGCTTTTTTATGCGACGTTCCGAGGCAATGCAGCGTAGTTGGAAGAATAGATAATGATGTTCATACTGCCTCATTTCCACGGTCCCCAGTTACAAGATACATGGATGGAGTTAGATTGTACTACGAGTCTACGACTTGGAACGTACTTAAGTGCTCCTGCCAATCCGGACAACAGTTTGATATCACTCACATGATTAGTACTACGAGGACACGGGCTTCATGAGACTGTTTAAAGGCTCTTAATTCATTGTATCGTAGTATCACCTATCGTGAACTCAACTCAAAACACACAATTCCACCATAAAGTTGTTCTCGCGCATGATCTCGTAGGCGTCCAGCATAGGAGAGGAGAAGTCTGTAGAAGCGTCCAGCTCAAGCATTTCTGCTCAACGACTGTGCTCGCAATACAGTCGTCCCCTGGACTTTGCCAGACTAACGACAAGAAACCAAGTTCGAGTGAAGAAAGCTAATCGATGGGTCTCATCCATTAAAGATAGTCCTAGTACTTCCCAATGGAGGTACGATTCGTATAATAAGATTGAACGCCATAGGGTCGTGCCAATCAATCTGTTTCTGGTCATCAAAGTCGTGATGAAATGAGTGGCTGAGTCTTCCAAGAGTACTCAATGAGATGGTAAAATAGGCACTGCCCTGTGCCATCTCTCACAAAATCATGCTCTTGCGTTTCTCAGCGCTACTGAGAACCAAAAGTGGTGTGTTGCGTCTAGCTGGCTGCTCAACTTCGATGATAGGGCCTCCAATGGCATTGCCCTCATCGCTGCTCAGGCTCTTAGCGCTGATGGCCCCGACACTATCGACGGAAGAACGTTCCCTGGACCTCTCCTTGATCTCTGAGCCAATTGCGCCACTAGCAGCAGCCCGTAGACTTCCAAGGCTTGGCTTGCTTGAGAGGCTGGTGCTACCAGCAAGAACAGAGTCGCCGTCAGACGAGACCGAAAAGTTGAACTCATTTTCACTGCCCGGTGTGCCAGCTCCAGAGCCAGATTGACGGCCATCACTGCGACGTTCTCTGCCGGCGCGCACCAAGTCGTGCACAGCTCGACGGCGTTGACGAGTGGCAAAGTTCTTGCTGCCTTCATGCTTGGAGGTGGGCTTCTCTTGAAGCTCTTGCAGATGTGGTGGACCTTTGGGTTGTCTGACTGGGTGTTCCCCGGCTCTTGCTTGTCCAGGGCCAAAAGTTCCGGTCATGGGAGTTTGAGGGAAACCAGCAGACCTCAACGCGGATCCCTTCGTCCATTCACCAGTTGTCTTGATATTCACAGATGACGCGTTCTTGCGATGTCCTCGTCGGAAGGCGTTGGCGGATGGTGGAGGAAGAGGTTCAACCTCTGGTTGAGGGCTTGGGGTTGACTTGGGCGGAGTTCGAGAACGGGCCTCGGTCGAAGCATACGGCGACTCGGTGAAGTGACGTTGAGGGCCAGACGTTGCAGGCGGAGGCGACAATGATGCATTGCGGCGACCAGCTGCTTGCTCCTGTTGCTGTTGGAGGGCCTTGTCGACCACGAAGCTGGACTGACCCGTCATAGGATTGTAGACAGCAAAAACACCCGGACTTCCCGGTACAGGTTGAACAACAGGTTGCAGGCCATGCTGGAACTGCTGATTGTAAATACTCATGGGTGAACTGATGGGAGACTGGAACTGCTGGCCGGCATTGTTCAACATCCCGCCATTCACGTTGAGACCGCCCAACTGCTGGGCAGCCACGGTGACGCTGAGCAGCTGTTGCTGAAGAGCTCGTTGCTGTTGAGCAAGGTAATTATTGGTGGCTATGAGTTCGTCGTACAGATTTTGATCCATAGTGTCTGGTCCATCGACAAAGTCTAGAGTGGGAGGAGCAAGGACCTGTTCAGGAAGAGAGTATCCTTGTTGGTAGCCACCATGGTAAGAGGCTCTTTTGCTGGGAAAGTACGTGCCAGTGGCAGTCTGAGGAGCGGGACTGCCGTATTGGGTCGAGGCGTACCTGCTTCCCTCGAGTCCATGGCCATTGGTGGCAGGAGGAACGGTGGCCGACTTTGGAGCCGTACGAAGACCGGCCAACAGATGACCGCGACTGGTGCGTGGGGTCGACCCGATGTTGGCCTGTTGAGTTTCGTCAATGGTTGAGATCTTGGGAGGAGGGGCGACGCTGAGCCGCTTGATGTGAGACCCTTTCCCACGGGACGCGAAGCCAGGGCCAGAAACGCCGATTGAGTTATTGAAAGGGACTTGGTAAGTCATTTGAGCAACACCGCCAGCGTCGAAGCTCATTTTTTGCTAGTAGTAGGTGGGTATAATATGCAGACCGTTGACTGGATGTGGTTATCAAAGCGGAAAGCCCGGACCAAGTTGGGGATTGGTCAAGAAAAGAATATCCGTGCGCCGCGATGCGATGAGTTGAACACAAGAGAAGGGTATATGAGCTTTTCGGCTGCAGGATTAAGGTATTATTGCGAGGTGCTGTGTAAAGGAATTGAAATCTTGAGGTAGGGAGGCAGCGGTGCAGCGATCGTGGTCTGGTGACGTCGAGGTGCGACAGCAAGAAATGCCTGCCTGGGGACTGGTCAGTGAAGGATACTCGACGCCGTAGTCGTGCTAAGACATACCAAAGGTTCAGCCAGCTGTGGCAGAAGAAGCACAGAAAAAGGATGCTTGCTGACAGCCGAAGGCCACTGGGGCAGATGACGGGAAATATACAATAACGGTCGTTTTAGTCTGGAGCAGAACAAATGTAGTTGTGGAAGAATGAAAGTGGTTGTGATATTGCGCGGCAATAATCGAGTCTTTTTCTTCAAGAGGATAGACGATTAGGAGTTATGTTGTGGTCGTGTGTCTTCTGAGAAGGTCGTGTAGAGAAGGTTTTTGCTGGCCCAGACCTGAAGCACAGGAGCTTTGGATGTTCTGGATCGAGGTCGGGAACGATTAGGGTGAAACCGCAGGATGGTAGTAAGGAAAGTCGGGAGATAGCGAACTTCGCAGGAGGAGAGGTCGACGTGGTCGGTGTCGAGAAATCGACCGTGGGAAAGCAAGCTATCAAAGAGAAGAGACCGAAGAGCAGGGAGAGGGTGTGATGATGAAAAAAAGAGAGATGAATGGTGAAATGGGATTTGACGTTGGAGGGGGGAAACACGACCGACTGGACACGAAAGAAGGAGGAGAGAAAACTGACGCGGGAAATGTGAGTAGGACGAATAAAACAAGTGAAGACAGTCGACAAGGCCAGTGACCCTACAAAGAGGAGATGAGTGAGCGTGTGAGATTTCCTTTTCATTGGCCTGGACGACGCCCTCTGGGGCATGTTAGGGACAATTAGGCTCGTCGATAGGCAGGGAGCCCCCTTTAGCGGCTTCTTGGCTCTCAAACAGGCGCCCGCCTCAACCATTCGAGTGGCTTCCCACCCGCTACGAGAAAGATTCTTTACTGGCATCAAAAAGTGACAGCACTGGCAGCAGACGATCCTCACCCCCTTGCAGGCTAGCACAGTAGAAGGAGAGTTGCTTGCACCCGCGCAAAAGAGGTCCAGAAGACGTGAAGGCGCGTTAAACGAAAACCAAAGAACAATATCTTACCGCCACACCACGGGGACTTTGCGATTGATGGTGCTTGTGAAAGCTACTAATAATATCCTGCATAAAGGCACAAACTACCAGGTACCAGTACACTTATTTGATTCCTTCCGACCTGCTTACAGTATGGTCTCGATTCCCACGAGGTCGATCATCTCCAAAACCAATGTTTCAACCTCATGATCAGGGGTTTGCGTCCATCATTCCCCTGAAATGTGCAGCTCCATATTACTGTTCAATCTGTACTGATTTATGGAGTGCCCACGAGTGCCTTATGATTTCAACAAGAACCTCCACTTGGTTTGTTTTCGTGCCTGAAATGACAGCCAGCCTAACGGTTAAGGAACGTGAACCGTTTACTCCCCTGCCGAGAGCCTACCTAGGTACTTGCCGAACCCAGGTCCTCGGTCAAGTCCATCTCCACGTATCTGCAGCCTTGTCCACAAAATGTCCAGGAGTAATCAATTCGATGCTTAATTTCATCCCATCTCAAGCTTTTATGGAGCCCTTCAGGCTTTCGCCTCGCTGTCTCGTGGCACCCAGCTGGCCGAGCTCATCAGCCGCAACAGATAAAGTCCAGTTTTGGAGATTACATTATGTGCCGTAGATCTAGAATTCAAACTTGACCAGTTAGGACAAGCCAAAAAGACCCTGGCGAGTACACACGCGACGCGTCCATGATGAATACAGGCTGTGGAGGGGACAATTGTATCTCTATCTACTCTCTATTACGAGAGAGCCAGCTACCAGGTATTATAGTAACCCTCAGCCATACTGTACAAGCTGGTGATTGTATATGATAGTACATTTTCCTGGTCTTTTCCACCTTGCTATGCCAAAACCGACAATCAAAGACATTCCATCCCATAATCTGGTGATATACACATTTTTATTTTTCTGTGTCCCGGTTGACCACTCCAGTCTGTCCTCGGGCGTCATGAGCCGCTGCCGGAAGGACCTCTGTGGTCGAAGTGGCAGCTTTGTCCACGGATTTGTCCTGGGGTTCTGAGATAGGCTTTGATGATTGACCTTCAGTTATATTCTCCCGTTCTGGCGACAATGTCTCATCATCATGGACTTTGACTTTCGCTTCCTGTTGGGGCGGCTTGCTGTTTGCCGAACTCTGAGTTTCCATTACTTTGGTATGCTTGTCTTGTGAGCCGGCCGCCTTCTCCTCGGGTTTCGGGGCTGGTTTCTTTGACGATTTCGAGGACCGGGATGTGGCTGGCTCGGGCTCCTCTAATAGTCTGTGCTGCGGTGCCGATTGTTGCTGTTCTGCTGCCTTTCTCTCCGCAATCTGACCGACCAGCTCCTGTCTCTCGGCCTCCAATTCGGCGTCAAGCTCTGCGTCATCATCCAGTTCGCCCTGGTAGACTTCAGGATGTCTCTGGAAACATTGCTGCATGCCTTGGAACTTGTCGATACAATCCATGCCCTTCGGCTCCTCATTTGAGAATACGAAACACGAAAATGCCTCCCTGAACTCTGGTCCACACGGCCCGTGGGCCATTCCACCAAGACAAGGGCAGTCCCAGTTTATTTCGCCGGTTTCTGGATTGAAGGCACCTTCACTGGCCGCCTCTTCTTCCAGCTCTTGAGGAGATGCAGCATGATCTTGTGAGTCTTGTTGGGCAGATACTGAGGTAGAAGCGTTTTCAGAGGAGACTGTTTCCGCAGCAGACTTCAAGACAGAGGTGTTTCTTTCCGCCTGTCGCGCCCGGCGCGAAGTCAGTTCTTCCAAAGAGGTGCTCTCGACGGAGTCTTCTAGGGCATCGAGGTTGGGATTCAATAGGTCTAGCGCAGCGTGTTAGCATGACTTGGTCAAATACAATATGCTTGCAGTTTGGCGGAAACAACGTACTATGCTGCGGCTGCTCCGCAAAGACCGGACTGGTGTTGTAATAATAAATGCCGGCGATGGCAATGCCCCATCTCAAAGCGCTGCTCTTCCAACTCCGTCGTGCATTGACACGCGATGTGCTAGCAAATCGTTTCCCAGCTGTCGTCCGCGCTGGTGCAAGAGAGGATTGTGCTGCGGACCGCAATACTATCCTGGCGGCCGGTCGGAACATTTTGTATAAACTCGCTCTTTGGGTAGGCTAAGGTCGCGGAGAGTAAAGATGCATGCTAGCTTGACCACAGAAAGCGAATTCTCCCGGGCAAAAACTGCGCAAAGCAAATGGCAACGACCGGCTGCATATAAACCAATTGATGTCACAATTATTAATTGAGAAGCTTCGAGTCCGAGATTCTTTTTAGTGCATTCACAGATCCTGAGATCCACCGTGTACGGTGAAGCATATGATAGGCTTCGCCCAAGAGCAACGGTAGCCTCGTCATCCCAAGTTTTATCATTTGCTTTCCTGTCGTGTGTCATTCTTATCGCAACGAAACCGATGTCTTCCGCTGGCTGGACGACCTGGCATCCTTGTGGTCTGTTGGGTAGCGAACCTGTCAATCCTTTCGCCATAATAATCCTTAATCAGCCGCTGAATGAAAAGGCTCTAGACGCTGTCATCCGGTCAGCCTCCCTCCTGGTGTGCGCCGATGGTGGTGCCAATAGGCTATATAAATACGACCAAGACAAGAGAAACTTCAAAAACCGCCTTCCAGACGCCATTATAGGAGATTTCGATTCTCTTTCGAAGTCTGTCGAAGAACACTACCGTGCCCAGGGAGTACATGTTATCAAGGAACCAGACCAATATTCCACAGATTTCACAAAATGTCTAAAGTGGATCCGGACATGGTGCCAAAAGGATCCCACTTCTCCAAGCACGACCATGGATGTTGTCGTACTTGGAGGTCTCGGTGGTCGCGTGGACCAAGGCTTCTCACAGATTCATCATTTGTACATGGCAGCGAATGATGAGGCTCTCTTGAAAGGTCGAATCTACCTTTTGGCAGAGCAGAGTTTGTCATTTGTCCTAGCTAATAGCAACAATCGTATCCATGTAGTCCCTGGATATTTTGAGGAGAATGTTGGTATCATCCCTGTTCTCGGGCGCACCATCCTCACCACCAGTGGCCTAGAATGGGATGTACACCATTGGACGACCGAATTTGGAGGCCAAGTGAGCACAAGCAACCACATCCGATCTGACAAGATCGAGATTTCCTTTCAAGGTCCCAGACCCTTGTTCACGATGGAACTCCACAAGAGCCTTACCGCCACTGGCTCCTGAAGTCTGATGAGGCGGCATTGTCTGTGGTCTTTACCCAAGTCACTCCAGCCCAGTCGTGCACTCTAATGCACACTCCGCCGAATATGCCTCGGCTTGCAGCACGGCTATGCAGTCGTTGCTGTTATCGGCGTGTCGTCGGGCCTGCTGCGGTGGTGCGACAGTCGAAATGGACAGAGCCGCAAGGTCATGGTAGGTTGAGCTTGCCGATCATGTCGGCTTAGATGCTCACAGCATCGATGCACGATGATGGCGTAAAGGCAGAACGCTTATCGCAGGTGGTAGATAAGGATTGGAAATTGCCGGCCGTGTTTCAAGTCCTATCGAGACCAAGAATGGTCAATCAGCCTGGCTTCTTTGACAAATTGAGATGTTCCTTTTTTGGTGACTGCAAAGGGCTCCTAAGTGCGCTTGTGCCACCCGGACCATCAGCAGGGGATGCTGCGTTTCCATACCAATCGACATCACTCAGATTGAGTCTCCTCGCTCGTGGCGCGTGGCGCCCAGATTTCTCAGCGCGGCTGAGAGGTGGGTTGTAGTGTTCGAGTCCTGGTTTGGGTCCCTTAGTATTGGAGTTCTTCCCCAGAGGGGTTTGCACAATGGGGCTCAAAGGGGATGCGTTGGGTATACCATCGTTTTGATCATCTTCGCGCAGATCATAGTTCAAGACCAGGTTCTTGATCCGTTGTTGCTCCTCTCTTTCCGCTGCCTGCTGCGACTTCATTGATACTGCAAAACTCGAGTTTGAAGGCAGTTCGATCGTTCGGGTCTAGGAGAAGGTCAGTCCACTTGTGCGTGCTTCCAATGACGACTGCTATCGCGGGAGCGTGGAGAAAGCCACTTGCCTGTTGGCGATTGCCCTTTTTTGTCATCAGCGAGAACGCCATTGTGTTCGGTTGGGTCTCCACAGGCGTCTTTGGCTCTTCGTCTACCGGCTCTATCGGTGGTCGCTGAACCTTGCGGATCGGCAGCGGCACATCGAACTGAGCCCTACGCTCGAACTTGCGAGAGTTCAAGCTTTCAGCCATCATCTTCTCAAATTCTCTGTCAAAGTCCGCCTCGGCCTCTGGATCAAGCTGTTCTTCTTGACGCAAGACGACGATTTGCTCTTCTTCATCCGAGTCAACCTCTTCCTTCTCTTCGGCTGTGTCCTCCTCAACCCCAGCCTAAGTTGGTTAATCCAACTGTCATTGAAGAGTGTGGGTTCACTTACCTCGCCTTCTTCGTCGGAGGATTGTGGGAGGTCCGCATCGAGATCCGCGTCACCATCACCCAGGCCGTCCTCGGAACCCGAATCCTCGAGATCTTCTGCTTGTTCGGCGGCTTTTTCCGCCGCAGACTGCCTATAATTGGCGTTGACGGCTTCCGCAAAGAGCTTGGCGGCTTCGTCAAGTTCGGTTACGAGCTTCCAGTTAGGTCGGACGAGGGTGTAGGTATCTTGCACCAGGAAATCAATTTCCATTGGCAGTGGGTCTTTGGTCGCCATGTAATACTGGAAGAATGTCAAAAAAAAGTCAAGCTTTTTCCGAGAGCTACCTCGATCGAAACAGATTCCGCATGTATCGAGAATTGTGCAAACAAGACGGATTCGGAAGAAGTCATCTGGAGGATCGAAGGATGTGTAGCTGTCGGGCTGAGGAGTTCCACTCTCGTGGCCGAAAGTCACGATGCGATACAACGTATCAAAAATGACCGTGGAATCGATCATTTTATAGTTGTAAAGCTCTCCGAGATATTTGACTTCAGCCACTCTTCGCTGATTGAATTTGAAATCGTTTTGTTCGAGACCAAGGGTAATCTGTTCGAGAATGTTGTCGATGATTCCGATGGCGAACTCCTGATGGTACCGAAAGAGCGCCTGAAGCAGAACAGCAAGAAGATGAATGTTGCTGAATTTGACCTTACCAGGTTTGCTGAAGATCTTTTCCAGTATCCGCACGACTTCTTTCTCTTCCCAATGGAGCTTCCTAATAGTCTTCAGTACTTTCATGTAATTGCGCTTCGTCATATCGATGTAAACCATCTGGCGCACGAAAAGCTCCATGGGAGTCCGTTCCTTCTGTTGGATCGCAGACCGCTGCGGGGGGTCGACATAGTAGAGTGCATTCTCAATAAGCATGCGTTCTTGACTGCCCAAGTGCTGCGCAGACTTTTTGCGGCTCAACGTCTCCAAAAACGATGCCATTCGTGGAGATGTTTCCGCATTGCGTAAGAGGTAGCGTCCACAGTTCTCCAGTAGATGGGCGATGATCTCGATGTTCATTCGTGAAAAGTCGTCCAGACTGACTTTGAAACAGTGAAAGATAACATGCTCAGGGACGATGCCGAACTTGGTCAGCTCGGCCAGGTAGCGGATATTATACATGCGGACCTGGCCCAAAAAGTCTTTCGTCTTTCGCCGTTGCAAACTGCGGAATTCGTCATCAAGATGTGTCACCAGACTTTGGACGATATCTGGCATGTACTGGCCTAGAGTCGCAGCCAGCCGGGCGTAGAAGGGTAGCAGATCGGTCCTTCCTTTGGGAATTTCTTGCAGTGACTTGACGAGACGGTTTCGTGATGCCTTGGAATTGAGGAAACAGAAGTCGAGAGCAATCTGATCAACCATTTCCTTGGTTTGGAGGTCCGGCAGGCGAAGGAGGATAGCGTCAACTTGAGCACCGACAGATTTGTTGGCAATCGCCGTTGACTGATCATCGCTTTCAGAGGATTTGGCAACTCCGTTCTCAGATGTGGCGCCATTAGAGTCTGCACGCTCCTCTGCTTCAGATTTCTTCTTCGAATCTTCAAGGAGGATTGCCGGCACACGGCCCTTGAGATCAACCAAGTTTTCATAGAAACGACGCTCGTCCTCGTCCTCCCAGATACCTGCCCCATCATTTGACCCTTTAAGATAGTCACCCGTCTTGATCATTCCAACGATACCGATAGCGCCGGAATCGCCTCCCTCCTTGTCTTCGATGTCTGGCATCTCTTGTCCAAGAATGTCACATAGGATTTGTGCATTTGCGACCAGCTTTTCTTGTGCCTTGGCCTGCCTGTCGAAGTTGGCCTGTCTATCCTCGAAAATTTCACCACTCTTGACGTAGGCTTCGGCATTCCGCCGACTTTGGTTGTTCAATGATTTCTGATCTCGAATAACGTGGGATTTGACACTCGACAAGTAGCGCTCAAGGACGTTGACGAAACGTTGTCGTATGGGTGGCGGAATGATAGGCGCATCTTCGTCATTGGGATCGCCTGCAGCATCATTGTCCTTTGGTGGCTCTACAACCAACCCATCTGCATCCACATTCTTGCGGCCTTCCTCCGAAGGTGGTTTGAGACCGAGAATATCCCAAGCAAAGTTCTTCACGAAAAGGACAGCGAGGCTCAGATTCGCATGTTCTGGATCGTGGCCCAATAGTTCCTTCAGGACTTCCAGTGGAAATGGCTCATGCTCGATGCGGTTGTCAATTTTGTTACCATTGGTAAGAGACGGTGTTCTGGCTCCCGTCTGACCCTGTGTTTCTTTTCCCTTGGCTGGAGCGTCGTCCGGGCGGTCGACATCGTCCAGGCTCCGAAGAATGCCACACAACCAGAACTCGGTGACTATGCGTAGCAGAATTCGATGGCGCTGTAGTCGTTCCTTCTCCTCGCGTTCACGAACTTCAGCAGTCCATAGTCTGACTTGGGCTTTATCCGGAGGGGTCAGACCCTTGCCCAGCAGCCATGCCAACTTCTTTGTGAATTCATCGGGACCAAATCGTTGATGCAGTCCACTGACAAGCTCTACCGCTGTAGCGATTTCACTTGCGGTCTTGAGTCTACTCAACCCCTCCGCAGTGGCCGAAATGATCTCAGACAGATATTTTTGTAGTGACAAGGTTCGGACTTCTGAAAGAAAGGTCTCTTGTGCAGAGGAGCTTATGCCGGTACGTAGGCGTTTGATAAAAGCGGTGTTCTTCTTGAGGGACGAGTCGAGGGACCCTGCCACATCGTAGACTTCTGTTTGTTCATTAGCAACGCTCGGTGAATGGCCGTGAGCGGTATACCCTTTGCACCGCCCCAGACGCTCAGATTCAGGTCACGTAACTCTCCTGTCAACACGAGTCAGTACGAGGACGATATAGCAGGGATGGTCGGCCGTACGTTTTCGCTTGCGGTCCATGACGGTCCGGGGTGTTGTGAGGAGTAGGATAACGCTCGCATGACGAGAAGCTCAGGCTAAGAGGATTGCATGAATCCGCTCTTTCACAATGAGTTGTCAAGGTCACTGCTGATATGGTGGACACGACAAGGACTGGTGAAGCAGTTAAATAGACTTGTCTATGTCTCGGTTCCTTCACCTGTGTTGACTGTGAAGTATGCGGGCCCGACCTTTCGCATACTCGTATGATGGACGCCAAGCCCAGTGCCTAAAAGAGGTCATGCAGGGCAAGACTGCGCCGCTAAATCGCGCCTCTACAGGGGCCACGAGGGGGTTCACTAAAGTCCTTTGATTTTTAGAGGGGTTACAGCCTTGCATCAAAAATTCAAGTCTGCAATACGGCTTCACAATTGCACTCTGTCTAGACACCTGTGCTTTAGAAGCAGATACCACACATTTCCAGTAGCCTGCGCCGTGCCTGTGTCGAAATACAATCCCTATCCTTGAAGTGCCGTTCATGAATTCGTACAGATGTGCCCATAAACACTACCTTGAGGAAAACAGTCATATCTCTTCTCCAAAGATCTGTGCCTTCTGTGCTGCAAGTT
Source organism: Exophiala sideris (assembly GCA_000835395.1). NCBI lineage: Eukaryota > Fungi > Ascomycota > Eurotiomycetes > Chaetothyriales > Herpotrichiellaceae > Exophiala > Exophiala sideris. The sequence continues at coordinate 7,682,166 of KN846952.1, read as the reverse complement.
TGCTCTTGCGGACCTGCGCAAGCTCCCGGTCTGCTGCAGACTTTTTATCGCTTCCATCTTCGACTTTGGTTTTCTTTCGAGCACCGGCCTGTGGGCCTTTGGTGGTGGAAGGGTTTCTTTTTCGTTTCTGCCCCTGCTCGCCATCATCTTCTTCCTGCGCATCTTCAAGAGTAGTGATATCTTCTGATTCCGTCCATAGCTCATCCGCCGACCAGATCGGTACGGCGACAGAAGATTGCCCCTTGATGTGGATGCCTCTAACATTCCTCCAACCTTTGACGACATGCTTTTCAATGAGTTTCTGAACAATGGCCGATATGTTCTCGGACAGTTGTTCCGGCTTGAATGAAGCCAGCCCGACACGTACAGCCACCAGTACACCTGGTCTCAGATGAATCGGAACTGCATCGAGAGCCTTCTCAATTTCCTTGCCCAAAACAGTTGGTGAGCTCGGTGGAGCAGCTACTTCCTTCTTGGCTGACTTTGGACGCTGATCTTTCTTGTCTTTCTCAGTATGTGCGACGACTGTGGGAATCGGCCGCTTGGTCGTCGCTTTGTAGAACACTTTGCCCAGGACCCCGGGCAGACGAGTTACGATCCGCTCGTCGGCCAGAAAGATGTCGTGCTCGCTCAACAGCTGCCTTCTGGACTCAAAGGTCTTGTACCTTGCTTTTAATTTGGTAAAGCCAATAATTCTGTTGATCCGGGACTTGAGGTGTTCGGGGAACGCAGGATCGGCGACCACGTTCTTCACAGCTCTTTGTGGATCTGCTACGATGAGACATATTCGAAGGTCTGAGGATTTGTTGAGCGAATGGGGTACGGAGATCTTGCTCGGTTTTAGTCTTTTCTGGTCGACAATGTGTTGTTTGGTGGTCAGCGTGAGCCAGATGGGCTTGTCGCCATTGCTGTCTGCTTCATCCTCGGAATCGGAAATTTTGGCAGCCAGGAGATTTCGTTTAGAAGACTCTTCTTGTAGTCTCTTGGTCTCGGCTTGTACGTGCTGTAGCAGGCCTTGAGATGCTTTCAGAGTCTGCAACGACTTTTAGTGAGTTTGTACCACGAAAGATCACTGGTTTACACATACCTTGTCAGGGTCGAGCTGATAAGGAGTGCCTTCTGGGCGCTTGTGAGATATCACGGCTGTCGTCATGGTCGCAACTGTCATATCGGTAGGATTATGGACTATTCTCAACTCCCTGTATGGGCAAAAGACATTGCGCTGAGAAAAAGTTCGTAGATGATCTCCAAATGCTGGAAAAAGTGGTCGCAGTAAACTCCACTGTGGCCGGCTAACATTCCTCGTCCATCCTACTCCGCTTTTATCTCCAACTGACTTAACGCCCTCGACGCGAATGTTCGAAATCATCATCATCATGCCTTCCACCAGCGATACATCGAGACATGTCCAGTCATGCCACTTTAGTAGTGACATTGCCAGGAAACACTGAAATATCACTGGCATTGATGGATGCTATGCGCTGTGCGAGCAGGGTGGGTGTCTGTATAAGGCCCCAACTCGCCTTCTGCATCTGCACGTGCTGTGAGAGGAGACCGACTACACGTCTCCAGCACATCTTCCATGTAAACTGTAGCTCTACCGATTTAAGCTGACTCCATGTTCAATTATAATCCATATAGACCGTTCCATCGTCATTCCTGCCATTCGTATGCATTGTTTCGATCATAAGACGCGCTGAAATTGATGGGCGTCCCCCCACCGTGAAAAGAGGAACCGTGCGAGCTACGCGAAGCGCGCATTGCATCGAATCACGCGAGGAAAGTCTCATTTGCACCTCTCCCACAATTCTTCCTCGACCTTTTGCTTGACCTTTGCCAACTTCAACATACGTTGTGTGTCTCGTTGCAGTCTGTTGGGTTTCTGCTTTGGTTCCTCATGAGCATACAAACTCGTCTAGGCACGCATCTCCTCCTCCGAGGACGCGATCTGAGCTGGTCAACAGCCACCTCTCGGCGGCATCTGCTCTCCGGGTAGCTGAGAGGTAATATCACCATGGCTCCCTCTGCCACGCTGCCTGAGGTGCCGGCATCTCCTACACCAGGATCGAAGAGAACCACCACATCTCTCCTCCCTGCCTTCGAACCTTTCTCGTCCTCCCCGGCTTTACCGAGACCACTAAAGCGTACCCGAGATGCTGCATTTGACGGGCACACGACATATCCCACGCCTGTGCCGACTTCCTCTACAGCCATACTTTCGTCTTCACCTTCACGAGGCACAACAGCGAGACCAAATCTTCCCAGCACTTCTTCCACACTCTCAGAACGCACCCCACTCGGAACTGTTCCTTCAATTCAACTCAATGGTGATGGTCAAGTAACGCGTATGGGAAGATCCAGCGCCTCATGCAATTACCAGCTCTCCGCCAACCGCCTCATATCTCGAGTTCATGTCGAAGCTTGCTACAAAGCTGCCAATTCGCGTCTCGAACGTGATCGTGTGGAGCTCACTTGCACGGGGTGGAATGGTATCAAAATACATTGCAAGGGTCAAATGTATGAGGTCAAGAAAGGAGAGACATTTTCTTCCGATGTGAGAGATGCTGAGATCATGCTGGATGTTCACGATAGTCGCGTGGTCATTCAATGGCCGCCAAAGCCGCGTCTAGGTGCTATTTCATCGGACGAGGATGACGAGGAGGATTCCCCGACCAAACGCCAGCGAGTCATGCTCCGACATTCGACGCCTCCAAGTCCCAGCCCCCTGCAAAGCCGACGACGACCAGTCTCTCCCGTTTCGCCCTCACCCGCTGTCCAAGCACTGTTACCTTCATCACCACCTGTTCTTTCGGCCAAAGCAGTCACGGAACTTGTCGAGATATATGAAGATCCGGAACCGGAACCAGAAACTAATGGAGCGACTGACGTTGCCGCAGTATCTCAGACGACTACGCAAGTGCTTTCAGACAGTGTCCAAAACTCCATGACTACTCAGACCAACATCTCCAGCACATCGGAAGACTTCTCTGATAACGACGAGGAGAATGATCCTATCATCCATTCATTCGGCCCGTTCGGTGCAAATCTTCTCCCACGAATGGCGGCGTTCACCGCTGGAGATTCTCCCAATCCTAATGCTGCAGTGAAAAGTTCTCGATCATCCCATACCGAACCTTTGCACCCGTCTCAAGCTCCTGGCCTCGCTCCAAAGTCAGCACCTGAGTTCGATGTACGAAGTCACGTTACCAATCAACTTGCGTTCTCCAGATTGTCTTCAACCCCGTGGTCAACTATTCTGAGCCACCTTCCTTCCGAGGCGGGTACTTTGTCGATCAATGAAATCAAGCGAATCGTGAAAGAAACAGCGTGTATCGGAGAAATTTCGCGCGAAGGCAAAGATGCCGCTGGCAAACCCCTTGAGAGTGAATACTACTACCTGCCAGACCTTGATGAGGATGAAAAGAGAAGGGAAGCGGTCGTCAATGATCTGCGGAAACCAAGTTTGCGAGCATGCCGCAAGCAACACAAGGTGAGTCTATTCAGTGCTACACGTCTCGATTCCACTGACAACCTGCTAGCAATACTTCTGGCGAAAGCCGAAATGAAGTGACGAATGAGCAGTTCTAACTGAACAGACCACCACTCACGTCAGCGTCCACGAAAGGTCTTACATGTTTCCTATTGCCGATTCCCTTTTGTTGCATATCCGTTTGTTGCTCTTTCCATAGAGCCATATGTGGTGTTTAGCGTTCAGCGATTGTGCATAGCGAAGAAACCTGCATGTATGGTTAAGCATTCCGTGTAGTCTGGGTCACAACATGATGGTTGTAAGAATGTCTCACGCAGGAGTCACACAGTCACAACGGAAGTAGCTTGAGAGAATTAGTCCGATATCAAATCTCTAAAGTCATCAGTTTCTACGTGTAAACATGTCGTTGGAAAGCTTTGAGAAATGTGCATACAGTGCTAGGTCCGGCCTGGCTGCCGACCCGCGTTTACCCGCATTCCGTAGCCATCAATAGGCGGCCGATGTTCGGCGCCCACGGTCCGAGGTTGGACTACGGTGCAACATCGATTGTCACACCAGTGCAGACTGATTGAACTTGGAGTCGATGTTGTATATTGAACCTGCTTGGGCAAGGCCAACGACAACCACTTTTGAGGCTGTAGAGTCTTTGCGTCTGGCAATATGTTGTCGGCTACCAGACACTCTGCTCTACGAGCGCTGCGGGCGCAGTCTTGCACAAAGTCCATCTTCGCACAGTCTCAACCCTCGTCACTCGCGCGACTTCTATCCACCCTCGCCCTCATCGAACAGAAAGATGGGAAACTCAACACGGGGTCACTAGCCGCTGTGACTGCAGGTCTGAAACTCGGAGGTTCTGTGCATGGTTTCGTGGCGGGAAAGTCTGCGAAGTCTGTGGCGCAAGAGGTGGCCAAGGTCAAAGGGTTGGAAAAGGTCATTGCGGTTGAAAACGAGGCCTACGAACGAGGACTGCCTGAGAACTGGGCGCCGCTGCTGGTGGAAAATATCAAAAAGGGAGGTTATACACATGTCATTTCATCACACTCTTCTTTTGGAAAGAGCTTGCTGCCCAGAGTGGCTGCACTGCTGGATGTGCAGCAACTCTCGGACGTCATGGGAATTGAAAGCGAGGACAGTAAGTCTAGGTCACGTTCACAGATGGTAAGCCTTGCTAACGAGTTGCAGCATTCGTCCGACCTATATATGCAGGCAATGCCATTCTGACGGTGCAAAGCACGGATCCTACGAAGTTATTGACCGTACGACAGACATCGTTCGCAGCAGCCGAGACCGAGGGCGGCTCCGCGTCTGTCGAGGATGGTGTCGACCCCAAAGCTGAGTCTCCCACGGAGTGGATATCGGAGGAACTTGCCAAGTCCGATCGACCAGAACTTGCATCTGCATCGAAGGTGGTCTCGGGCGGACGAGGCTTGAAATCTAAAGAGGAGTTTGATCGGCTGATCCCACCTTTGGCCGACGCTCTGGGCGCAGCTATCGGTGCGTCGAGAGCGGCAGTGGACAGTGGTTTTGCCGACAACAGCTTGCAAGTTGGGCAGACGGGAAAGAACGTCGCTCCGCAACTCTACCTGTGTGCAGGTATCTCGGGTGCGATCCAGCATCTGGCAGGTATGAAAGACAGCAAGGTCATTGCATGCATCAACAAGGATGCTGACGCGCCCATATTCCAAGTGGCTGACGTTGGTTTGGTTGGAGACTTGTTCGAGAAGGTGCCTGAGTTGACAGAAAAGCTCAAGGCGCAGTGATGATCGACCACCTTGTTATACAAATTATACAGATCATGGCAGTCGCAAGCGCTAGCTGTGTTCTATCATCGCGTTGACACCCTGTCGCATGAAGGCTCCTTCTTGCCAACCTCAGGAAAGGGTGAAGGCGTGCAATTAGGGTGTGGATGCGAACCCCTTTTGCAACGAGCCGGAAAAATGAATAAATGTACTTTATATTCGACTTCTTTCCTGTCGATTCTCATGTAACATTCGGCTCATGATTGGGAAAGCTGATTTCCAGCCATATGTCGAAATAAATACCTAGAGCGACACTTACTGATGCCCATGCAAGGTTTGTTCGTCACGAAAAATATTGTTGTCTCCCTCGCCCTGCGACAAAGTAAATAACACAACTCCACCCACTTCAAGTCATCAGCCTGCAATATTCGGAGATGTGTATTCCCTGACATACCCATGCCTCTGCAATCCACGATACGAGTACGAGTACGATCGTTTGATATGAAAGCCAAGCACGCCCATCTGCCCCAGTTTGGTAGTTGACCAGTATTTGGCAAGGTATTTCTCCAATCTTGACGCTTGCGTACGCAAAAGCCAATAAAGACCTCAATTGGTGACCCACGGTACTCAGGGATTGATCCCTTTATGGCGTATTTCTGCCTAGCATTCCAGGCATCTGCGACCTTACCAAGGTCTATTCTGGTTTTGTCAAATGTCCATTGGCAATCGGCACGAGCTGCTTGGTCACAAGGATCAATGGGGCTTGACATTTCGAGCGGAGCCAAGAAGAGCGTGAGTCAGAGGGCTGGGCGCTATTGTGACATTGGGCTTCGCGCCAGTCACAAGGCGGAATGCGTATATGACTGACTACTTGGTGTGTGTCTGCAGAAGTACAAAGGTAAAGGCAACCCATTTCGGAGGCCTGATATCCTGTCAGGCACACATCTTTGACCGAACGAAAAGGTAGTCTACCCACCGTCTGCATCAACCTTCTTGCACAAAAGCCACTATTCCTCACTCCCCACATCACGGCCAGGCCGCATCTCTGAAGTACAGAAAGGCTTGCTATTCGGGCGTCGTCGCCAGAACCGTTGCAGTGAAGGTCAGGAGTCATCAACAACTGTGGCCAGCAGTTCATTTAGCACAGAACCCTCACAGCTTGACAGATTTCCGAATACTCATCTCTCACCTTGTGAATCTGCATATTTGATCAGATCCAGCCGCTCAGAAAAGGCCAAAGCTCAAGACCACCAAAAGACTGACTCCTTACACCAGAGTTGAGTCTTCGAACAACGAAAGCAATGGCATCCTCCGCGAATGAGAAGGCTAGTGCACAGATCGATGTCGCTTCCATCAAAAGCACCTCCACCATGTCAAGTCTGAAGGCTCTGTTGCCTAAGAGATCGAACAAGCAAGACAAGCCTCAACCTAAGGAACAAACTCCAGAGCAAAAGGCGCTCAGGAAGGAGACCTCGGCCACTTATATGTCGATGCTGAGGTAGTTGAGCACAGGACTTCTTTGACAGCAAGGGAAGGAGCAGCGTTTGATATTCCACAAACCTGCAACAGAGGCACTGTTGGCCTCGGGATGATCGTTCGACCATACAAGTCAATACATCACAGGTGCCTCGGGCTTGCAGGAGTCTTTGGGGGCTAGTAGAATTTGGCAGTCTTCGAGGTAGAGCCTTGTCATGGGACGTTTGGTCGTGCGAAGGCACTTCTCAAGGTGAATCGGTGGCGCATTGCCCGGCATGTTTAAGCATCACCGTTTTCCGGGTGTTTGCTTCGGAAAGAGGTAACTTGAGTCTCGGAACAGGTCAGCCTTTAGGGCGCCCACCAGTATAAGTAAGCTGACACCAGCGCCCTTCCGCATCTTTGAATGAATATAAAATGAACATTCTGTCTGTTTGTCTTCCTCTCTCACCTTTGGAGTCGCAAGCGGACCCGCCTCGGAACCTTTCAAAAAGTTGGCAAACGGAGATCGCACATTCGGCCATGGTATGTCCGCAGAAACACATGAATATCGCTACATAGTGATGGTGAGCTCGGTCATACCGAATCCGCTCCGACGACCGAAGCCCTGATAGCACTTCTACTGCCCGAAGACAGCTCGAAATGGGGTTTCAAAGGTATCATATCGCATGCCAAGGTCTTGTTGGAAAGCAGCAACCAGTGCGAAACGGCGCCATACCTTACACCCACCGTTCCAGCTTGTTTCCACCACAGTCCATTTAGGGTAATGGTTACGTTCTTTCGTGATCGCTGCTACCCGGAGATATGGTTCAGGTAAGGGATCCAGGTTAGGACAAGAGGCTAAGCTCATATGATCGATTTTTACCATCGATTTCAAATCGTGAAGAAGCGGCAGTGAAGTTTGTCCCGTCGCCGCCCACGGAGCCGAATCACGATTTCCTTTGGAGCGAGGTCTAAAGACCGAAGTTATGGATCTGGGACGAAGAAAAAAGGGGATATGAATTTTATGAAAACCCCTGTGGAAATGGCTGACACATGCGACTCGGGAATCTACTGTGTTTAGGCCACCACAACAAACGTGCAGCAACCGTCAGCCAATAAAGGATGGGACCAACATGGACTGAGATTGCCCTAGAAGAACCCACTCGCAGATGCATACAGATATTCGTCCGTGTTTCTCGTTGGATGGGCCAGCGTTTCTGTACAAAAAGACTAAAAGCTCGCGCTTATCAAATGCCGAGCTGCACCTCTTTTAACGGACTCGGTACGGTTTTGCATTTACTTCCGGGTACGGATATCCCTTTTTCCTAACCTCATTAACCAGACTCTGGCATCAAGTCTTGTTTATTCTTCTTATCAAACTTACAGCTAATTGCAGGCAACTACTTCTACGTTCGACTAGACTGTACTTGTTGACCTTTTTCATCCGATCCTTCGTTTTACAGCCTTACCCGAGCGGATCGAACCACAATATTTTGCCGCCAACATGTCGACAGGACTTGGAAAGGAAGTTCCTGTCAACAATGACCCGGAATCCCAACTTCAAGAAAAAACTGGTGCAACAGACGCAGACTCACCCGCCGACCGATCGGTCACCTCTGCAGAGCAGAACGTTCAGGCCGAGCCTGCAAAACCGCCGTACAATCCATGGGCCGACCCTTCTTCCTTCCCCGATGGGGGCACTCAAGCCTGGCTCACCGTCCTAGGAGGATTTTGTTGCTTGTTTAATTCTTGGGGGTAAGTTGGGCACCTGGGTTTGATGTTGCAAACCATGTCTAACCTCATTATAGATGGATCAATTGCATTGGTAGGTTCTTTTTCCGGAAGACTATGCTATTGAAGCACGAGCTTTTCAGTCCGCCTGCGGCTCTGTTGATGCAGCTTTCTGACAATCTCCAGGTGTCTTTCAAGATTACTACATGGATGTCCCACTCCGACAGTACTCCGCAAGCACTGTCGCATGGATTCCCGCGGTCGAGACATTCTTCATGCTTGCATGTGGTCCTTTTGCTGGATACATATTCGACAATTACGGCCCAAGATACCTACTCCTGGTCGGCTCCTTTATGCACGTCTTCGGTCTCATGATGACCTCGCTCTCGACGGAGTACTACCAATTTATGCTCAGTCAGGGTGTTTGCTCGGCTATTGGAGCTTGCTTTCTCTTCTCCCCAGCTATGGCATGTATTTCAACGTGGTTCTATAAGAGGCGTGGCATGGCCATAGGCATCTGTGCGGCGGGCAGCTCCCTTGGTGGCGTCATCTTCCCTATTATTGTCAGCCACATGATCAACGAAACCGGATTCGGCTGGGCCATGCGCACCTGCGCCTTCCTCATTTTATTCAACTGCATTATCGCTATTCTGACACTTCGCTCCCGGATTCCGCCCGCCGGCCGTAAATTCGAGTTGATGGCCTTTGTCCGCCCCATGCAGGAGGTTCCTCTGCTTCTTACCACAGCAGCAGTGTTTTTCGTAAGTATTGGCACTCTACATAACCATACAGCTTGCTGACGTGTCAGTTTTACTGGGGAATGTTTCCTGTCATGAGTTTCATCACAGCCGTCGGCAACGGGCGCGGTATGTCTTTACAACTGGCTCAGTACCTGGTCTCAATCCTCAACGCTGGCTCCATCTTCGGCCGTACATTACCCGGTATTCTGGGCGACAAGATCGGACGTTTCAATGTCATGATTGCATTTTGCACCATGACTTGTATCTTCATGCTCGCCCTCTGGATACCGGCCAAGAGCAATGCTGGTCAACTGGTCTTTGCACCTCTGTTCGGCTTCAGCTCAGGCGCCGCCATCGGCTTGACTCCTGCGCTTATTGCTCAGATCTCACCTATCCGCGAGATTGGTATACGGACTGGCGCCGTCTTTGCGGCCGGCGCCATTGGTGCATTGACTGGAAGTCCTATTGGAGGTGCCTTGATCAGCCGCGACAATGGAGGGTATTTGTATATGCAGCTCTTTGGCGGCTGTTGCTGCATTGTCGGTGTCCTATTCTTCTTGGCCGCCCGTATCAACATTGCGGGTCTGGAACTCAAGAAAAAGGTGTAAATCATTCGAGGGCGATATGATTCGACCACGAGAACACATCCCATTCTGCTGTAATATTAGCCACATAATATTAGACTCCTCTTCGCAATATCACAATCAATTCCATGGTTGCCAATGCTTACTCATCATTCAAGTTCTTTTAGCGTGCCAGTGTCTGTGGACCTGCCGAACTGGATTCATTAGGCGCGGCACCTTCCGTCTAGGCATCTCGGCAATTTCAACCTCAACTCTACCATTTGTTTTTTTAACTTCGACTCTTTCATTCATTATCAACTGTTCGTTGTCTCCGGGGTCTCAGCTCATGCTATCATTTCAATCGTCCTCAATGAGTCTCTCGTTCTTCACGAAGACAAGCAAACAATATCATTCCGTTCACATTGATGACCTCCTCGGCGTCATCATGCCCCTTGTTGGCGGCGTTTTCTGACAGACAAGTCTACTCAACGTAGTCAGTGTCGCTGGAGTCGCTCACTGGCCCTTCCATCTCGTCGTCTTCCTCGTCGTCATCGAGTACCGCCTTCTCCTTGCCCTTGAGGCTCTTCTTGCCCGCATTCGCAATGCTGACCGCTTTCTCCATGTCGCCCTCCATGACGGCGGCGACCAGGGCATCGTTAGCCTTCTTCAGGCGGGAGTTCTCGGCCTCAAGGCGCTTCTTATCGTGCTTCCAATCACCGCCGGCGTACGCTGCTTCCAATCGAGCTTCCTGAACTTGCTGCTGCATCTTGACGTACGAGCGGCAACCCTGCTCAATGTCCAGGTCCCAGTCTGGTAGGTCGAGGCCGTCCAAGAAATTACCAAGGATGCGGGCGTTTGGTTCGGTCCAAAAGTCTGGCAAGTCCTTCTGTTTGGCGAACGCCTCATCGACATCGCACAAGACAACGCCAATCTTGACCATCTCACCATCAGCACGCTTGGCCATGTTGACAGTGAGCCACCACTTCTTGAACGCGACAGGGTCGAGGAAGAGACCGCGAGTATACTTGCGGATAGTTGCCTTGGTAAACTCGGTTGTCGGACCATAGATCATGACACCAGCGAACTTGGTACGAGCTGCATTGATGTTGGTACGTTTGAGCTCGAAGATGAGGCTGTCTTTGACAATTTCCTTTACGGCTTCGAGGGTGTTGCATTTGACAATGTCTGACTCAATCTCACGAGTGAAACGGCCAGCTAGCGGGGCGGCGACATGGACTTGGACAGGAAGATACTCGGGCTCGAAGGCAATAGGACCAGTGCGGCTCTTGTGTGTCTTGATGATCGCCTCTCTCTCCTCCTCTTCGATGCACTCCCAGGTGTCGTATAAAGGAAACTGAGAAATCTCGACATTGGTTGCTGGTTCATGAGTTTCAGTCTGAGGTTGAGGTTCATCCGCAGGATCAGCAACATTCATCTCATCGAATTTGCGGCGCAAGCCTTGTCCTTCTCTTCTCTTTACTCCTCCTTTAGCTCGCTGCTGTTTGTGTTTGGTACCCTTTGGAGGCATTTTGCTGATAGAGATAGGTATCTTCGAGGAGGTTTGAGAAGCCGTCTCCGTTGTTTCAGGGGGATTACAGAGAAAGAGTTGTATTCAAGTGCCAGTCTCACGAATGACAAGTCTGCCAATAGGTTGCAACGATACGACTTTATGTGGAAGTGTGGAAGAAAATATTTTGCAGAGATTGCAAGAGCGATCGTTCAGGCAGTGAGAGTGATGCTTCACTGTTGAACACTTCGACAACTACTGCCACAGCGTTCTTCTGCGGTCACCGTCTTCACTACGTTGGCTCATAACCTTGGCAAAGCAACGGACTCTGCGCAGTGACAACACTCAGGGAGGCAACCCTGGCATCACAGCCTTGTCGCCAAGCCACATCAGTGAATCGCTACAGCCCACGCTCCCGAGCAGAAACCAGTACAGCAAAAAAGGATGCCAAAAATTCCAAAAAAGAATGAGAAGGTTCCAAACATTTTGCTTTTCAAGAGAGACAACTCCTATCAGTTAAGACCGCAAGCAGCTCCACTTGGGAAAGGTTGACCACCCGAGGCAGAAGACCCTGTGGTCGATCCTAATTAACCAACCCGTCTACGAGCCAAAGGCAGGCGACAGCAGTGGGCTGGACTATAGTCAAAGTCCATTTATCCTGGGCTTGGGTCTAGCTTCGGACGAGTCCTCATAAGCTAGCCAACCTAGGCCACACAACCAGTACCATTGAATTGGTGACAGTTAATCGATACTTCGAATATATGAAGGGCATTATTCAAGTCACTTGGTCATGTGATTTGGGCGCCGACGAGCATTCCTTGGCAGTCAACCAATTTGCATTCTACCATTGAGCAAGCAGATATGTTGTGCCATGTTTGAGTGCAGCCTCAGATCCTTCGAGTCTCTCCCTTCATCGTGGTCGGAAGCTAATCGAGTATGAAACTGTGAGGATAACTTCCCTATCAGGACCACAAATTCAAGAGAAGTTGAAGGACATCGTCGTCGCCTAGTTGAAGTGGAGGGAGAAGACCTGCTGTCACCGCAAAATCATCTCCTACCCCATCGTCTGGAGCCTTGGCCCAACCGTTTCAGAGGTGGATGTAACAGCCAGCGGCAATTGGATCATGTCAAATTTTGATATGCAAGCCACGCCCATGGTCTCGCTGACAACGATTGGCTTGACCAGGGACGTCGGGACATTTCATACAGTGGCGAAAGTCGACGCGAACACGGGCAGCATGGCCTAAGAATCGAAGAGGCACCGTGGACCATTCTTCGGACGCCAGATATGTCTTGAGCACACGTTCAGTGCACTGCGCGCCAAAGTCAACCCCGGCTCCTGACTCGGAAGAGGGGTGTTATCCACAGCCACGCCATCCATGAATTGACCAAGGGCTCAACTCCACTTCCAGTTCCAGGTCGGCAAGGCCAACCAGCGAAATCGGCGTCCCACAATCCACTACGTTGTCCATGTAAACAAGCCTTTGCAAGCTTCTGCGAATACAGCCAGAAGCGTGTTATCCATGTCAGCCTTACTGGCCGGCCCGCGCGGCCCGTAGGCAGACAGGACGTCCAGGTGTTGGGCACGAACATCTTGCCTCCAATACGATCTGTTTCAGCTTCATGGCAGCACGAGCGTCGCTCCATTTGTCGCTGCACCTGTGAGCTTGCGGAATAGCCCCAAAGGGCGGTGAGCGTGGCCGCTCGCGAATCCAAATTCCACTGACCATTGTGCTGTCTAGTGTGGGCCGCGGCCAAGGTCGTTCCTTTCCAACGTGCAGGGTAAACCCAAAGGACCTTGCGAAATTTTGCAAACCTTCTTTGGGTTACTGGGAAATTTGCAAAAATGGCCTGCAAGCTGACTTAGATGACGCGTGTATGCAGGCTCTTGATCTGCGAGACTTCCACGGCTAGGCTAGCATTGAGATAGACAGGCTCGAGAGTCCAGCCTGACGCCCTCTGTTCGCACGACGCTCCATGTCGTCGGACGCTGCTCGAGGGGTGACCGAAGGGTTGCTGCTAGGTTGGGCTCAACCCCACATTGCGGTTGAGCATGTCGGGCTTTGTTCGCAGTAACATCGACATACCTCGAAGTCTGCATACATGAGCATTCGTAGCGACATCCTGCGCAGTCACCGTTCCGGCTGGAAGCAGGTGCTTCGCATTGGGCACAGTCCATTGTCATCTTGTATGGTTTGTTCTGCTTGTCACAGCACCATTCCAAGATTGGAAATTACCGTAGATGAATGCTTCACCCCCTCCATGATGCGCCTTGTTTCCTCCGGCTTCCATGCCTAACTGCGACTGACCATTTTTCTACTCTCTCGCGATGCCAGTGTTGGAACTTGGAGTTGGGAAGTGTTTTGGCAAGCTATCACCACCAGCCCTCTTGCGGGGCCGAGACATATAAATATGGCATTACTCGACATCCTGGGCGAACAACAGTTCTACCATCCTTCTCTCGACCTCAGCAGCATCAGAAGAGCTCACAAGGCTCAGGGACACCACGACTTTTCTACTCCACTGAGGGTGCATCATTCACCTGTGAGTATAGAGCGTTACAATGTGCCTATGCACGCACTGCACGGTCGTTGACGGAATGCAAGGATCACCCTGCTCGAGGCAGTGCTCATCATGGCCAGTGGCCATCGGTCCATCCACCAAGGGCGGTCATCCTCTGGATCCAGACTAGGCCCCAAGATCAAGAAGTTTGTGCACCAAACTGGCCAGAAAAGAGGTTACAAGAACTGTATACAGTGCCACCTTGCCAAAAGAGAGGTGGGTGAACATCTGTACCGATCCGACCATGGCTTACCGTTGACTCGATGCATAGTGTGTCGCAGTGCCTGGTCGCAAGTGCCAGGCATGCCAGAGGACGAAAACAGAGTGCAGCCTCGTGATGGACGTCCCACCTGCTGGTCGTCCAGAGCAAGAGACTCCAGCTTTGCAGAGCTCCAGTGGAACTCAGCTGGATATTGACCATGGTCAGCCAATATCTTCACAGGCCCACGGCATCTCGACCGATGCCGGCACTTCTACAAGTGTGCCGCATCCTGTCAATGTACAACATGAGGACTCGTACGTTCATGAATGATTGGGACGCGCCTGCGGAAACTGACCCTCGCAGATCCGAGCTGGCATTCTGGTCAAGCACGTATGATATCTCAACTATTCAACAGTTGCAGTACTGGCCGACCTATCAGGAGTCACGCCACCTCGGCAGCACACTTCCAACGTGTAGCTCTGACGACGTGTGGTCTCTCCCGCGGGCGGCGCCGCAATCTGGCTTTGTCCGAGATGGAGAAAGTGCGGCTACATCAAAAGATAATGGCCGAACCTATCACCTGCCAATTCACCATAATGAGAATGCAGACCACAGCCAAACGCCGGATCAAAGACATGGTAGTGGCCAATCTGATACTAACGAAAAGGCCGAGTACTGATCAGGCATCAGACATTCGGAAGTCGGCGGAATGAATGCAAATAAGTCGTAAAGGCGTCCTTCAACGGGATGTCTCTTCAAAAGACAGATATTGTGAAGCTGGACAATCAACACCAGCAAGGAGTCAATGAGGCACGGTGTCTAATAGCAGCTCAGCTGATAAGTGGACTCTCTCACTGATAGAAGTCAATTCAATATATTCTCGCACATTTTGTGAGACTGATGTCGAGTGAGACACGCTTGACGAATGCTATATTGCGAGTTCGATGACTTTCGAACAGGAATGCAATGGCGTAGTACTCCAAGGCCCTTTCACTCGGAGCGGTATGTTTACTGTGACACTGTCCGACCGGCTGTTCAATCGAGGGGATTATTCGAGCTTCCCGTCTTCTTCTGGTGCTGAACGCCGAACACGCTGGTCGGGTGACGGTGAAGATGGGTCAGGGCAAGCCGAATTGGGTTCGACAGGCGTTCGACGTCAAAGGTTGGAACATACCTTGCTGCTCACTATTTTGTGCCGTGGTTGCTGGACACGCCAAATGGCGCCAAGGCGTTCATCGCCATAAGGTCTGCTGCTGGATGTATCAGGCGAGGGTGCATCGCAAACACGGGATACACGATTAGTAAGAAGGCGCAGATGGGTGGAATATCTGAATAAATAGTATGGCGAGGCTGGATTGGTCAGCCTTGCGGTTCATCCTGGGGCGGTCAAGACGGGGATGGCTGTGGGGAACACGCCGGAAGAACTCTTGCCATGTGAGTGTCCTTCACGTTCCAACGATCGTATGTTACCACCTATTGGGCCTAGTCGTGGTGAAGAACGGATCTTGCCATGCATTCCACATAAACAATCAAAATGAACTGGTCATTCGGAAAAGAGATAGACGATCTCACTTCACAGATCTGACAGACGAGGTTGCGATCTGTGTGCGCTGTTTCTGAGTTAAGCCCCCAATTCTGCAATATTAGCTGCCTAAGCGGCGAGCTTATCTGTGCCACATGGGATATGGATGAGTTGATGTCCACGAAGAAACATATTGTCGATAGGGATCTATCGAATGTTGGCTCCATTGACAGAATATTATCGAGTGGCGATAAGTGGACCTTGACTGGTCGCCGTCGGCTTAGGTATAGGTTCTAAGGGTGCCAATCCGGAAAAAGAAGTTGTCAACTGGGATCTTCCAATGGCGATTGCGGGGACTTTGTCACGAACAGCGCATCAAAGAAGATCATGATGCAGGTACCAACCAAAATCTGCCACTCATCAGTGATACTCATACACCATCCAAACCACCAGCGCTGCGACCTGCATTTTGTCCACAGTGGCCAGTGTCAAAAATAGAGTCCAATGCCCACAAGATCAGCATCCTCCGAAGAAAAAGAAGGGTCTGGATGTTACACGCTCCCGTTTCCTCTTCTGCAGGTCTGGCTTTCTTTTGCCTCTCACAAAAAACAATATGCAGTATACCATACGATATTATTCTATCAAAACCTCATGTTTACGCAGAGATCGGGGAACAGATTTTTATGACGACTTAGCTCGGCTAACACAACAATCTCAAACAGTACGGAGGCGTGCGCCAAAAAAGCTGACCCCTACTTTTTCGAAAGACAGAGCTAACTCAAATGACGACAGATTTATGAAGGCTTTAGTTAGTTAATGCCTATGATCGCCTAGAGGGATACCTAATCGAGTCAACCTAGAAATTATTCTTAGGGCTGTTGTGACGGTAACCATGCCGCGATCTTTAGGCATCCAGCGCTTATAGTCGCTTATAGCTATACCTAAGTAAGACGAGAATAGAGGCTATACCTAGAGAGGCTCTAGGTGATGTGCTGAGCCTGTTGTCGCAGCAATATATTAAACCCTACTCGTCTTTTGAATTCTTGTCATTCCTTCTGGGATCGGGTCAGCATTTTTGGCGCACGCCTCCGTATGATGTTAACGGAGCAGATCTCTAACCTGATGACGAACAATAATCGACGAGCCATTATTCGTGTCAGGTTTTCCCACGTTTCATCCGCGAGTAAGGGAAAGTCCACTTGACACCAAAAATGACGTTGTGAGAGACCTAAACGAGCGAAAATCAGAAACCAGACACGCCAGAGATGTGTTGAGGGCGTTGTGGGCGTGGTGGACGTGGCAGGCCACCCTGGTTGATTGGCCTTTATTGGTTTGGTTTGAGGCGGGCTCGACACTTGGCGGAGCGGGAATGTCTCAGCATCCTTTGCATCAGGTCTCATCCAGAAGCAAACAGAAGAACGGGAAAGGGAATATAGACAGCACAAGTGATGCTTGGAGATAAGTATACAGCCGTTAAGGGACAAGAGATAGGAACAGCTGAATTGTACCACAGTAGAATAGAAGCAAACCGGAGGGCTCATAATGGATAAATTTTGACTCTTCGATACTCCTCCAGTCAAGCCCGATCTGCCGCCAGTACCGGTTAGCGAGGCTCCGGTGGCTTACCAGGGCTTGAGAAAGAGAGACCGGCCATGCATCGGTTTCGTTTTAGGGAGTAGTTTAATCGGCTCGCCTCGCCACCTAGATTTCTTAGGAAGGTCAGCAGCCCCGATTACAAGTTCACCAGGTTCACCTTCACTGTTAAAGAAGCTGGAGCTCTCACATGCCATATGCATTGACTTTGAACTCTACTTGCACATATCCGCTCACACACATACACAACATTTTTCCAACCACTGGCCATCCACCACCTCAAGTACTGTAGCACCACAGTAAAACTGCCGCTGCACGCTCGGGCCTTGTGTCAGTGGTCGGTATCACTCAATCGTCAGCCTTTTTCGCCTGCACCCGCTCAGTGCCCCATCCGTGCTCACCAGTCACACCAGTCAACCACCAGAAAAAACCTCCCGGAACACTAAAGCCGCTCAGCACACTGCCACACATCTTCAGGCACCTTACTCTTCTTTTTCTCACCTCACTCACTCACACAAAATCTGACAATCTCTTGATCCTCTTTCCGACTCTCTCCTTTGACCTCTCGAACGATTCTCAGTCACTCACTACTTGCTAAAGTACCACCTTCGCTTCAGTCACAATGTTGGGCCTACGAAGAGCATTCGTTTTCTGCACGGCGATTTTGGGTGCCTTGAGCGCACAACATACACAAGAGGATGATAATGGATTGGTCAATTGGGAGTCGTTTCATGCTCTGCTCGAGACTGTCGATCCGGCTGCTCTACACTCGGTCCTGCACCAACTATCTCCAAAGTTCCAGGACGGCGTCTTCAGCAAGGACCGTGCGGCCATTGAGCATGTGCACTCCGAAAACCCCGTCATTGCAAGCAAGCTTGTTCATCTAGCAAAAAAGAGACAAGTCAGCAATTCCACCACCACTGCCACTCCTGCCACCACCACCGCTCTCACGCCCGTTGAAAGCAGTGCAGCAGCAGAGTCAAAATCTCAAGCTGCGAGCATATCCTCCGTTCTATCCTCCGAAATCCTCGCCTCTACCGTACCGGGTGCGACCACCATTACAGTTGCACCTTCCACGCCTCTTTCTGCGACGGCAATCAAAACGACCAATGGTGCCGTTGTCTACAGCACATTCGGGGGTGGTGTCGTGACGCTTACCTCCTCTGCCGTGGGCGTCCGATTCACTCCAAGCACCTCAACCCATCTATACTACACTACCGCCGCCGATGGGAGCGTAGAAACACAAACATCGGTGGTCGTTGTGAATGCTCCAGTGACTGGAACGGATGCTTCTGCCGAAGGAGCAGCGGCGACCACGAGCAGCAATCCCTCACTACAGAATGGTGCCTCCTCGAACAAGGTCGGAGGTCTCCTGATAGCTCTGGGCTTGGGAGCTTGCCTCTTTGCTTTGTAAACAGAGTTACACGGACATGATTTTTTTTCGGCACGCATAACGACGAAACGGCTCAGCATTTCTCTCTTTCTTGCAATCTGCGACGGGCATAGCTTCTGGCGTTCTCAAATCACTTACCTGTGATGTGTTGGTGGCCCTTTTTGGCTATAATGGCAACAGATATGTACATGAGCGGGGGGTTTTTTTTTTGGAAAAAATGGACAGGATAGTAGAACAAGCCGACAAGTTGATGGCAGTATAGGATGAAAACGGTATTGGTGGTTGAGGCTGCAGTTCCTGGCGGCATGGACATAATCATGGTTGTCTTGGTCGAGACAACAACCTCAATCCAACACTTCAAGCTCTGATATGTCGCAATGCTCTTGTTCCATTTTACCTGCGTGAATTTGATATCCATTAGCTCACGTGCTCATTTCCAGTGGCTGTCATTGTGGTCGACTTCATTGATCATCGATATTGTGTGAGCAATCCGAGATTTTCTTGGTATGCGATTCTGATTGCCTTTTCCGGAGTACTTGGACGAAACGAGGTCTGTCGCAAGACCAAACATCAGAAGCAAGAAATCCTTTGCTATGACGGAAAACTGTGCCCACAAGATGCCACACGAGCAACCAAGAGACGAGAAATGATCAATCCAAGCCCGCTTGGCCTTCTATGGACTCTTTATATCATCGCAGAGATGTTATGTTTGATTGGGTGTGGAGCTTCGTCGACTCCTGAAGCAGAAGTCAACTTTGTCTCGTCTACCAAGTCTTTAATTTAAACAGGCGGGATTTGAGCACTGCATCTATCCAAACACCAACAAAATGGACGAATGTGAGTGGTGGAAGAGGCCAGTTTTGTGAAACAAGCATCTGTGAGAGTGTGGCAGTGCAATTGTTTGGAGATTTGCTTTTGACAGCGGCGGAGAATTTGATGGGCATTGATGGGCTTGGATGGGCGTCTCCTCCTATGTCTGGAGAGATGAGCGTTCGAGGGATTCAGGAGCGTTGTTCTGTTACTCCATAGTATCTTCCCAGTGATAATCAAGTCGAAAAGAAGAGTGGTAAGGAGTACGCGTCAACTTTGTCGGAACTCATGAGGCAAAATGCCCGATGGTCTGGGTGAAACTTTGCCCAATGGGTTGAAGCCAGCCCCATATTCATACGGCGAGGGTGTTGTGGAGGCACCAACAGGGTCTTGGACTCTTGGGATTGATGATTTGCAGGGGTCATGGACTCATCTGTTGACAGGCCGAGAATCTTGCACGGAGCAGCGCGTGCCTTGCCATGCATTGCACCGACTTTCCAACACCCTTTTTTCTGCCATTGAATCCTGTATAATCCTGCCATCTTCAACCTCCTGTCTTTGTTAACTATCCCCTCGTTCTTGAATATTGAAAAATAGAGCAGTCACCATTCTTTTTGTGTGTCGCTCCTACCTTCGCTGTTTAATACCAATCTTCTGTTGAGCATCCTCACTCACTTGGATCTCGACTCCCCTTCAACTTTACTCTTCGCACTAAACGCGCCCATTACTATTCGCCCCGTGCTTCAATTGAGCTCAATACTTCAGCGAAAGGATCGTTATCTTGACAGTTACCCAATAACCCAACATGCGTACCTCAACTCTCGCTACCCTCGCCTTGAGCGCTGCAACTGCTTCGGCAAGCCTTACTGCCGTCACTGTCAAGGGAAATGGTGTGTGCTCAAGTCCTTGTCGTTCAATTGCATTCTCCTGACGCTTTGTACAGCTTTCTTTGCCGGTAGCAACCGATTTTACATCCGTGGTGTCGATTACCAACCCGGCGGTTCCTCTGACGTGGCTGATCCTATCGCCGACGAAGCTGGCTGCACAAGAGATATTGCCGAGTTCAAGAAGCTGGGTATCAACACTGTTCGTGTCTATACTGTCGACAACACGGCAAACCATGACGCGTGCATGAACGCCTTGGCAGATGCTGGCATCTACCTGGTGTTGGACGTGAACACTCCCAAATACTCCTTGAACCGAGCAGACCCAAATCCTTCGTACAATGCCGTCTACCTACAGAGTCTCTTCGCCACCGTCGACTCTTTCGCCAACTACACAAACACTTTGGCCTTCTTCTCCGGTAACGAAGTCATCAATGACCCTGCATCTTCTGCAGCTGCTCCCTACGTCAAGGCTGTCACTCGTGACCTCCGACAATACATCCGTACACGGGGTTACCGAACCATTCCTGTCGGTTATTCGGCAGCCGATGTGAGCGAAAACCGTTTGGAGATGGCCGAATACATGAACTGTGGCACCAGCGACGAACGATCTGATTTCTTTGCATTCAACGATTATTCTTGGTGCGATCCATCCTCCTTCACTCAGTCCGGTTGGGACCAGAAGGTTAAGAACTTTACTGGCTATGGCATTCCGCTCTTCCTTTCCGAATACGGCTGCAACACAAACACTCGTACATTCGAGGAGGTCAAATCTCTGTACAGCACAGACATGACTGGCGTTTACTCTGGTGGTCTGGTTTATGAATATTCTCAAGAAGATTCTAACTATGGTCTGGTTGAGATCAACGGAAACAGCGTCACTGAACTGGCAGACTTTACTGCCCTACAGTCTCAATTCTCCGGAACCGCAAACCCGACTGGTGACGGCAACTACAACTCGACTGGTGGTGCTTCCGGCTGCCCTGCCTATTCGTCTCCCAACTGGCTTGTCATGAACGATTCTCTCCCAGCCATTCCTGACGGTGCCACGAAG
This sequence comes from Exophiala sideris, assembly GCA_000835395.1. Taxonomy (NCBI): domain Eukaryota; kingdom Fungi; phylum Ascomycota; class Eurotiomycetes; order Chaetothyriales; family Herpotrichiellaceae; genus Exophiala; species Exophiala sideris. Next base: position 7,660,921 of record KN846952.1, on the reverse strand, counting down.
TACATGAGTTCAGGCGCCGGTACCGGTCCTGGTCTCACTGGTGATGGTTCTCAGAATGCTGGTGGTGCTTCCACTGGTACTGCCTCTGCTGGTAGTGGCTCGGCTACCGCGACTTCTTCTAGTGGCTCTAGCACCAGCACTCACAAGAGTGCCGCTATGGCCATGACTGCTCCAGAATGGTCATTCGCGCCTATGATTTGTGGCGCTGTAGTGATCATGTCGACATTCTTTGGCGCTACCTTGTTGTAAGATGGAAACAAAAGTGATTGTACAGTCGAACGAGTACATACATTGAGATCCTGCATTTGCTTTGGTTGAATCAGAGACCAACGAGGACATGGTTGACTTTTGTTGGTCTGGACAATTTGCACTTTGGGAGGAAGACTTGGTGGCGTTATCACACAAGTCATGATATGACATTCGGTTTTCTTATGCAATAGACTTGCCTTTAAACCAATACAATCAAATTAATGGATCAAGCACACGTTGAGAAATCCTTCACCGACTGTGACCCTACTTCATTCATCATCGAGGCGTCAGGCACACGACTGAGAGCTTTGCTAATGTCTGTGATGTCCTATGGTGTTCGTCTTGCAATGCGTTTCCAGCGCAATTCTCACATCTCGATGCTATCCTTCCGACTTGCTCATCGGCTGAGATGACTCGTCATAATCATGGCCGGTGACATTCTCAAGACTCTCGGCCACCATCTCTCACCCAAATCATGCTTCAGTCTGTCCAGAACGAAATCCTTTCGTGTACTGCCATTTGGGTGTTCTGGTTCCTCTCCGCCATCACCCACCTATTCGACAACACCAGTAGGTGTTGGTGGCCGGAAATTCGACTGTCGTAGGAGCCCATTCGAGCCATACCCTGTGGTCTTCTGGCGACGCTGTTGGTCTTTTAATAAACTGTCATATCAGGAGTCAACCAGGCGATGAGTCCGGTGCTCATTTCAACACCTCCCCCTCCATAATAGTCTTCAAACTGATCTTTGCGCCCAACAAATCCCAAGGCCCATCAAACCACACCGTCGTCACGGCTCCCCCTTTTTTCGGGACGCTCAATGTGAGAAGCCGTCCTTCGCCGTCAAACTCGACGCCTTCGTCGCGTAGGAGACGGAGTTTGATACTCTGATTCACGCCCGAAGGTGCTTTCGTCCATTCGCCCTTGAAACCGCCTATGTATCCGTCTGATGCGATCACGCGATGGCACGGAACGTCAGGGGCGTATGGATTATTGCGTAGGGCGCCGCCAATGGCGCGGGGAGATGTCGCTAGGGCTTTGGCGATGTGGGCGTATGTGGTTACGCGGCCGGGTGGGATGGAGAGGAGGTATGTGTAGACACGCTGTGAGGGATCATGTTAGTATGGGGGTTGGATCGGAGGGGAAAGTGGCAGACGGACTTCTTGGAATTCGGTGACGGGCATAGTCGAGAGTGTAAGTAGAAAGTGATCTCGGTGAGCAGACAGGGAGGTTTGAAGTGAGTGGTAGGCGACGACGTCTCGAGTTGAGAGATTATTGAAGATTGGCGTTGAAATGGATTGAGGTGAATGGGATAAGGAGGGCTTGTATATAGACGTCAAAAGATGCCAAACTCAGGGATCTGGATTGCGCGATATAGTGAAATGTAAGGTAGGCATGGATGTCAAAGTAGCCTATCGTCAGTACGGCGTCTAGGGCGAAGGCGGTCAATGTCACGCATGATGTGAGTGACGGCATTCCCCGTCAATACAGTATACCTCTAGATCCGCGGTGGGTATTGTCAGCAATGTCGGGAAAGTCGATGAAAGAACCTCCAGTTGAAGAGAAAGGGGGGATGAATATTCAAAGACGACAAGGCACACGCAATGATTGGTCACTTTGACAGCAAGTGAGAAGAACCACCAATCAACCACTCACTCCAGGGTCGAATACATGTTTCATCATCTTTAACGTTCACCCAGAAATACTCCCACCGCCGTCTTATCATGTTGCCCAAGGATCGTGTCCAGCAGCTCGACATTGATTCCCGCAAGGGTTGCGACGCCATTTTCAATGCCAACTTCCTTGAGGACATTCCCGAGGCACTCTTACAATGGGGTTGTTCCCGCGTCCTGCTCGTGGCCAGTAAAAGCCTGGCCTCGAACACCGACAGAATCTCTGCGCTTCAGTCAACCCTGAACTCTAAACTAGTGCATACGAAGCTTGGAGTTGGTAGCCACTCACCTTATGCCGACGTTCGCGATATTGGCATGCACATCCAACAGCTTCAGATTGACTGCGTGGTCAGCATTGGGAGCTGCTCCTATAGCGATGCCAGTAAAATCGCGTGTCTCCTAGCCGCGAATCTCGAACCTGGATTTGGGCTAGACGACATGGAAGCACTTGTTGACAAGCATCGAGGAATCGCAGATCACAAGGATGGTAGGCCACTTGCACCCCGAAAGTGCCGCTTAATAACAGTGCCGACGAGCTTATCGGCCTCTGAATGGAACGCCATCAGTTCGGCCGTCAACAGTTAAGGAAAGAAGCAGCACTTCGGTCATTGGGACCAAGGTCAGCCAGATTTGATTCTGTTGGACCCCGAGCTGGCCAGTACCAGCCCGGAGAGGTTATGGTTGAGTAGTGGTATACGGTGCGTGGATCACTGCGTCGAAATACTTTGCAACCCAAAATCTGGGGAGAAGGGATATGAGGGCGTGCAGGTGCATGCTGAGAAAGGATTGCGCTGTATGATCACCGGTTTGACCGAGTACAAACATGCGAAGAACAAGAAAGAGGCCAGTCAAGAGGATAATGAGTTACTACTGAAGGGCATCTCCGAATGTCAATACGGCTCAAGAGAAGCGCTGACGGGTTTGTTGGTCTGGAGGGTCCCTATGGGCCCGAGTCATGCTATAGGACATCAGGTATGAGAGAAACCAAACCCTCCAGATTCATCGATGCCTGGCTGACCGCGAGATATAGCTTGGTTCAGTCGCGCACGTCATGCACGGGGTAAGTCACAAACAGCCTGCCCCTTAGCGAACCTAACTAATCATCTGACTTGCGCAATGTGAAGATCACAAGCTGCATCATGCTTGCACCAGTTTTGCGCTGGCAAGCAGCTCATCTCAGTCATCCCCACTACAAGAAGGCCCAGGCCAGGATTCTTGATATCTTCAACGAGACCTTGGGGTGGCAAGAGACTTCTGCCGCGGATGCTATTGAGAGATTTGTGATGACTCTTGGTCTCCCCACAACGCTGCAGGAGGTCAATGTCACATCCGATGAGCAAGTCAGAGAAATCGCCGAAAAGACCATGACAGATGTCTGGGGTGGTGGGAATAGGCAAATGGAATTCGATGATGTGATGGAAGTGTTGAAGAGCGCACGGGGATAGTTGACTAACTTGAGATGGCCAACTACGAGGTGTTTGGGGTATAGGCATGGCGTTGAGGCTGTCAGTATAAATAATGAAATCCTTCATTTCAAGCTAGAAGGTGATGATGGAGTAATCTATTTCAATGACTGACGTCCACTTCCCTTCCAGACACGATGTCCTCCCGAGACACTCACGGCGACTCAGCCAACTCAAACAAAACAATCGTCTCGCAGAAGTTAGCCTTGTTCACGGAATAAGGCACGACATCCGACCCCATATAATCAATCATGAACTGTGAACCCTTAGTACTCAAGGCCCACAGATAAATATCCGTGCAATTCTCAATCTCGACCATACGCTGCTGACAGCTTTCGGTGCCCAAACACGCCGCTGTATTCCAGTTCTCGAAGAAATTGTACAAGCCAGCCCCATACATGAAGATGGATGACGAATTGATCATCCGCAGTCCCCATGTCCGAGGACAATTGTTCGCCGAGGATGCGCAGTCCGCCCATGTGGGATCGTGCCACGACGCGTTTGGATAGAAGTTTGTGTTCAGCGCGTTCGGATTGCCTTGATAATACGCGGTTTCTTGTTGGATGTGGCCCATAAAGACGTTACTTGAGTTGACGAATTCGTAGTTGAACATGGCCGAGTGCTCGAATGCTGTACCATACAGCCACACTGGTCCTTCTTGACTTTCGGACAGGAAGCCCCTGGAAAAGGTCAGCGAGTTCGCCTAAGATGTGGCATGGCATAGCCTGGCCACCAGAATCAAGGCTTGGACTTACCCTTTGTTGAAGATGGTGATTTGGTCACGCGTGCCCATGTCCAACTCGTGATCGGCCACCCACCCCCAAGTATTCTCAAAGTAGCCATTTGCTTGGGGCGTGACGTGTAACAGCAGGAATGCGCCAACACAATTCGTCAGATAGGGGCTTCCCGAAGTAACTGTCGCTGTGCTCTTGATGCACGTATCCTGTTGTAGATTCGTCCCAGCAGACCCGCCAATGCGCCAGTGAACGTCCCACATTCCAGCGTAGCCTCCAGACACGGCGTTGATGTTCCATTGCACGATAATGGCGCCGGCACATGGTCCCCTAACCTCGAAGACGAGGTCCGACATCTCAACCGAGCCCGTGTCACCAGGGTTGCCGACCTGCCACATTGGCACCGGATTGGACTGGTCACCGAAGAACGAACCCGTAGCCATGATGATGGGCAGACACTCGCCCGTGATTTTCAAGTCTTTTGGCACAAATACTGTAGAAGTCACAATATATGCGCCTTTGTCAAAGTAGACTACTTGACCGGTTGAACTGGCCTCATTGAATAGTGCTTGCATTTTGGCGGTGTCATCTTGGATTCCATCACCGGCGAGCCCGTAAGCTTTCGCGCTTATAAAGTCGCTCGCCCAAGAGAGTGTCTCGTATTGGGGCCTGGATCGAGTGATGTACTGGCCGGTACTGGGATCTACCAGGTTTGACGGGCGTGGCACGGGCGCCAGTTGCCTTTGAATTGTTGTTTCCTGGGCGGTGTAGGCCGTTTGGCTGCTATTAGCGTAGCTACACGAGGTGCCATTGAAAGATTGTCCATCAAGTGCCTGGCCAGCGGTGGTCCAAGCATTGCCTTGGGCATACAAGCCAATGTACTGACCACCGTCAAGAATGACTCTTGCTTGAGTGCCACCCGCAGCGGAGATGGCAGATTGACTTCCGGTGAAATCGACATTCTCGAGAACTAGTGTACCGGCGGCCTGCGGAGAGCTGTAGCCCGGAGCATACGGTGTGATGATGCCTTGCGTCGCAGAAATGACGCTGTCCAACACGACGACGGAACCAGTGGCCTGGTTTGAGAAGCCCCCATTCGTCATGTCGATACCTATACCACAATTTTGGATATTGACCTGAGTAAAGGTCCACAGCCAGTCAAAGTTCATCTTGATGGCCGTGGCGCAGCCGTCGAATGAGAGACCCCGAGTCGTGAACTGCTGATTCCCCAGGTACATTCCAAGATAACCGCCTGTAACTGTCACGTCGGAAAAGAAGCCACCGGAGCCGTTCTCCATGTATACGCCTTGCTGCGCATTGTTAACGACGTCCTGGTCGACCATGTTGATGACGATATTCTGCAAACTCGTCGCCTGGGCCACCTGCCAGTGTATGCCGGCAGTTTGCAACGGAGCCTGAGTCATGTCGATGATGAAGTTGCGGATCTGCCTGTAGAAGTTATTTTGGTTGGCGTACCACTCATTTCCACTGCCACTGGGTATATATATATTTGCGTCCATGACAGCTATACCGACGATATTCGTGAAGTTGGAGTTCACTGCAATCTTAGGGGGCGAGACTGCATCTCCCACCATTTGAGTGAAGTAGTACATCACCAGGGGCTTGGAGACGTTGTATGTCCCCGGTGGGAAGTACACCAGAGCTGGTGTGGTCGTCTGGGATTGACAGAATGACCCGTTGACCGAGTTTCCGCCACCACAGCGGTTCCCATACGCGATTGCTGCGTTGATAGCGTCCGAGTCGTCGTGTATGCCATCTCCTACGAACGATAGTCAGAGATGGCGCGGTGTCTTCTTTTATGGTGGCGACCTACCGCGAGCCCCATAGTCCTTGACATTGCGAAAGACAGGATACGTTGTATCTGGGTTAAATGCGACTGTACCAACATCCGGTTTATTTGCGAGCCAGTATGTGGATTGAGCGGTTGAAGAAGCTATGAATGAGGTTGCATACAGCACCAAAGCTGTATATGAGAACCGCATCTCTGCTGAAAACTCGTAGCCAGGCGGCGTAGATGTAGCCTTGCAGAGCCTGAGTCGTGGTGTTTGCTGTATGTCGCGAAGATATAATCGAGTAATTCTCGAAACGCGCGTCCAGATAGACCTGGTCTGTGACGCGAAGTATGGCACATTTTGATAACCTGGAATGTTGACTTGGCAGGAATGTCTGAGACAATCTCCCTTCGAGTAGAAAATGGCTTCCAACCACGCAATTCCAGGTAGGACAACCCCAGGCGTGCACAGTTATCCGCAAGAAGCAGTTTGGCCGCTGGTAAAAATGAGATATTCAACTTTTCTCACCGCTTTGAGCCTTTTCGTCCTAGGCACAAGTGCGTTAACCATCGACAAGAGGCAAGATAGGTCAGTCCGGAAGAAGACACGTGAGGTCATGCCGACTGACTGGCTATACAGTTCCAGTGCTGGAAACCCAACAGATGGAAATGTCTCTGGCGTAACTGCAGTCAATTCCACCACATCAGGGAACCAGACTGCAGGCGACCCCCTCTGCAAACAATGTCCTCTGGATACTGGTATATGTTGTGTCGACGCATGTCAAAGTGATGGACACTGCCCTCAGGCAGATATCGAGAACGCTGGCTGGACCGTAGGTTTTCACTTTGTCAAGAGGCTACGCCGAAGAGCAAGAGCCTTTGGGGTTGTCCACTTTCTCTGCCAGCACAAGTTTCTGACGACTTCCAGATCAACGGCGTGAAAATCACAGCACAGAAACGACATCGTTCACGACCTCTTTTCGATTGATTGAAAGAAAGGCATACCTGCAATAGGACGCCTCCGTGCGATCGGGATTCGGATCCCAGACAAACGTGCCTATCAAAAACATCTCAGAGGTCCGACGCCGGATTGATGAATATTGTTTTCCTGTATATTGTTAGCGTGGCCAACATCTGCATTGTGTTGCCTGAGAAAGGCAAGTCTTGTATTCTGATATGCTTCAAGGTTGAATGAGAGGTCTGTTTCATAGTACAACAGCACGCATGAATAATCATCATTATGCTATTTCTTTTGGTCAACAAGCCGACTCCCAACACCCAGCTCGATCGTTAGAGGTCAGCAATCGCAAACCTCCCCGCTAACTGCAAGGTGACATTATTATACAGCTCGACCAAAAGGACCACTTTGATGACGGCATTCGTGGCAATTCCGAGGATGGGCAATCAGTTGTCGTATGCTTCCTTGATTTGCTTTTCGTAGTGAGCCTGAATCTTCTTTCTTTGTACTTTCTGCGCAGGAGAAATGAAACCCTGGGCGAAAGTTAGTCAAATTTGTCAGCAAGGGTTGCAAGAGACCTACGTTTTGTGGAGTCCATTCTTCGTCTGCCAGGACTATTCCATCCACGATCTCGATGCCAGCAAGACCTGCTTCGCGTCCAGCTTTCTGAATTTCCTTGAGGACGATGCCATTGAGTTTCTTGTCGTGTACCATTTCCTCCACGGACTCTCCCTTGATACCATTTGCTGCTGCAACTTTCTGCAACGCCGCCTCGACCGGCACAATGATAGCAATGGGCTTGGCCTTGTCCTGTGCAGCGAATACGCAGATGTTTCCGACAATAGGTGCCGTACGGTAAGCCGACTCCAACTTTTCGAGAGCAATGTATTCACCGTTCAATGTCTTGACCAAGTTCTTCTTGCGGTCGATGATCTTCAGGTGACCGTTGGCATTGAATTCTCCTATGTCGCCCGTCTTGAACCAACCGTCGGCGGTGATGGAGTCTTTGGTCTCCTGCTCATTTTCCCAATAGCCTTCGGTTACGGAAGGACCCCTGATCCAGATTTCACCTTGAGGCGGGTTATTTTTCGCGAAATAACCAGCATCCGGGAAATCGACCAATTTGATCTCGATGGAGCCTGGTATATCGCCCAACGCGGTAGGGTCCCAGGCCAGGGGATCTTGAATAGCTCCCATGGCGGAAGTCTCTGTGAGGCCATAACCGGAGATCATAGGTGTGACGGCGTAGCTGATGAACTTGACAGTTTCCTGCGATATGGGACCACCACCATTGAAAGCAATACGGAGACGGCCACCAGTCGCATCCTTCAGTTTCTTAAAGACGACAGCGTCAAGGATGCCCGATCCTGGAAGGCCGGCACCAAGGAGCATTTGCTTCATATAAAATGCTCCCCAAAACATGTTCTTGACCACAAAAGAGCTGCTGTTTATCTTTGCAAGGATACCCTTCTTGACACTTTCCCACACAGCAGGCACTCCGATGAGAACTGTTGGTTGGAACTCCCGGATGTCACCTTTGCAGTTCCGCACGGAGGTGTCTGATAGGGTCTTCGGATTGCCGTAACCCATGGTGCCGCCCCAAAACATGCAAACGTTCTCGAACATGTATTCAAAGATGTGAGATTGAGGCAGATAGGTGAGCAATGCATCAGCAGGTCCGATGTATGGGCTGACTACGCTCTGAACCCCCGCCATTGCTGCCACCACAGCCTTGTGCTTGATCGTGACACCCTTTGGCGGACCCGTAGAGCCAGAAGTGTACATGATGCAAGCCAAATCTTCTGGAGAAGGCGGCACAGGTTCGACGGGGTTATCTGAGCCGGATTTCCTCAGCTCTTCAATGCCAATGATGTTGATGTCTGGGAACTCTGATTTGAACTTTTGTAGATCTGCGTCCTTGATTTCAGGCTGATCGTTGAAAATGACAGATTTGATGCTCTTGGCGTCCTTCAGGACTTTCATCAAAGTGGGAATCAGGTTGGGGTCCAGGAAGATGGCGACGGAGCCCGTTTGAACGAGAGAATGCCTCAGGCCTTCCTCTCCGAGAGAATCGTAGGCAGTAACGATAGGGACCGATTGTGATGCTGCCGCATGCGACATCGCGAGCCAGTGTGCACTTGATGTGTCAGAAGACGCCGACTGCAGGCAGGGATGACTTACCTCGTAGCACCGTAGAGATGTATCTTATCATTCTTCGAGATCCCCAGGTGGCGCAAACCAGAACCGCAATCATGTGCCAATTTCTCATATTCGATGAAACTCATGTATTCGTAGCCGCTGAGCTCGAAGTAAGTCCATTTCTTGTCCACCTCTTGTTCCTGGCCATCGACGATCTTCTTGACCTTTTTGTTTTCGGTGTGAGTCTTGATGATTCTCCTTGTCCCAATAGCTTTGGCATTTCCAAATTTTGCTGCAGCTCTTTTCAGGTTGTCATAGACGGTCTTGACGTCGTCTGACGGCAGCACGATGAGCTTGTCTTTGGCTAATGGGTTTCGTCTCGGTATAGTCTCGCCTTCTACTGGCTCATAGCCGGAGGCGTTCACAGAGAAGGGCGGCCTCTTGACTCGCTGAGGTTGCACATAGCCATCGACTCGTGGCCGGTCATCATTCTGTAAGGACATTTTCGATGAGGATCACAGGAGGTTCGGAGCTTTGGAGACTGTAGACAGAAGATGTGATAGCAGTGGGAGGCGTGAGAATGCGGAGTTCGAGAGTTGAAACTGTTGAGTAACCAGGCAGGGGGAGGTAGTCCGCACTGTTATCTCGTATTGACGAGGGTGTAGCAAGGAAGACGGAACGAAAGGATACGAGGCTGAGTATGCTGCCTGGATCGCGCGAGACGGAGTGACAGTAATGCCGTGAAATAATAATCGAGTCCGAGTTTCAGTGGTACTGTCAAGAGATGTTGAATCCGCGTGCTCTGCTGACCTCTCGATCATACGTCAGAGACCCGTGTTGTCACCAAGGAAATGCGGAGGTTGGCAATTGGAGGCGTGGCAAAGAAGACCTCATCTCACTCAATCACAGCAGGCAGCCTTCTACGGTACCTTAGCGTCTCCCGCGTTGTCAAGTTTTCTCTACTATGGTACACTCTGTCAACTGAGTGTGATCAACAATCCACACAACGGCATAATCATACCTGTTACCTACCTTAGCATCTACAACTCTCCCAGATGTCCATTTCAGAGAACTCATTGCCCGGTCAAGTGGCCTGGGCTAGCTGACCCAGGCCCTTTCACAATGTCTCCTCTACGTCGTCACAGCATGTCAATCAACCACGTATCACGACAGTAATGCTTCATGCGAGCTGCTGACCACAAACTTCACTTTCATTGTTTACACACGCCTGCTCAAACTGCTATCCTGGTGTGCCAAAAAGAGAGGCTCCTCTTTTTCCGGCAGGCTTTCGCGAGGTTACAACAGCTGAGGTCTGTTCCTGCATGTGGCTGACAATTTCAGGTCATGCGAGGGACAGCCATGGCGTCCCAAAGACTCCGCGACTATCTAGGTCCGCCCATTGAAGACGCATCGGAAGGTAGGTACACATATACTTTCTTCCTTTGGTCATTATTGTGAAGTTGTCTCGCCCTAATGACCAAGTTTAGAAACTTTTCTATTATTCAGTCAAGATATCCCCAGCAATAACCTTGGATTTGTCGATTCCAAACTCACTGTCGTTGAGCTTGAGATTGCTGGTCGTGATTTTGCTCTACAACAGTCTCCAGGGCTGCTGAACTCCAGCAGGAAGACTGGCACCACTGGAGCCGTGTTGTGGAAGATAACGCCTCTATTGGGAGCGTGGCTGGCATCATCGCCTAAGCTACTCTCAGACCTTGATGTACTTCATCCTGGCACAACTGTCGTCGAACTCGGCTGCGGCGTGGCTGGTCTTTTAGGCCTCCTTCTTTCGAAGCTTGTGAAGTGCTATGTGCTCACCGACCAGGAATACGTTATGAAATACCTTAGAGAAAACATCTCAAACAACGCAAAGGCCGTCAACTATCACGCAAATAAGTCAAAGAGGAGTGACAGCCGGAGAGCAACGTCTGACGAGGGCGTCCCGAAAACCCTGGCGCTTGACTGGGAAATCGACAGAGCCGAACATCTGAATTCAATCATCGCACCTCAGGACAGCCTTGACCTCGTGGTACTGTGTGATTGTGTCTACAACGATTTCCTCATCAAGCCACTGGTCCAGACTTGTGTGGATGTCTGCGGTCTTCGAGGTCCAGATTCGCACACCATTGTATTGATAGCTCAACAGTTGCGGACAGACTCGGTGGTCGAGTTGTTCCTGGAGACCATGATGGAGCACTTCGATGTATGGCGAGTCCCTGAGGAGCGCATCGGCCCAGGTCTGGGCTCAGGCTCAGGTTATGTGGTTCATCTGGCCGCATTGAAGCAGCCGAGTCGCGATAGAGAGATGTAGTATGAGGGCTGCGTCCAGTGGATAGCAGCTCGTCGAGGTCCATGCAACATCCTTGATTGCTAATAACATTCCACGCTATACATGAGGTCTAGATTCATGATCTGCTCTTCCGTGATCCTTGAGGAAGTCGTGGGCTTTATCAGTGCCTTCCTGAGGTACAGTGCTAACTGGCTGTCGAGCCCGTTTCCAGTGAAAAGTGGCACTGTCTGACCGCTGTCGCTCCTCCGGTTCAAATAGATACCATTGCCCCATTGTGTCCCCGAGGGCTTCGTACACAACGGCATAACATTAGTCTGTAATGAATAGAAGGTCTTCAACACTACCGTAGACTCCTCCTAGCTTGAAGTCAGATACCCTTCTGTCGCGAACCTGATGGACATCCTACTTATATCTTGGGTGTACTCTCTGTCAGACGGTGCCAGTTTTTGTGGAAACATGCTCGCGGGTTGGCTCTTGCCCCTTTCTCAGTCTTGAGCCTTGGCACTGGAAGATCGAAAGCGGCCCTCGTCGCAGGGAAATAGTGGCCCTCCAACGCAACGCGATTTTCTGCCTCGTCCCGCGGTATCGTACTTTGAGTTAGCTGTTTGATTTATTTCGTTTTATGTTAGTCGAGTATTGGCCCTTTCGAGGGCTTAGGGTGCACCATGGATCTCCGGTCGACGATCTCTTCTTCTCTTTCCCCAGATGCCTCGATCCGGCAGCAGGCTGAGTTGAACCTCAAGCAAGCTGAACAGCATCCAGGCTTTATCGGCGCGCTTCTCGACATAGTGCAGTCGGAGCAAGATGCCGGGGTTCGGTTGTCGGCCACCATCTACTTGAAGAATCGAGTATCGCGGGGATGGAACAGTGAGAACACACCGCATCAACCCATCTCTGAACCCGAACGCAAGCCCTTCAAGGACCGCCTCTTGCCCGTCTTATCCACCTCTCCGCCTTTGATCCGAGCCCAACTCATTCCCATCCTACAAACCATACTCCAGTTCGACTTCCCTACAAAATGGCCGGAATTAATGGACATTACCCTCCAACTGATGAACACACAAGATGCCAACTCTGTCTATGCGGGTTTACAATGTCTGTTGGCTGTCTGCCGAACGTACCGTTTCCGAGCAGGAGAAGAGAGAGCCAACTTGGACAAAGTGGTCAATGTCGCTTTCCCCACTTTGCTTGGGATAGCAAACAAGCTTGTGCTAGAGAACAGCCTGGAAGCCGGCGAGATGCTGAGGATTTGTGTCAAATGCTACAAGCATGCAGTCTACTATGGTCTGCCTCAACCACTCCAGTCACATCAGGCGACTGTTGATTGGTGCACCCTCTTCTTGACTGTTATTTCGAAACCGCCACCCGAGTGCGCTATGCTTGAAGATACGGATGACCGAGAACGCAATCATTGGTGGAAAGCAAGAAAGTGGTCATACGCAAACCTCAATCGTTTGTTTGTGCGTTACGGCAACCCTTCTGGGCTTTCGACGTCTCAAGAAAAGGAGTATGGTGACTTCTCCAAGAATTTCATCACACATTTCGCGCCGGAAATGCTCAAGGTCTATCTAGGGGAGATTGAGAAGTGGGTTGGTGGAAATCATTGGCTTAGCAAGCCCTCGTTATCCTATACATTGATCTTCCTGGAGGAATGTGTAAAGCCAAAAGCGATGTGGGACAAGCTCAAGCCGCACATGGACAGTCTGATCAAGCACTTGATCTTCCCAGTGTTGTGTCAATCTGATGAGGACATGGAGCTCTTCACCGAAAACCCTCCCGATTACCTACACCGCAAACTCAACTTTTACGAGGAGGTGTCTGCGCCAGACATGGCTGCAACCAACTTTTTGATTGCTTTAACGAAGTCCAGAAAACAACAGACCTATGTAATTCTCTCCTATGTCAACGAGGTGGTCACGAGATACGAAGCCGCTCCGGACGACCAGAAGAATCCTCGCGAAAAGGAAGGTGCTCTTCGAATGATTGGCTCACTTGCGTCGGTAATACTGGGCAAGAAAAGTCCATTTGCTGACCAGGTGGAATACTTTTTTGTACGACATGTCTTTCCCGAGTTCAGGTCTCCACATGGGTTCCTCCGAGCCAGGGCTTGTGAGACCATGGAGAAATACGAGCAACTTGATTTCAAAGACCAGAATAACCTTATGGTCATTTATCAAAACATCTTGGAATCCATGGCCGACCCAGAATTGCCGGTTCGGGTAATGGCATCTCTGGCTTTGCAACCGTTGATAAGGCACGATGCAATCCGGATAGCCATGCAAAGCAACATTCCACAGATCATGCATCAACTCCTCAAGCTGATGAATGAAGTGGATGTTGATGCACTCTCAAACGTCATGGAAGACTTTGTCGAGGTCTTTGCAGAGCAACTCACGCCATTTGCCGTTGCTCTTAGTGAGAACCTTCGGGATACTTATCTTCGGATTATCAAAGACATCCTCGATAGGAACGAGGCCAAAGCGGCGGAAAGTGGCGAGGCCCCAGGGTATGGCGACTACCTCGACGACAAGGCTATCGCTGCCCTGGGTGTATTGCAGACGATTGGCACACTCATCCTCACCCTCGAAGCTACACCGGACGTTCTCCTTCTTCTGGAAACCATCCTCATGCCTGTCATTACCATCACCTTAGAGAACAAACTCTACGATTTGTACAACGAAGTGTTTGAGATCATCGACTCCTGCACGTTTGCTTCCAAGTCAATCTCCGACACAATGTGGCAAGCGTTTGAGCTCATGCATAAAACATTTAAAGATGGCGCCGAATTGTATCTCGAGGACATGCTTCCGGCCCTCGATAACTTTGTGTCATACGGCCAGCAAAGACTAATCAACCACCCTCCCTATCTCGCCGCCATAGCAGGCATGGTTCGAGATATCTTTGCCGACCCCAAAGTCGGAGGAGTCGACCGTATTTGTGGCTGCAAACTTGCAGAGGCAATGATGCTGAACCTTCGAGGTGGTCCAATCGACAGCTACATCCCAACTTTCGTGACTCTTCCCATGGAAGTACTTACTGGGTCTCAACAGAAGACGATCATGAAGAGCTATAAGATACACCTTCTGGAAATGGTCATCAACGCTGTCTATTACAATCCCATTCTGGCATTGCAGGTTCTCGAAGCCCACGGATGGACCAACAAATTCTTTTCAATATGGTTCGGTAGCATCGACTCTTTCCGCCGTGTCCACGACAAGAAGCTCTGCATTGCTGCGATCTCCGCTCTTCTCACCATCCATGCCGACCAGGTGCCTCAGTCCGTACAGACCGGCTGGCCTAGATTGCTGACCGGCGCAACATATCTGTTCCGGACACTACCGGCGGCATTGAAGCAACGTGAGGACGCTGTCAAAGCTTCTGATGGCGTTAGCGACACACTATCCGATGACTATGCCTCCGACGACGATGCGGAAGATTGGGCCGATGAGCCAGGCGGCGACCCAGCGCAAGAGTGGGGCAATGTCAACGCTGCGTCTTTGCCTGATACCAAGGGTGACATCAAGGATGAATCACAAGCATACCTCGACTTCCTTAGTGAAGAAGCCAAAAAATTCGGTGCTCTTGCGGACGATGATGATGATAGCATCCTCGACGAGGACAGTCTACTGGAGAGCCCGCTCGACAAGTTTGACCCTTATGGCACATTCAAGGAGGCATTGGGGAGACTTCAATCCGAACAACCTCAATTGTATCAAAACTTGACGTCAATCCTGGAGCCTGGTGACCGCGAGGTCCTGCAAAGTGTTGTCCACCACGCTCAGACGCAGGCGCAGGTACAGAGTTAGTTACGCATACCAACGGCCAAGCGTCTTAAGATTCGCAGAGAAGGAATCAAAAAGTGTGGGTCCTATTCGATGGGCTGAACGACAAGTTATGGAAGGGATAGATTTCTTGCGCCCTGGAGAGGCGCTTCTGTCTGTATCGGATCGTGCGCCACATCTTTCCGGCAAGCAATATCGGGCGAGCGAGTTTAGATGTGCTCGGAGTGTTCCTAAGGAGGAGGATCCGGTGGTTATGGCAGTTCGTCAGTATTATCAGGGCCAGTTTCTGCACCGCATGAAGAGCCGGAGAGGAAGAAAGGGTGCATGTCTCGCCCATTACTCTGATAGCGGCCTCTCGATGTTGTTCCTTACGTGGTGCAGCAATCAATACCTGCTGGAGATGCCAGCACAGAACTTTTGAGGATTACATACTTAACATAGATTCCCAATACCCAAACACTAGTCTTCACCCCTTGAGAAAGTAGATCCGTCTAGGTGATCATGGTCCATGGCTTGAAAAGGTGATTTCATGACACAGAGTACCTAGTACTCGCCACTCGTACGTTTTACGTGTCCTTACCATTCTCTATCAACAATTTGTTGTCCATGTCCGTTTGCAACAGCGATGGTATATCGGCTGGTTCATGCTCAATCTGCCTTGTTCTGTCCACTACGTACCGACCATACCTAGGTAGCCATTTGTCCATATTTTCAGTTATCATAAGCCCGCTCCATCGCTATGCCGACACATTGCTCGAGTGCAATGTTCCCGTCTGTCCATATTGTTCGTTCATGCCCAGTATTTGTCTAGACCTTGATTGTTCCTATTTCCCCACCGCCTTGCTTCCTTCCAGAACTGATTCGTTATGCCCGAGGCCGCAACAATAGCGTACTGCCAGTGAAGAAAACAAACCAAGTGTCTACTTTCATCCGTCCACCTTATGCAAAGATTGTTTTCCGTTGCCCTCACGCTCAAAGAAACCCCAGCCGACCGACCCCTAGCACCGCCCGCCAATATTCACGATAACAAAACACACGTACATGAACCTGCAAGGATAGCATGTACATGGGATGTAAAAGAAGTATAACACTCTTGCTCAAGATGATACTGTCGTCGAAGTCGTTACTGAAACAAGAAGTTCAAACTGGTGGATGACACTGGGGAAAGAATTCCAGGTCTTTTTGATGAATTAAGCAGGACTTTTCGCACTTTGAGGGCCACCGTTACGACGAGGATTCTGGTTCTCGTCACTCACACTAAGGTTGCCGAGACCAGCGGACAGGAATGCAAATGGATCGGCGTTCTGTTCATTGCCGTAGAAGCCATTCTGTGGGCCAGGAGCCATGTTGTCGGCGGCGCCGCTGAAAGCGGCTTGAGCAGCAGGACCGAAGGAAGAATGGGACATGTTGCTGGATGCGTAGCCAGGAGTCATGCCACCCATCTGAGGGAACGCGGCACCTGGACCTCCCATGCCCGATGGCAAACCGTATTGATTTGGTTGTGGCTGAGCGAAAGCAGCACCTGAACCAAATGCAGCTCCTCCAGCACCATATGGAGCTGGACCCGGTGTGCTGGCCATCGAACCTGGGCCCATGCCGAATTCAGAGGGTGGTCCCATTGGTGATGGGAAAGATGAGTCAACGACGATGGCCGCGCCGGAGCGAGGGGCACCACAACGCAGGCAGTTGACGTTTTTGGCGAAGTTGTGGTACTGGCATCCCTCTGCACCACATCGCCAATCGCCAGCACGGAAGGGAACAGGGCCAGCTCCACCTCGTCCGTGATGTCCCATGCCATGGCCATGGTGTCCGCCCATGTGAGGATGATGTCCCATCATATGAGGTGGTCCATAACCGTAAGCATTGTAACCACCGCCATAAGGATCACCACCGCCGGAACCCGCTGCAGGGAAAGAGCATCGGAAGCATGCAGTTCGGCGTTGGAAGTTTGAGAAGCCACAAGAAGGACAATTCCAATCACCTGGTCTCGGCCTGTTCTTACTTGGCGGGAAAGGTGTCAGTATTTCTGCGGCACGATCGAGGACTCGGCTTGAGGAAGGCGAGACCTCGATGGCCTTTTCGTTGAGAGCGCGTCCGTTCATGCAGAGACTTTCAGCGGCCTAGACACAGTGAGATGTTAGTGGACTGGAGGACTAGAGGGTAAGGCGGTGGTGGTTGTAGATATAGAGGTGCGGTAGAAGTGAAAGTGAAACGTACCTCTTCGTGAGAAGAAAAGACCGCAAATCCTGAGCCTGTAGGCTTATGTTGATCTGGAGTACGAAGAGTCCAGAATGCAATGGGTCTTCCACCGAATTGAGTAAACCAGCTTTCGAGTTCGGACTGAGTCGTGTCGTGCGGCAGGCCGTTCATGTGGAGGACTTTGCTACGTTCTTTCAAAAAGGCATTCACATCGGCTCGAGCGTCCATGGGGCGAGTCAAGACGTCAGGATGCTCCTGCGCAGGCTGAGACTTCCGGATGAGGCCTCGCAGAACCCTGGCAAGAGTGACTGCTTCCTCCATTGCCCGACGGGGGGAGGCAGGTGCCAGGGCCTGCAGATGGAAAGGCAAGTTGTGCTTGATTGGAGCCGAAGATTGCACAGGCTCCACCTCCAAAGCAGCACAAATGTTTGCTAAAGAGCTAGGGCCAAACGGCAGGGACTCGGGGTGGTGCTGTTGCCAACGGGCGTACTCTGAGCGCAGATCGAAGGTGCGGGAGTGTTGCAGATAGGCGGGTAGGACGACTGCCTTGTCGCGAGCCTCTCGGGGCAACTGAACCCGCAAGTCCCAGGCATCGAGTGTCACAAAGGAGAACTCCAGGTTCTTGGATGTAAGATGCTCTTGAGCAAAATGGTCGAATCGAGTCACCGCATCCCGGAAGGAACCGGCGTTACGAACATGTTCCCAAGTCAGAGTGGTGAGGCTGGCTGTGATTTCAAGGTCAGTTCATGCAAATCTCCGGCTTCCCGATACAGGACTCACTGCAAAGCGGTGTGATGGGCGTGTTCACTGGCTTGACCAGAACGCTCTCACGGTAGATCTGGCACAATTGTCAATGTTGTGTCCAGGTCTCTTTCACCACCTATTTTTTGGCCGGCAAATCAAAATCCACGTACCTCATCACAGGTCTTACTGTCCAGCAGAATCCAACCTAATTCAATCACCTCGGCAGAATCTTTGGTCACATAGACACCATGTTCATCGCAAGTCGTCGCCACGTGGATGACCACATAACGGTCAAGCTTGGGCGTCGGTGGAGCGGTAGTGGCCATGGTGGATTTGTCAGGTCAATGTGTATTTCAGGTAAGTGGCCGGAATAGAGGGCTCGCAGGCTCTGGGTGGGATATAGACGGGATTTGGACTTTGCTGTGAAATTTTGTCAGCCAAACCCAAAGAGAGGACGTCTAATGGTAGGAAAAGTCACCAGATGAGATCCAACAAACGAAGAGCTCCGAATTCGAGTCAGGAAAGCAGAAACCCGACCAACTCCAACAATTTTGAGGCCCAGCTGCGAAAGGTATAAGGCACAACAGCAACAAACAAGATCTCGATTCCCGTAAAGCAAGGTACGCGGATAAAAGAGAGGCAGTTGTCTGGATATGCAGTCGGCTGCGGACAAATCGAGAGAAATGAGGAGAGTGGAAGCAAGATGGAGATTCGAGGCAAAAATGGAACTCCTCCTCTTGCACTTCTTTGGGATGGAGTCGGAATATTTTGGGCTTACTCTAAAGGAACTGAACTTATCCCACATCCACTTGCGCGGCAAACAACCACACAGCTTCCCACTCGCTTGCGCTGCACAGTATGTGTTTGTTCGTCAGTCAGGACCCTTGATCAACTTGTGGTGATTTGGCCTTTGTTGCCAATGCCCTCCCCAAAACCAACTGAGAGCAATGCGGTCGCGGCATCGGTGGCCAGGACACTCAAGTGCGCACAAAACCTCACAGGGACACTGCCATCTCCGTCTTTCCAGGGTCCCAAAGCGAGGGTACCGTGGCTATCATGTACCTTGCCGTCCTACATGTTTTGATTAACGAGGAAGCACACAGTAGGAGAACCATGCTACAAGGACATATCTGTCTAGTCTATCTATCTGTCACAGGACGTCCTATTTCGCATCGCCCTTCTATGGACGTCTGCAGCAAAATGACAGCTTCTTCTCGTGCAGGTAACCGTGGAGGACTCGTACAAGCAACATGTCAAAAGTCTCCAATTTGTCGGCTTGGTGGCTGTTTCAGGGCCCTTTGGGACTGGCTCCCTGGGCTTACCCACCAGTGGAGCATTCAAGCCTACTCCCTAAGACAACCCGCAAGGAGACCTCTGGGAATCCCGGAAATATACCTTAGGCTTTGCATATCTACCAACTTGTGACCGCCAGCATGTCGACCATGGTGGCATGACACTATTCCCTGCATCCCCCTGCATCACCATTCTGCGATAACCAGGGCCACGTCAACTAATGTTCTTGTTGAAGTAGTGCTGTAGCGTCCGGAAAATCACAGCCGCTAAGGTTGATGATCCCAAGAGACACCACGATGGTATCACGACGGAGGCCGATGGCGTCGCCTTTGTTGGCTACACCTTGCACAAACTGACACGACTTGACCGACAAGAGTCAGGCCATCATACCTGCCAATTCGGCGGTGGCACGCATCTTGATGTCTTATCGGTAGCACGTCCACACAGTCAGTCACCTTGATAGCCTTCCGAAAATATGCCAAAGCACCTGTCAGGCTGGCATAGGCATTATGCCAGGCCATCGAGCCTGTTTCCAGAAAAAGTGGCACCGTCTGACAAGGCGAACATCGACAGTATAAGTTCGAAGTTAACCTGGTTCGCAACAGTGGGTGCCTTGACTCCAAGCTAATAGGAATGTATGATAGGGCTGATGCCATCCCTCTTGCCAATGATTAATAGGGTCTCCGTGTGTGCGAAGGGCTCCGGATTGACATTGAGGAATGGTATCTATTTGAACCTGACGAGCAACACAGGTCAGACAATGCCACTTTTTCTAGAGATAGGCTTGCCATGACGAAGCCACTCCGAAAGCCATGCGGCACCCGAAACACAACTTCTCCAGTATTACTAGCCACAAAATCTGTCACTTTTCCCAGGCGCAGGGGGATTCGTTAGATTATATCACCCAATCGGCTAATCCCCTGAGAGCTAACGGGCGGATGTCGACCACGTTCTACGGCATCTTCTGAGCCAATCGCTGTTTGGATGAACACCACAGTCTGAGAATGCTGCCAGTCGATATGAACTCTCAGTAAGCTACCGCACAGAGTGATCCGGATCTTCATGAAGGTCCTTTAGAAACTGTTGATGCCCAATTCTCGGCGGGCAAACAGGGGAAATGATAGAGAATTAACAACAGAACCGTGCAACACGCTGATCCTGATGCCCAACCCGAAACTCCATACCCCAGATAATTATGCTCCAAGTCACGAACCGTTACGGGAGAATGTACATCACTGACACCCCACAGCCTATCTGATATATGCTGTGATATATGCTGAACGGTGTCAAATAGTGCTGGTCAGGTTCTAGACATCATCCATGTCCAAGACAGTCTTGTACCCAGTGTATACGATGCACCTCGGATTGCAGGCAGACCTTTCCTGGACCTGGGTAGTTCCATCAGCAACGGCGACTTCGGCAAAGATCCTCAATGTGAGCTTCAAGTTCCACGGAGTACAAGTCCATCTACGTGCGTGTTCGCCACCAGTTCGAGTCGCAGGTCTGCGCTTCAGCGCCCTTGACGTGCACCACTACAAGCGGACTGACCGACCCTGTTGGACAGCACATCCGAACATGGCGACGAATGCAGCAGATTACAACTTGATTGTAGTATCCGACGCTGGGTACCCAGTGAAAGTGCTGAAGGACTCCGCCTGCATTGGGGTTGATGGAAGCCAACAGTCCTCCGCAGTTTCAATATTGACCGCCGTACGCAGGACATTGCGCTTTCGCTACTGATAAGCAGGGAGACTTCTTGTTTGAGATGTTTAGGCAACCAAGCCATTCCACAGAGTGCGTTACCAGCATGCCCGGAACAGTCGCGCGGACGGGGGATCCATGACGACCTGGAAGCAGTAAGCCTCTCATCTGGCGCGAAGGAGTGAGCATCAGTAGCAAGACAGAAGGAGGGGGTTCGGCCACGAAGCTTTGCCTTCATTCATACCTCACTTGCGACAATTACATCCATGTCGGAAGAGAATGACCACCCCAATAGGATCCTGGCACTCAACAGTTCGTCCTGTTGGATTTTGCCTCACATGAAATGCGAAATGGATATGCTTTGGTTGTACATTGTCATGTATGGTGTGACTGTACTTGACACGAACGGTGAGCAGGAGTCCTCGGGTTCGAGGGTTTTCACGTACATTCCACCACTGCTCAATCAGACCAATGGCTCCAAGGACCTTCTTGATTCGAGTATGCACACGGTGCCGCCAGTTTCCACACACATGTGACGGTATGCTGAGGGAAATCGTTGACGAGCTGTGTAACAGTCGAAACACACAGTCATCGGGGAACAATTCCGTCCATCTTCATTCCGTGGTCGCAGCAGCCTTTGCTGAAGTGGGCCATGGTTTTGGTCGAGGTGTATCGCTTGTGGTGCCGGAGCTGTCAAGCATTAAATCACTGTCCTGAAGCGGCTGTGCCTTTGTCACCAGATCTGACGCAGGTCAACCATGTATGGCTCATGATTGACGGTATGTTTCACTATTGAAATGATGGAGAGAATAAACCGCTTCCTATGCAGCAATTAGACTCGGCCACCAAGGGGCGCACACCCCATTGCATTGGGTCTCTGGGTAGCCGCCCGTGAGACTGAGGGGTGGAACAACGGTGCGAATCTGGGAGAACGCTATACTTATATGGTAAGAAGCAAGGAAGTCAGGAATGCGGGAGTCGGGCGATTTTCTGCGAGAACTCCGTCACGGCTGATTACTCGAGTCATCGTTTACATATCGTGAGAAAGAGGCGTGGTATGTCGAGGCCTCGTATTTTGGCAAGGCTGAACATGTCGGATTTGCTCCTAAAGGCAGAAATTATAGGGGCTGATATTGCGCTTCGAGTCAAATGATGTGCCGTTGAGCCAAGCAATCATTTGATGATATTGTGCTCCGCAGTATATGAACATCGGCATAATGAAGCCCGGCCTGCTTCTCTTTACCCTAGGGTTCTATTGCCCTGCTATAATTTGAGTACCCTGCCACCTCGCAGTGCATTGTACGAGGAGAATACTCCAGTCGTGTCGGTGGATCGCTTGACAGCGCTGGGGTTTTGGTGCACAGGCTTCACCATGTCGCTCTGGTCGTAAGTGATCTCCTCCAATTCCATCTGTCGAAGATGAGCTTGGGCAGCCGAATGATGCGCTGACCTCTCTTATTTTAGTTCTTATAAATCGCTCTCACCCAAGACGCGTGCAGCACTCGGAGTCGCTCTCATGCTCAATGCATCAGCCATGCTAATGTTCTCCGACCAAATCGAAAGTGCTTTGGGATTATCCGTGAAAGCTGAGGACCAGCAGCAACTGTTCAAAGTCTACCCTGTGGAAAGGGAAAACAAGGGTTGAGGCCGTATACACTGGGGACATCACGGATCATTATTCCTGCTATGGTACTGCCATACCCACACAAATCTATCCACCAACTTCCGCCTCGCCAGAACAGCGACCACGAAGACCAAAAACTTTCCACAAAGCAGACTTAAACTTCGTCTGGTGTGTGGGAAGCTACCCTTTCCTCTTGTCAGGAGGTATTTGTGGTTCTACGTCTACGAGTCTACGGATACAATCCTTCCCAGAGCGCTGATAAGATTCTTGGATTCACATGGTTAGTCGAGAAATCGATGGCTGTCTGGCATTATTGAGGGGAAATCCAGAATCTAAAGTATGGGCCCTGAACCAAGAGATCTGGCAGGAAAGGCAGAAGTCCTCTTGCAAAGAAACATTGAACGACGACTATGTATGTACGGTTGATGCACCATGCGATGAGACGATTGACGAAGGAGCTATCTTGCATGATGCATCGACTCTGATTTCAGGACGTGTTTGGGCACAGAGAGTTCTTCGTGGACCGGCAAGCGGCTCATTATTGAGTACTGCGAGATGCCTTACCGGACAACCAAGGTGACTACTCAGCTAGTATGGCTCGTCCGAACGGGTGTGGAGCCCTCAAAAGAACGGCAGCACCCAAGTTTCAGAGAATGGTCTTGCGACACCACGCAGACAGTCCGAACAGCGCCACTGGCGTTAGTGCGACGGTAGAGCAGAACGCATGGGAGTGTGTCGAGAAACTCAGGAATTGCCAACTGTATAGTGCTTGCTGTAGGCGCTTTTCGTCCCTGACGCGAGGACACACAACGCCCTAGCCTCGGGCATTCATCCACCGAGCGCCGAACCTTGCTTACAACCACCAAAGCGCCGTAATGCCAGTAATTTGCACGTCCTCCAGTCCACAACAGACGTCTAAAGTCATCCATTGTAGCCAGCTTACTGAATAAGTGACGGCAAAGAGGTGCCCGGCCTCATCGGGGTCGCAAGGACTGAAATTGGGTACTATGGTGCTCCAACGGCTGGCACGACGAGCCCCTCTTCTGGTCTGTCATGCACGTAGATTCTCCTCAACCCCGTGTATCAGATTACGCACCAGTGAGCTCTTTCAAAGCGGTTTAGAAAACCTCAAAGTAAACCCCGATAGACTCTGGGACACTATCCACTCCACCGCGCAATGGACCGAACGGAGAAGCACACCCGCTGACGACATCAGCACGGCTGGTCTCGCAAGGCTGACCCTCAGCCACGAAGACAAGCAAGCCCGCGACTGGTTCGTGGAAACCACAAAGTCCCTGGGCTGCAAGACGTATGTCGACCAGATAGGTAACATCTTCGCCATTCGGCCAGGCTTGAACAATGGCGATACACCCGCCACTTTTGTTGGGAGTCATCTCGACTCTCAACCCAGCGGAGGAAGATTCGACGGTGTGCTGGGCGTCACTGCTGGCGTCGAGATGCTCAGGGTTCTCAACGACAATTGGATCGAGACAGAAGGACCGGTCGGCGTGGTCAATTGGACGAACGAGGAGGGCGCAAAGTATCCCGTCAGCATGATGGGCAGCGGTGTCTGGTCGGGACGGATACCCCTGGAGACGGCGTGGAATGTGAAGAGCGTCACGCCCGGTCCCGTCACGACGGTTCGACAGGACTTGGAACGGATTGGATATATGGGAAGCGTATCGGCGAGTCATAACGGTGGAATATCCATTGGGGCACATTTCGAATTGCATATCGAACAGGGCCCCAAACTTGAGGCCTCCGAGCAGAAGATCGGTGTGGTTCAAGGGGTGCAGGCTTACAAGTGGTTTACTGTGACGGTTATGGGACGGGAAGCACATGCTGGCACTACTGATCTGGAACACAGGTCAGATGCTCTACATACTGCTGCGCACTTCATGCTCGAAGTCAGGAGTATCGCAAGGGAGTTGAATGGGCTTACGACGGTGGGATTGTTGACGGTGTCGCCTGGCAGTGTCAATACTATTCCCGGGCAGGTCAAGATGAGTCTTGATGTTCGACATCCATCCGATGACGGACTGAGTGAGATGGTCGAAAGGATTCAGACCCTGTGTCAGTGGTATGCAACACATGCCTCGTCCCGGAGCGGTCGCCCTGGTCCGATGGTCACCATGGAGGAAGATTTCTCCAGCAATGCTGTGCTGTTCCACGACGAAGCTATTAAGTGTGTTGAGGAGAGTGCTGCGAATGTGCTTGGGGTCGGTCATGAGACGCTGATGCAGCGAATGACCAGCGGTGCAGGGCATGATAGTGTTTGCACGAATATGCATTGTCCTACTGCCATGGTTTTCATCCCTAGCAAGGATGGCATCAGTCACAATCCCAGTGAGTGGTCGGAGAAGGAGGATTGCGCGTTGGGTGCAAGTGTGCTGCTGCAATCGGTTCTAAGAATGGACAAATTGCGGAAGGACAGGGGGGATTTTGATTGACACGAAATTCCACAAAAGTATGATATCCCATTTCTGTCTTTGGAGACCGAAGACAGCCACAGTATTTTCGGCAATCAAAGGCCATTCTTTGATATCTCGGATCTATGTGTGCACAGGAGTCTGACTCTGCGTCGACTCTGGCAATT
Source organism: Exophiala sideris (assembly GCA_000835395.1). Taxonomy (NCBI): domain Eukaryota; kingdom Fungi; phylum Ascomycota; class Eurotiomycetes; order Chaetothyriales; family Herpotrichiellaceae; genus Exophiala; species Exophiala sideris. The sequence goes on along the minus strand of KN846952.1, from coordinate 7,635,687 downwards.
GATCATCTCCGTCTGCTTGCTGCAGGACATGTCGCTGTCCGCGCATATGTTCGTTTTCTGCCATGTAGAACCTCAGTCCTTTTGCGCAGCGAAACCATCTTCTTCCTAAGAAGGTGGGGCATCACCACGGCCACGGCCACGACCGAATCCGCCACGGAAAGTAGGAGCGAACTCGCCAGGAGCACCACCTTCCTTGGCCTCACCAGCATCACGTCGGCGGTATCCACCCTCACGGTCACCTCTTCCACGTCCACCGGGACGGCGCTCACGGTCGTCACCACCCATCATTCCACGAGGAGGAGCGTGCGAGCGTTGCTGCTTGATGTGAGTCGCAGGCACGATCTCAGCTGGCAGGTGAAGCCATTCGCGGAGGTAGTCGAGACCCTCAGGAGTCAAGGTGTAGTAGTAGTATTGCCATGAGAACTGAGTCTTGAGGTAGCCTCGGGAGGTGAGAGACTGGCAAGCCTTAATGACCTGATTGCGAACATGTTAGTATATGTTTCCGCGGTCGCATTTCTCTGGTTCCTTACATAAAGGTTGCGAACGTCAAGGTCTCCGTGCTTTGGAAGGTTGAAATCCTTCTTCGCGACGAGAACACCCTCCTTGAAGAGGTATTCATGTATGGCCTTGCGATCGGCGCGAGGGATAAGCATGTTGGCGGATACCTTGCTGTCGTGGAAGGCTTGTAGAGGTGGAAGTGAAAAGGTGGAGGATTGCGGAAGAAAGTTTGCTGAAGTTCTGCGCCGATCGTTTTGGAAAGGCGAGAGGGAAGGCGATGGATCGTTGCAAGTTCCTGGCGCTCTTCGGGGAATTGCAGACGATCTAGTTGAGGACGATGATGTTGTTAAGAGTGTCAAGTCAATCCCCTCATGGTGTTCAAAAAATTGATTGTACCGGAGGCAGTCGTGGGGCTTGGCACTCCTGCAGCATGGAAAGAGCGACCACACGCCAAGAATCCGACTCCGCTCCACATCGAAAATATCCTCGTCGCAGCCGAACACCATTACAACAACCAAATTGACAACGACTCACGAAGCATACTCATCTGCACACTGAAGGGCCTGGTGAATATTAGGTCAGTCTTCTCTATCCTCCAGAACTTCGATAGCGAAGCGGTCTCGCCGTCACGTCACGAAACCCCAGCAAGTCCCCCATACTGACCTATCATTTCTTTACAGTCCTCAGAACCGCAATCATGGGTATCTCACGAGACAGCCGCCACAAGCGGTCGGCCACCGGTGCGAAGCGCGCATACTACCGCAAGAAGAGGTGAGAAACACAGGCTTGGGAAGTGAATGAAGTTGCGGCGGTCTAACATAGAATTAGAGCCTTCGAGAAGGGCAGACAACCAGCCAACACCCGTATCGGCAACAAGCGAATCCATCTTGTCCGCACTCGAGGTGGTAACACCAAATACCGAGCCCTGCGCCTGGAAAGCGGTAACTTCAGCTGGGGAAGCGAAGGAATCGCCCGCAAAGTCCGTGTCATTGTCGTCGCCTACCACCCTTCCAACAACGAACTCGTCCGAACCAACACCCTGACCAAATCCGCCGTTGTGCAAATCGATGCTGCTCCATTCCGACAATGGTATGAGGCTCACTATGGCGCCGCCCTTGGCCGAAGACGACAAGGCCAGAAGACCGAGACCGAGGACAAGAAGGTCAGCAAGAGCGTGCAGGCTAAGCGAGAGGAGCGAATGAAGAAGTCGGGCAAGGTTGAGGCTGCTTTGGAGAGACAATTTGAGGCCGGTCGATTGTACGCCGTCATCAGCTCAAGGCCCGGTCAGAGCGGTCGCTGCGACGGCTACGTCCTTGAGGGTGATGAGTTGGCTTTCTACCAGAGAAACATGAGGAAGTAGATGCAGATGAAAGATGGGTTGTCATTGACAATCACCATTGGCTGGGAATGGAAGGTGTCGGTCGAAATGGTATGGCATGGCAGATCCTGCTCAAGCATCCAAACTGTGTGTCTCTGGAGCATTGCAGACAGGCTGCTGGTCGACCTTACACCCAATGCCAGTCTTTGCCTGAGACTCATTGATGTGGGCATGACGAAAGGCGCAAAATGAGTCCATATGGGAGAAGCCTACACAATTAGGCAAACCTAAGGGGCTAGAGAAATTTCAATCAACAATGTGATATTCAAGCTGTTCATGCTATGGTTTCAATACGCTCTCGCCAACTCCATTGTATACTGGAAAGTGACCAGTTTAACTCAAGCCCATTGCTAGTAGACATCATGCCTTTGCAGTGAGCCTCCTCAATAGTAGACATATAGCCTTGACGTTCACCGTTTGCATCATGTAGCCCCGTCATTTCCGATTGACACACTGCTCAGTCAACTTCTTGTATCCTGTCCGGTATTGTCTCGTGTCACTTCGACATCATCATCATAGTGATCCCCTTGAGTCTTCTGGTCGAGGTCAAGAATCGTCGCTGAACGAAAAGTAATTGTCCGCGTCTTGGAAGTTGAAGTACTCGTTCTTGGCATCGTTAACCCAATCGACGACTTCCTCTTCGACATGCGGAAGATTTGGCGTCATGCCGCCCATACCCATCTGACGGTGAAGGTTGGCTCCATTGCGCACACAAGCGGCATTGACTCTGGCCTGTTGTTCACGCTTGCGAACGGCACTGCGTTGTCGGATCTCAGCCAACTTCTTCTCGCAGTGTTCGATCGAAGCCACCAATTTGCCGTGCTGGGTCCAGAGCACGGGAGATGATTTGAAGGTGTGCAATGCGTCGCTTGCATCTCTGGTCTTGTTGCGCAGACGTCCCAGTTCTCCCAGGATCATCATGTCGAATTGGTGACGGTTGCCCACGGTGCAGGTGACGATCTTGGTCTGGGCATCCGGGACATACTGGCAGATGTGAGTCTCGAGTTGAGTGTCACAGCGATCGATGTACAAGGCTTGAGTGATTGTCTTCCAGATCTCAAAGTTGATCTGCTCTGCGTATGCGATCGCCCATCGAGCTTGGAGTTGCAGAAGCTGGCGGTAGAAATCCAACAATTGCTTGCCAGTTGGAGACATGATCAGGAAACCACGCATGGCTGTGAGCGCTGGGCGGAGATTCTTGTATTCGACCTTGGGTCCTGACTCCTTGTTCAAGATGTACTCCATGAATGGTCCATTGTTGATGACATTCTTGAGAGGAAGCGGTGCTTTGTTGACGATGAGATGTGTCAAGGCCGGTCCCTTGTTCTCATACAAAAGTGCGAAGACTGGGTCGAGAGTGACACTTGTCGGAAGCATGAATCTCAAGGGAAGGTTGAAAGAGCCGTTGGGAGACATCCTGGCCTTGACAGTGAGTACCAGATGCAGGATAGACTTCGAGCTGTTGAAAGGATATGTATATGAGTGTTTTGGACGAAGATATTGATTGTTTAGAGGTACAGAGAGGGACGTAGAGGTTTTGAGAGTGTGAAATTTGGTTATAAGAGAGTTCAGATCCAGCTTCAGGTCAGATACAGGTGTTTGGTCACATCAAAGGCGGCCAGGAAATCACGAGGAGGCTGGAAGGGTGCGGCGGCGAGACATTTCTTCTTTAGGATGATGCATTGAAAGTCCTTCACGGGCGGCGTTGTCGGTGTTGAGGTCGCTCATCGTATTGCGAGCGCACAAGACTCGTATTGGCGACCATCATTTCACCAACCAGAAGAGGCGACAGGATACAGTCCATCGACGACGTCGCGTAAGAGCTTCGCAGCTCGAAGGCTCAGCTTTGAGTCCTCCTCCCTCATATTCAACCACAGTCTGGTGATCAACCTACCGGGTGAAAAGCTTGTGAAATCCTCGAAGAGATATCCTGGGAGCGTGCTTTCACTCTGACATCAATGTATATAGTCGCTGGGGCTACCCAAGCCGATGATGTCTCCTGCTGTTAGCTACCATGTCCATCTCTGTCGTCTGATGGTCGAAGACCTTCTGCAAACATGCCATACACACCGTGTGAAGCGGATGTGACCAATGACGACTACTCAGTTTCTTATCACAACAGCCTGTTCTTCTCTGACGCATGTCAACTGAGGTGCTGAATTTTTGTGAACGTCCTGATACAAAAACAGCAAACAACCGACTTCAAAGGCTGAGTCATCACACGAATGCTCCCCGGCTTATCGGAAGCCAAACACAACATGATGTCAACAGTGGACAAGCACAGTGAAGTTTTGGACCAGCGACTCGGACTGATACCGCAAACGAGTCACCATAGGCAAGCCGTCCGTAGAGCTTGCGACATGCCAATGTGGAAAGACATTGAGGACCTTGGGGAGATGCAAAGGTTAAAGGATGGAAAAGAAAGCCGGGGTTGAGTGGACAGGGGAACCGCCGGGATGATGCAAGGCACAACACGCATATTGCATTGCCCTGTTTAATAGGGTACCTGCGCTCATCTCTACATTTTCCTTTTTCTCTATCCATTTGTCTACCTTGATTGAGATACTATGAAATGGGCGGGATGTTCGTTTTCTCTACACTGGTCACGTCCAAATCATCCAAAACTGATGAAGGTTGGGTCAATGAGCTCATCTTCGCATACAGATCGCCTGCGGGCTACAGTGTAATGCTCTAGTCGAACACGATCGCAGCCTTGATGGCACTCTTGTTCTTCATGGCCTCGAGACATTCGGCCCACTGCTCCAGCTTGAAAGTCTTGTTGACGATACCCTTGACCTTGACCTTACCGCTGTCTGTTTGTGGCTGTCAGCAAATATACCAAAACAAAAGAGACGGGGATATGATAACATACCGAGATAGTCGATGGCGGCAGGGAATTTGTAGGTCTCGCTGAAAGAACCAAGGATGGTGATCTCGTCACCGAAGATCTTGCTGGGAGGCCATGTGACGCGGTCCTTGTTGCCATACACACCATACACAACGAGCTTTCCACCTCTTCGGACATAGTTGATGGCATCCTCGAGAATCTTGACGCTGCCAGTGGCTTCAACGACGATATCGAAGCCGTATGGGTGTTCTGACTTCAGCTTCTCGAACTGGGCAGCTGGGTCCTTTCGGGAGAGCTCAATGTACTCATCCGCAGCGTCCAGAGACTTCGCCAGGTCCATCTTAAGACCTTCTGGTGCAGCAATGACAACGTGGCAACCACCGTTCTGGCGGAGCAATTGGGCCAACACGAGACCCGTCGGTCCCGCACCGAACATGAGTACCCGCGAACCCATCTTGGGGGCAATCTTGTCCAAGCCGTGGGCGGCGCAAGAAGCAGGTTCGAGGAGAGTGGCATCAACGTCAGAGAGGTTCTTGAATGGGAACACTCTCTTTGCTGGGTAGGCGCAGTACTCGGCGAAGCCACCGTCCATGGTGACACCGTGGGCTTGGAAATCCTCGCAAAGAAGCTCCTCACCACGACGGCAGTAGAAGCATTCTCCGCAAAGCTCAGAGTTATCCGCACAGACGCGGTCGCCGACCTTGAAGCCCTTGACCTTGGATCCAATGTCGGCAACAACGCCAACAGTTTCGTGACCAGGAATCAATGGGAACTTCGCAGCCGTCAGCTGAAATGTCCAATGTTCACATCATCTTTGGAAAGCCTACCTTGGCCAAGAATTCACCCTCGTGAATATGGATATCGGTACCGCACACACCGCAGGCCTTGACCTTGACCTGTATCCAACGTCAGCCATCTCTTTCTACGTGTGACCTTTTTGCTTTTCATACCAGGACATCGTGCTCACGCAGCTTAGGAAGGGGCACCTCGACGACGCTGAACTTTTCTGGCTCATCGTACTCTGTCATGTTCGGTCAGCAATTGTCGAGCATAGTCCGGAATGAGACATACTCAACGCCTTCATCTTGGTAGGGAGCTCTGAGGAACCCATTTTGACGGTTGATGTGTGTGAAATTGATTAGGAAAGACGTTTACAGTTTACAAAAGTCGATTGAGGTTTTGTTAATTGACTGGCAGCAGGAAAAAGGCAGACAATGACTGTTTTATCGCCGGCCAAAGGAAAACACGTTGAGGGGCATCATCCCGCCAGCTAGCACAGCTGTCTTCTTTTTTCCCCTTACGATTGAGTTGGAGCTCTGGGAGCCACCAACGTGGGCGGTGGGCGAAAATGATGCAGATGCGGGGCGTTTTTGCTTTGAGATTCTGTGTTCTGCGCCCGGAATCACCACCAGAGATCCCCCCGATTTCTCCCATCGACGCCTTTCAACCAACCACGTCTTCCATTGACACTCCGATATATCATCGTGGAGCATATCGGCGTCCTAGACCAACAGCCACCTCGACGCCAGTGGCATATCTCAATTGCTGCAAGGCTTCCGCGCCGCCGAGCGTGTTCACTAATTCCCTATTCATGCAGGTCTCATTTTCTTCCGCCACGCACACCGTTCAGTCAAGAAAGAGTCGGTGAGTGCAGCCCTTGCTTCTCAATACTCACGGTCTTCGTTCGGGTGTTGTTATTCGCTCTAACCTGCCATCTGGCCCTTCGATGGCGACGATTCCGAAGACTCATCTGATTCTTTGGAATCCACGCCGCTAATGTGCCGTCAAGATGGACAGCGTTCGGGTCTTTCGCCGATTGTTGCCCTTGGCTTGTGCCCTGAATGACGTCTATCCGAAGATCTAAATTCACACGAACATGCTACAATTGTCCTACTTGGGATTAGCACGACACTGTCAAGGTCATATTATGGCTATCGTGTTCTTGCTCGCGGATACGAGACTCGAGAGATGTTGCTTGCTCTGGTATTGCAGTCGTCCACGTTGTTTGTGGGACGCCTGCATTCCGAGTCTAGAAGGTCCAAATTGATATTGTATTCGAGCAATTGTTTCTTGCACATTGTTCAGACTTTGCGAACACTGATATGATATGCATCCTTTCGCTCTTTGTGCAGTGATCCAAATACCTGACCGATCGTAGCTCGCCTGCACTGGGAGCCCATACAATGGCTGTTCAGTGCCTGGACGAACACAATGGTTAGCACTATAGACACGGCCCTCTGATAATCTTCCAAAGCTTTCATTACATGCGGTTGGCTCGTTTCGTCGTCCACGACAAAAACGGCCACATTTTATTAGTCACGAGCTGGACCTTTTACTGTTTAAACTGTATTTTGTGCCAAGTAGAGTGACGTGAAAAGTCTGGAGGTGGCCGACTAAGGTACATACGCACAGTGACAAAAATGAAACGAGTTGACACGACATTGCACCAAAAAAGCAAAAAGAAAAGCCTTGCATAGGGTTTTGCTCCCTACTGGATTTGAACCAGTGACTTCGACATATCAGTAGTGATACTAGTGTCGCACTCTACCAACTGAGTTAAGAGAGCGTGGAGAAGACTCAAGACCAGTTGGAGGAATGCTGAAATGCTATCATCGAGGTACTTGTTGGAGGACAATTTGGAGACTTTAACATATAATCTTGTAACCACATGACCTCATGCCTTCCCTGAACAGTACTAGCGTCAGGGGTTCATCTCCTTTGATCACAGCAATGGACAGACTCAATACCAGAAAAGAACATATTCCATATGTCAACAAACAGTCAATCTACTAATGCCTCCTTCGAAGCGTCTTTGTTCGAACAGTCTGTCGGGGCTCTAGTACCGCAGTCTCGCAGACATCCGGGTAAAGCTCCCCAACTCAGTACAAGACAATGGCATGGAATAAGCATCGAATGACAGCTGCCAGAAAGGACTGGGTAAGAAAGGCCACCCGGCTGTGCAGCAGTCTGGTTCGGATGCATAGGTGGAGTTCACCAATGTCGAGGTTGATGTCGCATTTGAGCTAGGCTATCCTCCCTGGCCGCTGTCGCGCCCTTCTCTGGGTCCAATTGCTTCGTCAAACGGTATCCGGCTAAGAAGTTGGGTACATCCATCCTATCAAGTATATATGCTTCCGTGTCAGCACCAAGAGGTATCCCGAGGCTCACTTCATAACATGCGCCTTTTGTACCTCGACATTCCACGGATCCTACACTCGAACGCCTTTCAACCAATACTTTTATGTTGACCTTTCCAGCGATCGATCGTGCCCAGGGAAGACGTACGTCTTCCGCAGCTTTGCGCAAGTCGTGGTCGTCTAAAGGCTCCACCTCAAGACTCAGTGCCTCAGCTGTCGAGGCGCGAAGGTAGCTGTTGTACGAGGCTTCCCGGCCTGACATTACGAGCTGGTAATCCCTTGACTTGTTCGACCAGATTTTGTTGACTATTTGGCAGCGTCGCTTCAATGTAGGCGTAAGCGGTATCATTGATGCTTCATTAAGTGGGATGGAGTTGACGGCCGGATCGTTCGAGCTGTTCTCGACCATCGAACATATTTGGCATGGGTTTGAGCCTAATATGAGAGTATAGAGGCGTCGCCAGAGCCCCCTCCATGTAGATTCAGCTTCTATCGTTGGTGCTTCGTAAGCAGGGCCGTAGACGTCGATTAAAGTATTGCGAAGTGTTTCGTTTTGCGATGAGCTCATCCACGCTTGAGCGCGACACCTGCTGCGCACTTCTTTGGCTACACCTCCTAGCTCCATCACCAATAGAATGGAGAGCAAATCTGCAAGCATGCTTCCTAGGTCTTTCCACGGGACGGAACTCCACATCGACTCTATCGCTGGTGTGGGAACTTTTCCAAGCCACCGCTTCATCCTCTCACCTGTCAAGAACTTTGGCGAGAACGGAGGTGCAGAAAGCGATTTTGACAGGATACTGCGGCACGCTTCACTCATGGTGCCCACGGTGCTCTGTGATATAGGTCATCAGTACCAGACGTCCACTTCAAATCGTAATAGAGAGCACGCAGATTCCAGGTGATGGGTTGCATACATTTTGACTACGACAATCGTCGCGGAAGTCCTTGACAGAAGTCCACAGAGCCAGATACAGTGCCATCCAGGCGGCCACTATACCGAGGCCACCAGCGACTAGTTTGGCCAGTAGAACCATCCATGGTGTACATATGGTCCATACAGAGCTCAGGACAGAGAGTCTGCTAGGATTCGTTGCGCTGGAAGTCGTCGAGGTCTGACCACTGATGTTCACGGTAGTCTGCTGCGTTGGGTGGCTGGGCGGTGCGCCGGCGTTCAGGTTGCCAGTGCCAGCACTGTTTGCATGTTGTTGTGGAGTTGACGCATGTGAGACAGACGGGTTGGCACTGTTCTGGGTACTGATATTGCTCGTTGTTCCTAAAGGAGGATGAGATGGTGGCGCTGTGCTTGTTGCTGCGCCGATCGTAGAAGGAACTAGAGGCTGGAGCGCAATCGCAGTTGCGCTTGTTGCCATGCTCTGTGAGTGACCTATAGGAATTAGAGAGAGTCAGGCTTCAATATCAGATACAGCAGTGTCAGCGACTGTGCAGGAACCAACAGCGCTTTGTCCAAAGCGTAGGTCTAGTCCAGTATTGAAGTGAGCAATCGATGATAGAACACGCTGCCCCTCAATGCTGAAACGAGAATAGTGCAAGGCAAGCATGTGCAGCCTCAGCCTCACTGGACACGAGAAAAGACAAGAAGGAAACTTGAAGGACAGATACTTGAGAGGAGTACGCCACCAAGGCGCCTCCTGTACCTCGTGGTCATTACCGTGGCTATCCCTTTTCCACGATGTCCTATCAGGAAAATCCAAACATGTCTCCCTCTCATAACGCCATGCTTCTACAGTCATACCGCTCCATGCAATGCAAATGCTGGTTGCTGTGCTGGAAAGCCTGAATTTTCTGTTCGTTGCCCAATTGCCTCCCATGCATCATTGTTGAATTGGTGATTCCGTCCTATGCATGCTCACTCCTATCCATTACTTCAACCCAAAGCCTTCACTGCCTGTGACGGCCATCCAAAGTTTATGCTCCAATTTCTCCCGACTGCCATACTTATATATGCTGAGCGTATTGAAACATGTCCGCGCAATGGGGAAGCGCTCGACCGGCTTCTTGGGCGAGCGACCAAGGCCGTCCGTTTCCTCTTTGATTCGGAGCAATTGTAGACGAATGACAAGATTCGTTGCTCCCATGGCAGGAATTCGATCGCTTCCTGTAATGAAGCTGAGAATCTTTCGCTGGTTTGTTGGTGAAGCCTTGGCGAAGAAGTCCCAAAACCAAACCACCTGTGGTTGTTGTTCTGGAGGACCTTCGCTCTTTGGCCACCCATCATAGTTTGCGACCGCCCGAAGGCTGGCGATGTCCAGTGGCTCGTCAGATCCACGCACCAGCAGCTCGATTTCCTCCGGCCGAAACAATGACAATGCATTACCTCCACAGACCGTGAAAAATCCACGTTTGAATGGTTCGTACTGTCGAGCAACTGCGGTGTCGAGTAGATAATGGGTATATAGATCGACAAATTCCCTCCGATTCGACTTTGTCACTGGCCGTTTCTCACCGCCGGGACACAAGGGCACCTGGATGATTTCGCCGTAGCGATCCATCTCCGCAACGAAATCCCAACAAAACGTCTCTTGCACATCGCCTTCAAATTCGAGAAGTTGCCTGAACCCCCGGGCAAGTGCCGGACGGAACTCAGCAAGGTCTTCTAATGTGAAGCCATGGCCGACCTTCGGTGTTGAAGTAAGCTTGTCGCCCGTCGAAGGAGCAGATGCAAGCATTTTTCTGAACACGAATGGTGGAAATGCAACATCCAAAATAGTAGAGTTGTAGATAGCGAGTCCTAGTAACACACCAACCAAGAAAAACTGCTCGGAGGACTCAAAGCAGAAAGGGTTGAAATAGCAATACTGAGAGTCATCGTCGTAAACAAACAATCCGTGATTGGGATCGAAGATTTCTCTGACAAGGAGAAGGAACCATTCTTTGCGGAGCCCACCAGCATCCACTCCCTCTTCTCCTTGGAAGTCGATGCGTAGTCCTTTCTTTATCTCACTCCCGCCCGAGCCCACGACTTCGGAAACGCCACGGAGACTGTCTTCGACTAGGCACTCACGCCGAACTTTGAGCACCAAATACTGACTGACCGCTTTGCGGCTGAGTATACTGTCGAAGAAAGCCTCTCTAGCTTTGACTTCCATTTGCCGTCGAGCATCGTATTCCAGAATGTGGATTTTGGCATAGATACTGAGGAAAAAAGGGTATTGACAAAAGGTGAACTTGCTCTTTGTGGATTCCCAGGTGTCGAAGTCAGCTATCAGATCAGCATAGTCCAACATGGTATTGTAGAAACTGTTGATTGGTATTATCTGTCCATGAGAGTTCGCCTGGTGTTTGGCATTCAGTCCTGGACTTTGTTGACGTTGTTCAAAACTGCTGGAAGCGTCCCTTTTCCGTGCCGCATGTCCTATATTGGCCTGAAAGAGCAATGCCATGACCCTGGCAGCAACCCGGACCTGCCAATCTTCGCTGTAAGAGGACAGTTTCGGTTTTCCATCTGCATTTCCTGCCGAAGTGGAGGACTGCCTTCGATCGAGCGCTGCGTGAAATTGTGATGCATGATGCATCCCACCTACTGAGAAGCTGGGCACAAGACCTTCGACAGGATTGATCGGTTCGTGCACAGGACGTTTCTGCTGCCTTGATAGACGATAGGTCACAAACGTCCCCACCAATTCTACAGTGCGTTGGAAGTGCCCATCGGAATATTTTGCGAACCATGAAACGAGATATTGGTGGTTCTCGTTGGACAAGTTTGCTAAAAGACCTAGAATCCGTTTGATAATGCCTGAATGGTGGCCCAAGCTGCCTGGTCGTCTTACAGAGCTCGGCACTCGTTTGGCAGGTGAGCCACGTGGGCCAGCTTCGGCTGGGTTGCCGAATGTTGTTGAAGGATGCGACATAATACTTGCAGATACCTTGCCAGCCTCGAGCCTTTGAGGGGTCAACAGGGGATTTGACAACAGTATGAGGAGGAAACGGCAATCCTCGGGGTGCTTCAAAGGCTGCCTTGGTCGTTTCAACAGATTTTCCGTTACCTTCAACAGACTGCGTTGGAGGTGGCTGCGTGATTCAATGATGTCTTGTTGGATTTTCTCCAAAGACGCAGATTGACCACGTTGTTGCTGAGTGGGATCAGTGACCTGGGACTGGATCTCGAGCCATCTCTCTTCCCAAAGGTCTCCAGCGTAGATGACCGATCGATACCACTCAGTGACCTCAGGCCAATTGATTCTAGAGCTCTTCGAGCTTGTCGTACCGCGCGTCTTGTCGGGAGATCGGTCGCGCTGTTGATGCCCCTCTTTTCCGGGCCCAGGCACCCGTCCGTTGGACGCTCCTAACCACCACGAACCGTTCTCAGCTACGTCGCCCAGTAGAAGTGTCTTCGCATCGAGTTCTGACAAGAAGACGTCAGGTTCGACAAGTGGTGTCGGCACGGACTCGGACTTTTGGCGCCTTTGATGTGTGCCTGAGCCTGTTCTGGGCTTAACGTCTTGCAGAGGACGTGGTGTCAGGAAGGATTCGTTCAATGTAGCGCAACCAACGAAACACCCTGCAATATAGTTCTCAACCATGCGGAATATGTCAGCGCGTGGCCCGGAGTGGCCAGGTGGTGCTTCCTCCGAGGCACGTACGTCAGCGGTTTTGGGTCTGCTGGGCATGGGAATAGAGGCCGAGAACGGATCGGTTGAGGAGCCTTGGACAAAAGAAACTTCCCCATTGCTGCCCCTTCTCAGCGGTGTCAAAGTTGACTCAGAGGGGCTTCGTGCATTTAAGGACGGTCGCATCATAGGCGGTGGTGAGTCTGGGTCCCCATGGAACTGTCCATAGAGGAGACCTTCGGGTGGAGTACCTCCGGGTAGAAACGATTCTTGGGGAGGAGATTGGGTTCCTGCAGCGTGAGTTGAAGTTGTGCTCTGCTCTAGGTACGACTCGAGATATTGTCTAAGGCAACAGTCGAGAAGCGCTTTAGTTCTCTCCGCCGATAGTGGCACAACTTTGCGTGGTGGCGAGGACGGATTGACGGCGTCCCCACCCTTCTCTGGATTTAACTCGAGGTCATTGATGGTTAGGCAAGTCGTACATCGGAAGACCTTCAACCCCTGCGGCCATCGTACAGTTGAGTCGCAAGTCATGCATTTCCCCGTGACGGGTTGACGATCGCCTCGTTGAGGAATATTCTCCGCAGCTGGGGCCTTCGCGCTACTGACATCCTGATGGGCATCCCGGCTACCACCAGAGGGCGTATCCATATCACTCCGGACATTATGTTTCTTGTCAGATCTCTTAGAACCGAATATCGAAGGAAAGGGATGGCTGAAGGATCGATTGTGGTTATGTTTCGAAGCGTCAGAATCGGTCACATTTGGGACTCCCTTCCGACGTAGTGAAGGGATCTCATAGCTCTCAGCGGACGCAGAAGAAGGAGGAGGTGGTAAAGGGCGATTGAGATCTGAGACTGTGGATCTTTGAGAGTTGCTGTCTCGACTGGTGTTTATACTGCGAGGTATAGAGCGACTCGACTGGTGCTGTGAGAGGGGCGGTAAGGGCGCCATGTGTGAGACACAAGCCTGTGAAAAGGGCTGTGTCCTGGATGATGAGTTGTAGATCGAGGATGGCAAGAACGGTCATGAGTGTTCGCAGTTCAGTTTGCTCAACAGATGGATGAAAGGTTATCACAGGCGGTCGACGGAGCAGAATCGGCTGTAGTGATGATCTCGATTGAGACACATTCACCAAGCCTGATCAAATAGTCAATCTCCTGGGATAGTATCGCGGCTGTTGTGGCCAAAAAGGGCCAGCATGTTGTCCGTTGAGATGCAGGCAATGCCAGATACACGATCGGCAAGTGCAGACCATACAAATCGGAAAGTCCAGCTAGAAGAAGTCTCGTGAGGGCTGCAGAGAAAAGGCAGCCCTCTCTGCGGACTATGTCAAAAAGAGTCGAGTATGAAGGATCGAATGTAGTGTCAGAGGATTGCCGTAATCTGTTAGAAGATGCAAACCAGACTGCGTTTAGTTAACTGCGGGCCATCTGAAGCATGGCCAAGGCTGGAGAAGTGTCAAGGACAGGGAGCTCGGCATCGCATCGGATCAATCAGGGGTCCTAACCAGCTTTAACTGGGGGTCCACGGTGGTATCCCCGTACCAGCCTTGAGTACCTATAACAGCAAGCAGCCAATAGTAACTAGACTTACCTCTACAAGCTTGATGTGCCTCTGGACACAAGCTACGTAGGTGGTAAATATGGAGGTCCATGGTAAAGCTTGTGTCTACTTAAATTAGATATCTACTACAACACTTCCTAAATAGCGGCCTTGGCTGCCTATTCCGCGAGCTTTTGCATCCGTCGCTACTTGCACCGACATGACCGAGTTTTGAGCGAACCGTGGTATCTCGTGGTGCAAGACAGGACGTCTGCTCTATTCATCCAAGCCATACTCGGCAACGAGCTTGTCTCCAGCCATGAGACCAACGAGGTACGCTGTGGTCTGAGTGTGATTGCTAAGTATAGACTGTCAGTATGGATTGCTCGTAGACAGGCAAATTGTAGCCACTCACTTGACGACAACAGGGATCACACCCGCATCGGCCACTCGTAGATTCTGCACGCCAAAGACCTTGAAATCTTTATCCACCACTGCATCGTCCTCATTCCGTCCCATGCGGGTTGTTCCCATCATATGCCAGGTGCTGCCAGAATTCTTCTTCCAGTACTCCAGAATATCAGCCTCGGACTCGCTTGCGGGCGCTCCCTGTACGGCAATAACGTCCTTGCTAAATTCAGGGCTGCCAATTATCTTGAGGACTTCATGCGTGGCTTCAACTGCGACTCTCCTGTCATAAGGATGAGAGAAGAAGTTGGGATCAAACTTCAACGGCACCTTGGGGTTCGAAGACTGTAGAGTTGCAGAACCTACGGACTGCGTGTTTAGGACGAATACGAGGATGGTAGACCCAGCCGTCGCATTTTCCGGATCGATAAAGTGAGGTATGTGGGCCATGTTGAGTAGAAGCTCGTAATGAGGTACAGTGGGCTTTTCCAAATGTCGTTTCTGACCCTCGGGCAGCGCTTGAAACTCTGGCGACTTTGACAGCGATTCCAGCTTGAGAAATCCTATGCCCATTGCACAGGCGAACTCTGCAAGGGGTCCCGTACCGTCCTTCTCCCACTGTACCTTAGCTGCCGCGTGGAGCTGCTTATCTCTGTAAAATTTCTGACGCTCGGAGCAATGGTCTGATTGTTCATGTTCCAATGCGATGTGATGGTGATCTTTCATGTGCTGACCCACGTTCTTGTTGGCTCTCACAATGGGGATTTTGAAGCTATCCAGCTGATCCTGAGGCCCGATACCAGAATGCATCAAGACCCTTGGTGTGTCAAGACTGCCACATGAAAGGATGATTTCCTTGTCGGCATAGATCTCCTCCCCAGTAAAAGTTGTAACCCCAACAGCCTTGGTGCCGTGAAATATGAGGCGCGAGATTTCCGTATTGGTCATGATATGCAAGTTCTCTGGAGGGTCTCTCAAAGCATCGGCAGCAGTAGACCTGACTCCGTTATAGGCGGTCGACACGGACATCGCGAGGCCTGTGGGATCTCCAGAGTTGTGATCGGGGTTGAGCTTTGTGCCATGCTTGGCCCAAATGCCCATCACGTCTATAGCAGACTGCTCGACAATTCTTGGAAATCCTGTGTGAATTGGGCCTTTGCTGCCATGATTCTCCGGTTTCGGGTCGAGATACTTTTTCAGGTTGTTGTACGCATCAGATGGGGCTCCATGGTACGATTCGATCCGTTTGTATCGCTGTTGTGCATTGCTCCATTTCCATTCTTCGTCCCCAACGATACGGGCAATCTCGTCGTGGTCGTCCTTGGACCCGATGGTCCAGACGGAGAAATTGATTGATGTAGACCCACCCAAGCCTTTACCACGGTCATAGTCAATCACACGGCCATCAAAACCTGTGACTGCAGTGCTCTTATATCCCCAGTTCTGGTCAGGGCTCATTTTATGCAACCATCTTTCAGCATCGGCGCGGATCTCCTTAGAGTCATTCTTGCCACCAGCTTCCACTAACAGGACGGAAGGGTGCTTTTTGCTGTGCGCCAGTCGCCATGCAACAATGGCTCCAGCCGCACCACTCCCCACAACAATGAAATCGTACTTCTTCGCCATCACCAGTTCTCAGTGGTTTTCGTGGTTTGTAAAGAGCAGTCCAACAAGATGAGAAAGACGATGGATACAGAGGAGAACACCCTAAAGCTTTTATGTCTTACCAAGGACCGGAAAGAGGCTGGACTGCCGACCTGTTTGATGCAGTATAGCTTGCCATGCTAAGGCGATGGTGGAGACTCGTTCAGCATAATCAGCAGCCCACCTGGTATACAGTCTGACTTGCCACCCCTGGCAGACTATAGACCTCGACTCGGAAAGTGATATGCCCAAATAGCCGTCGCGGCATGATGTATCATCATAATTGGGGAATGCTGGGGCAATTGCAGTTAGTCTTGAAAAAGAACATTGGTGGCGTCGTTTGTTAGCGGAACACGAACAAAGGAGAGCGGCAAGCCGTGATGCATGGCGGAGGCCATCTCGATAAGAGAGAATATCTGGTTGACAAAAATTTCACTGCCATAAGCCCTACCAAAGTCTGACTGATGCCGCGAAAGAGCATAGTGTGATGGTCGATGGCTTAATGAACGGTGTGGACAATAGCAGCAGGGAAAAGTCTCCTCTGTGGACTCTTGTTTCCAGATCATGGTCCATGGCGCCCTGCTTGCGACTGCTCACCTCCCACAAGGTCAACGTGAATTGGATTTCATACGCGAGCGGAACGAAAAGATGACCAAAGGACGTTACTCTACTGCTGACTCATCTGAAGGAAGATCTCGGCGGCGTCGGAAATACGAGCAGCGCGGCATAAAATAGCCTGTCAGACATTTGGCATCCCGTAGCAAACTGCCGTTGCTTGCTAAATATTTTCTGATCACAGCCTCATTGGCAAATACTGATTAGTGCTCTATTCGGCCATAAAATTGGTACTTGGGCGACAACAGAGATTACCATAACTTATCTGCACGGTTGATTACATGCGTCTGGTCCCAAGAGTTGTCCGACCTTGGCTTCTTACTGCAGCACGCCATGCTCGCCCAAACACCCGCACCCCAGTCCTCCACAGTGGTGTGCCAAAGAAGCGGACCCTGACTGCTCACGTCCCTGTAACGGGTGCGTCTAGTGAAGGTCCATCCGAGATACCTACGGAAGAAGCCCTTCAGGACTCGAGCTCTGCAGTCTCGGACTCGGCGATCCTCAACAGCGCTACCTTCAGTCCGAAGAGACTTCCCGTGTCTTGTCCTGGATGTGGTGCTTTGACCCAAGATGTTGATCCTGGTCAGGCGGGCTACTATACACGGTCGAGGAAGGCCGTAAAGACATATCTGCGTGGCAGCGTTGAGATAGCACAGCAGGCTCCGCACGAAGACGATGGAGCGACAGACAGCCAGGCAGAAAGAGCTGGGTCGGACAATGGGGATAAAGATGTTCGACAGAACAATCAATATGAAGTGATCGAACCATCTTCAATTCCACCTCCAGTGTGCGATCGGTGCCACCATCTGATTCATGAATCTCGTGGAACTCCCATTGCCCACCCTTCCGTCGAAGACATTGCGGATTCTATCGCAGAATCTCCCCATTCCCGAAATCATGTCTACCACGTTATGGATGCGGCGGATTTCCCCATGTCTTTGGTACCCTCAATCTTCAAGAACTTGTCTTTGGCAAAGCCGCGCAGTCAAAACCGCCGATCACAGCATTCATTTTCCTCCAAGCCTTCATTATCATTTATTATTACAAGATCAGATTTACTCGGATCATCCAGAGATAACGTCGATCGCTTGATGCCCAAATTCAGCTCCATTCTGCGCACTGCCTTGGGACGGTCCGGGCAGAAATTGAGACTGGGAAACGTCCACCTTGTCTCCTCGAAGCGTGGCTGGTGGACGAAAGATATCAAACAGAGTATTTGGGAACGAGGAGGTGGCAACTGGTTGATTGGGAAGTTCAATGTGGGAAAGTCCAATCTCTTCGAAGTACTATTTCCCAAAGCATCCGACGAACGAGCACCTGTCTATGAAGAACTACAAAGACAACAAGCCATGGACGGTATTGAGAAGTCCGGTGAAAACAACTTCTTTTCAGAAAAGAGCTTACTCCCTCCACCACAACCTGAAGTACCGTTCCCTTCTATGCCTCTGGTTTCAAGTCTACCAGGAACTACTGCATCCCCGATTCGGCTCCCCTTCGGAAACAAGAAAGGAGAATTGATCGATATGCCCGGCTTAGAGCGCAGTGGACTAGACCAGTTCGTGCGCCAGGAGGACAAATCGGAGCTAGTTATGACACATCGTCCGACCGTGTCCCAACACAACATCAAACCTGGTCAGTCTTTGCTTCTTGGTGGTGGATTAGTCCGCATAACACCTCAACTCGATGAGAACGATCGCAGCACGATAATGATGGCATATCCTTTTGTTCCTCTCAAGACACATGTCACATCAACTGAAAAGGCACTCGGTACACAAGCTCAAGAACGCGAAAGTGGTGTTGATTCCATACTCGCAGAAGGTGCAGGCCCGGAAATTGCATCGGCTGGCAAGTTTTCTCTCAGCACTGATGTGACCAAGTCCAGGGCAGGTTCTGTGATCAGAGCTGGCGTTGACCCAGCAAAGTTACCTTTCCAGGTCTATGCGACCGACATCCTCATCGAAGGTGTGGGATGGGTGGAACTTGTATGTCAGGTCAGGAAAGGACGCCGTATGCCGCAGGCTGCTACTACAGAAGAGACTCCAGTGACTGAGGACCCGACCGAACCAGCTGTACCTCGGTCGGACGAGATCTCCATTGAGGAGACTGGATTCGTGCCTTTCACGCCTCCGAGCCAAAACGCTACCACGGAGAGCACGGAACTCTCCAACTTCCCGCAAGTCGAGATCTTCACGCCTCAAGGAAAGTACATCGGCCAGAGACAATGCCTGGACATCTGGCAAGCATGGAACACAGGAAAGCAAACTACCCAGACACGCGGTGTTCGTCCTAGAAAACCAATGAGTGGAGCGAAGAAACGAGACAAAGTGCTTCGCAGAGCGAACGTCAGCACGAACCCATGAAAGAGTGTGGTTGTTTTATTTCTAATCCTAAACTGGTTGATAAGCCTGCTTTGCGTGGACCACTGGGTCATCCTCCACCGGCTTTCACCTAGTCGGTCAAGACGACAATCTTGCCTCGAGCGGCATTCTTGTCCATGGTCTCATGCGCCTGGGCGATGTCATCCAACTTGTACACCTTGCCGACCTGAACAGGCAAGGTTCCCTTCTCGATCTGCTTGAGCAAGTCGTTGAGCGGCGTCTCTATGAACTCTGTTGGCCCACCCGAGTACCCAGTCAAGTACACAGCCGGAGGAATCACTTCCATGGGATTGAAATCGTCGATGGTCCATTTGTTCCCTGAGCAAAGTCTTGTTAATACCTGGCCTCAAACTAACGTGTGTACTCGGCAAACAGGGAACACTTACCAACGATACCAGTCATGCAGACGATTCCATGTTGGACCACACACTGCAGTGAATCCCTCAGGGTGGCCGTACCGATCAACTCCAGCACCTTGTCGAATTTTTCGTTCTTGACCTTCTCAGCGACATTCCCATCATCGATAATGACCTGGTCAACTCCACTCTTGCGCATCACATCGGCGCTGGCCTGATTAGAACTTCGAGTGGTCCCCGCGACGAAGCATCCGTGATTCTTCGCGATGGCCGCCGCCGCAAGACCAACAGAAGTGGTACCTCCGCGAACGAGCACACGATCTTTGGGCGTGATCTGCATCGCCTTGAACAGCGACCCATGCGCAGTCTGCAACATCTCTGGGACAGCGCCCACGATACTCCAGTCCAGATCAGTCTCGAGGGTTTGGGTGTTACTCGCCTTGACGCATGTATACTCGGCGTAGCCGCCGTTGAAGTCTCGCCCCATCCCGCCCATCGCGGTTGCCACTTTCTGGCCCGCCTTGAACTGTCCGCCAGGACACTTTTCGACGACGCCAGTAGCTTCGATGCCGAGCACTCTTGGGAATTGCACGCCTGGGCTATGTCCCTGGCGCGTGAACAACTCAGAGCGATTGATGCCGAATGCCTTGACGCGGATGAGGACCTCGTCGTCGCTCGGGGTGGGGATCGGAAGCGTTTCGATCTTGAGCTTTTCTGGCCCGCCGGGCTCGCGGATAACGGCTGCTTTCATGGTTGCCATTGTGCGTGTGCGGATTTTTGGATGTCCGTGTGAGATTGGGAATGTACTTGTAAATGTAGTATAGATCAATGATGCCGTGCTCTTGCCTGTCCTTGTACTGTTCATGCGGTCTGTTCGGTCGACCAAAGAACAGGCATTCGGGTACTTTTATATGTCCCTTGATATCACTCCGTTCCTACGTCGTCGTACCTCTCTTACACAAGTTACCTTGCGCAAGTTCTTTTACTCAGCTAGTCGGCTTGCTTCCGCACGACCACACACCATTTCTGGCCTTGGAATAGAGCTGGGAAGGTAAAATCTGAACACGCTTCACTCCACGATCGCTAGGGGATCACTTCTTTTAAGCTTTTCTGGAGTAATAGTATGCTAACGCGATGAGGCAGACCTTCGCCTATAGAAATGTAGTAGATAGATAGGCGGGCTGATACAAGGTTCCATATGGAAGCTATACGAGAGATGCGCGATGCAGACACGGCTCGGCTTTAACATCGATGCCCAATCTAGTAAATACTTGCTGACTCACCCAGGGCGCCTGGAAGTGCCTTGTACATCACATCTCTCAAAACGGTATGTCCGAGTGACATAAGGTAAATGCAACGAGGTTGAACAAGGAGTAATACTGCGATCTATTCGCCTATCTGCTCCACAACGCGTACAGATATCTGCTTTGATAAGCAGCAGTCCAGGCTTCACATGCAGTATGCTTGATTGGATTGTATTACCTTCAGTGGAAGAACATCTGACCGGTGAAATGAAATGTTGCCGGGGGTTTGAAGCACCACAGAGCAGAGCGTACGCCTGGTATGCCCGTCAGCGAAGGTTAGCCGCCTCACATCGTCAATATGCAAGGCCTTGTTGCGTGACTTGATTTTGTTGCACGCCGTGGACGAGGAACTGTGTGATGATGGCCGAATGCATGAGATATGTATTGTGATTCGTTGTCATTAGGATTGGGTAGTCAAGTGTAGGAAACATCCAGAATGAGCCTTGTCGTCAACGCTGTCCCAGAGGTCCTTCAAGCATTCACCTAATGAGGATGATCAAGAATACTGCCTCCCCTGTTGCAGTGCGCTATCATGTGCCATGCACACCGTGCCGTCTCATCCTGCTCATGGTATATGCGTGTGTAGTCAGAATGCCCACTTCATTGCTATTGTACGAGACTTGTTGCTTCTTCTCTATTCACGCCGCTGCCTTGCCCAGGTTTCGGTGTCTTTTCAACGGTGGACGCTTTCATTGTTTGGAAGGTAGAGGTACGGTCCGGGCTATATGACGGTCTGCGCCGCTGATCTGGCTTTGATTCCGGCGGTGCTTGGCTGCGAGCTGCTTCAATTTCTCGTCTGTTTCGCGCAACCTGGCCTCGAGGCCTTCAAGCTGATATTTCTGAGATTGGACAGTATCCTTTCTGTAAAGGGCTGAGTCAATTTGGGTCGGAGCGCAAGGTGTTTGAGGTTGTACTTCTCTTCGACAGCTTGTTCCAACGCGCCGACCACATTCAGGTTAAACATTTCGTCCAAGGCTGCCGAGAAGTCGCGAGCCAGCGCCCTATTCATTGTGAGCACAATCATAAGGTGTTAGAGAGCAGGACCTCCTACGACTCAGGTCTGCCATTGGGTTTCCACGCCGCATCCATGCTGCGGTCGTTTGACGAGCTCATCCTTGGACTTTGGGTCGTCAACGCGATCAGGGCAAATAGCAAGGTAACATCAAACGCGCGTAGCAGATACTTATATAGCCATCCAAACAAGAAACGAAGAACGAAGCAGGCTCACCGGTCCACGCCAGTCAAGAGGTCAAGAAGTCAGGCGGACTTCGAAGGCAGCTGCTACTGTGTATGGTTTGGTAGCCCTTGCAGACGATAGGCGACACGCATCCCTAACTGTCACATACCTGAAAAAGGGGTCATTTCAGCCTGCGACAGATTCCCCCGGAGCGTATGAGAATTTCGGTCATACAGGGCGCGTGGGCAAGGTTGCAGATCACCCAGGGAATAGTCTTTAGGAGGCAGAAAGCTGGTCAGTGGTGAGTCGTATGAATTGTTTGACAGGGCATGTGTTTACGAAAATAGAAGAGTAGCGAAATAATCGACCAAATCTAAGCCTAGAACAGTTCAGCTTAGAGGCTGCCGAGTCCAAAGGAAATTTCGCCTATCTCTGCCAGTTCTCTGGTTCGGTTTTCGGGGGCACTGGCTGCGCGAATCCCCTAACAATTGGGAACAGATCCTCAGCCCGTGCCAAACACTGGCAAACTAGCTGCAATTTTTGTCAAAATTTCGAGCCACCCTCCAATTTTGGTGTCACCACTCTGTTCCTTTCATCTAACGTTACCTTCTTTTACAACCGTTGATTGATCGGCTTCTTCTCGCGTTGCGGACCTCCACAATCGCGTATCTGCTCCCTTTTGGATCTATAGGCCGGGTCCCCTTCATACGAGAGGTGTTGTCGCGCGACTGAGCATAGCGACACTCACCTTTCCCCCAAAGTTTGCGACGATGGGATGCCTTCACTAAAAGCCTACACACCCTACGAGACACTTGCTTTCTGCCAATCTGTTGCACATCATGGCGCCGACTCTGCTGCTTTTGAGGATATTGCGCAATCCTTGAATGCTAACCAGCTCATTCGCGACAACCAAACATATGATGAAAGTCGACTCACAGCTAGTGCGTTACAAGCACTATACCACGAGTTGCTGGTGCAAGAGAAGAGCGAAAAGGGACCTGTAGTGAACGGCGACGACGGAACAAGCATTAATCCGCGAAAGCGAAAAGCGTCCGCTTCTCCGCCGCCAGCCAAGGACAATGATCTGTCCGGACAACAATGGCTTCAATCGCTAGTCGACAGACTGTATGAAAGATTTAGGGAGCAAACGATCAGAGAGATTCGGCTGGAAGAGGAGGCATATCACAAGATCCAGGCTGAGATCGTTGTGCTGGACAAACAACCTGAGGACGAGCAAATCACGAACGAGGGATTGAAATCGCACGATCTACCACAGACAAGACCGCAAAATGTTGCGCCGAAAGTCCAAGAGCCTCAATCTAGCCCAGATGCGGCTGCTGCACAGCTACAGGCCAGCCTCGATGCAACCCGTGCAGAACAGGCTGCGGCGAAGGGAGCACCACCTGTCTTGGAAGCAAAGAGATCCCCATCCACGGGACGAGCTGGTCAGCCGCAGATTGTGAATGCACCTTCCGCGCCGTCTACTCCTGGTGCTTCTCAAGCAAAGCCTGTGGCAGGGACGCCTCAAGCGCGAGCATCACAAACACCGAAACTACCTCAGCAACTCTCGCCAGGCGCATATCAACGTCCTTTGCCAGTACCGTCTCCTCAACGAGCGGACTATGTACAACAGCACTTTCAGCCTTCGCCCCAGGGACCTCCTATGCCTATACTGCCGCATGCTCAAGGGATGCAACCTATGCCACCACCAATGGAATATCCGGGTCCAAAGCGTGGGAACTCTGCATCTCGACAGGGAAAAGGTTCTCCGGTTCCCATGCAGCCGCAACAGCCATTTCCAGGTTATCAAGGATACCCACAGCCACACTGGCCTCCTCCTGTCCCTCCCCAATACGGGCATCCACAGCCTTATGCGCCGAACGGCCAATTTTACCCATATCATACGCCTCAACATCCGCCGTACCAACAGTATCCGCAAAGCGCTCCCATCCACTACGCTGGTCAATCTTCTCCGGCACATGGATGGCATCCTCAATATGGCCAGCCATATTATGGTCCACACGGTTCGGCCAACGTGACACCGGTTCCTCGAAGCACTTCCAGACAGCCAGTGCCAAGAGCTAGGTCCTCAACGCCGTGGAAGCGGCGGGCCGAACCACCGAATGCCGTGCGCCAGCCCAGTCCTGGTCGACCTGAGAGAGCTGTCAGTCCGCTCACGGACTCGGAATCGCCTTCTCGGTCTAACAAGGTCAGAAAGTCGCCAGGGAGGAAGGGTCAAAAGGCTGAAGGAAGTTTTCTGTCGACACAGGAAGCGGTCAGGGAAAGACAAGGTGCCAGTACGACCCCAGGCGTTGCTGATTCGAGGTCTCAATCAATCGCATCTCATGCCTCTGATACGCCTACGGATAAGCGGAGAAGAGGTAGACCGCCTTCGAAAATCAAGGCAGAACCGCCTAGTACGCCTGCGCCACTACTATCCGATACAGAACAACCTCAGCAATCGAGAGGACGTCCTGGTAGACCTCGAAAAGACGCAGGACCACCAACGACTGAGCAGGTGCAGAACACAGCGACGAAACGGAAGCGTTCACATGGTCGTGAGTCTGCAAGCCCACGATTACCCTCTCCAGAACCTGCAGAGGTTCCTCGGCGTCAAGTCGCCCACGATCCATCACTTGTCAGTGTTTCCAAGAATTTTGCAAAGACTGCTCAACTTCTTCTGAACGAAATAACGTCGCACAAGGTGGCAAGCATATTTGCCAAACCTTTGTTAGAACGCGATGCGCCGGGCTACAAGGAGCTAGTATTTCGCCCGCAAGATCTGAAGAGTATCAAGGCGGCCGTCTCCAAGGGTGGGAGAGCTGCTCTAGCCGCCATTGAAAGTCTGGAAGCGGAAGATCGAGACGCAGAAGAAACACCCACCAAGAACGCGCCAGTCAGCGCGACCGAGTCCGGGGAACGCTCTCTCGGCAACGGCGTGTATCTTGTGAACAAGACGGAAGATCTAATCCCACCAAAAGGCATTGTCAATTCTTCGCAGCTGGAAATGGAATTGGTGAGGATGTTTGCCAATGCAGTCATGTTCAATCCGCTTCCTACATCGGAGAGGGGATTCGGGAGGTCCCTTCGCTTGAGGAAACGAGGCGGAGATGTGGATCCAAACGCCGATGCCGACGATGCCTCGTCCAGCGAAGAAGGAAGTCCGGTCGACGAAGGTGGTATCATTTCGGACGCGCGAGAAATGTTTGAGGACGTTATGGCCGCGGTGCGCAAGTGGAGAGAAGTGGAAATCGAGAGACTAGGTGGCGACGACGCAACGGCAGCACCAGGCACGAATTCGAAATCTACTCATCCATCGGCGACGCACGGCAGTGCCAATGCTAGTGTCAGGCATTCTAGTGTGAGTTCTGCTGTGAATGAGGACGATGCTGCTGCCGAGACGCCCGCGGCCTCGGTCTCGACACCTGTTCCTGCGTCGGGGACGGCGAGGAAGAGAAGACGGATAGCCGAGTAGCAGTACGCCCCAAGCTGCTACGTCTGGCATGGAGTTGGAAATGTAATTGTGGTGGTGTTTTAATGGGCACAGTTATTACGGTTGAGGTCACGAAGTCCTCGGCGGGTTTATGTTCTTGCTTGATTGTGCAAGTAGACAGATATCAGGACATTCATGATTATGTGCCTGAATGTAAAGAGTACCTCTCCGATCAATTTCAGCGAGTATTATTGCGTGTGTCTCTATCTTGTAGTAGGCATTTGGTCTCATCGACATCTTTTCGGATGTAGACTCATGAGTTTTTCGTTCTTGGAGTCGTGGTCTCGATGTTATGCAACGAGGCGACCGGAAAAGGGGATGGATTCGTATGCACGGATGCTCTGAACCTTGTCGAAACCTACCAACAAGCAGCACAGTTTAATAGATCGCTTTTCCCGAGCCGTTGCAACTCTTCAGGTCCAGACCATCGCTGGTTTTCCTTGATGGTGGTCCGTCCTTCTGCAGTAGGAAAGTTTGCTGGTGTCGCAATGAAAATGTCTACGGCAACAATACGTGCTGATACTGAGTCGACCAGATTTCGGTACTAACCCTTCGTAACGTGCTTCCGACATGGCTCCATCGTAAGTCAACATAAAGCAACGCAAAGGCGTGGGAATGGGTTCTGGAGACGAACTATCACCGTGTTCGACGGAAAGTTACCTTGACCGGTTGAGGCTGGGATACCATGCCACCCTACACAGCCATTCCGTCAATCCGAAGTTGCAGCATGAACATACGTGCGGAGATCAGGCACAGGGACATTGACGCGTGGATACCCGTATGCTGTCGAGTCTGCCTCACCTGATAGAGATCCATCCACAATACGAGGTATCGTCACATCGTGGGAAGTTGAAATCCGCACGAGCCTGCATCTTGAAACAATTAATTCCCCATCTTCAGAAGTGGACTTGGGCCGCCGCTTTGGCCAACAGCCACGAGATAATTCCCCAAGCCCCAATCTGAGACCCCAAATATTATTTGTGACCCACGCCTCAAGTTATAGATCAACGAAGGGGCCGGTTTCACCATAGCAGATGAGTCGGCGATTAGGTGCGGGTCGGATCATCGCAACAACATTCAAAAATCTGATGAGACGCTCGGCAACCGAGAAAATGTGTCATAAAACAAGAAGCATTGAACGACGATAACATAGAGATGCTGAGGTTATTGCGAGTGAGCATCTAAAACCAGGAAAACAACAGGAGAGCACTTCCGTTACGCAGTTGCCATTTTCTTGACATATGCTCGGGGAATCCCACCGCTTGATTGCGGGTTGTCCACCTTGGAAGTCACATCCTTTCATGTCGTTTAGGATATTGTATGTCCTCTCGGGCCGGTGGAATGATTATTGCGCTCGTCATATTGTTGGTCTTCTCGCCAACCCGGCATAGCCGACTAATCGGAGCAAGATGCAGCATGAACGGCCATAGTAGTC
This sequence comes from Exophiala sideris, assembly GCA_000835395.1. Taxonomy (NCBI): domain Eukaryota; kingdom Fungi; phylum Ascomycota; class Eurotiomycetes; order Chaetothyriales; family Herpotrichiellaceae; genus Exophiala; species Exophiala sideris. The sequence goes on along the minus strand of KN846952.1, from coordinate 7,608,900 downwards.
CATCCCCTAGATAGTAACCACACCGCTGTCGTACAAGACTTGGCCATGCAAGGAAACTAGGTATTCTTCAAATGCAGGTCTGCCGTAACTTCGTAGAGGCAGGTGCAACACGAATTCGTTACCGCACCGGGTCAAGGAGAGCGCAACTATTGTCCATACGAGTACGAGGAACTTACTCCCGAAATCCTGGCTCGTCGATTCGAGAATTCCGTACAGTGTAATAGATGCAACCTCAGCAGCGCCAGGATTGGTTAACGTAGGAGATCCTGTCCTAGCGAGACGGAATTTACCTTGTAAACACCTGCATTTAGCAGTGCTTGAGAACTCTTCGAAGAAAGACACGTGGACTGAAAGACCAGAAATCAGGGCTCTTAGCGTGACTGCCACGTCGCCCGCAGGGGATCGGTATGTTGTGCAGGACCTTTTCATCTCTGATCAGAAGATATGACTCCTTGATTCGCTGGACTTGGAATATTATCCCACGTATCAAAAAACCCCAAGGTATTCCTACCCGGTCCGGTGGTTGTCTCGTGATCATTTTCCATTTGGACTATCCCTCAAGGGATGATTTGTGCAGCCGGTAAACGGGATGATTTTAGTCAGGCCAACAAGAAACTCCCTGGCGGTGTGACAAGTCTTTTTTTGGTAATGTGTTAACTTGCTTAAAGAAGTTGGAAAAATGCTCCAGTCACGGTTTATATTCTTGGTTTGCCGCACAGACAATATTGAGACTGTTCAGCTACTCCTGACGGATGCGCCAAAGTCGGGAAGTCGCATCGAAGACATTATTGTCGAACTCGTATCCCGGGCATGGCTAGCAGCTCGCAACAAGAATCCAACCGGACACAGTGTGTGAGCCACTATGGCAAGTTGACACGGTCCCCACGCAGCCACGTCAGAGGCAGGCCCCTGGACACCCAGGCTTATCGTTGGTCACACAAATCGATGATGCGATGCATGCCTTAAATCCGGGGTGCATTTCTTATTCTCCTTATCACAGCCACAGAGCCACACTGGACTGGTCAAACGTCGGTAAGCGAGACAGCACGACGTCAATTGACCCCACCATTCGGGCTATCGGCCTGGCGCCGTTGAACTCCTGAAACGAGGACAGGTACTGTAACCTTAGCGTAGACATTGTTCATTGTCCATCTGTCAGCTCTTCGAAAAGTTCTTCCAATGTCCATCGCAAAGGCACAGACGGCGTGACTGAAGAGTATGTGTATAGACGAAAAAAGTATTTGTGCGAACCCTTGACGATTGGCCGGATGCCGCCTCCGCCAAACCATGTAGCCGAAGATTTGTCCAAGCGCAATGGAAATGGTGGTGGAATATCTTGGACACGGACGGAGCGCAAATGCCGGTGTTAGGCTAATACAAGTAATCCACCATTGGAACGGAAGGTGAGGAAGAGAGGAGCAATGGCTGCAAAGTGTGGCACTCAAACACTATGCCATGTTGAACGAGGGGCGCAAGGTTTGCCTGGATTGGAACTATGCGCGGATGCGCTCGGGTGTTCCTGAGAAGGTTGGCAAGAGTTGGTCGTGCTCCGGCGTGCCGCGTTGGCAATGATGCGTAGTTTTCCAGAGACACCCGCAAAAAGCGTCGCAAACGGGGTAAGGCCAGGAAAAAAAGTCGATCCGGGAAGTGGGAAAAGGTTCACTTGACAGTTGATGATCAGGATGGACCCGGCAAGATGGGACGGTTGTGGTACTGTGATGATACCAGTCATTTCAAAATTGTAGCCGGGTACCTTGTTCGTCAAGCGCGGAACAAGTCTGACCAGCCTAAGTCATGCTAAGAGCGGAAGAGTGAAGGAAATATCTTCTGTCAGACATCCGCAGCACCTGTTCGCCTATTTTGTCCCTTCAAGAAGGACTCATAAGAGAACATGCAAGTAACAGCTGCTGCATCTCGACCTTGAGTGTCGTGTATCACAAGATTGCGATCTGGGCCAGGTCTGCCAGGCTGTCGTCACTGGCGTGGGGTTTAGAGTTGTCATGCAGACAGCAGCTGCATGGTGAGACTGGATATGAGGCCTGCCACGTATGCTGCTTTGCCCAGCCTCATGCATCTCATTTTCTAATGGCAGGACAACGCGATCTTCTTGACCCCGTGAACCAAAGCTGCAGCTGCTCGGCACGATGCGCGACAGGCGTAATGCAGCTACGTGCATATTCTATTCCTGTTGCAAGCAGAAAAGGGCAGGTGAATTGTCAGCAGACTCGAGAGAACGGCACAGGATTGAGATGGGTGCAGAATGAACTCGAGTGCAGCAGACTCTTTGTGGCCGAAAGTCCGGAGGAAGTCGACTCGACACGGCAGAACCCAATCCTATGCTGTCAGCTGAAATACTGCTCTGCAGAGCACGATATAGTAATCAATGAACACCATAGCGTATCTTGTCGCCTGGAATTTGAGCGGTCATTAAGGGTGACATCTCAGCTTTTGTATATGGAGTACTTTCCAAGCTCTTTCTAGAAGCCAGACCGATGGGAACCCGTAAGGTGACGGTCAGCACCGATCGAAAGAAGACTTGTACTGATACGGGCGAATACATATGCAGTTCGGTGGGTCATAGAAGGTGCGGACGGGGGGTGCAGGTGGCCACCTCAAAAAGTGCGGATGAAGAAGCGAGGGCAGACCAGGGTGCGTTTTGGATTAGCGAGGGAGATCAAAGGAGGAGATTTCGCAAGGAAGACGCGGCAACCGTCGAGAGAAGAAAAGCTGGAAACAGCGGAAAGGAGGAGAAATAACGTTGACAGGTTTGACAGGGGAGGGAGACGTGCGTGACAAGGGGAGTCAAGCCATGGACCCAGGGGTCATTCTGAGAATACCACATTATGGGTAGTCGAGATATCTGGTCAAGCCAAGCAGAAAGAAGAGAAAAGCTTCAGATCATTATTTCCAGAAGTTGGTAGAATGGCATAATTGGCGGGTTGCAGCAGCCCCTGTTCATCAATGGGCCTGATTCTTTTTTTATACAGTACTTTAACTACCAGAGTGGAGGCAAAATGAAGAAGAACACCTTGGTATGAGTAGTTCTTACAGGTTAGCAAGGAAACCCCATGAATACCGTAGTATTCTTTCGCTTGACAAGGTAGACGGTGAAAAAGAACAATAAAAGTAATTAGGAATTAAATCAAATAAACACACGAAGACTCAACTCCTCGGCGACTCGTTTATCAATTCCCAAATCCTTCTTGACTGATTTGACGTCTACCGCGCTGTGGCTGTGACTGGCTCCCCTGCCTGGTGTTCTGTCAGGCTGCAAGCAATACCGCATCTGACAAGACCGACTAGGACCCGTTTTACAAGAATTACTCACTCACACACACCTGCGGTCTTTTGGAGCCGTTGTCGCTTTCCTCACTTTATTTTCCACCATTACTTACAGTACCTCTCCTCTCTCTCCTCTCGACATCTTGCATATTGCTGCAGCGCACCATACACTCCCTTGTCTTCCCCCCAATAATCGCGACTCTCTCGCGCGTTGTGCTGTGCACATTCAATCCTACTTACCATTTCATTCCCTTGAGCAGACAGCTGGCTTGCTTCTGTCTCGTCCTTTCCTTTGTTCGAGTCCAAGTCCGACCATACAACCTCCCCTTGCGAACGTCACCGCCTCTCAAGAGACAATCACCTTCTATATCAAGACCGACACCCTTACGCCCTCAAGCCTTACCAACAGGTCGGTCGCCTATTGTCTGACTGCATAAAGCCATCCCCCAGTCTTCCATCCGCAGACTCAGCCTCTCCGCAAGGCCGGCGCGCCCTAAGCATCCCCAATTAGGAACACGCCCAGCACGCGTGGTACTTCCACTCCCTCTTCCTTGCATTGCACCTGCAAGTGCCCCGATCCGATCCTCCGCTCTATCAGGCGCTCCAGTATGCAGGTCTTTCCAGGTTGCTGATGTGGTGGGAAATCTGCGTGCAAGACAGACTGTCGTGTGAAAATACTCTACCCAGTCACTGAACCACTATGAAGTCGCCAAGGTACCATATACAGAGCTGGACTCACCTTCGTCACCGTCCAACACCACATACTCACTAGATACTCCGGCCAACCAGAATCTCTGGGCAACACCAGTGACGGCCACAATGTCTGCCTCGGCATCGCCCTCCATCCGGGCTTTTCAAAGCCGGGACAATTCGCCTTCACCTCGACCACGTCCACTGGCACGGATGCCTTCCATCCAGCGTGTCAACACAGCCTTCGGTCAATCCTACTCGGGCAACCCAACATCCGCCAATAGCATCTCCTCCGTCTCGCCCAGCCCATATCTTCAATCCCTACAGTCTTCTCCCTTAGTCTCTCAATCCAATCTCCAGAACCTTCAGCTTGGGAACCCGGTTCCATTCGAGCTTCCCGAATCGCTCATTGCCCCTCCTCATGCCTCTTCTTCGGCTAGGGACACTTCCACGGGCTCCAAGTCCGTTGGACTGATGCGCAAGTTGTCTCAAAGTGCCAAAGAAGGCGTGACTTCAACGCGACAGATCCTTCGGAGGAAGGCCTCTTCTACTGCGCAAAGTCGTCGAGATGAAAGCACGGGACCTATTACCAGACGCCGCAGTGACAGCAAAACGGCCCTTACGAACGGATCCGCCATAGAATCGGCGTCCTTCGACAACTTACCTCTTGAACTCCAGTCAGGGTTGGGCCTTTATGATACCATGAGTCTCTCTAGTGAGCCAGCCACTCTCGTCGACACGAGTCCTGAAGGTCAAGCTCCTTGCGTCCCAGAGTACCTGGTCGGAGGTTGCATCTTGACCAAAATCACCAAGAACAAGAAACAAGAGAAGATGTTCTTTCTCGATGTCGAAGGTTCCCGAGTGTCCTGGAAAGGTGCTGTAACCATGAAAGTCTTCCACATAGACAATATCAAAAGCATTCGAAGTGGAGAGGAGGCTGCCAGCTACCAGCAGGAACTTCGAGGAGAGGCCGTGGATCCCGATCTTTGTTTCACCATCAACTATGCCACTTCGGACTCTTCAAAGCAGGTCAAGACCTTGCACCTTGTCGCTCATCATCATGCCGACCTCAGGTTGTGGGTCGACACCTTGGAAAGTCTGGCCAAGCACCGCGAAGAGCTGATGACCATTGGCTCGTCCGAGCGAGAATCGGTCATGCGGGCCCACTGGGCCAGTGAAATGGCTAGACGACCAGATGCCGCGAAGAGCGATGGTCTGGAATTGTCAGCTGTCCAGTCGCTCTGCCGTAAACTCCATATCCACGCACCAGAGAAAGAACTCGAGGAACATTTTAACTCCGCTGATGTTGACTATTCCAAACGGTTGACATATGAGCAGTTTAAAGAGTTCCTGAGACGTCTCCGTGAAAGAAGTGATATCAGAAGGATCTTCAACGAATCAAAGGGCTTCAACCTACCTGGTCTCACTCGCTTTCAATTCACCTCTTTCCTCCAACAGGTACAGGGTGTCAACCTTGCACTTGTCCCCGAACCTGCAATTTGGGAAGAAAAGATCAACGACCTAATTTCCATATCCTTCCCAAATGATCCCGAAATGCGCGAAGCAGGCCTCATTGATGCCAATGCATTTGCGTCATTCCTCATGTCCAAGGATTGCCACGTCTACTCAAAGCCTCAAGAATCAATTCCTATCTTTGATCGTCCGCTTAATGAGTATTTCATCTCCAGCTCACACAACACCTACCTCACTGGATGGCAGGTCGGTGGAACTTCTTCAGCAGAAGCATATATCACAGCTTTACGCCATGGGTGCCGCTGCATTGAGATCGATTGCTGGAATGGCCAAGATGGCAACCCTCGGGTCACACATGGACGTACGCATACCACCGCTGTCCTCTTCTCGGATTGCATCAATGCCATCCAACGATGCGCCTTTGACGTCACTCCATACCCTCTCATAATCTCCCTCGAAGTCCACTGCGACCCAGAACAACAAGCCAAGATGGTCAATATTATGACCGACGTGTTCGGCGAACGTCTACTGGTTCATCCTCTCCCAGGCTTCACCACGAAATTACCGTCGCCGGAACACCTGAAACACAAGATTCTTGTCAAAGTCAAAGCCACCGAGCTTCATGCCGATCTAGAAGCTTCACGTCACACTGCTGCTACCTCACGCACCCGCAGCGCAAGCTCTCCACAAAGAAATCCTCTGCAGTCGTCTATGCTGACTGCGCAGGGCCTGACAACAGCGTCAAGCCCCTCCATCATCACCCCACCCGAGACCATATATTCTCCCACCGACAGATCGGTGACAGCAACAAGCGCAAGCAGTGCCGATGAAGAGAGTGATGTCGCTCTTACATCACCAAGTCAAAAACGAGCACCCAAGCTGAGCAAAGTCGGGCCGTACCTTTCTGCACTTGGTGTATACTTGAAGGGGTATACTCTTCGCGAAGGACGTGATCTTCAATTCAATCAATACAACCACATTTTCTCTCTGAACGAGAACCGCGCCATAGAGTTATGTCACTCAGCAGAGGACAAAGCTCTGTTCGAGGACCACAACCTACACTATCTGTGCAGAGTCTATCCAAAGAATCTCCGCTTTCAATCCTCCAACTTCGATCCCAACACCTTTTGGAGACGAGGTGTTCAGATGGTTGCTCTCAATTGGCAGACGTTTGATGCACATATGCAGATGAACCAAGCCATGTTTGCCGCCGGTACAGACGCATATGGATATGTACTGAAACCAGAATACCTCCGCAAATCTCGTACCAAAACAGGGGGTTTCCAGCACCGCGTCAAATTGCCACGGTATAAGATGAAGTTCTCAGTCCAAGTCATTTCGGCGCAACAATTGCCTCGACCGGCCAACATGAGCAAGGACACGCCACTAAACCCGTTTATAGAGGTGCAAATGTTTAGCGCCGAAGATCGAGCGCGAGGCATTGCAAATGGCACAGGCGGAAGAGAGACTTACTCCAATGGCTACCACGGCATAGGCTCGCCATATCGTCGGCAGACGCAGGTGTGTTTCGGCAATGGTTACAATCCTCAATTTGGCGAGAACATTGAGCTTTCGCTGGAGACAAAGTATCCTGATCTGGTTTTCGTGCGCTTCATTGTGTACAATTCCGACGACGGCAGGTCCAATGGTAAAGGCGTTAAACAACTCGCTGCCTTCACTGCCAAACTCGGCAGCCTGCAAAAAGGCTACAGGCATTTGCCATTGTACAACGGGCATGGTGAGGAGTTCATCTTCTCCACGTTATTCTGCAAGATCGTCAAACAGGATCCCAAGCTCATGCCTTGGTCTTTGCAAGACGCCAACGACCGCTCTTCAAGGGGCAATATGTTCCGGGGCATTCTGTCACGTGGATTGTCTGGCGATCGTGGCAGAGAGCGAGCGTCCAGCATTGAGGAACAACGTGCAGCACGGCAAGCAAAGCTGAACCTCGAGATTGAAGAGACGGTTGCGAAACAGTGAAGTTGCAATATATAATGCACGAGCATTGATTGTACTACCAACCATGGCGCGGGACAGATTTGGTTTTTCGATGAGATACCCAAAAAGCATATATGACCTGATGACACTATATTGATTAGACTCACTGTCTGGCAACGGACGCATTTCATGTGCCAATACTGAATTGTATGGAAGAGGCGGAATTGGAACTGTTAAACTTTACTATGTACCAATATATAGGCCGAATGGCCAACCTTCTGGAGGAAACTCGTTCTTTGGTTGCAAAGACAATAATTCTTCAAGTGATGCGTTGTTCATTCCTGCAAAGCCCGGCTATCCATCTGCAGGCGTTCAACTCCACCAGTTCCGAAACGAGGCTGAGCTGGCTTGGCCTGCAGGACTGAACTTTTGTCCTTCTTATGACATCGAGTCCTTGCTAGACAAACACTACTCTTCTTTTGTCGTGTGCAAGGCTACTTGGTAGGTGGCTGTGTTTATGTCGAGACGTTCGTTACTTTGCAGAGACGATGCTGTTGCAAATGCTCTGGTCATTGTGAACTTCGGGTGTCCCTCACCGCTTCAAGTCCAACGATAAGTGCCGTCCGCATTATCACAATGAGGTTCATTGATTCATATTCTTCGAACAACAATGGGTTCCAGCTCGACATTGTCGGTATGTCTGCCTTACCCAAAGTATAGACTGTGGATATAGGCCAGGCTGACACCTCCATCTAGGTTTCCTTGCCATCCTTGGAGAAGGTTCCGTCGAGACCATTGCTCAGGTCGCTACGTTAAGTTACCTTGCCTACCTTCCTCGCCTGATCCCGGCTCCTCAGATCTTCATCCGACCTTCAAGACCGGAGAAACTCGAAACAACTGCGGGAGCAAAAGTGATTGGGGTGCACTCGGGCAATACTGGCGAGGACATACACCATGTGGCCCATGCGCTACATCGCGGGGATAAGCTACCTCCCAATACTGTCACCTGTGTATGGGTCAAAGAGAATGATAAGCCTCGACCGTCAATCAAGAGACTCGGTCCATTAGCCATGCTGGCGTGGATGGGTTTCGCCATGAGTGCGGTCCTGTTGGCCCTCTCCATATATTGGGAGGACGGCATGTCTTTGTTGGCTACGGTCCTGTTGTCTGCCTTGAGTACCATGACTGGGGTTGCGAACAAATGGTCCCCGACACCCAATGATCCGAAACCTGACCCGCACTCTCCGGCTGGTGACGTGGTGATCAAGTACCCGCAGGGGGCTTTCATTGTGGTCAAGTGCGAAGAACGCACGGCACGATATTTATACTTCAATCCGAGCGAGCGATGCATCTATTCAGTTGAAAGTACGGCCATATACAGAGGAATGTCTTTGATATCGACCTTGTTACTTATGGGCGGAGTTATCTCGCTGGCAAATGCACGGATTGAGACGCAAACGGCCTTTGCTGGGGCGTACATGCTTGTTAACATTTTCTACTGGATTGGAGCCGCCTTACCTCCTGCTCAACATTGGGATCTTTCCCGGTTGGAAGTCGACCACATCGAAGTCCACGGTGGTGCTCCACCTCGCAACGCCAAGATCGATAATGTGTCTCCTACGTATACGGAGGCTTTGTGGAAAGCCATCGCAGTCACTGGAACCAGTAACTGGGTCAAGGAAGCTGGCTGGGCCCCGCGGACACCAGCATGGAACGACTGGCTCAATGAGGCAGAGGAGGCAGCCCTCGGAGAACCCTTGAAATCCAGTAAGAAGATGGTCGACGGGAGAGAGGTGGAAGTTTGGACGATCCGCAACTGGGACAGTAGAAGTGCACTGTCGACGCTGTTGCGTACCACGACGGACAGAGCCACCAGGTCGCCCACTGTCCGATCGCCTACCAACGAGATTAAAGGCGGGTTCTGGAACGATCAACAAAATCCTTAGAAGATGCAGTCACGCCTTTTGCAGACATTTGGGTCTTGTTACGATCAACTTACGACTGCCCACGGACACTCTCAACGGAGAAAACGAGTCACGAAAACTACCCATGGATGACTGATGATTTGATGATTTTTGACGACAGAATTTGCATACGAAAAATGAGATTATGAAAATAGATAGCGCTCAATCTAGCTGTATGAGCTTTGGACTACACATCTGCCTTTATGTTGTTCTCTTTATGCATCCCCTAGCCATCAAATGCATGTAAAGATAGATGTACTTCCACAAGCCTTGAGATGATGACGACGTCTATATCCCCGGAAAGTGCTAGGCATGTGGTCGTAATAGATCGGACGGGCTTCGTGTTCGAGCAATGAACGACCTATCGAACTAGACCGCCTTATGTCAAAGTGCTGGGAGAGTCTTGGATATCAGAAGCTCTCGTGAGGTGTGATTATTCGTTGACGATAACTGAACATCAAGAGCCATGGTCCTGTGCTCTCTCAAGATCAGAGGCCATGACCCTTGATTCCTCAAGCATTGCAACCTTTCTCCTGCAGGCTAGTGTGTCAAATGGGTTAAAGCCCAAGCAAGCCTGTTTCCAAAAACAGTGCACTGTTTGACTTCAAGAGCTCGTCAGGTGCAAATTGATGTATCTCTTGGCTATCAAACAGGAGTCCTTCGAACATCGTGCACGCTCTGGACTTACTTCTTGATGCTTGGAAGGACGACGGGTTGATCAAGTTAATTTCAAGAAGATGCTGTTGAGGGCCCCACTGCCATAAAACTGTCGTCCCTATCAAGTTAAGGACTCCCACCCACAAAATTCGGCTTAAGTAAGTTAAATCTTGGCGCACCATGCGACATTTTGCAAAGCCCAGTTGCTTTCTCTAAAGTCGCTTTCAAGTCAAAAATTCTTTACAAGCGACATTGTTGGTGTCGTTATCCCGGAAAGATGTGAGTCCTTGCACTTTGCTGCGGTTATCTGCAGCGTGCTGATTCATGGAAAATAGTAAACCTCGATTTTGAGACCTCGGTCTGATCATCGGCGCAATGGCATTCCAAAAGACGTTCGTCACGCTCACATCCTGCTTTGACCATTACTGACAATGACCCATAGCGTCAAGAGCTCCCCCTACTACAGCAGATTTCAAGTGAAATACAAGAGACGTCGGGCTGGAAAGGTACGAAGATTGACGGCAATCTCATCGCTGGTGCTAATTGTTGCGGCAGACCGATTACTATGCTCGAAAGCGATTGATTGCGCAGGCAAAGAACAAGTACAATGCACCAAAATACCGACTCGTTGTCCGCTTCACCAACCGAGACATCATCACCCAATTGGTCACTGCCGAGTTAACTGGCGACAAAGTCTTCTGCGCTGCCTACTCCCACGAACTCAAGAGATATGGAGTTGAGAACGGTCTGACCAACTGGGCTGCTGCCTACGCCACCGGCCTCCTTCTCGCTCGCCGTGCGCTTAAGAAACTCGACCTTGACGAGTCTTTCACCGGTGTTGAAGAGGTTGACGGAGAATACAAGCTCACTGAGGCTGCTGAGGTGGATGGTGAAGAGCGTCGCCCATTCAAGTGCTTCCTCGATGTCGGTCTTCACCGAACCTCGACTGGTGCTCGTGTCTTCGGTGCCATGAAGGGAGCCTCCGATGGTGGTCTCTTCATCCCACACAACGAGAAGCGTTTCCCTGGCTACGACCCAGAAAGCAAGGAGTTGGATGCCGATACTCTGCGCCGATACATCTTCGGTGGTCACGTTGCTGAGTACATGGAAACTCTGGCAGATGACGACGAGGAGCGCTACAAGTCGCAATTCAGCAAATACATCGATAACGAGGTTGAGGCTGATGGTCTTGAGGAGCTCTACACTGAGGCCCACGCTGCCATCCGTGAGGACCCCTTCAAGAAGGATGATGATGAGGGTGAGAAGAAGGACAAGGATTACTGGAAGGCTGAGGGCAAGAAGCACAAGACCAACAAGATGTCCAAGGAGGAGAAGGATGCCAGAATCAAGGAGAAGATTGCTTCTCTTACTTCCTAAATCAGCAAAGACATCTGCGAAGGATGAACTACTTTGAGTTCCCGTTGCGGAGGCCCGGAATGATGTTGTCTGCATGTGGCTGGGACGAAACCCACACTAAAAGTTCCTGCATAGCAGAAATTGATGCCTGAGATAGCTGAGATACCTGAGAACTTATCTCAGCCTCGACCTGTGGTCATCAAACCAATGTGATGTCCAATTCACCACACGAGAAGTTTCCATCATCTCTTGGCCACAAATCCACATGCTCCTAATGATTGCCCCTCTGACATAATATGCTGACAGTGCCAGCGGCTGGGTTTAGGCATCCAGTTGGGCAAAAACAAAGCACCATGAACTTGGAAAAAGTCAGTAGTACGGGGGCTTAGAAGACCATCAGGGACCAATTTCGCGCTCTGAAAATACTTGAATACAACATCAGTTAAAAGGACGTGCGCCGTTTCTTCCCACATCCCACATCTGCCAAAATCCCGAAGCTTCGGAGAGGCTCGTAGCGTCCAGAAATTGCCCACTGCAGGCCCCTTACCGGGAGTTTGGCCTCGTGACCCTTCGCTTTCCCGTGTCTTCTAAAAGTACCGCGGTCCTTGACCAGCCCCAGCCCGTTGAAGCACTTAACGCAGCGGCACAATGACACCATAATCGCAAGGGCTACCGTCTTTACCAACAGGAACCCCTCTCGGTCGCCAGAAACTCTACCCCCCGTACCTCCTCAGCAGAACTACCATAGTACGCAAAAGGTCCAGACCCAAGCGCGAACGCTATTCTCAGCCCGATATCGATAATCCCACCCCCGCCGAACCGAAATTCATCATCGCCCTAGCTTCGCGGCAACATCGGTAAGACTCGGTCACAATGTCTTCGGATCAGCCTGCATGACTTGCGCTGGCATCAGGATATTCATTTTGTGAAAAAAGGATTTTGCAAGAACGAATTGGGCACAATGGCAAGCACGACCGCGAGCACGCTCGATGTTGACTGGCTGCTGCCGTCGAAGAAAGGTATGCTGATTTGTGATCGCAAATGCGATTGTCATGAATCGACTCTGGAAGACTTGCTTACGGCTGACATGCTTAGCAGAGCCCTCTCAGACGACCAGCCAGAAACAAGAGTCGCAATTGGGTACTGCCCAAGCCAGTTCGACCGAGTCACCTCCAACACAGGCGCAGACTGATAACAAGGCTTCGAAAGGACTTCAGAATGCATCGCAACTACCAGCTTCGGTGCAAAAGCCATCAATAGCCGTAAATGGGAAGCAGAATAATTCAGAAAATGGTGCATCGACCAATGTGCCGTCCGTCCAGCCTCAGGCCCGAAGCCAGCCGCCCTCACGACCTTCTCTGGGGAAAGTACAGAATACAGACGACACAAAGAAGAGCACAAAGAGCAATACACCCAACTCAAAGAAGGATGGGAGGAGGAGTTCTTGGATATCGAGTCTCAGTTCTAAATTCTCGTCGTCGAATTCTCCTACGCCGTCACAAAGGTCTACCGAGAATGGACAACCACAAGGCAATGCGGGAGTACCCTCTCCTCAGCCCAGTCCGAGGTTAGAAGTCCCAAACCCATTCAACAAGAAGGAAAATGTCAGAGAAACGCAAAATGAGATCAAGAAGGAAGATCCTAAGACAAATCCTGTATCCATAGGTCCACGACGCCCCTCCGTTCTGGTAGCTGCAGGAAAGGAAACCAAGTTGGATTCTTCTTCCGGGTTTTTATCGAGCGCTTTACGAAGACTTTCCTCATCTACAAACACAAACATGGGAAAAGGTGCTGGAAGTGGAGCGCTTTGTCCGAGGAAGGTGATGAATATCGATCACAATCGCGAACGTGTCAAAATCGGGGAGTTCGACCAGCACAAGCTGAAAAGAGTGGCTTTCTGTGTTGACGTGGAAATTGCTGGGTTTTCTGCTCAAGCGGACGAAGAACCTGATAACTATAGTCGTCCACCGGTCTCCAGTTCACAGAAGCAGACCATCACAACAGAAAAACAGGCTAGTGAACAGAAGGAGGCCAGATCAAGAGATAAGGGTGAAGGAGCTGCTCTAAAAGACGCCTCGGCAGCAGGTGAAGGTGCTGCTCTAAAGCATCCCACGGCAGCTGTAGAATCCACAGAAAAGGCGCCATCGGACCCCGAACCGCCCTCACAAGCTGCCGAGCTGAAGAAGCAAGACGCGACTGACGTTGATGGCCCGTCGTCCAGCGAGCCCCAGGCTGTGCCGTCGACGAGGAAGAAAGAGAAAAAGAAAAGGTCAGAAGCGGAGCGAAAAGAACGAAAAGAGCGGAAACGGAAGCATGCACAAGCCAATGGCTTAGTACCTCTTGAGCTGACGCGGGACGACGATGACTCGGATTCAAGCCCGAGCAACACTCCTCCAGGCGCAACGACTCCTAGACGACCTGTTGACGGTCCTACTACAGATCCGCTCAGAATCTACAAACGCTGTTGCCAGCTTCGGGAGACTACAGTTTTGAGTCGCATGAAAGAACAAATCACCAAACCATCCGCAACCTTGGCGGAAGCACCTGGTACAGTCGCGGTCATGGACCTAACTGGTCTCCAGATGCAATTGCAAGATATTGTCACATTCGGCGACTGGCTCGCCGTTGTGCCAGTACGGAAGCTCATATTGGAAAATTGTGGGTTGACAGATGAAGGAGTGAGGGTTATCTTAGCCGGTCTGTCCAGCTGCAAATCTGCAGAGCAGGCTCGGCAGAACAGGAAACTTCCCAAAAGGCACAACGGCAAGCGTGAACTCGAACGCATGGGCGTGATCGAGAAGCTGTCCCTAAAAGGAAACTCAGGAATCACGAACGTGGGCTGGAAACACATTGGACTCTTTGTGCACATGACGCGATCTCTAAGAGCAATCGACCTGTCTGGTATCAAGTTTCCCACCTCTGGCGACTTACCCAAATCATCCTCTACCAATACCTCGGGGAGCAATAACCCCAATGACGCCAATGCGAGGCACCCCGATCTTGGCTCCTTGATCATTCACGCACTGTCAGAGAGGTTAGGCGACAAATTCGAGGAGCTCATTCTTAGCGGCTGTGGGCTGTCAACCACCAATGTGCGAGATATCGTTGAATGTGCCATCGAACGCAGAATCCGGCGTCTCGGCTTAGCCTCCAACAATCTGGACGTGGAGGCAGTGAAACATATTGTACAATATATCCAGTCTGGCTGTTGCGAAGGTGTTGACCTTGGAGAGAATAACCTTCATGGGATTGGACATTTACTAGCAGAAGCAGTTGACAACAAGTGCCCGCTATTCGCTATCAGCTTGGCTGGCTGCAATTTGACCACAAGCGAGCTCAGTCCGATCCTGTCTCCCTTCACCAAACTCACCAACCTCAAATTCATGGATTTATCTCGAAACAAAGCTCTGTTTGATCAACAACCAACGGCTGTGCCAGTTCTCCGAAAGCTGTTACCGAGGTTGCAGCCTCTGAAAAGACTTCATCTGGCTGACATGGACATGACGCCCGAACAGGCCATCGCACTTGCCGAAATTCTTCCGGATTGTCCATCGATGATGCATCTGAGTATCCTGGACAATGCTCCGCTGATAACCGCCATGAACTCCAAGAACGCTGGTGCTCAAGAGGAGGCTTGCGCACTGTTTGCTTCCCTGATGACTGCAGTTCGTGTATCTGGGACTATCAGCACTGTTGAGATCGAGATTCCCAGTGCGGATAGTAGTGAAGTCATCAAAGCTTTAGCATCTCAAGTGGTTGCTTACAGTCTCCGAAACATGGAGCGCACCACACTTGGTGAAATGGGTGTTGAAGCTGCGAAGCTGGACGAAAAGCAGGCTCCAGATGTCCTGCTTCATCTTGTCGGACATATGGAAGGATATCCCGAAAACCACGACAATGATGACCCCGCTCCTGATGAGGATTACATGATTGCATCTACAGGAATTGTCAGAGCTCTTGATGTGTGTCTGACAAGCAAAGATTTCGCAAGTCGATCACAGTCTAGGAACATCAGCCCAAGCAGAAGCGGGTGGCAAACACCCACGACACCAACGACACCCGGGCTAGGTCCTCAAAGAGTGAAGCCTCGTGATGTCAGTCTGCAATTGTGCGACAGTGCAAGGAAGATCCGAATGAGGCTAAGGCCTGTACTGATCCGCGAAGACCGGGCTGGTAATGACGATAACTATCGTGAGTTCATCGAGCATTTTTATTCTTGTGTCTATGCTAATAAATGACTTCAGGACGTCTGTTTCACCTTGACCAGACTTTGCAACGTATGATACAGCGCTTTGAGGACGAATATCCACAGACAAAGACCGCAACCGCATCAATTTCGAATGGTAATGGGGTGCCTTCGCCTGATCCCTCGATGGTGGATGAATCTCTGCTCTCTGGGTCTGTGGATTCGAATGGGCTAGCGAGGATGACGTCCGCGGAGGAATACTTTCCTGATTCAGAGCCACAAGATCCTTATGCTATTAGACTTTCGAGGAGAAATTCGACTGCGTCCCTTGCTGCCAAGGCCTTTACTGATGAGGAAGGTCGTATGCACCGACTGGGACAAAGTATCCGCAGAGAAGTGCTTCGACCAACAGGCATCGACGATAATCTTCATGGGACAAGCACAGAAGACGACCCGGAACCACCTCATCTGGCAGCACTTCGGGCCAAACTCGAGCAGGTCAAAGGCGAAGACCTACGACGAAGGGTGGAAAGAGAGGGCGCAGATAGTGTACTGCGAGAACTTGGTGTGAATGCACAGGAGCTATTGACTTTGAGGGAAACGGACCCAGAAGGATTTGAGGCATTCCGAAAGTCTCAGATGGCAGCGCAGATCAATGCAGGCATGATTAATGTGTAAGGAATGTACTTTGGAGGGCTTTGTGTATGTTGAGCGGTTTGTCAATGATTGGTTTTTGACGGGCATTGTGACCACAGCTGTCAGATGTAACGATGTTACCATGAAGTATTCTATGTCCATTTCATCAAAAATGAGCGATGCTCCTGGAGTGCGCCCCGAGATCTAGAGTCAAGTTATCCTTCGATAGGAAGAGCGGCTTACTAGTGAGTATCGCACAGCTATTCGCATTCGAGATGGAGGACTTCACCGGCACACCGTAAAGGGACCTCAGTCATAGAGGGCGTTCTACAACAAGACATAATAACGACTAACTGCGTTGCAGACGGAACAATCCAGAGGTGCATCGCAGAAGAGATCTCGGTTGTGAATGGAGGTCGCAAGAATATCAACGAAACACTAGACAATGTACGATCCAGAGGGCGCCTCGCTGTGAATGTCGTTATGAAAAACAGGCTTGGCAATGCCCTGCTTGGCATACCAGTTATCACACCAGGTCGACGTCTTTACCATCGTTGATATCAACACCTCATACCTCGCTGTCGCTCCCCTCTGCCATCGAAGATGGCTTCATCCGACTCCGGTAAGTTAGGCGAGACGCTTAGCGTCGGGCCGAGCCGCGTCGGCTATCGGTGCTTTGTAACTCCGATGCCGGTGCAGTGAAGGAACATCACAATGAACTGACTCTCATCTCACTTTTAGAGCACCGCGGTCGTCAAAGACGCCGCAACACCTCCTCCCATGCTGTCCCTCGTCGCCGCTTTCCCTCCGCTGCCGCCGACGACCAGTTCCTGCGTGAATACGACGTCAAAGGGCCTGCACCCGTCGGTCCGCTGACCCAGCTTCTACGAGAAGTTGCCCTTAGTGCACGCTCACGCTCACGCTCAGCCAGTACTGTGAGAGCAAGAAGCAGGCCTGTCGAAAGCAGATACCAATACAACGAGAGAACATTTGCACAAGACAACGCCGCCGCTCGCTCACGCTCACAAAGCACTGTGAGAGAACGCTCACGCTCAGTCAGTACTGTGAGGGCAAGAAGCAGGCCTGTTGAAAGCAGATACCGATACAACGAGAGAATATTTGAACAAGACACCAACAGCGCCGCCGAGATGGCAAACAACAATGCCTTTCCTCCTCTTGACACGTCAATGAACAATGCACCACGCAATGCAGCCTCTCCTACCACCCCACACCCCGGCAGCGCAGTCAACGGCAACGGCGCAGGCCCAGCTAACTACATGGCGACTTTGCCGGTTGGACATCAGCAAGATCTGAACTTCCTTTACGCGCAGATCCAGGAGTTGGGAGGCATACTCAGAAGCAATCGCGAAAAGGTCAATGTCATCACCCAAACTGCGGAGGAAGTTGCTGTAAGTTTTACCGATCTAGGTTATTGAAAGACCAGGCTGACAAATAACACAGCGACGTGCGAATGGCGCTCTCGGCGATGGCGAAGGAATGCCTGAGACCGAGCGAGCACGCATGCGAGAGATCGAACGTGAATTGGCCAAAGCGAAGCAGCTGGTGGAAGCGTACAAACACGAACAAAAGGAGAATACCAACCTCATCGCCATGTATGAGGACGCACTGGGAACAGCCACTGAGCAGATCCGCAACTATTGTGGAGGCATCGAAGAACGCTTTTTGGCGCAGCGCAGACACTACAACAACCTCTTGCAGCAGGAAAAAGATGATCACTTGCAGAGCCGACTGGAGAAAGACCACTGGTTTGCCCAGACTCTGAAGGTGTGCGAGATGATTCGAACTGCGTACCGCTTGCGTACTGAGGAGTGGGGTGAAGAATACACCATCATCTCTGCTTTGCAAGCCGAAGTCAGATGCTACCGACGCTTGTTGGGAATGGAGGTGGAGAGACCTGAGGATGAGACTGGTTGGCCATATCTCAAAGACTTGCCGTTGAATGATCAGGCTTGATTACCTGCCATTGATTGAATCATCAGGCTTGAAAGCGGGGTGGGCAATATCTCGGAAGCTCTCTCGGAACGATCGGGGCTCGAAGCAGCGGAGTCGATAATATGTTGTCTACAGGGCTTGAACACAAGGGGCTATGCACGATGAAGATCCAGGGGCGTGCTTGTACTATCACGATAACAGAAGAATCGTGCTCATATCAGACCACAAGATAGTGATCTGCAACTTCCACAGAAAGAAAGTGGAATAGAGAAGAACAAGAATACTTCTTTACGCAACTGATTGTTCTCCATCTAACTTTCATAAAGATGTCTATCAAAAGTCGCGTTGAGCTGTGTCGAGAGGGGCACTTATGGACAGTGCCGATCAAAATCACGTAAACGGCGGCGGAGAATCAGTCTGTATGGCATGTCATGGCAAGCCGGAAAAGGGACGCGCGCGAGCACGAGCATGTGCTATATCGTCTTCAACGGCTCACTTTGAGGACAGCAGCGTGTTTTATGTGCGTGGTTGAAGTATTTCGAGACAGCAAGTTCGTGTTGGATGCATGGCAGAGGGATTCGCCTCTTCATACGGGACGGACGGAAAACTTGATACAAGTCTCCTCGATGCATACAGGGATTGTAGTCTGTAAGCGAGGTTTTCTTTTCGGATGTCGGCTCATACCCTGAGCATGGGAGGCCAGGGAGAATGTGGGGTGATCACTATTTCATGTGTCTACAAGAACGAAAAGGAACGAGCAAAGGGCTGAAAGGGGAAGACAAACCCCCCTCCTTGCCCCTCATATCTTGAGGCTTGAAGATGTGAGGTCTTGTCGTTCCTGTCTCCGGAGTTGAAGAGACTTTCTTCGGATGACCAAAGAGGCGAAAAAACAGACGCGGCGCGAAGTGCCAAAGTGTAGAAAGCGCGTTGGGTTTAGAATGGCGGGGATGCCAGATATCTTAACTTCATGACAAGAAGAAACGGGTATCCTAAAAGAGGTTGACGAGAAGGAACAAGACACGAAAATGGATTGAGATGGGGGAAGAATAGACGAAAAGGATCAACTTAACGTTACTGTACACGGATCCGAAAAGACTCGCGCATACAAACGAATGATTGTTGTCCTCTATTCTTTTCTTCCCTTTCATTTTAATTGTTATAACTTATACATCCTCATCTACCCCATTTCATATTTCATACCATCAACTATTCCTCCATCATTATTCCAGTCATCACCACTATCATCATCATCGTCTCTGCTCTCCTCGGACAAACACACACTCTCTCTTCTTCCGTGGTTTTATTCCATGCTGGCATTTCACCGGTTTGGTTGGCCAACAGATGCTTTGACGTGTGGCATCTGACAGCTCACCAACCAAAAAACACCACACAGACTGTTTTCTTCAAGCACTACTTCTTTGACAGCCTTCCTTTTCGCCCTCTGGCATGTCTGGGCACACACATTGTTCTTCCCAAAAAGGGGTCCCTGCCCGTCCATCTGCAGAGTCTTTGCCCCTCTCGATCTCACTGCAGAGAAACACCACTGACGCGGTGCCACATTATGGCTTTGCTTCTAACTGCTCCTCTTTCCTCAGTGGCGTATGCAGCTCCTACTGTCAACCTGCTTCCCCGAACTACGCCATAACATTACCGTGCATACCATGTAGTATACTCTTTTTCCTACTCCCACTTTGGTCAAGTCTCCAGTCTTTATACTTCTTTTTTTGTCAAAGGCAAGTCCTCGGACCTGCCTGGCATGGACTGATTCAGCTGTTCGGATTCGACCGCGCAGTCCACAAGATCCTTCGGTCCACGACTGCTGAATCGCCCCTCTTATACTCTGCAGAAAAGTGGCCAGCTCTTCCTGGCCTTCCGCTGCGCCTGTACCCGTACCCGAGCACGCCGAGCTGAGACTAAAACCTCAGACGAAGGAAGAGGTCAACATTACAAGTGGTGGTGAGTATGCTGACTATGTTCAAGCCCCTCTTCCTGACCTATCGGTTTGCTTTTTTTTGGCGCCAGCATTGACGTGTTCTGCAGTCAATGTCTCTATATACACTTATGCAGACCCTTCACATATGTTGACATCCCGCGTTAAGAAAAACACTGCTGCCCGGGCATACACCTGTCAAGTATAGTCCAAGCTGGGACACATATCACTGTTTCCGACTTGTCTTAATCTCTCACCCTGTCCCACTGACGCCATCCCTGCCATCAATGTCACGCCTAGCCCAGAACGCTCGAAATTGTTATGCGCAAATACACTTCTGGATTCCGTCCGTGTGCCAGCCTTCCCACACGCTCACACCACATGCAAGGCCTCACTCACACCCCAGCTCTTTTCTTAAATCGTGGGCATCGTCCCTGCCATCATGTTTGAACCCTGGTAAGATCTGGTTTCGATCTGGAGTTTGTTTTCCCTGAATTCTCAAAAGCTAGGTCATTGTTCAAGTATTTGTTTACTCCTGGTCCCTAACTTCAAATTCCAACAACAATACTTCAATAATCCGTGCCGCCAACACACAGAACTGTACCATCTGTCACTATCGCTCGTTGCATAGCAGTCATTCTCGAAAGATCAAAGATCGTCAAAAAGACTAGTCAAAGAGTCCACCGTCCAATCGCAAATATCCTCACTGGGTCTATTCAGCTTCTTGAGATCGTCCTGATACCGGGCCTTTGACACAAACTCAGTACGAGAAGCATTGTTCAATGTCTACTTGGCAGTAACAGCTATATGAGGGGCTGTTAATCCGTCATCATCCCGCCTTCGATATTCTCCTTCCCATATCATCATGTCTACTACATCATCACAGTACCCCCAACTACTTCCATCACCCAAGCTTGATGAGCAATCGGGATGGTGGCCGTCAGATCGAAGTACGAAATCTCGATTCAAGGCCTTCTTCAGTCGGACCAAGTCACAGGACAAGGTTCCAAGATACGTTGCTGAAACCTTCCCATCTCATCCTAGTGTGCAACCACTCGAGCAGCAAGGGTCGACCACGAGCTTGGGTAAACGATCGCGAAGCACTACCTGGTCCAAGGGAAGCCGGACATCCAAACAACAGAGGCCCAGGAATGTGATATCTTCGGATCCACCTCCCTTGTTTCACGCCTACACACAAGCCAAGCTACATGCTATTCTCGACATTCCATGCACCTTCACCGAGGCTTTATTACGGTCTGGCCACGTACGGAGAAACAGCATCTCTAGTGAGACTCCTTCGAGGTCGAGCCTCGAGAACCTTATCTCTCCGTCCGCAGCTGAGGCCTTGGGTATCAGCCATAAGCGGAATTGGTCCAGTTCCAGTGTTTGCTCCTTGAGCCAGAAATTGTTCATCCTAACCACCTCAGGCTATGTCCTGCAGTACAGTGCGGACGGGCAGAATGATCGTCTCCCGGAGAAGATCCTGGAACTAGGGGCTGACTCTGTAGCTTTCGCCAGCGATGCAATCCCAGGTAAACACTGGGTGCTTCAAATCTCTCACGATGGACATTCCGAGCATATGGCTTCGCAGCACAACAAGAGTGGGTGGACGAAATGGTCCTTCAAAAGCGCCGACAACAAGAAGGTCATGAACGATCTACTTCTAGTCTTTGACGATGCAAAATCTCTCCGGGACTGGCTTGCAGCCGTCCGTAAGGAAATTGAGCATCTTGGCGGTTCGGAGTATCGCTCAGAATCTCATGACGAACCTAAAATTGAGGCCAGTCACTCTCTCAAAGCTCAAAGGAGTCTTCCAAGCATGTCCCAATCCTCGCCACACTTACCTATGGCACCATCCTTCAACGACGAACCGGCATCGCCCACATTATTACCTCCACTGCCTCGATGGAATACCACACGCAACATCTCGAGATCAACCACCGAGTCATCCATCCAGACTCTAAACGACCTGGATCAACTTCGCAACCCATCCTTCTCTGACGACCGCTCGGACTCCACAGCTCAAACTAGCTTTACGGATTCTTTCAACGAGTCTTTCTCAAGCATTGACACCCACGATGCTCCTCCTATGCCTTCTTACCCTCACTCACGCCTGTCCACACCGACTCAGGAGGACACTGGGGAATTGTCTATGTATATGGCCACGCCCAAGAAAACCGCCCTGCCCAGACGAACGACGTCCTTGGAGCAGCGAGAGGAGGCGGATGTTATCAGCCATGATCTCTTTGTCCAGCCCACCACCTCGGTCGAGCTGGGGGTTCCTCACAATTCAAGGCCAATCTCGACTGTCGCTCCTCTGCCTGAGCCAGGCCATATCAGGAAGATCTCTGCTCGGCACCGATATGATCTGCAAGTTCTGACCACGCAACCCAACACTCCTACCTCTTCTCGCCCATCGAGTATCCGCAGCCGGAGCTCGTCTTACACGTCCTACACTCAGGATTCATCTCCAGATGGACAGCGACGTACACCGTCGTACAGCCTGTTCCCCAAAACCCCATCCACCGAGCAATCCCAGATCCAGCTTTCTGGTGCTTTGCCCTCTCCTCCAGCCACCACCCCTGGCGCCGCGTACGAGAGTATGTGCAACCAATTGACCTACTCCTTCCCGTCCAGCTCCGAGGACGACAAGGACGACATCAAGCCGCGCCGGTCGAGCAGCCGCTCCACAACGCGACGCAACCGCAAAATGGTGTCCATCGACCTCAAGACTACTGAGTTGGTCGACCAACCTCAACGCTCACCCGCCGTCACGGAAGGCCACCTCGAAACCTGCTTCGGCACCCAGCCACATCCCAGTGGCCGTAAACGAGCTCCGTCCGCGACCAAAGACATGATCGGCACCATCACCACCACCACCCTCGAGCCTTCCCCCAAGCTCGGCGGCCCTGTACCTAAGCTGGATAAAGCCCCTTCACGTAAGCGCCACGTCAAAGGCCAGAAAAGCTTGCCAGCGCTATTGGCCCATCGCTCAGCAACGCCGACAATGCCAATGCCATTGCCTGCTGCGCCCATCGGCCCTCCACCGAGCGGACCTCTCCCAGCTTTACCAACCGAAGAGTCGTCATGTCTTCCGCCAATCAAGAAATCGACTGGCTATAAACCTCGTCCACCCCCGAAACACGCAAAGGCCGAGTCTTCGGACGCGGTGTACACGTTGAAGAAAATGGGCGTCGCTGCGCCAATCCTTCATGAACTTCCGCCGCCTGCTGTCCCGCCTAAGTCCGCGAAGAGGCTCGAGGAGATTGCTGCGGCTAAGAATGCGCAAACTCAGGCTCAGGTCCAGCAACAGGAATTGGTCCGGGCCGTGACTACCCTCGCTGCTAGCAGCACTACCACCATTGTCCCTGCCGCTGCAGCCCCAGGCAATACTTCTACAGAAACTACTGCGAATAATGTGGCTCACCACACACGAAACCTCTCATCCATTTCTTCGGTCGGTTCGGTAAGACACGTCACGGCCTGGCTTGCGAGTCCGCGTGTCGCGGTCTTCTCGGCCAACTACGAAAGTGATGATGACAACAAGGAGAATAGGATTCAAGCTGACGGCTTGGGTCTGTCGGCGCCGAAATTGAATGTTCCGGTGCTGGATTCGCCGGCGTTTAGCAAGGGGTTTGAGGCATTGATGTCCTAGGTGTCAATCCTCATATGTTATGCTGTTATGTTTGATGATATCTTGATGGCTATGCACGACAGCTGTGCTGATTTTACATGTTCATGAATCATGTCGATTCTTGGCAATTGAACGTGCGCGGACTTTTATGTCTTTTATGTTGATGATGTGTATGACTTTTTCGGATGGATATGGAATTGGAGATTTCAAGACCCACGGCTTTCTGGGCTGGTTGGCAATGGAAAACTGGATGGGATCTGGGAATGGAATATGGAAAGGGACCTGCTACTGTTTACAGGATTTCCAGATTTGAGATTATGTTGGATATGCTATATACGACATTGATTAGATCATGTCCATCAAACATTTACGCTTCTCTTGAGTGTTATTGACGATGCTAATCGTGGTTTGGTACTACCGGTCTGCTTCTGCAACCCAAAAGTGCGAGCAACGTGATCTCAAACGTGGGACTCTCAAGTCGACGACAACTACCTCGATCCACTCTCTTCCCTTCTCCTCATTGATGGTCAGAGCGACATCTTTGGACGTTCGGCAGACGTGGACGTCCCTCCAACAGCAGGAAACGCCATTTCACTGGCTTTCCCGGCTCTCTTCGAAGCGTCCGCACAGCGGCTACCAGCATGCAAAGCTTCGAACCAATGTTCATAATGGGACGGTCGGAAGAGGGCGAAAGCCGAGCAAGGCAAGGTGGTGTCGTGCTGCATGTCGGAACCTACACCTACGTACAGGCAATTTGGCAAGCATTTTGTGTGCTAGACGATATTGTCAAGGTGGCATCGTGCTCGGACACCGTCTTGCTGGTCTTGTCTAGCTTGACTTCGACCTACTGCACGTAGTATCATCCGGGAATACTTCTCCGTCACCATCTCCATACTAGATGGAGGCAGAGCAGGGAGATGCCGAAGCCATCGCCAACGCCAACACGTAAGAGGTCGAATGCGTAGAAGTCTGCGATTGGGTTTTGCATCCTGAACTGTCAGCAAGGATGCACGGGTGCATATTACGCAAAGGGAATACCCAGACTTGGTCCTAGCAAACGGCATCGGTCTTCCAGCCTAGTCTGGAATTCTGCAAAAGGCAGGCGTGCTTGACATCTGCAGCTCCAATGCCTTGCTAAGTTAGTAACCATGTGTTCGGCCATACTACCCCAGCCACCGCATAATGGGCTGCAAAACGCTCATGCCGGCAATTGGCATTTCGGTTTTGGTGGCCTGAGTTGGTCTCAGCCGGCAGTCGATATCATTATTCCATGCTTCAAGAATACCAGGCAATTTTGAAAGGGTCTCCGGGCCTCTCTGTTAAGGTCCAAAAAAAGGTCCATCTAGGGGTCTTCCGGTTTCGGGTGATCACCAGCGCCGAGCCAGGCCGAGAATAGGGAGACTCGGGGACTTCTTATGGGGTATAAGGATAGAATTTGAGAATCCAGGTAGCACCTAGAAAACGGGTTCTGGGTTGCCGACCAACCTTGAGTCACCCCTGCAGTCTCTGGACCCATGTTCGGATGTCTCGTGTTCCTTGTTGGAACTGTTCCAAGTACTCGGATTGCAGCTGCAGGAACAGGACGCTTAGCTTTCTTTGCTTGCTTGGCTGGTGTGTGGGTGTTCATCATGGAACATGCACCTGTTTTGTCAACGACATCTACCACCGGACGTCCCGAGCAAACATGTTGTCTTGATTGCATATATTGAAGGGTTGGTGCGTTGGTCCAGAACCTGTGGAACTGGTGGCCCTCCACCAGGTTGCATGGTTTATGCATCCTGCACGTCAATCCCTAGCGTGTTCATGGGTCTTTTCCTCAAGATTGAGGACGTGTAAGAGCAAACCAGTCTCAATTGAGGTTGCTGGCTCGTTTGGATGACTAGATGCGGCTTGCAGGAGAGACGGCGATTCGAGGGGTTGGCTGACAAGGAACGTGTATCGGTTTGGATCGAAACGTGAGAAGTGTTGTAGACAGGTGAATTTGACCCTACAAGGATGATTGCGGAATTCTGTCAACACCGATGCAACGAATGCGTGAACCGAAGAATTATGGCGTGTGTACAGTGAGAAGGCGGCGAAGAGCAATAAGGTGATTTAGTAGTGTGGGATGAGGTGTAAATGGTCAGCTCGCAGTGTTGCTGGTGTTGCTGCATCGATGATGTCGGGATACGTGGAAAAGCGCCTTATTATTCGTCATTGCATCTGTTACTGCTGTATACCTAAATGGGCTGTTCCAGTAGTAAAGGTTTGGCGAGTCTCGCTTCTCCTTACTTTGCATGTTGCAGTCTTCTTCTCCAAAGTGCAAGCTGCATCAACCACACTGTCGTATGTGTCTTTGAAGACGGCGGTAGCCTCATTGGCAAGTTTACGGTGAATTCAATAAAATGCTGACCCCAAATCATCTACAAGTATCTCCAAAGAGGAAGCTGTCGCCCTCTGTTTCCTTAAACTCTTCCATTTCAGCTTCTCAACATGGCTCGTATACTAATAACAGGGTCTTCTGACGGACTGGGCCTGCGCAGTGCTCGCGTCCTCGCGAAAAGAGGTCATTCAGTGGTCCTCCACGCAAGAAACGACCAACGCGCCCAAGATGCTCGAACTGCCTGCCCCGAAGCCGAAACCTGCGTTGTCGCCGACCTTTCGGACGTGTCCCAAGCGAAGAAGCTGGCAGAAGATGTGAACAAGCTTGGACCGTTTGACGCGGTCATACACAACGCAGGTCTATACACAGGCGGCTTCCGCAAGACAAAAGATGGTTTCCCTGGCGTCGTCGCTGTCAATACCCTCGCCCCCTACATCCTCACCTGCCTCATCCAACCTGCGCCGAAACGTCTAGTCTTCGTATCCTCAGGTCTTCACAATGGCGGAGACTCTTCACTGCAAGATATTACATGGACTCGACGAAGGGAGCGAGGTTTTAGTGACTCCCAAGCATACGGTGACACAAAGTTGCACAATATACTACTGGCCAATGCATTTGCAAGGCGGTGGCCCAATGTACAGAGTAACTCCCTCGACCCAGGCTGGGTTGCCACGAAAATGGGCGGCAGTTCTGCGAGCGGTGATATTGAAGCTGCGGTCAAAACCTATGTGATGCTGGCAGATGGAGAGGGACCTGCGCAGACCGCTTCTGGGAAGTACTGGGTCAGCAGTAAAGAGAGGTCACCAAAGAAGGAAGCAAATGATGTGGCTGTACAAGACAATCTGATCAAGCAGCTGGAGGAAATTACAGGCGTCAAGTGTCCATCAGCATGATGTTACTGTCATGTCCACCTTACTGTTTTGGCAATAAGGAGAACGAGAATGGCCATTGTTGATCAGCACGGCGAAACCGATGTTCGACCTCAATCACCATCAATTCGAGCAAGTGAGCAAGCCACTGTAGGTCATCAACATCGAGTCCAATGCGGGCGTTGTCAGCTACCTGTGATATGATTGGTGGATTGAGCTGCATGGCCGGGCCGGTCATCTCAGGACTACAGTATCTCTCGACGGTGCTGTTCCAAGGCTTCCCATTCTCGATAGTATATACATATTTGCATCAATTACTCCTGTCCGAGCATGCTTTACATCCTTCGATTTGGCCCCCAATAGAGAGCGCGGCGTCATGTTTTTTCTTGTTTTGCTGACTTTGGTTCTGGCATATATCTCCTGGACGTTCGTCCGCCTTATCAACAACTACAATGAAGCCAAGAAGATTGGGCTGCCCATAATCATCCTCCCTGTCAATCCAGCTAGTCCACTATGGCTTTTTACCAAGGACTATCTGAGCCCTATACTGACACAACTGCCCTTTGGTCTTGGTACCTGGGCTGGCCTTGCAGAAATTGGCTGGACCTACTTTGAAAAGTACTCTGTCCACGCCAAATATGGAGATGCATTTATCCTTGTGTCACCAGGCGAAAACGACATCACTTTGGCCGATCCGGCTGCCACTGAAGATGTGATGCGACGGCGCAACGACTTCATCAAGAATCCCGCAATCTACGGAATGCTGAACATATATGGGCCTGTTCGTATTCTTCCCTGCGAAAGACTGTGCCATTGGAGCATGAGTCTTTCGATTTGTCCCAAGTTTTATCGAGACAACTTTCTGACGATTGATAGAATGTCGACACAGTCAATGGGAAAGTATGGGACCGTCATCGCAAGATCACCACTCCACCGTTCAACGAGCAAAACAGCGCTCTGGTGTGGCGTGAGTCGGCCGAACAGACCGACCAAATGCTGCAGGTGTGGTCTGAGAAATCATCCGTAAGAAGCTCCCAGCCTGACATCCACGCCCTCGCGCTCAACGTCCTGTGCGGAGCTGGTTTTGGGCAGCACAGCAGTTTCGTCGATGCCACCAGCCATGACCCGACCAAATCAGAACAGAAACAAAGATTAGGTTACCGCAAAAGTCTGCAGATGTTGCTGGCCAACATCCTACCACTCATCATCCTCGGTCTTCTTAAGGGCTCAAACTTCCCCCAGTGGCTGTACTTCGGCAGTATGGCGAAAGTGTCAGTTGCGTACAACGAGTTCAAGGGGTACATGGGCGAGATGTTGGCCCGGGAAAAGACTGCTTTTGAACAGGGTGATTTGACGCGACACAACCTCATGAGCGCGCTGGTTCGGGCATCTATGTCGGAGCAATCGGAACTGGAATCGACATCGACCGAGCAACCCCTGAATGAAAAAAGTGCCAGTAAGCCCACCTTGACTTCCGGTTTCACGGACGACGAAGTCTACGGCAATCTCTTCATCTTCAATCTAGCCGGTCAGGACACGACCGCTTCGACACTACACTTTGCAATCACCATCCTAGCCGTCAACCCTAGATGGCAATCTTGGATTGCTGAAGAAATCGATGCAGTCCGCCGCGCCGACGGAACAGGGACCTTGTACTACGAAGAGACATTCCCAAAGTTGACGAGGATTTTGGCCCTGATGGTAAGACCGCACACAGCCAAGCTGGAATGATCTTTGCTAACATTGATATCTAGTATGAAACACTGAGGCTTTATGGTCCCGTGGTCGTTATCCCCCGATACACTGGCGATACGCCGCAACGTCTTGTGATCCAGGGCAAAGAACGCATCGTACCCGCTCGGACGACCGTCTCGCTCAATGTCGCTGCCCTGAACACACATCCTGAGTATTGGGGGGATGATGTTCTCGTGTTCCGACCCGATCGATGGATCATATCCGAGAACAGCAGTAGCAGCAGTAACAACGATAACAGCGATAGTAGCGTATCCTGGTTCCAACCCGTTCCCGGATCCTTTATCCCATGGAGCCACGGGCCGCGTGTTTGTCCAGGCCGGAAATTCTCGCAAGTCGAGTTCACGAGGGTGATATTCGGCCTGTTCAGCCACGGCACGCGCGTTGAGGTCGTCAGACAGGGCGACGAGACTGAGATGGACGCCAGAGCCAAAGTTATGCGCGTGGTCAATGAGGCGAAGCTGGAGGTTACACTGAAAATGGTGGGTGCTGATAGGGTCGCATTGAGATGGGTGAAGAAGGAAAGTCTTGAGCCTTGAGTCTTCTACCTTGAGTACTAGCCAGCTCAAAATTCCCAGTTGGGCGCCGAGTCTAGTGCTATCTGCCGTCTCTTCTACTTTGAAGACAGGGTGATGCATGTTTTCTGTTGTTGGACAAATGTTGCTGCAAGCTTCACTAGTACTTCGATGATGGTATATTTGCCTTCTATGCCTTACTTCAAGATCTGGCGCCATAATAACGCCAACTACTAACATACCACCATCAGGTCACAAGAGTGGCGACATGTCGTGATTTTCCCAGCCTTTCGCTCAGGACGTGGAGCGTACAACCATGCAGCTCTCTCTGAGTCAGTCGATTCAATTCCGTGACAGCACTGATTTCATGACGTTCAACAACTTGTCCGGACTATCACCTTCCCAACTCTGACTTCTCCACGCGATGAAGAAGTCGGGCCGAACCAGCACACAGCCCGACTCAGCAACATCTCTGATCTTGGCCCAGTCGAGGTATCGATCCTCATACTCCTGTCGGAAGCCGATCGAGTACACTTCCAACGGCACGCCAAGGTCTTTGCCAACCTTTTCTGCGGCGCTGCGCCAGCCCTCTCCGCCAATGCCCGTAAACAAAGTGAAGTGGCCCTTGCCGGCCAGGTCGTACGTTGAGATTGCCTTCGATGGCACCGTCCGGCTGAGCCAGACATGCGGGACACGCGCGCCAGGGTATGTCGTTGGGTGGTAGTGCTCGAGCGGGTCCTTGGCGAAGGCCGGCTGCGGACCTTGATCGGCTTTGTGCACTGCCGTCGACGTGTACCGCTGGTTCATTTCGATGCCGAGACCGTGCTCTTCGCGGTTGATCAGGCGCAGGGCGTCTTGTAGGTCGGCGCGGCGATTGCGACCTCGCTCCGAGTCTTCCTTCAGGATGTTGAATGCTTCGACGCGCGCGGCGACCGTCGGCTCCAGGTTTCCTAGGACTTCCCAGATCTTTTTGTGGTTGCGCAGAGATGCGTTGGCTCTGGACCATATTGTCAGTTCGGGGAATCGCCTGGATCTGCGTGGTAAAGACACTTGAACTTACTGCGTGACGACGTCGAGACCGACAGGTTGGCGCTCGATGCTGTAGCTGTCTAGCAATTCCTTTCCGGCAATCCCTGCGGTCGAAAGTTAGCTGTTGTACACCGAAAAGCGTTTCGGATGGTCTGGGAGCTCCCACCTTTGTCCACATAAGCGACCTTCCACGCAAGATTGTGAGCGTCCTGTATGCACGTGTTGCTCCCTAAACCATGGTTTGGTGGATGTCGATGCACGGCGTCGCCCAAGCAATACACATTTCCTTTCGAGTACGCCTCGGCCGCCGTCTCATTGATCATCCAGGTCGAAATGCCCTTGATCTTGACCTCGACCGTATCATCACCAATAAATTCATGGACACGCTTGATGTACTCTGATGGGTCTCGATTCTTGCGCTCAGTGCCAAATGTCGGGAAAATGATACACAGCCACTCATGCCAGGGCTTCACCATTCGAATACACCCAATCCAGGCGTAGTCCGGGTGTTCCTTGTCCGGCGTCAGGAGCCAGTGTAAGTTGCCCATTCGGTTCTCCATGAGATGTGACATATCCGCCTCCATCAGGATGTTGATGGCGTACCCCTGATCAGGGCGCTTGATCATCGGGATTCCGAGTTGTCTCATGATGGGGCTTCGCGCGCCATCTGAGCCGAACAAATACTTTGACCGAACTCGAAAGTCTTGGCCAATGACCTTGTCGTGGAGGGTGGTCGTAACGCCTTGGTCGTCCTGCACGAACGAGACGAACTTGGTGTTCCATCTGCAATTGAAGCCGTTTAGTGTTGCATATCTTGTGAGTATGGGTTCCATCAGCGTTTGAGGCAGATCCAGCGGTTCTGAAGGGCTGGCGAGCTCATAGTCACCCTGCAAGACATGGTTAGGACGATTGTTGACCGCATGACAACACGCTGGAGACCCACCTTTCGCTTCGGGTCGTTACCCCATGAGTATATGCGCGCATACTCTTCGCCAGCCATGCTATTGGACCAGCGGGTATGTATCATCGTATCTGAGCCCGTTCCTATCGTGTAACATTCTTTGTCAACTCCGATATCCCGGAGACAGTCTATGCTACAGTCAGCGCATCGTCAATAGTCAAAGTGGACACAACGCTCACCTAAGGCGGCCATGTTGGTGATATGCGCTCTTGGTGTGTCAGCGTTGCCGGGATCTTGGCTCACGATCAAGCCCGGCAACCCTAGCAGATGGTGTTTAGTCCACGTCTCCAAAATATAACCATTGCACTTACCATTTTGTGCGAGGAAGCATGCTAGTGAAGAACCAGCTGGACCGGTACCAACAATTAGATAATCCGTGTAGACATCGGCGGCAGAGTCTGTATGCCCTCCATTAACACCATTGGTATTGGAACCGTTCGTTTGAGCCATGTTGTTCTGGGATGGTCGACGTGAGTAAATGGAAGTTGATGTTGGAATCAGGGCCAATAGCAGGCTCTGGTTGGAAGAGTATATATTCTACCTTGAACATGACTCTCGTAGAAGGCGGGATTTTCATCAGGTGCACAAGGCGGCCAAGTTCGAGCTGCATGATCTACCCCATGGGTTATGGCTCTGGCGTAGGCTTGTGCGTCCGAAAAAGGCACCAGTAAGAGGCTGTCGTCCGCACCAAACAGTCCCATTCTTGCCGAGGCAAACCTTGATTTCAAAGTCTAAGAATGAATTCCCATGGAGCAGCCAAAACCAACCTCGCGGTCCCGGCGCGGGGAGATGTGATCTGGGGAGCATTCCGAAGCACCATTCCGGCTCCGTAGGTAATCCCACAAAGCCCAGAGTCTGTGCTTGCGCGCAGCATAGTGATTGCTCCAGAAGTCATGCGATAGCCGATACTCAAAAGCGGACAACAGTGTGTAATCGCTTCGGATGAGATGGGGTAAGCCAAGTCTGATCTGGCCTCACCGGAACCCCATGGCAACCTGCTGAACAGAAAGTCTGATATTGTTGCTGCTTTTGTGGAGGCTGAGTCAGCCTCAGATCAAGTCCGGACCCAGCAGGCGGATAATCTGCATGGAGGGCTCGCTCACGAAATGGCCATAGGTTTCGACAAGCAATGCACTATTTTGTGATGCTGGTGACTTTCTTCAAATGAGAAAAGCTGGGAGATCGGATATGAGTCGATTCGGCCTCATCTCGAGCCAAGCGTAAAGCGCTCCATATGGTTCACCTTTTCATGAGCCTGTCAAGAGTGTCCGCCATCTCCTTGCAACATGGCCAGGGCAGCTTTGAGATTTCGTTCTTGTACATGCCGAGTACTTTTAAGCTGCCGTATTTCAAGTCCGTGAATGGTTGTGAGTGCAGCTTCTGCCAAACCACCAACGCCGAGTAGAATAAGATGACGGGGAGCCAGACGGCCAACCTTCGCTGCGGATCTTGTGAGCTTCCGTCACAATGATCGAGGACAAGCCACGCAAGGTCCATTGCTTTGTCTGGAATATCGATTCGTTCTGGATGTTTTGAGGAAGTGGTTTGACGACCATTGGAAGCCGGCACTGTTCCGTGGCCTGCCAAACGAGGAAGATTTCCGAGTTCAGGGCAGATCAGCTGGAGTTTAACAAAGTAGTAGAAAGCGAGGATATCACTGCCAACGTGACGATGAAAATGCTGTTCCCACCGAGAAAGCGCAGCCAGCAAGTCAGCACTCAGGCGCGAGTATTCTGATTGTGAGGACAATGGAGCGAACGGGTTTCGTAGTGGCGTGGAATCGGTTGAAGTCCTAGCGTTGACCTCCACATGGCTTGTAGAGAGGGCTGATATCGAGAGATGACACCGCTGGACATAAATGATATCGCTCAGGAGCATGGTCAGTATCAGAAGGCCGTCTTCCCGAGTTCGAACATCATGCGGCAAAGCATAGCCGTGCGTAAGAGAATTGTACAGGGTCCGGAATTGATGGTTGGATGAAGG
The DNA here is from genome assembly GCA_000835395.1 of Exophiala sideris. NCBI lineage: Eukaryota > Fungi > Ascomycota > Eurotiomycetes > Chaetothyriales > Herpotrichiellaceae > Exophiala > Exophiala sideris. Next base: position 7,575,730 of record KN846952.1, on the reverse strand, counting down.
CATTTTCATGAACAGTTCAGTCCTCGAAAAGTGTGGTACTAGGCCATAATGTACGGCATGAACAGTATCAAGCAGCAGTAGGTAGCTGACAAGAGAACTGTACACAGTTAGTGATATGAGCTGTCTGACTCGCATAATTTTGCTTGCACCTTTTCATGCCGAAGTCCTTTTCTGGTTGTTCGCAGGAGGCATAGAGCGGCGAATAGCCATCTGTGAGGTGCAATCGCCTTAACATCTGTAGCGTGGTCAGCACCAAGGACGTGTCGCAGACCAAGGGAGCAAGGATGTCGCACGGTGACGACATTGCAAAGGATCCCAGTTGTGATCCTCCAATGCACCCGATCAGTGGACAAGACGCCATAGGTGATGAGTAGTGAGGCCTACAGGAGGTGAATTATCAGTCAGTCGATGTTGATGAATACGTCAGGTCCGGGTCGGTCAGACAGGCGCGGCACTATAGGAGACGAGACTCACCGCGATCACTGCCTCTAGCATTCGAGCCTCGCGATTGTCGACTTCTATGATGACTGTCCACAGCCTCGCCGCAGTAAGGAACAAATCCGCCGAGAGGTCGGCTTGATCTATCCCGTTCGTGACGGCATAGCCGCTCGTACTCGTTGCGGGCATTGATACTGACCCCAGGCACGCAAGCGCAATCTGAAGATATGGAGGAAGCGGGTCTGAAGCCGTTCCGGCAATATTGACAGCATCGATGAAGATCTGGTTGAACGAGGCGAAGAAGGCCGCTTGCAGTCGCGCAATTTCGTCTTCCGGTAAGAGGGTTGGGACGTCGGACAGCATGACTACGGGATATGTGTACGCTCTGACTGGGTTCTGTTCGGATATTGTTCAGGGAAAGTACCCGGGATGGATTCATATCCAAACTTACTGTGTCCAAGTGCTCGGAGCTGTCTATCACTGAGTCGGTATCGGGAGAAGCGTCTTCTCCGGCACCCTCAGTGTGTAGCAATGCAGCCCGGAACCGGTCTAGGAACGTGATGGCGGGACTTTCGTTCGCATCGTGCACATCCCATCGAGTTGGATGACGTTCGCCTGGCCATTGCTGTGAGCCAGAGAATCTCACATCTGAGTCTTCTCTGGCGAGCTCTGTGGCCATGATGAGGTAAGACTCGCGTACTGACCGTGAGTGAAGTCGTTGACATTCGTGAATATGAACGAGAAGTGAGGCGAGTAAACAACCATCATGGTCATATCACGTTGGCTTGCTGCTCTTTCCTGTCGTGCCAAGACACTTTTGATCTAGCTCCAAACTGCCTAGCTCGCAAAGCTCCTCTCAAGCCGCTTTAAAGAGGCTTGGTGCTGGGTCCGTAGCCTCGGTTACAGCCAATGTTGGTTCGTGCATGGACGATTTGTGCAACAGAGACACCCACTGTTATCATTAGCTTCTGATGATACCGAACTATGGAACTCTGTCTTCTACCCTTTGGCGACCCGTGTCTCATCTGTTGCTCCAATGAAACCTGATGTCTTCTGGCTTTCGGCAGGCTTGCCGACACACGGTTCTAAATTCCCACACGTTCGGCCTAGTCAGACTGGCCTGAACCAGTGCCACGGAATGTAAAACCTCCAAGGGACCCCAGGATTTTACGGGTTCCCCAGCTTCCTCAAACTCCTCCGCAGTTTGCACTGGGAAAGGACCCCAGTTAGCCCAAAGCCTCCGAATCTCAGGTAATGGCTAGTATCAGCATCACGTCCCCAGGCACTTCCCGGCAGGACAAGAAGGTGCGTTGGAATGTGCTAAGCGACAACGACGCAACGCATTCCGTGATCGAGCTCGTTCCGATGCCCTCCCAAACAGTATGCTGACTGCATGGCAGTGTGATATATGCTTCCGGTGCTTTGCCAGATCGGAACACCTGGCAAGGCATCGCCGTACTCGTACGTATCTCGATGCCACCGCTGCTGGCACAACGTTGACGTGGGCACTTAATCCTAGACACGAAGGAGAAGCCATTCACCTGCCCCTATTGCCGGAGGTCTTTTCAACGCTCTGATGTGAAAGCCGTCCACGTCAAGAAGTGCCACGCAGCGCCTTCTGACCATTGCAATGAAGACGACGCCGAGGAAGGCTCCGCACGTAAACGTGTCCGCGTCCGCAGGGCGTGTAATAGCTGTCGCAAGCGCAAGATGAAATGTGACGGATGTGAACCATGCGGACCATGTCAATCGACCGCAGCCGACTGCCACTACAAGCCAGCGGCGGCCTCCTCAAGCGCACCTAGTCATTCATCACACGCCAATGGCGCATCTGGAGCGTACCCGGACCAGATCGTGAACGATTTCGACATGAACATTGGCGATGATGAAGGGTCAGTCTCACTTGCCTTCACGGTGCCGCAAAGCAATCTGAGCAATGATGCCATCCTAAATGGTGCCGATCTGAACGATGGCGTGGGAGTTGATCCAGCCCTCGAGACCGGCATGGAGTCGATACATAGCATTCATGGAGGTGCAATGCTTCTGCCATTTCCAGGACACCCAGGCTTGCCTGCCTACGACAGCATGACCAGCGAGGTCCAGGATATGCCCATCTCTCATGAAAGCCTACTTTACCCATTCCCAGATCCAAGTGGCGTGAACGATTTCTGGCAAATGCCCTCAGTGGTCGGTCTTCTGTGTCGTTGATATGTCAACTACGCATACTAACATGTTTAGAATTCCCAATTCTGGTTCGATGGGTCTGATTTCGCTTGGAATGAAGGTCTCTTCAACTCGAACTCACCTCTCTTGGACCATGTCCTGCCGTCTTCGATGCAAAGCCTTACTGCTGCGATGCAAGAGTACTTTGACCGCAAGTCCAGGGCACCGTCACCCTCGCTCAACAAAGCTAGTAAGATGTGGTACTCGGCTCCACCCAATCTGGACGATCACAACAAAGACATCATCCGGGTATTCCTGAAGCTCTTCCGGCGGCACATACCCGAAACGTTCTCCTTGTTCAAAGAATCTGCAGTGACTCGCAAGGGGCGAGCCGAATACACTCTTGCAATGGCGGCCACGGGTGGGCTGTTTTGTAATGTTCCTGGTAGTGCCGAAGTGGCCAAGTCAATGTACAACGATGCCCGAAGGTTGTTGCTGGCAACAGTAAGTCACCGCTCTGCCAGAAGCGCATCCACCTAACGCGTATTCAGTTCAATACGATGAACATCCTAGACGATCTTTCAGCCAGTTATGAAGACAAACTTACCACAGTAAAAACAGTAAGTTCTAGACGTGATAATGCAGGCTACTTACTGATACGGGGAAAGTTCATCCTACTCGAGCTATACGGCCTCTGTAGCGGTGATAAGAGAAGCTATGAATTCGTGGAAGCCTTCCATGGGAATCTGATCTACGTAGGTCCTCAAGCATGGCATGTCGGACCAAGAATGGCTGACTCAAATCCCCCAGTCAGTACAGCAGTATAGCCAAGCCTTCAAGGCATCTGAAATGCATGGCCGAAAGGAAGAGGAGAGCGCTCGGTAAGAAACAGTGCTCGCCGCCTGCAATGATATTAAGCTCTACTAACCTTTATAAGTCTCCTCGAAACGCTATATATACTCGAATGTTATCGGGTCATAATATTGCAGTGTCCACCAACCTTGTCATGGCATCACTCGGACTCTTTTGCTGCTTCGCCTCTTCCCGGGACTCAAATACACCGGCTGCAATCCCTGGTAGCAGACCTTACTCGTGGCAGTACAATAACCGAACCTGACACATGCAACAAATTCAGCCTGACAAGTTTGGCATACTTGAGTACTTTCCTCTGGCCTGCAATCTATCCCCGACAGAACAGCTATGGCATCGACAACGTCGTCATCGAAAGCCTTAGTCTAGGCAAGAGTGATTTTGTTGAATTAGCTTGCGATACGTGGCTACGTTCGTTCGGTCAGAGGCCTGAGCCCTCCCACCTTGTTGTCTATCACATGATGAATATCATGCTGCATACGAATCTCACCGTTCTACAGAGCTTTGCCCATTCACCGCCTGGGTCCGCAGCACGCGACCCTAAGAAAAGCTTAGCTGCTCGAGAGATTCATGGATGGGCACAGAGCAGGCATTACAAGGTCGCAAGGTGGCATGCTGAGAACATGCTGTCCTCGATTGAGGGAGCATTCGTGACTTCACTGAACAAATCCGAGGCTGCTACTCCGCACCAGATACCCTCACGGTCATCATTCTCAACCACAGAACCACGACGGCTGCCATTCGAAGCGCCACATGTTCCGTATGCGATGTACTATGCGACACTAGTCCTTTGGAGCGGAGCAACTCTTGAAGAGAGTGCTGGTACATCTTCCGTGTCTGCTCAGGCTTTGATTGCACGTGGTGAGCGGATTCTGTCCCTTCACAAAGTGCATATCGCGCAGCTCCTGGCTCGCGTGTTGAATGAGGTGAAATAGAGCTCAATGACAAGGGCGTGTGACTTCCGATTATCATGATTCTGATAGTAGCGATGGTAAAGAGACAGCTGAGCCTGACAGATCAAGTGCTGAGTGTCGGGCTTCCCGACTTTCCTTTGTCTACTTCGTGCAAAGAGTAAGCAGCAGTTTTGCTGTCCATTACCCTGCTCCGAAGCTGTTTGGACTTCAGCGAGCCATGTGACTTCCGTGAACGCCCTGAATTCCGGCATGAGGTGTGGAGTGCTGGGGTACCGTTAAGCTCGATTTTACCCCTGGCTTAAGGCATTCTGAAGTCGACCCAATCGCTTGCTTCCCTTCCGTGACCACCGGCTTGGATCGACATCATTCCGTGTCGTGAATATTTACTTAGGGTTCACGATTTGATGGTGAGCCCAATGTCTGTTTATAGATTGTGCAATTGGGAAAAGAAACCAGTGCATACAACAAGACCTTGACTCAAGAAAATGCCTAACAAGCTGCGAGACGATCTTCACAAGGTCGACGACACCTCCTTCGACTACGTCTACGAGGAGAATGCTACGATTCAACTAAAAGAGGGCCGTGGCATTGTCCGATGTAATGTGTTTAGACCGAAAGGATCCAAAGATGCAAAGTACCCGGTACTCGTGACATATGGTCCCGTAAGTTTTCCTCTTCTCGAAAGATTGTGCTTTACAGCACTGTGCCATTGAAGCACAAGTCTTTCAAATGTCCTCATCCTTACCGATACAGCTTACTGACTATTCCTATAGTATGGCAAAGATGTGCACTACAAGGTGTGAGTATTTCTATTCTGGCATTCCCATAAGGATGACATTCACACGGGATCTAGGTTCCACGCTGAGTCGTTTGGAGAGGTTCCGGAAGAACACCATTCACCACATTCGGCTTGGGAGACGCCTGACCCAGGATACTGGACTCGCCACGACTATGCGATTGTACGAGCTGACGAGGTAGGCCTTGGTCAATCACCAGGAGTGCTCAACACTATGTCCCGAGACACGAGTCTTTGCTTCGTGGATGTCATCGAATGGGCAGCGTCTCAGTCATGGTCCTCGGGAAAGGTCGGCCTGCTGGGGATCAGCTACTATGCTGGCAGCCAGTGGCGAGTTGCCGCACGCCGGCCTAAAGGTCTTGCTTGCATGGTGCCATGGGAGGGTATGAGCGATTACTACCGTGACCGCTGTCGTCATGGCGGTATCTTGTCCAACACTTTTATTGATTTTTGGTGGAACAGACAGGTGAGTGCCCCAGCGGAACAACCTGGCTTTTCCCGGCAAGACTTCGTCGCTGACTAGTATTCGTGCTTAGGTCATTGTCAATCAATATGGACGATCAGGGAGAGCAGCACGGAAATGGGGCCCAGACTCCATCGAGGGCAACCTAGATGAAGACGAACTTCGTGCCAACTGCCATGATCAGAACGTGGATAACGTCAAGAACCGCTTCCTTGACGATGACTATTATGCCACTAAGGACTACAAGATCTCCGACATAGAGGTGCCATTACTATCCGTTGGAAATTGGGGCGGCATTCTCCTCCATCTTCGAGGCAATGTTGAAGGATTCATAAACGCAGGATCGAAGCATAAGTACCTTCGGTTTATCACCGGTCGACACGACCTTCCATTTTACACCAAGGAATGTGTGGATATGCAACACAGTTTCCTTGACGCTTTCCTAAAGGGAAATGATCCTTTGGGGTGGTCACGCGATGAGCAGCCCAAGGTTGGCTACAAGGTCAGAATAGGTGATGTCGGCTTCAATGATGCTGCGGCCGAGAATGCATATCCTGAAAGATACGCAGAGGATTGGCCGATTCCCCAAACAAAGTACACGCAATACTACCTGACGCCCAGCCACGATCTGGTCGAGTCTGCCCCTACCGTGGAAGAAAGCAAGCTTTCCTACGAGGCTTTGGGAGATCTCAAGAACCAGCACCTGATACAGTTCACCAGCAGTCCATTTACACAGGAAACTGAGTTCACAGGCCACCTGGTTGCGCACTTGAACGTTTCAGTTACCGCAGCGGAAGGTTCAATAGAGCAGCCTAGCGATGTTGATCTCTTCATCACCGTTCGCCATTTGAACCCCGAAGGCAAAGAGATCCTGTACACCGGTACTATTGGAGACCCTGTACCGGTTACCAAAGGCTGGCTGCGTGTCAGTCTTCGCAAAGTCAACGAGAAAAGCTCGAGACATCAACCTTGGCATCCTCATCGCGAGTACCTGTCTACCGATAGGGCACCGCTTAACCCTGGTGAGGTTTACCCAGTAGATGTGGAGATTTGGCCAACAAATGTGGTGATATCACCTGGAGATCGCCTGGTGCTGGAAATTTCATCAGGCGACACGCAAGGTGCAGGCTTGTTTGAGCACAATTCGAAGGAGGATAGGGATGAGGCGACCTTTGCTGGAGTGAATCATGTTCATTTTGGAAAAGAGTATGACAATTGGCTGTTGATGCCTCTGATTCCGGCAGGCAAGAATTCGGAATAGGAGAAGCCCGATGTTGGCGATTCACACTGGCATGAGAGTAGCAGATTTGGGGGAACTGTGGCCTTTGTTTGACTGCCAAATACCCTGCTAAAGGACCACCCAAAGCCGCCATAATCTATGCTTATAAGAATGCACCTTGCCGCCGCGAAAGACTCCGCAAACCATCCATCTTTGCCCGTTACCGGTGGCCACCCCAAGACTCTCTTTCTACCATTCTCCTCCAATTTTATATTTCATGATATCGTTGTTCCATCTTCCTACGGTCGAACGCCATAATCTGTTCAAGTTCTGCAAAACACCGGAAAGTCAGCATCACCTTTCACCTCGCAGCATTGCGCCTGCCACGATATTTGAAAAGAGTTCTTGTTTACCCCGTAGGTCCAAACACCCGTAAACATGACCACTACCATTGTAGATTCAACGGGATCGAGGCCCGCTGGTCGATCTGACAGTCGATGTGAGCGGCTCGAGGCCCGATATGGAGGCATTCGTCGCCAGTCTGAGGGCCAATTCGAACCGCGCTGTGCGGACGGTTCTTCTGTTTGATCCTGAGTCTCGGTTGTAGGATCTTCTGCTACCTCATCGCTTCCAGTGACGTGGGTGTCGTATACACGAAGCGTTTCTCGAATCGTGGTAGGTTCTACGATGGTCTCGGTTCTGGCCATTTTTGTTCTGGGATGGAGGATCTGTGAATAAGCTATGCCTGCGATGGCGATGGTAACAACAGCACAGTGTCTTTCTGACTGCAAAAATGCAACTGCAACAATTGTACCAGACCAGTCGTCACATCATCCAACCACTGATGCCGGAGCCAAAGGTGCCAATGAAGGGCCACGGCTCGGGTGTCAGGCGATCCTTTCCAACGGGAAATCATGGGGAGATGCATGCTCTGATCTACACTGCACGGTACCCATTTACCCCCTGTCTCGCGGGGCCACGGGCAACCCCATGTCGCCTAATTTTGTGCCCGACCTGCGGAAACCCCTTTCCGAACCACGACACGGAGCCTAGGCGCGGCAAGTAATTATTGACTTACTTGCTGAAGGCTGTTTATGTATACGACGTTACTGTTCCGGATTGAGATCTGTTCGCTCGGATCTTATCATGCGTGAGCCAGAAGATTCGCAGGCACCACGCGTTTGACAAGTTGCCTCGAACATGATCTTCAAGATGGCAGACGATTCGTTCTCACGCATAGAAATATCGAGCCTTGAAGGCAGAGCCCAGTCGACTCGACTTCGTCAGAAATTGTTTCATTCACTACATGCGACATTGAGATCCTCGGAAAAGACCATCAAAGATGCGATTTTGGCGGACAGTGGTCATAGCGAGTCTGAAGTCAGTGTCGAATATGCGCTTGCCATTTCCGACTTGCGCAAGCATTATGCTTCAGTCGACCTCGAACAAGATCTGAAAGCCCAGAAAGCTGTAGAAAACCTTGCGGCGACGACCAACGTTGGCATTGTATATGTCATTCCTGCGAAGCAAAACCTGTTTTATTCTCTTATTTCGGCTCTTACTGCAGCGCTGGCGGCTGGAAACTGTGTCGTTGTCGAGGTAATGGCTCCCATTCCCAGACTCACCACTCACTTAATCTAACTCGAACTTGTTCAGCTACCTCCAACGTTAACGCAGGTGTCTGGTGTCCTCCGCAAGATCTTACCATCCGCACTCGATGCGGATATCTTCGCCATCAGCAGCACAAGACCATCGGAGGACTTTCTGTCCAAATGTCATGTTTTGGCACAATCCGATGATGGAACGAACGACACTCAATCAAAGCCGCAAGCTAAGGTTGTGGCAGTTGTAGACAGGACCGCAAATATTCCCGAGGCAGCCATGGCGATTGGGGCATCTCGAGTATCATTCAACGGGCGCTCAGTCTATGCTCCTGATATTGTCCTCGTGAATGAGTTTGTGGCCGACAACTTCCTGTACCATCTCGTCCAAACGGTAACATCACCTTTGTCGAGTAAGAGTCCTCCAGTATCAACGCACCCGTCAAAAGCTCAGCCAGATACTCACGCCAAAATGTTGAGGGATTTGGAGAGCAACGATGGTGTTCGCGTGGTTGTCTCAAGTTCTAACGGCAGTATCATGGAGGTCAAGGATCGGTAAGGGCGAGACACCCCGATTAATACGCCCAACACTAATCCGCGGTCGTAGGACAAAGGTACCTCTAAACCGCAGGATAGAAGGCCGCCTGATCATCGTTGTTCGGATAACGAGTCTGGATGATGCCATCGACCTCGCCAACAGGTATGCCTACTTCCTTTGCACATCTTCGTACGACTTGCTGACATCACGTTCGTCTTCACAGCCTCGGGACTCCCTTGGAGGCGAACTATATATTTGCAACTCCTACCGAAGCAAACTATCCAGCCAGATTCATCGATGCACGCATTTCCTGCATCAATCATATACCTGCCGAACTGCTTGGTAAGTCGACTGCCGAATTCTTACAGAATATTGCTGACAATCTCTCTCGAAGTTGGCCCTTTCGCACCCAAGCACCCGGCAGAAGCACCTTCTCCGAGCCCACGGTACACACCAGCATTGTTCCGCACTCCGCGACCGCGACTAAGTCATGCCTCTGAGCTGACGACCCTTACTCAGGAAGCTGTCCGCTCTCGGTCAACCAAAGGATTGCAGTCGTGGAGTCGGGCCATCGTAGAGTCTGCACTGCCAGCGATCAAACAAGCTGATGGACAGGATGTTGGTTTCTTCGATCAAGCGTTTCTGGCGCTAAGTATTGGCATTGTCTCGGTACTCGCTGGGACGGCCTTTTATGCCTTTAGAACGTTGAGGCGGCGGTAGTGGTAATTCGTCTTGTGCATTGTGGGCGACGAGGCTTTCCGAGAAACCTAGTAAGTAGCACTTGTAACATAATGGAGTCACCTGGGATACAATTGCATTTTGATTATGCTGCCACGGACACTAGTTTTCGGACGAAACGTTTATAACATTTATGAGACACAGATCGATATATATTCAACGCTACGCAAGACAGATCAAGCAGCAGCAGTAAGCATTCTCGGACGAGGCAACTCCACGGTCTCCCTCTCCTCTCTTCCGACAAACTTGTTGCTCGTGTCATCCTTATATCTGCCGAACGTGAACTGCGAGTTGGCCATGTTGACAAGCTCCCACGTCTCGGCAGCCAACACGTTCGGGTCAGCCTCATCTTCCCAGTCTCCTGCCGCACCAGCGGCAAAGAGCGCCGGCATCCAGTGGTCGTCCGTTGCCTGAGCCTCACGGTAGGCCGGATGCTGCATCAAGCGGATCATGGCCTTCCGCAACGCCGGACCTCGATTCTTGGTGACCACATCCTCAGCCGCCTGGCGAAAGTTGAGGGCCCACGCATCGGGCGGCCTCTCCTGGCCCAACGACTCGCGGTACAACAACATGTCTGTCCAGGCGTTGCGATACAGATTGTGCACGGCGCCGCCGGTGCCGATAAGCAGGTATCCCTCTTTCCGGAGAGGGCGGAGCGTCGCACCAACCTTGACGTGATAGTACGGGTCGTAGCGTGCGTTCATTGACACGATGGTCACAGGCGGACATTTATTGTAGTCGGGGAACATGCGGATGAGCACCATGAATGTATCGTGGATCCAGGTGAAGTCTGGGTTGGGCCCAGCATTGAAGCCCTCTGCTTTGAGCATGGATATGCACCGCTCGGCGGTGGGAATGTCTGGGTTTGGTTTCCAATCTTTGTACAGTGCTGGGCTGGAAAACGGGCAGAAGCTCTTGCCTGGGGCTGGATTGGTTGCAACCTCGATTTTGTCGCCGAGACAGGCCCAGTGTGCGCCCTGGGAAGATCAATGTTAATTTACACTCCCACCACGAGCCGCTAGAACGAAGTCTCACCATGATTACAATTCCTTTGATGTTATGAGCAAGGGCTTCTTGTCCGCATTTTGTCCAATATGCCCCAGACTCGGTGTCGGCCTCGAGCATGCGTGTCGAGCCATGCGAGAAGAAGTGTACCGGCGTGATTCCCATGGCTGCGTTTTGAAAGATGGCAAGAAAACAGTCAGATGCTGATGGGTGGATCGAACCAGAAGTTGATGGTATATCTAGGTGCTAGAGGACGACATCATCAGCCGTCGTAAGCTGCCGGAGGCGTGAGTGGCGTTCTGCCAACCCAGAAAGCAAACCCCAGCCATGAATCTCCATGTACTCTTCGCTGCCAGTGATCGAGAAGTGGACAGCAAGGATGCAGTATGGGGTTCCGGGGACCCTTGTCGCTGGTCGGAAAGTGTCGATCGCCCCGTCCTGCCCCTGAAAAGCCGGTGGAGATCGTCAGCCGAAGCACCTCATTCCGGTGAACAGACACCGTTTTGGAAGAATAAAACGTGAGGGCAAGTATCCTGGAGGAAGATTGTATTAGTGCTTCGTCATCTGAAGAAAAGAAAAATGACTTCACAAACACGTTCCCCTACCGAAGGTCAATTGGCCGACAAGTTGCCTGGATTGACGGCATACATTACCGGCCACAAACCAGACAATGGAGACACGACCATCCAAGAGAAACGACCAGCAAAATGGCGATCTATTGACAGTGGTGGCATGACATTCCACGAGGTCTTCACGACATCTGAATTTCCCGTGTCTTTCAACGACGACGTCGACATCAAGAAGCATGACGAACGGGTCAATTCCGGGAAGATGGGTATCGTTAACCCTCGCGGTACAGTACTGAGATTCGTCGACTTCTCTCCCGGGTTCGAGTCAATGATGCATCGGACCAAGAGTCTGGACTATGGTATCGTGGTGGAAGGCGCCATCGAGTTGATCCTCGACTCTGGCGAAAAGCAAATCTTGCAACGTGGAGATGTGTGTGTGCAAAGGGGCACCAACCATGCTTGGAGAAATCCAAGTACTACCGAGTGGACGAGGGTTGTTTACATTTTACAAGACTCGCAGCCAGTGGAGGTGCAAGGGAAGCCTCTGAAGGAGTATTTGGGCCGAAGTGAAGGGGAGATCCCGCCAAGTGGGAACGATGAGTAGATATCTCGAGAGAAAACGGTCAAAAGTCCCTGTAGAATGAAAATTTTGCTTCCAATTCCTGTAGTATTGGTGCAAAATCGCGAAATGGTGGACCATTTGATTTTCTTCTCCTAGGTGCATGCGAATCTGTAGATGCCCTGGCGGCTTCTTCCTATCACATTGGCACTTTCACTATGTCTGCACGAGCAGACCGACATGAATGCAGAAACAGCCATTTGCCCCCCAACTCTTTTCCAAGATTGAGAAGCCCTCCTGTTGACTTGCTTGGAGTCTGGGGAACCGCAAAGTCAATATGGACCCCATGGGCTGTTGGTGGAGCCATGGAGAGCCTACAAACACGAAGCTCCGGAGGTGGGTATGCTACTCCTTCACTTCAGGTTACAGGACTGCTTTCAACGTGCATCGCGTTTGTCCCTAGTGGCCTACCTGAAGCTTCAGCGACAACCTGAGTAATAGCTTCCATACTTGGCTGGTATGAAGGTTTCCCACGTAGCACTGTCCTTGTCCAATACTGCTTAGACATAGGCCGAAGAGCTGCCATATGAGGTAATGAATAAGAGGAAGTTGGGGCTATCAGGTCCAAGTATGGTAGTCTTCCTCCTCGGCGGGCTCCTCCTCCAGACTAGACGACACGCTGTATATGTTATCCATCTTAGACTGACAATCGATGAAGACTCTTCACACAGCAAGGATAGCTAAGGGCAGTGTTTTCATTGAAGCGACATGATTGCCCACTGCCAGGACAGTGGTTGGGGTCCTTTTTACTTGAAGAAGTCCGCCTTTTCATATTGCGGGAAGAAATCGGTACAAGCCTCCTTGTATCCCCTCTCAATAGCATCACGTCTGGCCGCGGATCGCACAGTTAGTTTGACAGGAAAGTCGTATGCACAAGCCGTCAAACCCTCCCTGTATCCAGTGACGACATCGGTATCAGGCTCAATGGGTTTACCCGTAGCCGGATCAATCGCTTTCTCAATCTTGAATGCCCACAGGATCTTGGAGATGGCGTGGAATAGGTTTCTGTCTGCAAGGTGGATTCCTGGGCATAAACGACGTCCATGGCCTGTATCATTCAGTCAGCTTGACAGATCTTTTCAAACGTCATTACGTGTAAAGTAGAGATTGCACACACCATAACCATAATGGTCGCGATTCTCATAGTCGGCGGAATTGGCGTACTCGGCAGCGAGCAATGTGCGGCCTTTGTAGTGGTCGGGATCAAAGACTTCGTGGTTAGGGAATTTGGAGTCGTCGTGATGCAGACCCCAGACGTTAATGAAGCATATTGTGCCTTTGGGCAGGAATTTACCGTCGATCCATTCATCTATTGATAGGTTAATCAGCATGGATTCTCGCAAGACAGGCAAGAAGCCGAATGTCGGCAACCATTTTACGGGGTGTATACCCCTTGTTGCGGCGGGTTGACGACTGAGAGAGAACTTGACATACCTTCAGAAAGAGCATGTGGTACCGAGAGGGGAGCGACAGGTCGCCAGCGGTGTGACTCCTTGACAATCTGTGCTACGTAGGGCAACTTGTCGTAGTCGGACCACTCAGGCACCCTGTCCTCACCTAGAACGGCATCGATCTCGGCTTGTGCCTTCTTCTGCACGTCCGGATACGTAACCATGGCTTGGACGAAAGATGTGAGCACCGATGCCGACGTGTCGGAACCTCCTTTAATAGTGACGCCAGAAAGTAATGTGATTTGATGTGTTGTGAGACCACTTTTCTCTTGATTGTCCAGGAGGCGATCCAGAACGGTAAATTGGGAGCCAATTGCTTGCCGCCGTTTCAGGACCGAGTTCAACAGTCCTGTGTAGAGTTTGTGCATTTCATCGTGGACCACGTTGGCTCGGGTCACCCACATACCGAGAAAGCGTTCTGGGATCGCCTTTAGAAAGGGAAAGATGTCGACAGGTGGAGTAGCGCCGAATTCCTGGATCCTGGCCCATTTCTGAAGCAGAGCCTCCAGTCTTTCCATGTGAGGTGCCTCAGTCGAGGGCGAGCGAATGCCATAGACTAAAAAAAATTAGCGTCGTACTCATCGAAGATTTCTGGCTGTCAGAACAGGCTGCACTTACCAACACTCATGACGATGCTATTGGCGGTCCTCTTGAGGTGACTGGCCCAGCTCTCGGGGGTTGTGAGCATGTCATGAAGCATTTGGACCATCTCGGCCTGTTGGATCTTGGTGTGCTCTTTGTCGCACAAAGTCTCTGTGAAATCCTGATGGATGACCTTTCTCATCACCCGCCAGACCGGCGTGTTGTTCATAAGAAGCACATGGTCGCCTTCACCGATAATACGGCCGACTTCGTTTGGTGGACGGTTACTGGACGTCGCGCTCTTCTTCTCCAAAAGTTGTTTGATGATCCGTCGATCTGTAAGGACGGCGACGGTACCAGGCCCGAGCTTAAGGGTGTACAAGCCGCCATACTTTTTCGCCCATTCGGTGAATCTGTGCCAGTCAGACGTGAAAATATCAAAGCTAGAGAAGGGCTTACTGAAGATAGAGCTTCTGCTTGGGAAGTTGATGCAAATTACCTATAACTGGTAACGTTGGCGGTCCTGTGGCGTGTCGATTAGCATTTGCATAAATTCAATGGGTGCCCAGTGATTTGTAAGTATACCATCTGGAAAATTGCGACCTCGTCTACCCACGAACATGTAGACATAGAGCAAGAAACTGGCTGTAAGAATGGCGCTGGCTAGAAGCACAGGGGACGCCATGGTTGTCGAAAAGTAAACACGGTATTAAGAGAATGAGGAGTGAGTTAGAACCTGTGGCCAGATTGCCAGGTTCACTGTTCGAAGGCATTATCATATGCTTTTTTTGTGAATGTCAAAGTCGACACCAGACCCCAGCGCCCGCTCCCCGCGTGTAGGGAACCGAGTCCAGTGACGCTGGAGCCGGAAATTTCTAGTGCAAACCCCCATGATTCTTGAGACCTCTCTCTCCTTGATACCCCAAGCGTTGCCGCGGCAGTACCCCGTGATGGCGCTCCGGGCTTGGCCAATGCCCCAGCTAAAGTCTCTGGAGAAAATTGGAGGTGCGAGCCCCATACAAGGTGTCACATTTGATCGAGAAAGTGGCAAGGAAGGAAGCAAGATTGCTCATAATGAGTTCAAGTGGTAGATTGGTGGTTACACAATGTCAAAAAGCGATAGGCACCATGCAGACGTCATGCTGCAGGTCCAGTAAGTATGACGAGGCTGAGCCCCTGGAAACAAAACACACGTGTGTCAGCCCCTACTAGGACACGGAAGGTTAGATGAGAGGACGTTGTGATGGGTTGAGAATAGCGGAGAAACATTTCACCAATCGTGAGGGCCATATCTTTCCAATTCGTCCGAGCAAATGCCTTCATTTCCACTGCGTGCGTGGAATTTGGGGGCCTTAACCAGTAAACCCGACCTTTATGCTCGCCCCTGATGAAAGCCATACAAGTCTTCACCGCCCTGTTCTCTATGCCCAGAGGATTGAGTCATGAATCTGGGACATCATGAACGTAGAACCACAAGTGACAGTAACGATATCTTCGCTGCATGTGAGTGCCACTGGTACAAACGCTGACGTAGTTGGATCCGGTACAGCTTCCATGGGGGACGTCCTTTGCAGTGGAGATAAAACGACCCTTGCCAGACCCTTCCGCTTGGGACGCTTGCGTCTCCCGGACCAGATCCTCACATGTTCAAAAGGACTCCCCAGCCTTTTAGGTCGACGGTTGTGGGGCAGAGGATTTTCTGGTTCCCAAGGGGAAAGGTACCAGCAACCTTGACGACCTTGACCTAAATGGACACAGCACCATGGGCAAGTCGACGTCGGCATGCAGCAACTTTTTTCCACTAGTTGGCTTTTCTGAGGCTATCTTGCTCTCGCAGTATCGCGTCAAATCTCCCTTTCAGTAAGGCATATATGGCTTCAGTCAAGGGCATCTTGACGTCCCACTGCTGTCCGAGGCGAATCGCGTTGCCAACAATGGCCTCGACCTCAAACAGTCTGCTTTGCTGAACATCCTGCAGCATACTGACAGGTCTGCCGCCTCCTGTCTCTGATCTTCGTTTGGCAAGGGCCATTTGCTTTTCTGCGACCTTCTCGTCAACGTTGGGAATACCTATTTTCTGAGCCAAGGAGATGATCTCCAGCATAATGGACCAGACAAAACCATAAGCGTAGGATGAAGTCAGCAGAAAATCTCCATCGGTGCACATTGACAGAGCGCAAACTGGACTCCATGCACAATTCAGCACCAATTTCTGCCAGCGAGCAATCTGGATATCGTCATGTACCTCGGCTTGCCCTCCACCAGAAATGACCAGGTGGGCTAACCGGGAAGCGGCGTCCTTGTGAGATGCAGGCGCATTGGAGGGGAATGTCCCTATTTCCAGACGATTCAGCATTTCAGGATATTCGATAACACCCTGCGCCGTTTGAGTTGCTGGCATATAAACGGCACAGCTAAGGAGAGGGTTGTCTGGGAATGCCTGAGCGACTTCATCCTCGATTGCGATGCCGTTCTGGGCCAGCACAATGGCTGTTCCCGCCTTCACGACAGGTCGAATCAAATCTGTCAGCAGTGGCTTTGAGCCAGGGAAGGATTTCCTAGCGACAAAAATGAAGTCGTACACGACATCCTTGGGACATTCATCGGTACTTCGGACGACGAGCTCGGGACGAAATTGCACATTGCCGAATCTTTCGCTTAGAAGAGTGAAGCCGTTCTGTCTGACGGCCTCATAATTCGAACGACAGACAGCGGTGACTCGGCATCCGGCTCGCTGGAATTGAAACAAGTATACGCTTCCAATGCTACCTGCCCCGAATAGCAGGACGTTGGGAGCCATGCCGGGCAATTTTGGCCGCGAGTATAAAACTTGTACACATTGTTATGAAAGAAGGAGGAATGATAAGGTCAGTTGGCAACGAAGTTCCGGAGTTGGGCGACTGAACTTCGTGGCTGATGCCTTACTAAGACTTTCTTGATGAGCGCCACGCAGGAATTGATTGTGGCTGGCACATAATCATGTCTCCTCCGTATCTACGCGGACATAAGCACCAAAAAGAAGTTGTCTTACAGATACGGTCGCAGATATCATCCTCATCTCATTGTTTTCATATGTTGATTTCAAATATACAGGGTACCATATACCGCATCAGGGCATTCTGAGTGCCACAGTGGATGAGTCGAAATGCCCAAATGGGAAAATCATTCATCAAGATATATCTATGGCAGCAACGTGCCACGGTCTTACTAATTATCGGTGGGTATCGGGCCTAACGCAACCGAAGGCGAAGAGCGAGAACGCGAGCGGATCAACAATCTCGAAACAACTGTCTCAGACAGGTCTTTGCAACTGCCAGCATATCCACCCAGCAATGCCTCAGACTGGCAAGAGTGAGTGACCTTGATGGACGTGGACTATACGACACCAGCACTACATGTGTTGATGGTGAGCATCCACTTGACGGGAAAGTCTTCACACCGCTTGCACGACATTCTTGACCATTTGATCATGGCACCAACCCCACGATTCCTTAAGATTTCACCATCTGCCGGACGCACGTTGTCAACAAATCGGACGAATGACGTGCTCGGACATGAAAGATTTTCTTCCGCAGGCACGGAAAATTGGTCCAAAGCGCGACGCCAGTGCCGTATACCCGAACACTAAGACCATTAAGCGTGGTCAATCCAAAGTCAAGCCATGAGGTAGGGTCCAGATTTTCCTAATGGTGGCCATTTGTGTTTTTCAAGGGGAAGTGTAAATATCTACGTCACCATATCCTGATTTCTTCTAACTTCACAACAACCTCGACATTGCTATCTTCGTGCCAAATATGGACAGGATAGAACGGATCCTCTCGCGCCCTGTCGCGAAACCGTATCGAAGCGGCAAGTTCAACCCTTCAACCAAGCCGCACCTCAATCAAGATGGCCATATTGACTTTGCTCCTGGCGATGTCGAAAATCCCAAAGAGTGGTCCGCCCGACGACGATGGTACTGCACGGTAGTCGCCATCCTACTTGTGGTCAATGCAACATTTGCCTCGTCCAGTCCTTCAGGGTGTATTGGGAGTATATCTAAAGAGTTCCATGTTTCCGAGGAAGCGGCCGGTCTGGTCGTTACATTGTTCCTGCTGGGTTATGTCGCCGGACCGTTGATCTTCGCACCCCTGTCCGAGTTCTATGGCCGAAGATATGTTTTTCTAATCACCTTCACCTGCTACAACGCCTTCAACTTCCTCTGTGCCTTTGCGCCTAACTTCGCCTCCTTGCTCATCGGCCGTTTGTTGACCGGCACTTTTGCGAGTGCGCCCTTGACCAATGCACCTGGTGTGTTAGCTGATCTCTGGGGTCCTGTTGAACGAGGAAATGCCATGGCTGTCTTCTCAATGATGACCTTTGTGGGACCCTCGATGGGACCAGTCGTTTCGGGCTTCTTGGAACTCAAAAAGGATTGGAGATGGACCTTCTACGTCTTGCTGTGGCTGGGTGGCATCACCGAGGTCTTAATGTTCACGATTCCCGAAACACATCCCTCAACCGTCCTGATCAACAAAGCACGGCGCATACGTGGCACTCGAGTCGAAGAACACGCTCACCTCAAAGCCCCTTCCGAAGCACAAGGCCGCAGTCTGGCAAAGATGTTCAAGATCGCCCTCGTCCGGCCGTGGCAGATCTTGTTCGATCCAATCTCGCTGCTCGTCGCCGTCTACCTTTCGATCGTTTACCTGCTGCTCTACATGCTCTTCACGATTTATCCTATCGTTTTCCAACAGAAGCGAGGCTGGAACGCTGGAGTTGGAGAGCTTCCGTTGATTGGTACAGTGGTAGGGGCTTGTATGGGCGGCGCCACCGTCTTCGCCGTTTCTGCCCGGGATAAAAAGAAGATGCTTGCGGGCGTGCCCCGAACTCCCGAAGATCGCCTCCCCGTCGCCATGCTCGGCGGCATACTTTTCGCAGTCACCATGTTCTGGTTCGCCTGGACCGCCGAATTCAACAGCATCCACTGGATCGTCCCCACCATCGCCGGCACATTCCTCTCCGCGTCCATTTTGTTGATTTTCGTTGCCTACCTCAACTACCTCACCGACACGTATCTGATGTACACGGCGAGCGCCATGGCTGCGAACACCATTTGCCGATCAGCCTGCGGCGCTGCGGCGCCTCTTTTCACACAGTACATGTTCAACGCTCTCGGTGTTGGTGGCGGTGGATCTCTCATTGGTGGTGTGGCTTGTCTTCTTGCACCCATCCCCTTTATCTTTTACAAGTACGGCCACACTATCCGAGAACGAAGCAAATTTGCGCCTACATCGCCTCCAAAACCGAATGATGAAGAGAAGCAAAACACCGACGTGCCGGTGGACACCAGGAGTCGAAGCTCAAGTTCGACCATCAGTGTCACCAGCAGCGAATCGTCGGTGGGGCCTGAACACGATGGTCCAATCGTCGAGAAGCCCGAGGAGGAGCATCCTAATGTCATTGCAGAGACTGAGGATAAGTCACATACAGTGGAGCCTTGATTGGTGTCACGATAATCAAAATGGCGTCCTCGGCGAAGCCACTGCATCTGGTATCGTCGAACGCGACAAGCGCTTCTCGAAGCGCATCCGGAACAGCCAACCCCTCGGATTCTGAGGACCTCCTTCGGTGGTTGAAACTTCCGTCTGGGGATGAGGATAGAATTTTATTTGCTTAACACTTGCTGTTTCCACAAGCGACGGAGTTTGGGTCGGCTCTTGGCCTTTTCAGGAATGCAATGATGGCGATGTCAAGCGCATATAGGCACCGGGGTCTTTGCAAGAATGTAACTCGACGGTATGGACATAGCAAGCATCGAGCCCTGATTGAGGCTTACATTTGTAAATATATTTCCTTCTGCACTCAGCGCCTCCCTGCACCATGTTCGCTTCTCCGTCTCGGCATCAGTATCCCAGACGTATTGGGGACAATTCAACAAGTCGATATAGCGTCAGAAGCAAAAACTGCCCACCGTAGCCATCTGAGCTACGTTGGAGTTCCTGGGGCAGCAGCGCAAGGCTTCGCTTAGTCAGCAGTCTTCATTCATTCCTTCCATTTCTTCGGATGACTCTGTACACTCTTTTACCTCACTCGAATCGGCCCATTGCTGCACAGAACCGTGCAGGTTTGACCTTGTTGCAGTCATGATCATCCTTGCAAGCCATGTCCAGTTCACCAAAAAGCTGTCATCAATATACGCTCCGTGGGGGAAGAAGTCTGTGTTCAAGGTAACTCTCTTAAACGAGCGAGTTATGATATGTTTGCAAGGCCATCTAACTCATGATGTATCTGCAGCACGACCCTTTCGTACCTCAAATCCTCACTTCCCTCGCAGGTCTCCGGCAAAAGATAACCGAACAGCAGTCGAGACACTGCGTCAATCGTCGAGCCTTGCAGCTGTTTGATTATGTTCACCATCTCCACGATCGACCATGTCCTCGAGTGAAGCCGCGGATGCGGAGTATCAGCTTGACACATGAGGACTTGCCAAGCCTTCTCCGGTGATCCATCTTTGTCAAGGTTGTGCTCGTTCAACCGGGCTTGAGCCTGCATCAACTCGTTCCTCCGGTCTTTCGGTTCTCGAAGTACAGCATTGCTACCTCCAAGTAAAATGTCAAAGATGAAGAGCAGTATCGATACTAGTGAAGTTGACCTCATCAGTCTCCGCAAGGGCGTCGCCTGATCACCGGACTTTTGAGTCAACCGAACCAGCGTCCTCCTCAGTGAAGTGAACGGTGTCTCGTGGATGAATGTGCTAGACTGCGAACCGCAGGACCTCGAAAGCATCTGAATCTTCGCCAACCGGTCTAAAAGCCGTGTAAAACAACAATAAGAAGCAATTGGTCTTCTTTCTTTATGTGAAAGATCTGTCGTTCTCATATCAATGGTTGAGTAGCCGGGAAGAATCGATGTGCACCTATCCAGATCAGCCCACATTAATCAACTTTCACAGCATGACCTTACCAAGCGAGCAATGATACTGTCACTGGCGAAAGACTTTTGACGCCACCCATGAGCCTTATTGAGCGCTCCAAGCCGTTGATGTGGGGTTGGATGCTGTCAGGAACGACATTGGGAACCTGCTGGTGCAGTGTGGGCTCTCTCTCGGGCTCCGCGTCAGACACATCCATAGTCAACACCGCTTCATACATCCAAAGATTGATCATCGCCAAAATGCTGTCCTCGGACAAACCTTCAGGTGTATTGATCCGCTCTTTCAGGGTTCGGAGACCATCCAGCATGAGCTCAATAGTTTCAGTGGTTGGAGACCGATGACCCGAGTCCAGATCTCGGCTGAGACTTGACGTTGCAATCAGAAATTGAGCTGGTAAAGAACGGTTGAGGATGTGGCGGGCCATAACCGTGGCTGGTGCCGCAACGTTGCAGAACTGACTCGTTCCAGAGATACGACGTATCACAACTCGGAATACTGGCTATCGTCAGTGCGAAGCTGGAGTAATCAATCTACGTGACTCACGATAGTCCAAAAGCTCTTGATGCTTGTGACCGACCCTCGACGGACTTGTTGACTTGCGCTGGATAACGCTGTCGATCACTGGAGTGGACGAACTGCGGGGTGGTGGAGGTGAACGACTTTCGACTGTCGTGATTGCGTCGGTCCAATGCGAATGTTGCGGCGAGGTAGCCGTTGAGATGGACTCGAAGGAAGACTCGGACGATGCACCGGTATCCTCTCCAAAGTCGTCAAACTGTTCCGAGGACCGCACCATATCTTCCCGTCGCAGCCATGGAAGGACGCGACTTTGTGATCTTGCGGCCAGCTGCTTTTGCCGTCGCATGGAATCTCTTTTGCGCAGAACTGCCTCATGTTTCAGTGACAGTGGTTGGAATCCTGAGTTGACCTCTTACATTCTTTCATGACATGGCGACTTTTGCACGTGCCTGGTTGACCGTCCCCAGATACAAAGAGGTACTGGGGAACATACTCCGAGTTTGAAGTCGGGTTCGATGCAACACTCATTCTGTCTCTAGCGATAAGGACACCTCGTTGTCAGAACCAGTGAACAACCTCTCAGGTAAAGTGTGTGCACCTCGTAGATCTGTGCGCAGCCAACACTGAAAGCAAATAGGCGAACGACAGAGAAGGAAGTCGCGACAAAGGAGAGATCGAAGCCATACATAACTGCGGACCAGGGAGTCCCGTCATCGTTACGAGTCCCCTGACCTTCAACCCTGTAAGGCTATCAGACTTGTGATGCGCCAGTCGGACAACCTCGAGGCGATTGTGCGTTGCTGACCACACTCCTTTTTCTGTCGAGTCAGTTCTTCGATGCGCATTCATTGGACAGAGTCTATTACCGAAAACGGTTTGCACACTCCACGAATCAGAGATCATTGTCTTTCATGAATGACGGGATGAGATGTGACACTGGAGATGCAGCTGAAGACCTGAACCGGACAAGTCTCGACTAGTGCTTACAAACAGTGATTTCACGGAAGCATTCAATTCTAGGGTAGGAACCCCACGAGGTCTGACAACATCCGATTGCATCTACGCACCGACAGTGTTCGTGTTGATTTGACGTGGGAGTTGATCCAAGCAAGGTGTAGTGCTATGGTTCATTGAAGAAGAGACCGACTTATCAGCCCTATGTAAGAAGCAGTGTCCTTGCTGTCAGGAAGTTTGCTGGTTCAAAAAGGAACAGAGTGATATCATGGGATAAGAGAGTTCCGTGTCAGACAACATGAATTCCCATGGGTGGCTACGCATTCGGACTGAAACTCTCCAAGCGAAGTGACATTGTCCAGTTCAAGGCACTGCCCATATCGGGCCAAGTTCTGACTTGTGCAACAACTCTTTAGGCCTACGGTTGGTCAAAGAGGCCGCCCCCAAACAGCTCCTGCTAGGGATGGTTTAGCGGCAATGAACGTGGCTCAACAATTAATCCAACCACCCATGCCCCAAGTCGGAACGAACCTGCATTCTCTCCTCCTATGCAGCTGCGATAGGACAATGGGTGCATGTCGTCCTTGCGGAGTCTTCATCTAACAAGTCAATGTTTCTAATCTGCATTACCGATCTATTGCGCATCTGTCTTTGCCTGTTCGAGAATGGATGAAAGGGGTGCGCCGGAGCATATCAAGCGCGACTCCCCCAGTAAACGCCCCAGAGGAGTGGTATCTCCTGAAGGAGATGATGCAAGTGAGACGAGCGCCTCGAGTTCGTCGCATAAAGCCCGCAGATTGGACCCGGAG
Source organism: Exophiala sideris (assembly GCA_000835395.1). Lineage (NCBI taxonomy): Eukaryota > Fungi > Ascomycota > Eurotiomycetes > Chaetothyriales > Herpotrichiellaceae > Exophiala > Exophiala sideris. Next base: position 7,552,566 of record KN846952.1, on the reverse strand, counting down.
GCTTTCAGGTCTCGAACAGATCCTGAACAAGTGAATCGCTTCTTGTTTGTCGACTCCTCGTCATCAGGCCAGAGACCACGTTCAGATCAACGTGCAATCAATGCTCATATTCAACAAAATGCCTATAGAAATCGGCGGCAGGCAGCTCAGAGGCAGAGAGGCTCAGATAGCGCCAATATTGGGCGATTTAGACGAGAAGCTCAGATACAACCACGACCGACAGAGCCAGATCCGGTAGCAGAACCTCAGCGAGTTCCTGTGCAGAGGACAGGACGTGCAACGTCTCCGCCGACGCCAGCCTCCTTCTCACCTCAGTCCTCGGTCTTCTCACCACCTGCGCATCTGGAACAAGATCAAGTAGAACGATTGAGACATTACAGTAATGTACGAGCACCGGAAGTCCGTGAAGCAGTCAATGCTCAACGCGAGGATGAAGAGCGATCCGCGAGTGGAAGTCGTCGCAGCGTCAGCCCTGAAGATGATCGTTCACTGGTTGAAAGCACTTCTGTGAGATCTATGCTCACGCAAATACTGCAACGACTGGACGCTGGCCACGCCGGACATTCTCTTCCAGGATTGCCCAGCTCGAGCCTGAGAAATATGGCTGTAGATCCATTCAATCTCAGCACGGTCACCATCACTCCAGCTATGAATGCTGTGTTACGCCATTGTAAGTGCATTTCGCTGCAGGCTCTGGTCCCCTTGTTTGGACTGATATGTTCATGATAGTTTCGGATGTGATGATACCCAGTGTCTTCCCGACTCGACAGCAAGCAGATATCCAGACTCGATGGGCGTTCGGAAAAGCGGCGCAAGAACCGCTTGTGCTGTACTCTCTCCTGGCAGTCTCATCAGCAGAACACAGCGCTCGATTAGGAGAACTGAGCAGTGGAGCACAAGAGACTACATTCACGGAGGATGACTTACTTAATCGCCAGGCCCCGGATTTTGTATCGTACAAAGTGAACGCCGTAAGGCTCGCAAATGAGACCATGAGGTCAATGGACACAGCAGCCAAAGCCTCCACCATCTTTGCCATGATGTGTTTGTTGGCCATAGAAGTGAGTTCCTACTGTCCCAACAATGAACGTTGCTGAACTGCGCAGGTCATTACTGGCAATCAGCAAGAGATCTTTGCTCATGTCAGTGGACTTCAAAAGCTGATCGCGTGGCGTGGCGGGTATCATGACATACCACCACATGCGGTCGAGCTTATACTCTCGTATGAAGTCCCTTCAAATCCAGCGAACCTGTGGTAATAACGTTGTCGAACAGGACTTCCTATATGTGTGCTGCAATGACCGCAACCCTGCCTACACCTCCGCCTACGTCTTCCTTGGCCAGATTACCGCAGAGTCTGCTCGATGAGATAAAGCGCAGTCTGAAGCAGGATACACGACAGATGGGTGCAGGCATTTTGGACCCTGAAGTTGACAATATTCTCCACTGGAAGATTTCGCAAGCTTTCCGAGATATGACGGATGTGGTCCAATATCGGGAGTACTACCATGAAAAGCAACTGCAGCCGCTCGAGCAGGAGCTTGATTACATCAACGCGAAAAGCTATCAGTTCAGGTATGCGGTGCTCTCGGCGCCCTTTGAGCCACGACCACCGACAAGCGACAAGGAGGAAGCCTGTCGCCTTGCCTTGCTGATCTTTTGGTTCTGCAATTACCAGATATCGCAGCCTGATTCCGCATTGAACCGAACACTGACTGCTCAACTTAAGACTGCGTTGCAGGCCTCGGATTTGCGCGGACTGTGGCAGCCATACCATGAACTCTTGGCCTGGGTGCTACTGTTGGGTGCATTCCTGTCCGCGGGACAGAGAGAACGCCCATGGTTCGTGCTGAACCTTGCCAGAGTCTCCGGGGTTCTCGGCTTGAAAGAATGGAGCGACGTTCGGTCAGTGCTGTTGAAGTACTTTTACCTCGATCGCATCTATGCAAGAGGTATGCAGGCCAGTTGGGATGAGGCTGCATTGTTGGCGGAGACAATGGAAGGACTATAGTGATATAATATTCTCCACCATTTTCGCTGAAACACTACCCACAGACAAGCAATTCCTGTGGCTCTCTTGCTGCGCAATCTGATTTCCAATGGGTCAGAGTTGGTCTGAGAAGCAAGTGGGAGTATTGATTATTCTTGAAACCCGGCGGAACGAGACTGCCCTTTTAGGCGTTGTAGGGGTCCTAAGGCCCCCTCTTTTGACATGGCCGCACGGGAGTGGGCGATCCGCCTTTCATTCTTGAGCCTACCGTATTTGGATAGGTGCTCGGAGTATTCCACCACTTCTTTTGTATATCATTATCTCGAGCTTCAACTTCACCGACATTTCTCACTGTACTTGTCAGGCTACACGATGGCACACTCAAGAACCCACAGCAAGGACTACGTAATGGTAGCGAAACCACAGACAGTTGCGCAGGATGAGATGCCAGAAGTGTTCCGCTTACCATCTTTCAATGGCCACAATCTATATGAAATCACCGTCGACGAATTGCAGCATCTGTTTTCATCGGGAGCCTTGACGTCGGTACAGTACGTGCAATTCTGTCTGAACAGGGTGCAGAGGGTCAGATAAAGTTCTTCAGTCTTTCGAGGACAATCAATAATAGTACAACAGGTGAATCCATATCTCGAATGCGTCATCGAGACCAACCCGGATGCTCTTGAACATGCCAAACGCCTGGATGAAGAACGGGCGCTGGGAAAGATCAGGGGCCCACTCCACGGTATCCCTGTCTTCGTCAAGGACGTAAGATCTTGCTACGGACATCCTCGCAACGCCGGCGAGGTCATTCACTAACCAGTACTGTTCAAGGTAGAACATGGCCACAGCAGACAAGATGCAAACAACAGGGGGCTCGTGGGTACTATTGGGCTGTATCGTTCCCAAAGACGCGCATATAGTCCACCTTCTGCGTGAAGCCGGTGCCATCATTCTAGGCAAGACCAATCTCGACGAATGGGCCGGCATGAGAGGCAGCATTTACTCATTAGGATACTCCGCTCGTGGTGGACAAACTCGGAATCCGTACCTATTGAACCGTTCTGCAAGTGAGTATATGTTTCAGACGTCAAACTCACACTGTCTCTGACCCTACTCTCGCAGACGGTAGTAGCTCCGGCAGTGCTGTTGCTGTATCTGCGAACATAGTGCCACTGGCCTTCGGCACCGAGACTGACTGCAGCATCATCAGTCCAGGCATGGTGAACGGTGTGGTCGCCATCAAACCGACCGTAGGTCTGACCTCGCGTGGTGGAATCATCCCAATTTCGGAGACTCAAGACTCGATCGGTCCGTACGGTCGATGTGTCGCCGACGCTACTCGCGCGTTGGACGTGATTGCCGGGCCTGATCCAGAAGACAAGTTTTCGACGGTACCTGAGAGACGGCAACCAAAAAGCTACTGCGACTTTCTCTCTGATCGGCATGCCCTCAAAGGCGCCAGGTTCGGACTACCCATGAAGCGGTTCTGGGATGTTGCGCCCTACCCACAGAAACACGTTGCGGAAAAGGCGCTACATTTGATCAAAGAGGCTGGAGCTGAGATCATCCCCGTCGACATGCCTTGTGCGGACGAGAGACTCGACACAGACGGTGGATGGGACTGGTTAGACTGATCATCTTGCTTTGTTTCTTGCTAACACATCGCCCAGGGAACGATACGGCGAAGATCGTCCCGAAATCTCCGAAATCACCGTCAGCAAGGTCCAGACATACTATCTGATGAACGAGTATCTGGGCAAACTGAAAAACACCCCCATCAAGACCCTCGAGGACGTGGTTCGGTACAACGACGAAAATCGCGGGACTGAGGGTGGTCACGCCGGAGATCTCCCTGCCTTTCCTGACGGACAGAAACTCTTTCGCAAATGCGTCGAGACTAAAGGTGTCAAGAACGAAACGTACTACGCGGCGCTCAAGCACATCCAGACGCAGTGTCGACAGAATGGGATTGACGCCGCGTTACGCATTCCGGATGACTACCATCGTGACGCCGGTAAGAGCGAGCAGCAGCAAAAGCAGAAGCAAGAGGACGACATGCTTGACGCCCTTCTTTTCTTCGACATCAAAGCTGGGGGTATTCAAATCGCCGCACAGGCAGGATACCCTGTCATGACGATCCCGATAGGTCTCGACCCAGATGGGATGCCACTGCCGTTGACGTTGCAGCACACGGCGTGGCGGGAGGACAAGTTGGTCAAATGGGCGAGTGCGATTGAAGATCTCTTGCGTGTGCATAATCTGGATGACAGGGAGGAGTCGGCGCCGACGAGAATGGGCAGGATCCCACCAACGTTCAAGAATCATTTGAGGAAGAATATCCCTATTGATCAGGATTATCAATGGCCTGGACGGCATTAGAGCAACAACACGGTGGTGTAGGTGTAGGTGTGAAATCGTCGAGTTCTTGCTGGGCAGGATATCCCTTGCGACGCAGCTTCTATGAGGTTATATGTATGGTGACCAAGTCTCGCTCAGGGGTGAGATCCCACGGTTCCCTTTTGCCGCGTTGTTCACGGATCGACATCAACATAAAAGGCCAATGCTCCTCCAAGGCGGCCCAGCATCCATCACCAGAGTGTGGTTGGGTCTGTATGACAGAGACGCTGGTTTCAATCGACTTGGGAGTATGACGATCTCTCTTATGGAATGGCTTGGAAACTCAGTCGCTGCTACGCGCGACGTGAATGTGCTTGTACCAAATAATTCTTCACGACGACCGTCGCCGTCTTCAGTCAGCTGGGCGATATCTTTCCACTTTCCTCGATAAGTCTGGCCCTTTGAGACTTGCCAGACACAACCATATGCATAGTCGTCAGGGCTGAAGCCACACTCATTTCAATATTTGGCCGTTGACAAGGCCAGAAGCGCTATGCTTGGCCGGATCATCGGCTGTCGATGAACTAAGCTTCGAGGTGGTATGGTTATACTGTGGTGCCGATATGCTGTGACCGAGATTCCGTCGTCTTACGTCGAGTCGTTGTCCACGAGGTTCTGGACCACTTCTCTCCTGACTAGCGCACCTCGAGTATCTTCACCACAGAAAATTCCGCGGCATAGCTGTCATGGGTATCGTTGATCATGGGCATCTGCGTCGTCAGGTTACGTACAGTCGTGAACATTTGATGTCAAGATAAATGTGTACACTTGCTGGATCACGAAATCTCCCTACCATGGGTGACCACATCGCGATAAACATCCTCGGGTAACTCTCTGACGATCAATACCGTCATCTTGATAACCTCATCTGCATTCAGACTCGGGAAACTTCGTAGCACCTTGGCGGGACTTGGTTCGTTGAGAAGTTGGTCTTTGAGCAGTAATAGCTGTGCAACCACGCAGATGACGTTAAGGTGGACGCCGAAAGCGAACAGGAAGTCCCACAGCTTGAGGACCTCAGGGAGAGTTGGTGTGCACGCGCAAAGTGTCAGGACAGAGGGGAAGGCATATATCTTGGCTGGCAACGATTTGCTGAGCAGGTAGGCGGAAAGAGTAGGATTGATGTATGACAGGATGCGGTCGATGAGGTCTAGCCCTCTGTGGACGCCAGACATGGTTGGGGAGAGGTAGGTTGGAATGTGCTCGGTTAGGAGACATGTTAATAGAGCGTAGGCTTGAGCCTCGGAGCGAGAGGCATATAACACTGGTGCTGCCAGCACATTGACTCCCTGCAAATACGTGGATTGATGATATCTCTGTGCAAACTCAGATGGAGGATCGGAGCACTGTTCGTCATGGATGCGCCAGGCTGTCGCATTCAACAGTCTTGTTAGACTGGCGTCCGTCACCCGTCGTTTGAACAGAGTGTCTGTCGCCAGTGTACGGAAGACATCGTTGGATATCTTTTCGTATGCAGGACTCCGACTGCGATGAATATAACTCAGGTATGTGTCTGTTGGCATGGGCGGAACATTCAACAAGGTTGACCACAGATATATCCTGAAATCTGACATGCCTTCTTTTGTCGCAGTGACACCGCTGGTCAATATCGAATGCCGTAGTAACGACAAAGCCGTAGCTGGAGTTGTCCCTGGAGGTGGTCCATCTCTTAAAGTCATTTCCAGACTGGATTTGCGGGCATGGGTGGCTATGTGATTTGAGGCAGGAGAGGTGACGCCTGATTTGCGAGGGTTGCGAGGTACGAAAGGTTGAGGTGCATCGCTATTGGCACGGGCTCGGGAGGAGTTGGTGGCAGCGGTACTCGAAGCGGCGGTGGATGAGGTTGATGGGAGTTGAGGAAGCTGCTCGCGTGACGGTCTCATAGGAAGTGCTGGTCGCGGTCTCAGGTTTGAGGTTTGGGTGCCCATGTTTCCAGCAGAAGTCAATTGACTGTGAGATGCTAACCTGCGCAGGCTGCGCGGCTTTTCATTAGAATTGGTGTTTGAGGCAGGATACTTTTCAGGTGAAGGCAATGTGGTGGAAAATGGGTCCAAAGCTGCCAATTTGCGGGGTGAAGCCGAAGCCGTAGTCATGATGATCATGTATGTCCGTAGAAGACAGGGAAGACGCGTTGGGGTCTGGCAGAATTAGTGCGTAAGTTGAGTAGTTGATTTGGGATTTTGGAAACATACTACTCGTAGGTAGCAAAGTTGATGTTTGGTGTTGCAGGAAATCCAGCCACCATCTGCATCTGCGGGGGCAAACCGCCTATCAACGCGAAAAGACGCGTCTGGAACTATAGCCTGGAAAATAGCAGGGGAGATCCCGTGGGTGTTCATCGAGAGTTATTTCAGGTTGCTGCTTCGGAGTAAATCCAGGTTCAACACTGAATTTGGGTTTGTGAGTAACGGTGGTTTTCAAGTCCTCATTGTTGAATTTGCTTGCAGCTTCGCGAGGCCATCACCATCGAAGCGACTCGCGTGCACCAGCCTCGCTTCTGAGCGACTCCAATGCAGAATAGCCTCAAGAATGACACTCAGTAAGCTCGAAGATGGGGTTCGACTCCATGACCCGCAGCGTTGATCTCCTGTGAAAACTTCCACACCGCCCACCATCCATCTTTTGCCAAAGTCAACGAGGTTGTCGAACTTTCATTCACCATAACCATCAAACAGTGAAAAGAATCGTGCGTTTGCCCTGGTTCATGTCATCTTGCAAAAGTATGATACTCCGCATATGACACTGTGGAGAAAGATAAAAATCGACATCTGGTGACAGGTGAAGCAAACTTCACACAAAATGGCTGGACGTCGTCCCTCCGAGACAGCAGCTCTTCTCAACGAGCATGGCATCGATGACTTTCGGAAATCTGTCGCCCAGGCCGAGGAAAGGAATTACGGTACCACTGGAGAAGATGAGGAGATACCCTTGATCAAAGATCCGAATATCGAAACGACATGGAAAATCGAAACAGGCTTTCTCGCTCGATACTCAGGTCCCTTGATATTGACCTATTTCCTACAGTATTCCTTCTCGCTGGTCACCGTCTTTGTGGCTGGGCGACTAGGCACCAAGGAGCTCGGTGCCGCCTCACTGGCTACCATGACTGCAAATATCACCGGTCTCTGTGTATATGAAGGGTTGGCGACCAGTCTTGACACGCTCACATCCCAAGCCTTCGGAAACGGCAAGAAGCATCTAGTAGGACTGCATGTACAACGCATGTGCTTGCTGGTGTGCGTAGTCACCATTCCTATTGGCGCTATCTGGATCTGCTCACCTTGGATCTTAGCAGCTCTGGTTCCCGAGAAGGACGAGGCACATCTGGCAGGCATGTTCATGCGCATCTATCTGCTCGGCGCACCTGGTTGGGCGATATTCGAGGCCGGAAAGCGACTTTGTCAGGCACAGGGTGACTTCACAGCATCACTTATCGTCATTGTGGTTTGCGCTCCTTTGAACATCCTCTGGAATTGGCTCCTTGTCTTCCGACTGAACCTAGGTTTTGCAGGTGCTGCATGGGCTGTTGTGATTTCGAATAATCTTCAGCCAATTGTTCTGGCCATCTACATTGCTGTTTTTGCGAGATCCAACCTGCAGTGTTGGCCAGGATTGCAGCTGCGACGTGCTTGCACAAACTGGGGGCCCATGGTCAAGTTAGCATTGCCTGGCGTGCTTATGACATTTTCAGAGTGGCTTGCATTCGACATCCTTTCAATTGCTGCTGGTCATCTTGGTTCAACTGAGCTTGCTGCTCAGTCGGTCCTGATGACTGTCGCCGTTACCATCTATCACATTCCCTTCCCCACTTCAATCGCAGCTTCGACACGATTCGGGAACCTGATCGGATATGGCGCGTTGAACGCTGCCCGAATAGCTTGGAGGACGCACTACATCATTTTCGTCTGCATTGGACTGTTTGATGTCGTTCTGTTGACCTCTTGTCGACATGTCATTGCAGCCATATTTACCACCGATGATGCTGTACGTGCTGCCATTGCCACAGTCATCCCAATCATGGCAGCGGCACAGCTCTTCGACGCGCTAGTGGCAATCTCAAATGCTCTTTTGCGTGGCTTGGGAAGACAGAAGATAGGCGGATGGGTGAATCTGGGCGTATACTACCTATTTGCTCTGCCTCTATCATTCTTCTTGACTTTCGGGCCCCCTCAAATGGGCCTCAGTGGCCTGTGGATTGGGCCCTGTGCTGGGCTCGGCTGTGCTTCCATGACAATGACACTCTACATGCGAATTACGGATTGGGAAAAGGCGGTGGAGGATGCGAGGGCTCGAGAAGAATGAGGGATGGTCAATCGAATAACCCGCTTATCTTCGCCATACGAAAAGTTTACCCGGCTGGTTGTCACAACTTGTCGGTGGTTGGTACTCGTATGCACATAGTGCGGAATGTATCAACCGAGCATAAAAGCTGGCCTGAGATCGATTCCGCATCATCGTCTTGCAGCTGCAGAACCACCAGAGGTTTCTATTCGACAAGCCTAACGATGTCATCATCCGCTGCTAGATAAGGCCGACAAAGCTGCGTTGGATGTGAGGGCGCGTCCTTTGTTGTTTCCGGAGGCAACCGTGCATATCCGGAAGTAACCGTACTACGACCTCGATCTCTTGATCTCTACCACTGCCTGTTCATCACTACTACATCCAACGCGGATTTATTCCTCTGGCATGGGGCAGGCCCGTGCCCACTACAAACATCAATATCTCTCAATTCCGTTTCCGTGCCCATCCATCTGCCAATTATCGAGGTCTTACATACTTGGGTATATATCTTACCTGTGGACTCTTCCTCATCCAGTTGATTTTCAACCGAGCCTGAATCCTGTAAACTACTGCTACTGGCTGTGCAATCACTGGTCTGTTGGAGAATACGAAGATGGCTTCTCAAATTGATCTTGCCGAATACCTGTTCCGGAGGATCCGTCAACTCGGGGTCAAGGCCGTCCATGGCGTTCCTGGAGACTTCAACCTGACGGCACTCGACTATATCAAGCCTGCTGGTCTTGATTGGGTAGGCAATGCCAACGAACTCAACGCTGGATATGCAGCAGATGGCTACGCAAGGATACGAGGAGTCTCTGCCCTCGTCACTACAGGCGGCGTCGGAGAGCTTTCTGCTATCAATGCCGTTGCCGGAGCATATGCTGAGATGGCCCCACTCATTCATGTCGTGGGAACCCCTAGTACACACATTCAAGAAGCCCGCCTATGCATGCACCATACCCTGGGAGACGGAAACTTCAGGTTTTGTTCAGAAATGGCAGCCAAGGTCACTGTGGCTCAGGCTAACTTGACCGACGCGGATCATGCAACAGCACAGATTGACAGGTGTTTACGGGCCTGTGTTATGGAGAGTCGCCCTGTCTATATAGAATTGCCGACCAACATGGTCAAGGCCCAAGTGTCATCAGAAGGTCTCGAAAGACCTCTTGACCTTTCGATTCCCACGGATGAAGGGTTTGAAGATACTGAAGTCGACCTCATTCTCAGCAAGCTCTACTCTTCCAAACAACCTTTCATCGTGGTTGATGGTTTCACATCAAGATATGGCATTAGTCAAGAAGCAGACGAGCTGGTTAGGGAAACAGGATTCCCGACATCGACCACTCCGTTCGGCAAGGGCATCGTGAACGAGTCATATTCCAACTTCTACGGCATGTATGCAGGCACCGCTGGGAGCCAAGTCTACATGCCATGGGCTCGTGGCTGTGACCTTGTACTCAGACTGGGACCTTTGAACAGCGACGTCAACACATTTGGGTTTAGCACAATTCCCGACTCCAAGACCACCATAACTTTCGAGCGTGACAGCGTCGAGATCTGCGGCACCAAGTATCAGAACCTCCACATCAAGTCGCTGCTACGAAGGATCTTGTCCAAGCTGGACAAGAGCAAGCTTCCGAAATACCAGCCATCAATGGACCTAGGCGATCCAAGAGAGCAACTAAAGGCTCTCCCGCCGGCGGACGATAATGACATTATTGAGCACGATACCTTCTGGCGACGGATGTCGAATTTCTTTCGATCTGGCGATATTATCTTGACGGAAACAGGCACACCATCCCTTGGTGGACGGGACTTTGTCCTCCCACCGCATACCTTCCTCGTCAATTCTTCCATCTGGTTATCCATTGGCTATATGCTGGGGGCTTGTCAAGGAGCAGCGCTGGCTCAACGCGAGATGATCGCCGAAGGTGTGCGTCCTGAAGGACGTACCATCCTCTTCGAGGGCGACGGCAGCTTGCAGATGACAGCTCAAGCCTTCTCGGACATCATCCGCAACCGACTGGACGTGATAATCTTTGTCATCAACAACAACGGCTACACAATCGAGAGATGGATTCACGGCATGAGGGCCGACTACAACGACGTTCAGCCATGGAGATACCTTGAGACAGCCAAGTATTTTGGTGCACCCGAGAACGACCCCACATACCCCGTACAAGCCCGACGTGCGGAAAACTGGGGAGAGTTGAAGGCCATCATGGCAGATGCGGAGATCCAGAAGGGTAAAGGCTTCTCCCTGGTCGAGGTCATTATGCCCCAAGAGGATGCGCCGGATGTCTTGAAGAAATTGGTCCAGAGCGTCGCAAGAAGAAGCAGTGGAGAGTCGGACTCTGAGGAACCCAGCACGAAGCGGCAGAAGCGCGACAAGCAGAGTCGACACGTGGATGAAAAGGCCATGAGAATTTCTGGCTGATAGGAGAGGGCGACCCGGAGTCTAGACTTGAATTATTGACGGTTAAGGAAGTCGTTCCTCGACCGTACCTGCATTGCTTGCGTGGCGCTGGAGGGGTGTTGGCTTTTTGAACATGGAATGAGCGTTCCGCTGTTATGATTTGGAAGGATTTCTGAATGAGAATTAGGATGATGAGAATAAACAAGCGTTTCAGCTGCTCCTTGCACCGGGATCAATGAAAGTTCTTCTAGAAGCAGCCGATGATTGGTGTCTCCTCAGATCAGTTTCCGTATGAGCATCTCCGTCCGGAAAAGCTGAACCTTGTCTCGTTGCTGGAGGCGGCAACCCTACATACTCGTGATACTGTGCCTTACGAACATTTGTGTCATTACAACTACCTGAGGTGGCTGTTTCCTCATATTTGCTTCCTTGTCTTTTCTTTCCCTATTTCAAACACCTCTTCAATCCATGAATCCATGAATCCGTCATCTCTTTTCATCAAAAACAATACTCACTATACTTTCTATACGTAATATTCCATCGGCCGCGTAATCCGCTCGACTTCAATCACGTCAAAACCGCGAGTTGAAATACAGAATTGACTCCATGCCGTGTACATGAAACACACATTTGAGTCAAGGTTTGACAGACCCAATGCAACATGCATTTAAGATGGCTCTAGAGTTTGCGGTGGCGTCGACAACCGAGCTGAACTTCATGGAGATGCCGTATCTTCGGCACCCGGCTGACCCCATACAGGCGTACGAGTTACACTGGGCATAGAGGCGTGTGCCATCCAAAGCTGAGGTCAGGTTATTCTGCTAAGGGATCAAACATGGGATTTCTAATTCTGGCGGCGAATCTTCCCATCAACCCAGTTGGCAATGGATATCGACCCAGATGACCTCGCAGCAAGCCACGCCGGATAGCCTCTCCACTCATTCGCTCACCACCCACTGTTCCTGTCGTGCAAGGTTGCTTCTTCTCTTATTTCTTTGCTCGCAAATGTCAGCCAGCCGCCATTTTACATTTTCGGTCTCGCTTATCTAGCGAAGGATGGCCCGAATTTGGCCTCATTCCGACATGGAAGACGAGGCTTAGAGTCTGGATCTCTCCACATTCATCGAGCCTGGTAGCCTTGTTATTGGTGAGTTGGGCAGATGTCTCGTGTTAAGATACTGGTGTGTATCTTGGTCCTTGCGGCGTCCATACCCTGTGAGTCTGAGTATAACCACCCTTCTTGGCCCTAATGTAAGAGATACTATGGCTTTGTGATATCCTTGCTTGAATATTACCCTGCTCTGAAGCTACTAGGAGAGCTCTTTGAGAGCCATTTGCGCTTTGAGATACTTCTCTCGTGGTGAGCATGACTGGACGCCCTATGAACACTCTTGCACGTCGCTTATTGGAGTCGATACGAAGCAACGGGCTGTGCCTGTTGAGCATATGTCTCATTTGTTGCATCATTGTCATCATCTGGCTCTACTACAAAAGACGCAGCTACAATCTCCAGAGGTGCGTAACTCGAACGACAATGAGCAGAACAGATCTACTTGCGGATGGGAAGGATTGTCCTTCAGAGTTCTTGGATACCTTCTCAGCTATGGAATCAGGCCAACTACCAACGTTGACCAGCGGCCAGGCTGACACGAGGGCTTCTCATGACACGACCCATGAACACAACAAACGATGCTTTGAACAGGCCGCAGTGACTCCCCAATCATCAGAGTCACAAACAAGCAGCATCCCCGATGACCAGCAAGTCCCCTGGCGAAGGCATTCATATCCTTCAGCTCAGAAGCAGGATGGTCTGTTGCACGATACTTCCAAGCAGGACGAAATTCAATATCTACTAGACGAGCGCAACGCCGAAATCATTTGGCGGCGACGGACATTGGTTTTCGAGGGCAAGACTTAGCTACTTCGTCTTTGGCCGTATCAACATTTTTCGCGATGACCGTCCACCGTTGGAGAATGCCACCCACGGCTATTCATTCGGTCCAGCATGTCAGTCAGAGTACCGGGCACGGATGAGACCCTTTCATGTAGACGCTCTTGTCTAGCGCAACAGCGCTCAACAATCTGGTGCCGCGGCGCCTGATATGAAGCTGGTATTGACGCTACGCACGAGTTCTCCTGCTTTCGGATGCTGTGACTAGTCTGATTGGATCGAGTTTATTGTTGCGCAACATATGCAGACCGGGCCGGGCGACACCAAAACACACCCGACACGTGGGACGGCAGGAAGGACGCGCAATGTCGGGGACGACAATCCGGAGGTCGAATATACTTTGAGGTGTCTGCTGCGCTAGGAGTTTTCTGCAGCGCTTGAGGCGGACAAACTCAATGGCCGTCATTCCTGACGACTGTCTAGAAAAGAGCGCTACTTGCGGGCAGGGTGTATGGATACAAGGAGGGGGATCTGGTGGTCAAATCTACTCATATACAGTATCTACCTCAAAGTAGTCACGATGGGTAATTCTTGGGATGTTACGGCCTGTACAGGCTATTGAATATATCCTCCTACCTCGGCCTGCCCGTGCCTCTGATGGCTGTAACATGAAATTGACTGACCGTTGGCTCAAGGAGAGCCCACAAAGTCTGAGAGCTCACATATTCGATGACGTGTGGAAAAATATCAAAGGCACGAGGCATATCGTGAGGTATGCGCATTCATATTTACCTAATTGAGGTACATCCCTCAAGTGTGCCATTTGCAGCACCCACTCGCAGGCTAAGCACTCACCCTTTCGAGAACCTCATGATGGTCCCTTCAAGCTCGGCAAACCGAGAAGTTTTACACCGGGCTACAACGATCCTATCGTCCAAACCCGAACCATCCCTTCTTCGTCTGCTTCTGTGGCTCCTCCTGCTTCTGTTTCTGTTGTTCCTCTGCTTTCCCATTGACACTGGCATCTCCATCCTTTTTCTGCGACGGATAAACAATGTAATTCCAGGCCAGGTCGAAGAAAAGCGGTTTGACAGGTACGGGACGCAGCTTGGGCGGGTAGTTCACAAGATTAGTCAAGTCGACGTTCTCGATGTATTCGCTGCGGCTGAGCCGCTCAATCAATGGGACTTGGATCGTGTTCGGCGCTTGTGTCGTCTTCTGTGACTGCGACCCGGTCAGGGCTTTCAGGTCGGCGAGGGCGCGGTACTGAGTGACGAGTTTGGTCAAGGTTGATGTTGCGCGTGTGAGGTCTTCGGACGAGACATCGAGTTTGGGCGGGTGCGCGGCTGTGGCATCTGAAGGCTCGAATGTGGAGGATGCGGTTTGAACGAGATCGAGGGCTCGCGCGTACAGAGCTAACGCGTTCACGATTTGGTCGTTGATCGCATGCGAGCGTCCAATGGCCAGACACTTCAGGGCGCGGAAGTACGCTCGTTTGGCGTCTAGTTCGGCGACGAATGCGGTGTCCGCAATGACGCCGGGTAGTTCCTTGACAGCATCTAGACTCTGCAGGATTGAATCGTACAGAGCGACTCTCTCGCGAAAGCGGGCGATCTTGCGTCCGACGCTTTCCTCTTTGACTGCGCGAGGCTTGCCGTCCTTACGGGGTTTGAGTGGTTGTCTTGGCTTCTCGGACTGGAAGAGTAGGCCATCGTCGTGACCACATAGCACCCTATTTCGGCCGATTCGCCATTCGATGACGGCGTAGTTGACGGCTGTGCGGGTGATCTGGAGAGACTGCATGCGTGCATCACCAGGATCGACTCCTTCCGCGTCTAGCTCGTCAATCGCCGTCTTTGTTGCGTCTGCGGCATCTTGGCTAGCTTCAATCACGTCTTCGTATGCTGTTGCGAGATCCTTCTCGCCCAAAGACCCTTGCTGGAAAGACTCGAATGCTGTGGCGAGTTCATCTTCGCGTTCTTTCGACGAGCCCAGCGCTTGTGAGATGTTGGCATCTTCCAACTTGACTTTTCGACTTCTCCAGGATATCGTAGAAGGAACCTCTTTAGGACCTGCGCTCGTGGCAGCAGCATTGGTGCCCTGCACAAATGCTTGTGGGTCGACTTTCTCCACCTCCTGACGCAAAGTTGTCTCCGAACTGGGGAAGTATTCGATAGCTATTTCATGGATGGCTTTCGTGCGTGGCATCTTCAGCTGGTATGCGGCGTATCGAATGCTAGGCTCGACGATGCCAGACAACAATTCTTTGAAAACCTCACTTTTGGAAATTCGTGCCAAAGCAGTGTACACAATGTGGGCGACGGAGTAATTGTCCACGCAAGGTTGCCATCGTGCTTTTTCGAAGTCGAGACTTCCTCGCAACATGAAATGATATGCGCGAGCCTCCAAGTCATCTGTTTCTGTGGCACCCGTCGTACTGCGGTCTTGTAGGATAGTGACGAGATTATCGGCATAAGCGATGGCCCTCCTCAATCTGGAAGCGATCTGGCGTTTAGTCGAACCTGGCATGGGCTTCTGTGTATTTTCGGCCGATTGTGCAGACTTCATGGCCATGGCACTGGCCCAGGCTCGCTCGGAGCTGACAAGGAGGAGTTGAATCCATCTGTAGACCCATCAGTGAGTGCTTTAGTTTTCTTCTGCGAATTTTGCCTACTCTGCATTCTTCGCAACGCTTTCTGCAGTCACTGGGGCTTTCGGGGTATATTTGCGGCCACGATTGGTAGCGCCCAGACGTCTGCGCAGGTTGTGGATTTTGCGGGATGCTTGAGAATGGTAGGTATCATAGTCTCCTCCAAGCAAGGCTCTGTCCCGTTCAGAGACTATAGAGCTGGTGATGTTCATGGCCGCTGATGTGGTGGTCCCGAGGGAAGTGCGCTGTTCATTTGTTTGTGGAAGGGGTTTATCCTCTTGCAATAGTGTAAGTAATTGTGTGTTCGGAGCTGCTCTGGTCGGGGTTTGTAAAGGCCGATGGAGAAATGGAGACATTGAATAATCCATCACGACAATATTTTGCCTGCGATCTGATCAGTTGACATTTACACTTCCACATACTCTCTTTCTCCCTCCTCACTATTGCCACAATCCCAGGTCTTCCTTTTGTTTGGCAGTTAAACGCAAATCGTTGATGATTTCGTTATGAGGTTTAGAGCCACGTTGAGCCACGCCATCAACCTCATCCACCCGATCTTCCAGCAACAAAAAGTCGCATGACACTGGTACCTTCCTCCTACGACTCGCCTCTTTCCTTCCCAGCTGTTGCTATACTCGACATCTCCTTCGTGGCATGCTAGAGCGTGCTCCGTCATGTCTTGAGCCTGCATCTCAACTCTTTCTTCGAGGAATTGAGCCTCCTCTCCGCACGCATCGTGTGCTTGGTCCATCATTCTGGAGGAATGGAGGCAACGAGCTTGCCGTGCCATCTTGGTGGCCCTTGTATCTCGCCAAAGTCCGACGACTATCCCAAGAACCAAAGCGACTCGGACGTCGGCTGGACGGGCATGCGACTCTACCGGTAGCGGAGCAAGCGGAGAGATGTCGTCTTGCCCGTCCACAGGTCTTAGAGCATGACTTCACTATTTGCCAGCCTCCTACAAGGTCATCGAGACTGTACACAAGTCAAGCAAGACATGAACAGACAAGAGCTGGAGAAATTGCCCCTGATGTGGCGGTCACGTTTCCCGCGTCGATGTCAGCATCTACCCAAGCACACGAGACTTCGAGCACGCCACGACATGCAGTCAGCGAATCTCCGGGCCAGCTGTTAGAGACGGCCGATATCGATGTCGAAGAACAGCTACGAGCTCTACTAGATGGGCATGAAATCACCGAGGCGACTCAAGAAACGGGTGATGGTGAAAAAGCCGATGCGGTTTGGGCATTGTTCATCCAGCTTTCAAACCAGGAAACTTATGCAAGCTCAGTCTTCCACTTCCTTGCTAGTTCCTATGCTTCGAGGCGGTCAAAGCAGACAATGTGGGCTTTCGAGACCATTCCCGCATCCCAACGATCAGCAGCCGATTATGACGCTGCCGTTCGGGTGGCGCTCAAGATGGACGACTTCCGTCTCTGTCTCTCCATCAATACTGAGGCAACAGTACGCAACCTCAATGCGCGGTGTAGCTCGTTCCTTCTCTTGCATTTTACGTCCAACATGTTGTGGAGCAATGCCGTCAAAGTCTGGACCACATCGTTTCAGCCACTGTACGCCGATAGAGCCTTGTCTTCTCACGCAGTTTCACGATCACTCGGCTTGCAGGTGGACAAGTACAAAGAGCTACCACAGGCGATAAATCAGCTCGCAATGCAAATCATCGCAAGATCTCCCATTGTTATGCATCTTTCAGGCACACTTGCACTCATTGGGCGTGAGCTATTGACCGTGGTCCTGAAGAGTGGTAAACTCATGAGCTTGATTACACCCAAAGGACTACTCGATATACTCAACAGATACAAAGCATTACGACTGCTAAGGCCGGCCATGTATAAAGTTGCCGTTGACACATTGCTCAAATCGGCGAATCGAGCAGATAAGAGTGCACTTGGTACTATGCTATATCGCCATTTGCGGCTCACATTCCCTGAGATCAATCCAGCTCGTAGCTTTCTGGGCGCTCTCCTTTCGATCCACGCTGCTGAGGCTGCTCCTCTGAAGGCATACACTTTCTATCTGCGCGAATTTGCTTCCATCTATGGTGTCGCAGATGAAAAGTCGTATCAGCTCGTTTTGTCCGCACTTGCTGCACAGGGCGACGTCGTGGGAGTCAAAAGTGTGTTCGAGCAGCTGTGTCAGGCACACTCGCCCCCCAAAAGTCTCGACTACTACAACCCACTCATCTACGTCCATGCTCGCCTCGGCGACGTAGAAGGTGCTCAACGCCAGTTTGAAAGATTGCCGGAGTGGGGCATGGTTGCAGATACTTACTCCTGGAATATTCTCATCTATGCCCATGCTAGATCCAACAAACCCGAGGGCGCATTACAGGTGTATGAAGGGATGAAAGCAGCAGGTGTTCCCCCGGACAAGTACACCTTCGGAACATTGATGAGTATGAGTTCAAGTGTTGGTGATACCGATGCAGTCCTCAGTTTCATCGATCAGGCACAACGATCTCACGTCGAAGGGTCCTACGAAATGATGTCTGGGCTGATTCAATCATACCTGCGGAATAATCAAGCCGATACTGCAGAAAGACTTGCAGAAGCAACCTCACAGTCGAAATTTGAAGGCAGCCCTGTAAAGATGTGGAATTACATATTGAGGCATTACGCTTTTCGAAGGGACTCTGACGCTGTCCTTCGAGTTCAGCGGCGTATGCACAGCTTGGGTGTAAAGCCTGATGATATGACCTACGCAGCCTTGATGACGGCACTCGTGGTTATTGGCAAGACCGACGACGCAAGGCGAATTTTGAGAAGGTTGAGTCTGAGTCAGACACTGGTGGCCACGCCTTTTCACTATGCTATAGTCTTACATGGCTACGTTTTGGAAAGGAATCGTGACATGTCTAACGTTGTCTATCATGAAATGGCGGAGCGTTTTCCGGATCTGGGAGCCAGTCCTCGGTTGGCCATGCTTCATATGCAAAGTCGTCGCACTCTCAAATCGAACGGGGCGCCCGGATCCCTCACCGCCGATCGGCTTGCCCAACTATTGTTCTCAATCACGCCAGCAGATCGTGCCACCAAACAGCCGCAGCCTGGTTTCCAACGACGTGGAGCTCTGCATTCGGTTCCTTCCATTTACCTTGAACATCTCGTCAACATCCTGCTGTCGAAAGGCCGCGACACCCTAGCTTCAAAGCTTATCCAGAGGTATGAATCCCTTGTCGGAACGTCATTCCTGCATCTGAATTCCACAGCCCCGGACTCGATCCAATGGCTGGCGGTTCGTATGCGAATTGCAGCACTTACTGCTGATTGGAAAGCTGTGGATGAGCTATGGAGACGGATACTCCAGCAGGCAATCCAGATTGCCACACCTTTCTCAGCCAGGGCAGCAAAGATGCGCGATGCAAGCAAGGTGGATCAACACACGGACGTTGAAAATGGCAAGGTGAACGATCTGTCAGCTCCTCGATTGCCTTCGATTGGGATCGAGCTTCCCTCCACTGGACCCGACTTCCGTTTCGACTCCATGATATCCCAGTCTCCGAGTCAGCATTCGCTGCTTGATCGTCCTGGCATGAAGATCATCCCTGCGCAAAGATTCATCCTTGCTGTGGCTCTCAATCAATATCTCAGAGCCTTGGATCTCCAACAGCTCCACGGGAATGCTGTTGAGCTCATTCGACAGCTCGAAAGTGTGGGATTCATGTTGACTAGCAAGAATTGGAACTTCTACATACAGACACTGACAAGGTCAAGCGAGCGCAATCACTGGGTCGAGGCTTTCCGCATCTTTGAGGAGAAGATGTTGTCCAACACACCATCCTGGCGGATTCTACGTCGTGGTAAATGGCAATCGTCCGACGCCGAGGAGGGGTCTAAGACTTTCCATCGCAGGGACGTAGAGAAGACCGACCCTGAATTGCTTGTGCCAACGTATACGACCGCTGTCCATCTTGCATCCGTCCTGAAGAAAAGCGTTCCCATGGCGCTTCGCGAGAATCGAAATTTTGTTGCAAAGGTGGCGAAGGTGGCACGAGGGACATACCGCTTTGTTCGGGCGATCCCTCGTATAAAGGACCGCATTCAAGGCGTTCTTCTGCGTAACAGGTACCTGATCGGGGATTTTCCAAAGCGGCCCCGTAACCCTCCAAGACCTGATCGCTCCGGAGTGCTGGGTAGCCGCTCCCCGCTTGATCATATACCTTCAGATGAAATTGAAAGCCTAAAGGATTTTGTTCACTATACACCAATGGCCACTGGGAAGCAGAACGAGGACTCTTCCGCTCAGAGGAGAAGAGCTGACGACATTGAGCAAGCTGAGCGCCTCGAGGGTCAGGTCGACTGGTCACCGATGATGATCGAGAAGTATAACCGTCTGGAGGACGACAACGAAGTTCAGAGACGGTTGCGGAGAGAAGAGGGGACCCTCCTCAAAAGAGTAGATTTGATGCACCGTGACCAAAAGCGCTCACGTATGATGAGCAACGAATGGTTTGGACACCCCGGAGCTCAAACCGAAGCGAACACAGCCCGTCCAAGAAACCTTCGCTCGGGGGCGCTCTACGACCCCAACTTTGTCGATCTCGAGCAGCAGGCTTTGGCAGAGAGACAGCTGCACGAAAGGTTGGATTCGTCGTTACAGGAGAGGGCCCGTCAAAGGAGGGGTGCGTCAGTCGTTCCGGTAACATCTCCAAATGTTCGAGGCGTTGTGCAAGACGAAACCATTTCAAACATCGTGCGTCGACACTGGAGCACGCATGCGTCGTCTGCGAACCGAGTTGAGGACCCTACCTACCTTCCTGAGCAGCTCCTGCAGATCAATAAGCTGCGAGAATCTGATCCAATCACCAGTTCGAACATCGTGCGTCGATTCCAAAGCACGCCTGCGTCAGTCGTTCCGGTAACACCTCCACAGGTTCGAGGCGCTGTGCAAGACGAAACCATGTCAAACATCGTGCGTCGATTCTGGAGCACGCATGCGTCATCTGCGAACCGAGTTGAGGACCCTACTTACCTTCCTGAGAAGCTCCTGCAGATCAATAAGCTGCGAGAATCTGATCCAATCGTGCAGGAGGATCGCAAACAGGCTGTCAAGCGCCACCATGAAGACAGGTATCGTAATAGTCAACCCGGAGGAAACAAGGAAAAGGACATGACCGAAGGGACGTCACTTGGATGGCGCCGAACATGATCGCAAGCTTTTGGGAGTTGCCGGGAGTGCTCGACGGTGTTTCTGCTAGAGCACATGAGGACATGTTGCATACGAAGGTTGTACAGTATTGATGTCATGGTCAGCCTATACTTGGACGATATAAACGTGTAGATGTGTACAATAATTACATACGACGAGCAGTGTGTACTCCAAAGCAAAAGATAACATCATCGTATTCTCATGTCTCGTGTATGGGATTGTGGTCATTGACCAACTATCTAACACTTTATCGAGATAACGTCCCAGTAGCCATAATTCCATCAAAGCAGGGGTACACGGGTCTCACTTATACCATTGGGTCCGATCTCGATTTCCTCAATGACCTCGGAGTGATGATTGAGGTGCTGTTCTTGACGTGCAAATGTTTGAGGCTGGTGCGTGAGTGTGGGTGCGACGATGACGATGCTGCGACCTCTGTGTGAGTACGGGTCGCGGTATTCGTGCCGTGACGAGCATGGTCGTGCAAGGATGGCTCTGAGGTTGTGATTGTGGTTGGAATTGCGGCTAGGGCCGTGGTGGGTGATGTTGCCAAAGCATTGACAGCGGCGGTCGTTGTCGTTGGTTGAGTAGAGGTTGGTAGTTGTCGGATCGTGATCTCAGGCAGGATGAGTGTAGTCGATGTGAAGCAGATGGGGACTGACGAGACAGAGGCCACGAGGACGGATAGACTGACGACGAAAAGATGAAGAGCCGTCATCGTGGTGTTTGGCGGATATGGGTATAGATATTGATACCTCGAGAGCTTGTCGCAGATAAATCGTTGTAGTAGTGGATGTCCGGACGTGATATGAGACGAATGGAAAATCTTACTGCAAAATGACAAGACTTACGGCCGGCTGACGGGCAGGTCGAGAGAGCCTTTGTGGCCATCTCATATGCTGCCCCGAGCACAGCTCAGTATATGTTGGACTCAGTTTCGCTGCAGGTACTTGAAGCCATTTCAGACATGGCACTCCGCGAGTGACGGATAGGTCGCGGCCAGGTGTTGCTTCATTCGACACTGGGGCACAAGCGTAAGCGAGGAAAGCCGACGTCCAACCATGAAGGGGACATCGCGGCGAATCTGTTGCGAACGCGCTGGGAGGGATGCACAATAGACAGGCGCGCTTGTTTGAGGCGCAATGCTCACCAAATATCATGTACAACGATGACGAGCTTTGCCTTTGGGATGCAGGAGTCGAAGCGTTCCATCGACTCCTGTCCAATGGTTCATCGATGTACCACGTACTTGGTTGCACCAAGGTTTTGAAACCGTCTTGAAACACTGGCGGAGGGTGCTGGTGACGAGGCTGAGCAGAGCACGTGATGAGGCTGAAGTTTGCACATGTCGTCAGGTTGTTCAGCGCTTTTATGCCCGGGAAATTTGGGTAGCACGATAATTCCTCTTCAATAGTATGTCGTCCCACTTCTGCCATAATCTCCCTGTGTGCCGGGGAATGCGCCTACTGGCTCTCCATCTCCATCCTCTTCGTCCGTGCTGCCACCCAAGGATTCCTCGTCGTCAGGTGGTGCTCGCATCGCAGCAAGCTCGGGTTCTTCCAGCGTGGTCGGTCTCCATTTCTCGTCGATTGGCATATTCATACCACTTGGTAAAGTGGCCAGTAAAGGCTTCCATTCGGGTACCAGTTGTACGTTGATAGTATCATTCTCTTTGGTCATCCTCTCGTTCAGATATTCCACTATCCGGATTTCTTCCAGTTTGCCGCCGTCGAGGCCCCAATTGGCGGTGCCCTTCTCAATCTTCTTGTCCTCCCGTCTTTCGTTCCATGAGGATTTCAGTTTGCCCAGGCCAGACGACTTTGCACCGTCCTTCTTGATTTCAATGCCCAGTTCGTTCAATGCTGCGCGGAGCCAGGCTATGCCCTTTCCGGTAGACCCCGCGACATCCTCATCTAGTGCCTGAAATCTGCAAGCCTTGGCTCTAGATGCCCTGCGAACACCATCACAGTACTCGGAAAGGTCTTTCGATATCTTGTTGCTTTCGATCTTCAGTGCGGCCGCTGCAGCGGAGGCATGTTCAGCAGCCCCTATGCACAGTCGGGTCATTACCTGGGCCCGAACTTTGGGTATCTTAGGGGCGCGGATCATCCATTCTCTGTCGTCCTTGTTTCGAGATTGGACGAGTAAAGCTGGGTACGGGTCGTCTTTCAAGATGCAAAGCAGGTTGAACTCGGCATGAGACAGATGCTGAAGGGCCAGTTGCACAGGTGACGAGACATCAACCGCGGCAGCAGGAAATGAAGGTGGGCCGTCAGTCGAGGAGTTTGTCCTCAGAAGAAGATAGGAATGTATCGAGTGAGCTGTCTTCAAGAACTTTGACGCGTTTTGTATCAGCGCTGCCCGTTGCTCGGCTGTTGGACTAGCTGAGGCGTACAGAGCCAAAAGAGACTGTCTGGCGAGGAGATTCTGGACTAGAGCCAAGGCGTGATGGACATAGAAGATTTCGTAATCGAGACCTCTGCCCTTTACGCGTTCAGCGTCGCGTCCTGGAATGGATGCTGAACTGAGAGTGGGACGCCATTCGATCTCGGGTTCTTTGACCAGGGCAACATGGACCTCCTCGCCTGCCACAGGCTTGCCAGATAATGCAAGATCAAGACTCAGGAGATAGCGTAAGTAGGTCTGGATAGTTGATGCGAGTGATTGGAGATTGTTTGCTTGATCGGACGGAGACAGTCTCTTGTGAGTTTTTAATGCTGCACGCAGGATTGCACGCTGGGATGTGGCGGATGAAGGCAGAGAAGGATGGGTAGATGAAGGGTAAATGGACTGAAAGGAGATGTTTGAAGTTGTGGAAAGCACAAACGGGAAAGGCATGTCCTCTTTGCCGAGAATTTTCGCCTCGGTAGCTGCAATCGTATGTAAAGAGACCTATTATTTCATAACTTGCATCGTGGGAAGTTAGATACCGTGTACATCAACCATTTTCCCGAAGTTGCTAAGGAAGAACAATTGGTGGGGAGGAAAAGTAGCCTTCAAGTTAGTTTGAGGCTTGGCTCAGCCTTGTCGCTAACTGACTCAGCCTCCGCCACAGCAAAACATGGTTGGTTCATTATGTGAAGGTCATCCCCCTACTAAGGCAATGAGCGAACAGTTGCATTGAAGAACAAGCCTGGCGTTCACTTTGGAATGCGCCAGTCCTGCGTTGCGTGCTACCAGTGCAGTCATGATTAAATACGCGATGTTTTCCTTCAGTGCACCCAACCTAGCTTTCCTCGCGTCAATCCAGGACAATCCTGGAACAAAACGATGGCGGGGAAATGTCTTCTACACTGGATATTGGTCATGGCGGCGACCGTAGCTGTGGCAAATGCTTATCCCGTCAACGAGACCAGCGGTGCTAATAGTACTACTCAGGCGCCAACTGACGAGATTATTTGCGTTTATTCAACGAGCGGGCAATACTGCCTGCTTAATCGCATTTTGTTTTATGCGCTGCTGGTATTCGCAACCATCAGCCAGAAATGGACTTGGCTCAGCATTGGATCACTGGCGTACATCATGAACTTCTCAGGGACAGCCGCTATCCATGCCATTGTCCTTGTAGCAACACGTGGGGGCCAGGTGCTTGATCTTGACGGGCTGGGCACTTGGTGTATCCTCAGTTCTGTAACAGTGGCAGTGGTACCAGCAATATGGCTGTCGGAGAGGATCGAGAACAGCCAGTACCGACCACTGTTCGCATTTTGGGGGACTTTCGTCAGCGTTGGGTCCATGTTCGCCGCGGCAGCAATAGCCCAGAATGTTGGACACGAGCCGTCTTGCTCGGCAATCCTGAGCAACGGACGACAAAGTATCCTGACCACGCCTGCTCAGTTAGATTTTCTCACCACTCTCAACTGTACATACACTTGCTTCGATGCTGGACATGCGATGCGAAGTCGAGGTGACATTATTGCCGTACCACTCTCGGTTGTGGAAAGCAAATACTACTACCTCCTTCTTTGGTCTTTCCTCATTACTCTCTTTACGGGCTTCTTTCTCGGCCTGTTCTCGTTCTGCTTTGCGTGTATAAGACGGCCGACACGCGCCGAAAGCAAGTCGGAAATGTCTCGATCCATGGAATGGATTCGGCCATCACGGCAGACGCAAGCCAAACGAAGGCGTGAGAGGGCACGGAAAGCATATGAGACTGGAAAGTACAAAAAGTCGACACGGGGCTGTTGGGTTGTTTATTTGAATCTTCCGGCTTTTTTGGTGGTGGTTATCATTAATGAAGTCTATGTCAATACTAGTAGGCTGCCAAAAGATGAAAATGCTTTTGCAGTTGGTCAATGGGCACCATGGGTTACGGTCAGCCTCGCAATGATTGCAAGTACGGTCAATGGCTGGTACTCACCAAAATGGGAAAAGCTCTTGAAAATCTACGCAGAGGACGAAGAGGCGATCAAACTCGAGCAAAAGGAAAAGCAAAGGTCGGACGTTGACCAAACGACTGGGCTGCTTGATAATGTGCAGGATGTTGGAAGCTCGGCGAATGCGCAGCAAGAACAGCCAGAGAACGGTCGACGGACCTCCTCACCCTGGGGGGCGGCATCATCATGGGAGGCAGCACAGCACCATGAGCAAGTGGATGAACAGGATATCCATTCAACCCAGCAGCGGCTGATATCCGTACCAAATGGTCCATTTCAGATCGAAGATATACAACAACTACCTGTGAAGCACCATCCGAAGCCGTGTGAGTACTTGGAGTATGTCGGCACAGATCTCGATGGGACACTGCTCGTAGATCCCACGGGAAAGAGGTGGATTGTTCATCGAGGTGTTGTGTTTCATAGGGAGAGCTGGGAGTAGTAACGGCGATGGAAAGAGTAGAAGAATTGAATTCAAGACACATCATTTCGGGAACCATAGCCGTCCATGTCTCCTCATTCTCGCCGACCATAAGACATCTCAGTGCTATCTCCACTGTTTGATTCGTTCGTTCGGCTTGCCCATCTGCTGCTGGGTGGTATGCCGCGGTCATAAATCCTTTGACCCCGTGTTTTTGAGCAGCGCCTTCAAAAAGGTTCCCGAAAACCTAGGGTCCCCTACTTCGTAGCTAACGACGTGGTCCTTTTGCGTATACCTGGTAATGAGAAAACGCTGAAAAAATCAACTGATGTGTGTCATGGTCGGATACAGCAGGTCGGCATCGATCTTCAAGCAGATCTATCGAAGCTTGGCATCACTTCTGGATCTTTTTTCGACATCTTCGACTCTTTACTGTAGTCTCGTCGTTGGACGTAAACAACTTCCAAGAAAATTCCTTTCGACTGACCTCTCTGTGCCCACCACAGGCAGTGAGAAATAGATGTCGGGCTAAGTCCCGAGCAACATCAGCGGATTTCTTGAGCATGATGAAAAGCTTCTCCGTGCTCGCGCGCCCTGGCGCAGGTGTCTCCTTATGCCTGTCATCAACATGCCAACGTAGAGCTCCAGCTGGCTGAGACAATGCAGTCTGTCGACATCTTAGTCGCGTTAGTGAGTGCAGAATACTAATGAAAGCTTCTTGGTATGCCAGCTGGCACGCGAGCCCCTGTACCTGAATTGACAGCTGTCACATTCTTCAGTCCCGCAACGAGCAGCTCCGACCTACTATTTGGTACTTGACAGCGCTGTCAACGATTCCAACGCGTCAAAGCTCTGCCCCTTGACCAGCGGTGAAGTCACACTTCCAACAGTCAAAAAGGTACAGTTCGTCCATCGAAGCTCGAAGATTTTCACCATGAGAATCGGTCGACATCTGTGGAACAATACCCTCGTCACGTCAAATGAGCACTCCCATCATGACTAACCGCATCACATCCCTTGACGGACTGCGAGGCATCGCGTGCCTCCTCATCTTCAACTTCCACTGGGTACTCGAACATGGCTACGGGAATCGAACAAAAGACGCAGCCGCAGAAGTCAATCTATGGTGGGAAATGCCATGGATCAGCTGGATGTACGCCGGAAACTCCATGATCTACGTCTTCTTCGTCATCTCTGGATACGTCCTGTCTCATAAACCATTGACCCAGATACACCAGAACAATGGCGCCAGAACAGCGGCATACCCGACCATAGCATCATCCGCATTCCGACGAGGCATCCGGCTATTTCTACCTACCATGCTCGACACATTCATAACGGCACTCCTGGTCCGGACTCCAATCTACGACTTATCTATCCGCACCTTCTTGGACGCCAAGATGAGAAAGTCCTTCCTCGACATCTGGATCGGTCCGAAGAGACCGGAAACCACATTCTGGCAAGAAATGCGGGTAGCGTTCAGGACGTGCTGGGGCTACATTGACAGTGGGATGATCCCCTGGAGCAACAGGGAGATCGACGTGCGTGCCTACGACGATGTCCACTGGACGATTCCTGTCGAGTTCAAGTGCAGCATGATGTTGTTCATGTTGCTTCTCAGCACAGCCAACTTGCGCACAAGAGTTCGCCTCGTGATCCACTGCGTCGCAGCACTCTACGCATTCACAAATAACCGCCAGGCACTGTTTTGCTTCTTTGCCGGCATGGTCCTGGCAGAAACAGACGTCATAACAAAAGTTGCTGATACCGCACGATCGATGACGGACGAAGCTCTGCTGCTCTCGCTAGACCTGGAAGCCGCGGACCAGGAGTTCAGTGAAATGGAAAAGGAATATCTAACAAGCGCGGGCAGAAGACAAAAGCTTCGATGGCAAAGACCACGCCGCGCAGGGATGTTCTTCCTGCCGAATCTGTGTCCGCCGCCAGGACTGATGTGTGTGCGGTCTGGTTCCACAATAGCATGGGTCGTCATCCTCGTCGTCGGTTTATACCTCAACGTGGCATCTGCGAAGCCGCTTGCACAGCCCTCATTTGGGCATACCACGATTGTTACAAAGATCGTGGCATCGCTCTGCGGGAACAGCGACCCTGTCGAGGCCACGAGAAGTATTGGCGCAGTGCTGATCACCTGGACGGTGGCCAACAGTTCTGAGTCGTGCGTCGGCGCATTGTTTTCGAACAGGCTTGTCCAATGGCTGGGTAAGATCTCGTTTGGAATCTACCTGACGCATTTGGACGTGATTCGGGGCTTGGGACTTACAATCATCCCTGTGCTCTATCGAGTTGGTGCCGGACTTACCTCGCTCCCAAACCCACAGGAATTGATAGAAGGTGGCGGCTTGTCGCAGGGTCAAATCTTCCGGATTATCGTGCTCGGCTGGGCTGTATGTTTACCTGTTGTCATGATATGCGGTCACTTGTTCTGGTACGCCGTTGACAGGCGGGTGGTCAAATTGTCAAGGTTTGTCGAGCAGAAACTCAGGCAGCCAAAAGCATCGAGGGGACGTTGAGAGGGACGAGCCCATGTACATATCTTACCTTTGTTGCGCAATAGAACGACACGGATACAAGTCCGGTTTAGAGCACGGTAGCTTTCGTTCTCGTCCTCTTCATCCGGGTTCGTGCTCCTGACGAGGCTAGCCTTAGCCTTATGGCGTGATTAATCCACAACCCGGCTATTCGTTCTTCCATCCTTCTCCAACGCGACAGCGAAGTTCGAATTCGCGTTTCCTTTCTACTATGGTATACTCAGCCATGAACTGGGGCAGAGAACCCGCGAGGAGCATATCTCTGTTGACATGTTCCGGGGACGATGTCGTGCTTCCGAAGCAGGATTTCACCTTTCATAAGCGTCCCGTAAGTGCGTTGATGCTCTGATTGGCCCCACCTCCACTTCGTCAAACATGTCCTGAATCGTACCTTTCTCCTCGCCGTAGCCTTCCCTTGTGGTGCCGTGCAACACCAGCGTCAACGGTCATAGTTCAACTGCCGATATAATGGACCCCCGGAAAGGGACATTTATTTTCGGTCGCCGCATTGGGTTATTTTCTCCTCATTTCGAAGATGCGTCGGTGCCTCTTCCAGGTTGTGTTTACCCCACTTGCAGGATGTGCGTGTTCTGCCTGGCTTACCTGATCCCACACACGGGTGATGTGGTGAATACCGCTCTATGATCTTTGCCTGATCAGTGAGACTCCTCACATTGGCGGGGTTCGAGTCGGATATAAGGTGCTGAAACCGCAGCTGCAATGGCTGACCTGTTTCCCTTGACCTGCTTGTCTTGCATAGTTGTTCTCCTACCTCTTCTGAATCCAAACCGATCTATATTTCCAAGTTCAAAATGGTCTCCCTCCACCCCATCGTCGATAATGGCCTGCAAAAGGGTGACGCAAACTTCCAAGGTGGCACCCTGAAGTGTCTCTGCAGCAGCAACCCAGTCGAGGTCAAACTCAAGGGCAACGTTTTGCACCAGCATCTTTGTGGATGTAGCCAGTGCTGGCGCCCCAAGGGTGCTTTGTTCTCACAGGTTGCTGTCATTCCTGATGGCAACGTCGAAGTGACCAAGAACAAGGACAAGCTCGGGGTTGTCGACAAGAATGCGACCATTCTGCGCTATGCTTGCAAGGAGTGCGGGGCTCACCTGTATGGGCCGATCCAGAAGGACCATGCCTTCAAGGGTCTTTCCTTCGTAAGTTGTTCGAATGGATGCTTTGTACACATACTGACACAGATTCGGAAGGTTCACACCGACCTCTCCGACGACAAGGGCTGGCAAGAGCCCCAGTTCGCTGCATTCGTGAGCAGCCTCATCGAGCAAGGCTACCCGCCCGAGAAGATGGGCGAGGTACGGGACAAAATCAAGCAGCTTGGACTTGAGCCATATGATGCGCTGTCACCGCCGTTGATGGACGCACTGGCAACCTTCGCAGCTGAAAAGGCGGGAAAGAAGGGCAAGTTGTGATTGAAGCACCTAGATATGAAAACACATACCTTGGATGAGCATTCGACAAAGGACGGCCATATCAGATTGCTCAAGAAGAGTGATGCTGTAAGAACCTGATTGTTGCTTGTTAGAGTCAGGAAATAAAAGTTATATCGAAGTTGGCATTTTGAGGACCTTAAACCGTGACGAAACACGACTAATCAATGCCGGACTAGTTATCCGTCATACCACATCCGAGACTGCGGTTTGAGCAGTAGAACGCATGTGACCATGAGGTATTATAGCGGATGGGCGTTCAAGACAGCGATTCATGCGTCCTCTTGGACAAGTATTGGTATTCCAACTGCATTCCGAGGCTCCATGGCCAGACGTCCATTTGATATGTACAACTCTTCCTTCCGAACTCCCGCAATGTTGCGCACGGTCTAGTACAGCGTGTTACCTCCTTGACCAGTAGTGTTGCCGGCTCTGTAATCAGAGCCTTTCGCTCCCTTGGCTTCCTGCGCACTGGGATAATCGGTATGAATCGCCGGACCACCCGCAGGACCATCAACGCCTGGAAGGTAATTCTGTTGTCGGCCACGGTAACCTTTCTCTTTATTCGATTTTAATAGTTGCAGGTATCGTTCTGCGTTTAGTCAGTAAGAGCTCCCCTCGCGCCGACCTGGTGTTTGGTGGACTGAGAAATCGTACCTCTGTATTTACCGCATTTCTCGAGGTGGTTGACACCCTCACGTAGATAGCACTTTCCTGTAGATCATGTCATCAGTCTCGATTCGTCAAATAGCACAAGAACGACAATGCGCATTGAACGTAGACGAGCCACAGCGAATGTTGCACACGTAGTTGCCCGTTGCTCAAACATCACTTCGATCGTCTGCCCATGCGTGGTGTAGGAGGAAACCGCTCTTCGGATCGACGTACCCATCTCTTCGCCGACTAATCTTTGCATCATCTGGCCGACCCACTGTTCTCGTACAATCGCATCTCTGGCATCCGCAACAGCCTGGTTGTCGGAGAAGTCGACACCATCGAACGTAGGTGGTACTTTTGGCTTCTTGGCCAGGAAGAGCTCTGACTCTGGAGTAGGCATCTTGATTGTGAGGTGCGAGGAAGGACTGCGAGGCTGGAGCGAAGGTAATGTCGTTGAGTCGGAATCGATGATGGAAGTCGAGTTGCTGTCAGGCCGCTTCCTCCACCGACCTCTGCTTTCGATGTGGTGAACTCTTGGATTCAAGCCACAAAACCCGTAAGCGCTTATCCGAGTTGACTGAAGCAGAATTCTTAAGACCTTCGTGTTCTACGACCTGCAATGACCTCGTGCAGCTTCAATGAAGCCGAGCTTCTTAGAAAGGCCAAGACCAACGTCCATTTTAGGTTTAGTGTATTTGCTTACTATTCCCTGTAACGACAAGGTAAGGCTCTCTCCTATTCAACCGCCATCACCGAATCGCTGCTACTGTTCATGGATGCAGGGTTGTAGTTGGCTCCCCTTCCGCCAGTGAAATATCAGTCAGAAGGCAAGTAGAATTCACCGGTTTGGTTGACCATTGATGACATGCTGCCCACACAAGAGGTCAGACCTCTACGTCGTCAAAAGGTCCCTGCCCATAGCACTCCCTGGGCCAAGATAGGGAGCCGCTTCTGGTCATTGGGTCTGTCAGCAGTCATGTGAAGCGATTGGCAACGCAGGAGGTACTACAATACTACCTAGGAGTCTATGCCCTGCTAAATTCTCCGTGTCTGCGCGAATTTCAAGGTTCTGGAAAGTCGTTTTTCGGCGATGTGCATATGTTAACAACGAATCCAGCTCATGACAACCAACGGTCTATACACCCTGTCATCACAATTACCTGGTCTTTCATTTTGCGTTGCAACACGACATATGCATATGATGTACTTGTGGCTCTGTTGTCAATACACGGGATTTGTCTCTCAGTGAGGCTGCTTATTTCGTACTGTGCCTGGGTCAATATATGTTCCAACCCCCTTCGAGTTTGTGCTCCTTGAATGCACGCTCAACACCATTCACCTTCTTCAACAACTTATCCTCTTCACAGTCACTGATTGGCGTTGAGCACCAACGCATTCCCCGGAAAACCTGTGATGGACCATTTGTACCGCCTGTCAGATCCTTTTCCCCACGATGAAATTCAGGTTCCATATCTCTGCAACGACGATTATCCCTACACTGGTACCCCTGGAGAGTGGCATTCCTTCCCACAGAGCTGTGGTTGGCAGCAGTACAACGACGATGATTACATCAGGCAGAACCCCCAATCATGGGCTGCTTTCATACAGACATGGCTCTATTTTGGGCTTCTTTCAAGAACGTTACGCGCGCCAGTGATCTCCAGAAGCTTAGTTCGCGAGAGCGGTCCGCATTCATATTTGTGCACGGAGAATCTACCTTATATGCTACTGATGGCACTCAGAAAAGCGAGAGACACAGAAAGTTATGCTCAAAGGCAAGAGAGAAAGCAAGGACTGACCTCCATACTCGACGCACAATACCTAATGGTGGCTAACGCCGATGAAAGGGGCCCACTTCCCGAAAGTGTTGTCTTATCGCTGCTGATCCTCCATAACAATGTTGTGACATTTATAACTTCGTTAGGAAGTACAGGTGCCACCGTGGGCCAAGCATCGTCAAGACTTACAGCGATCCAAAGCCGTAAAATGATGCCGCAGATCAAAGCTCGGTTTTTAAAGAGTGGATGGTGTCCCTCTCAGATGGAATGGGCCAGTCGACAGCTCGCTCCTCCAGATCAAGCCGTCGCCAGCGCCTTGAAAAGAGTCCGAAAAGACAACCACAGTGTGTGCACCGAAGAGGCCTGCGTCTTCAATCGAGCCGATACCAAAGAGTATCATACTCGTCACGTCCCAGACGACTGCACTTGCAGACATGTCACAGAGGCTCAAATCATTTCGTCCCAGCAAAAGGATTGCTCGCCAACGACCATCGCCGATGCCGCAGCCTCACTGCTTCAAAAAGACTTGCTGCCGATATATACCGTGCAGAAAGGTCTAGTAGAGGTCTCGTCCATCGTTATGTCAAGTGCCGATACTCCAACAACATATGTGGCTATCTCACATGTCTGGAGCGACGGCCTCGGAAACCCAGAATTCAACTCGTTGCCGCTGTGCCAGCTCATTCGACTGCAGAGGCTGGTGGACGAGCTCTATCCAGACATGTCAATGGACCGTCACGTACCTTTCTGGATAGACACTCTTTCAGTACCTGTTAAACCACCCACCGCGCGGTCTTCCGCGATCTCCAAGATGCGAGAGACCTACCAAAAGGCAGCCAAAGTGCTAGTCTTAGACGCCGAGCTCATGAGTCTCGATATTTTCGTTCCACCACTGGAATTAGCACTCCGAGTTGCCTGTGCGGGTTGGGCAAACAGATTGTGGACGTACCAGGAGGCCGTCTTATCCCAAGATTCGGTATATCGCTTCAGGAATGGTTTTGTAAGCCAGAATGAATTGCAAGTTGGGTACATCGATAACTGGGCACGCAACGCATACTCGGGCATCACGACAGCAGGGCAGAGGGCACTCCAAATGTTCACGATCGAATGGGATAGAGAAGACATCGAGAGGGGTTTTAAGCTACATTTTGTAGCAGAAGCACTACGGTGGAGGACGACCACCAAAGAAGAAGACGAAGCGGTATGTCTTGGTACGATTTGTGGCGTCGATGTCACTGCAATGCTCAAGCTAAAAACCGCCAAAGAGCGAATGATCAAGTTCTATCAGAGTCTGGATTTTATCCCATGGGGCTTACTCTTTTCCTGGGGATCCAAAATCAACCAACGCGGCTTCACGTGGGCGCCGGCCTCATTTCTGAACCGGACAACAATGCTTCCCAGAACATCGAAATCTAAAGGGGCGACGTGGTCAATCAATGGTCTCCTCGGACGTGGCCCAGGTATACTTTTTTCCGATTTCGGCGTTGCTCACGACTTGAGATCCTTCTTCTTCAAAGACCACAACACCCAAAGGTGGTTCCTTGTCTATCCCGTCTACCCTTTCGCGGACGAGGATGAGAACATTCCCACCCCCTACGGAAAAACCTTTCAAAAAAGGAAAACTGGGAAGGCTCCATTCGATGTCAAGAGACCATTCACAACAGCACTGCTACTGTTCGATCCTATTGAGCGAGTCGACACCGGGACCAATGCTGTGTATGTGCACATAAAATCCTTGTCTTCCGGCATTGCAGGCGAGTCGTTGATACATGTCTCCTACGACGAGCCAGTCAACCTCCACACGGTTGATAAATCGGTTCTAATCGGACACATGGGACAAGCAATGGTCCAGAACTTCGAGCAGCCGGGATCCACATTCTTCAAAGACGGCCTCGCAAGGCATGGTCTTTCTGTGCCTTCGACAACCAGTTGGTGTATCGAATAACATTCTACAACCCGCCCACTCCACAGAGAGGACACCCATGGGAAATTAGCCGGATGCCGAAAGGTTGAAGGTGGTCTGCTTGACTAGCACAATGTACGCCGTGTACCACATACTAAAAGGGAAAATTCTAAGCAGCAGCACTGTAGGGGTATCTTGAGAACTTGCCAGGTCGCCTGGCCTCACTAAGGAATATCTGACGCTGGTTCCTAAGGTAGTTGATAGACAAGTTGATGATATACTACTTAAGTTACTAACAAAACTATCCCTCTAGATTCACCGCCTGGATCGCGGTAGTAATCAGTAGGTTTGTGACTAAACTCACATTAGGTAGATTAAACTTATCAAAGTAGATAAGGAAATCCTTAGGTCAGTCAAGGACTCGATGAAGCCGCATCCCTTGATGATAGAGAGCGTGAGTCAGCCTGATCCTATTTATGCGCACCTCGGAATCAATCCATCGACTACTTTTCTGGCCTGTATTTGGCGGAATTTAGGGGTGGGGAAGCATTGGTCTCGCCAAGCCAAGCACCGCGAACAATGAACTCTGCAAGCGGAATGGCTTCGTTCCTGCCATCGCTAAATCTGCAGCATCACAACGCTACGTCTGACTGGCAATGTTCTCTTCGGCAGAGAGGGCTAGAAATGAAAGCCTTGTCGGCGGTCTCTCATTATCCTCCGCATGACTCGATGGAGCTGCATCCCTTGGTGATAAAAAGCTTGATCCAGCCTGATCCCAACCCACCGCACCTCGCAATCCATCGACCATTTTTCTGACCTCACTGGACCTCGACATCACGCTCAGTCTGTTGTTGGGCTCTTTGATCTCTGGTAAGGCCGGCTCCATCATCATTGCCAACGTTGTCGACGCGCGGAGGAGTCTCCTTCTACCGTCTGAACCGCGCTCATTCCTCTCTGCGGATTTGGTGAGTATTCTGCCCTCGATATCCTCTCCGATGTGTGCTGTGAAGAAGTCGATTCGTGCGTCGCGCTCGTCCTTGCACGCCGGACACAGCTTGTCAATGCCAAAAGTGTGCAGTGGGTGATTGAACCTGTCTGTACAAGTTGAAGGCGAGGCACGGCCGTCCGCCGAAGCTAGACTCGGACAACGAGACCTTGCGACCGGCTTGTTGGAGTAAGAGACATGTCCACATCCCAGGAAGAAGTAGGTGTTGTAGTAACACATGGCTCCAAAGGAAGACTCGTTGATTGCCTGTGATCGATATGCTGAAAGGGGGTTTCGGAAAGTGAGGGACAGAACCTGTCGATCCCAACAGCTATCACAATACAAGGGGTACAAACAGACGATACTCGAAGTGATATGTGGTGAGTCGAATACGGCTGCGGTTCCTTTGGGTTATTGAAGGGCTGGTTGGTTGTCTTTGTTCTATACCCGCATGGGACGGGTTCGGTCACAACCTTGGAACCAGCAAACAAAGACTAACACATGGAATGAACCATACATTGTCATCCCCACTGAGTGTGCCGAATGCAAGGTCGAACGATGCTTGAACAGTTCACGTGGCAATTCTTGATGCTTGTGGGTTTTGGGGTGTGTGACGGACTGGCATAGTATGATACATCAACAAAGTTCAAGTTTCGGTGGTTCTGGAAAAGATATGACCGTGGTGCACGTTGAGGAAAAGCCCAGGCTTCTCCTCTGATAGCTTGACTCTCGTCCAGTAGTTCTACTGCCCATCTAAGCTCGAGCCATGTGCATAATGACGGCTATACTGGAACTCCACTCTGCGCGCCTCGCTCTGTCTAGAACCATAGAACTGTAACTGCCATGCATGGGGAATCGTCTTCGACGCTGTGACCCATAACCACTCATTCCTCCGGCGCAAGAACCACCTTCGGCCGGTCCGACTCCTCGATACTCTCACGTCCACCACCCAATGCACTCGCAATGTCTGCTTTCTTTCCCGTCCAATCCTCCTTCTCCTCCTCCTCGATCTCCTTGCCCGTCCGCTCCCCTCGTTTGTGCAGCTCGGCGTCATGTTCGGCTCCTTGTCGGTCCAAATCCGATGTAAGGCTGTCCTCCCCTGCGTGTCCGCCCCCACCGCCACTCCGAACTGCCTTGGCCACGTCGCCCTCGCCAGGCATGCGCATCTGCTCGCCGTCAAGCTCGCTGTTTGGGTTGTAGTGTTGTGCGTCGGACTCGGGAATGAGTTTCTCGGTCAGGGGCCCGCGCTCGCCTGCGCCCATTGCGCTTGGCTTGGCGGCCTCGCCGTGCTGTGAAGGTACATCGCCTTCTGTGCGGTGGTCGATAATCTTGTCATTCTCCCCTGAAGTGTCTTTGCTGGTGGCTTGTTCGGTGGAGGTCTTGGAGGCAGGGTTTCCAGCCTGGTTCAGGCCTGTCTGTTGCGTGGGTTGTGAAGGTGCGCTGGGGTCGAGGGCCGACATTATGACGACAGTGTGTAAATGCTGTCTTTGAGAGGATGTTGTGCTCTTGTGCTATGGCAGAAAACCAGAGTTCGACGTGTATGCTTTCAAAGAGCTATAGAGTTCTCTTGGATTGGGCTGCACAAAGATCGACGATGAGGGGTATGAATATCTGTTGTATTGAAGCTCAAGGCTACAAGTCAAGAACTATTCACACAAAGGGCAGGACACTCTATTGTCAAGTTGGAATTCACAATAGTGAGGGAGCAGGTAGTGAAAGTCTTAGGAGTGACAGCGCTGATAGCTGCTGCAAATCCACGAACTATAATTCGATCAATGCGGTCGCTGACACTTTTTTGATAGCGCCAGCCAAAAGTCAGTTGCAGTGACGTCATTCATTCTATTGACAATGGGAACCTAAAGCGGCAGCCTTGTGAACATCGGAAAAGGAAACATAGCCGACAGCCTATAAGGCATGTAGATTCGTTCATCAACCCAAACAAAAACCAAACACCTTCGGGTCGTAGAGAAATAAATATATACATTTGCAAGACCTGGCGGGCGTCCTGCCTCTGTCGCGTCGGCAAATGTCTCGACATCATGGCGAATGACCTGGGTTTGTCCGGGCAAGACAACATGAGAGTTTCATCACCTGTTTGCTCAGGCGCTCTCCTCATGAAAGACAGACGACAACCCTCCCGACCGCGCGACGATGATGTCGTTCGACGACATAAGCGACGACATCATCATGAAGTCGTTGCTTGGCTGCAACTCGGCACTCACACCTGGCTTCAAATTCGTCTCGCTCGGAATCCTGCTCTTGTCGAGTTGAGATCACCTTTTCGAACTGAAGCACTTGACAATTCTCTCTCAGCTGCTCAAGTCCCTTGCTACCGACAGGCGACACCGGCTTGAACCTTCAAAAACCAAGCACGATGTCTCATGCTAATCCTGCTCAAATTGGGTCCGTATTTCATAGTCATCCATCTCCTGCTGAACCTGACTGACCTTGTACTCCAATTCTCAGGGGTCAACTAGCAGTGCTTGCCTCTCTCCAGAGAGATTTCGACAGAGCATCGCAGGAGATCGAGTCGCACCAGAGACTCGCCAGACGGCTCAAGGGTGAACATCCGGTGTACAAGGTGACCAAGATCCCTGAAAAGGTCAGTATTCCCTAACCTTATCATCAAATGGCAACTCACCATTTTCCCCTGCACAGATCTACAAGAAAGACCAGACCCAGCAGACCAACCCTCTCTCGAAGCTGCCAGCGGGCGTCGCAGCTCAAATCTGGCAAGACATCCCGACCGACGCCGATCGAGTCATGCTAGCCCTGACTTGCAAGGCTCACGCCGAGACATACGAGTTCTTGAAGATGAAGAAGATCAATACCACGGTCAACAACTTGGAGAAGAGAGTGATGTTCCTTCCGCGTCCAGTTCGTTACGCCCACAATCATCGCCTCCCGGTGCTTGTTCGTCTCCCGACCTGGATGCCAGCCAACTACCAACTCTGCTACAAGTGCAACCAATACATTGACCTGACTCATCCATCCAGCAGCGGCACTTGGGAAGGGGACGCAAGAGAAGTGAGGAATCTGCGAGCCGACCACGAAGCTACGATCGTTGGTCCACGATGCCCACTCTGCGTGGTCGCCGACCACCTCAATCTGATCAAGGACACACCAGAGGCGAAGGAGTACGAGCGAAAGGCCAAACTCGTCAAACAAACTTTCTAGATTGGACAAAGATGAAGGAGGAAGACGTATGACCTGGTGATGTGGGAAGCAAGTTTTCGAGGTCCAGAAGCACAGGCTTGGTCGCAAAGTAATGCAGTCCACAACAGTCCGTAGAGACTACTCGAGTATCGAGACTTGAATGCAACATATTGTTGAAACACACTTCCGCAGCTTTCTCTTTCCTTTGGTTTCAAGACTTCTTCGTTGTCCGCAACCCATCCAGCTTGTCAACAAATGGCCGGTAAGGTGCGGCAATTACGTGGGGCTGTGGCCTATCTGGACCATCATGCTGGTACTCGGTATAGCCTGGATAATGTTGTTGTACTTCGTGCATCCGATCAAGCGGCTCTCCAACGACATGGTACTTGGCCCATTCCACAGGCGGACACCGGGTCACGTTCTGCGCGCTTGGAAATGTGCCAAATTTGGATACATGTCCTCCACTGCTTTCATCTGTTGCATCTTCCAGGTCATCGACTGTTACACCGCCTTTTGAAGAGTGATTCAACTTTCCGTCTTCGAGATCCTTGACGAATTGCTCAGGATTTTCCAGTGCCGCCTTTTTCATCTTGTCGAGGTCTCGCATATCTTGTAATGCACGTTGACGCTGGATCTGCAAGATTGACAAAGCCGCTCTCAATGCTATGGCATCGGAATTGTCATTCAGACTGACAGGTAAGGATTCGGGCTCTTCGTCCATCCACTGCGGCAAGTCTGTCGGGTGGCCATCTTGGGGCGGGAGACTGGCTTGAGAGAGGGTTGGAGTTACCGGCGAGTACGAAGGTCGCTCCGGACTACCACTGGATTCGTGTTTGAACGTGCTGACATTTCTGTTCTGCTGTTGTTGCTCTTCACTACCATTACCAGGCATGATCAACCTCAAACGAATAGAGGTGGATTGATCGGCAGCATGTGGCGGAGTCGTGGTCGTTGACCGCATCAAAGAATGATCTGCTCTCTGTGAAGTCCCCAAGCGTTTCCACACAGGTATCTCGTATCCCAGGCCTTGACGACAAGGATATGGGATGAGGTAGGCTGAAATGGCGTTGTAATGAGTGGGGACAGGAAAAGATTCGGCGTTGTTGATGTACTCTCTTGTCCTACAGACTTGGTTCGACCGGATTCTGGTGGATAGAACTAGAGTGCAACGTTCCAGACGATTGCAACAGAAATCGTACGCTTGTTCAGTATAATGTGTGAAGGAGATAGTGGTCATGGACGAGAAGTGAAGAGTGTTGGATGGCAAAAGCGAAACAGGCTGGCGCCTCGATTGGTAAGAAGAAGGCCAAGACAAGAGGCAAAGCCGACGGAAGCTCTTTCCGTCAGCCTCGGGACCTTCTCCATCTTATCTCCCTCTTCTTCTTCTCCTCCCTACATCAACAACAATATCCCTACAATTATGGACGACAAAAATACCTTATCTTTCCTT
Source organism: Exophiala sideris (assembly GCA_000835395.1). Taxonomy (NCBI): domain Eukaryota; kingdom Fungi; phylum Ascomycota; class Eurotiomycetes; order Chaetothyriales; family Herpotrichiellaceae; genus Exophiala; species Exophiala sideris. The sequence continues at coordinate 7,513,043 of KN846952.1, read as the reverse complement.
GAGGAGTTGGCAAGATACCATATCATTGCTAGGGATCGAGATCTGTTATGACTGTCACTTCTATCATTTTCGTTTTTTGACAAACTGTCTGTCATTTTGGGGCCTCGTCTTTCATGTGTGGTTACGGTTTCAAGCGGTAGGTCTTCTATGGGGGTCCATAAGCATTATTAGGGTCACAGACAGATTCGGTGAGAACTAAGTCCTAGTTGACATGAAAAGGGTCGATTTTATAAGGAAACAGCATTTTTCGGCGAAGACACCCTTGGACTGGCCGAACGTCCCTCGCCGGTTACTAGGTATGTCTCGCAGTTCAAGCAACGTCATCAACTGAATTGAAGTCCAAAAAAATCCATACGTTTGATTTCGGATTCTTCAGTAATTGCAAGATCGGCATTGACGCGCCTTCGTTTTTGATCAGCGGAATGGTGTGCAGGACAGTCTTTGTCAATCTCATTCACCCTACTCCCCTTCGCCGTGTCAAAACGCGCGGTAAATGCTGTGGGCAACATCGGGTTATCCTGGTGAACGGCTTGCCATACCATGAGCTATTATCAGGCCATCAAAAACGAGATTCCTCCGTTGAGGACTGAAGGAATGTGCATGCCCACAGGATCGAAGCTATGGGTAAACATGCGCACCCACACCCCTCTTTTGGCGAAACTCACATGTTTGCTGCATAGCTCTTGAATCTTGGTGACCTCGACGCTGACGCGGCTGGATTCCTCTCGGGTGCCAACACATTCAAGTATGGCATGCCTCCCCAAGAGCACGAGCGACGCCGGCTTATCATGATCTCGGCCCTCATATTCTACCCAAAAGTTGGCCTCATTCTTTTCGACGTTGGATCCAGCGAAGACATAATCAAGAACTGGGACAAGACCTACACGGAATGCACGCCCCGGATATGGGACAAGGCGGTTCATGGACTTCCAGAGGCAATCAAGGCTACGGGCGCCGGTCAAATTCAGGACGTGAAGAAAGTAGTCCTCAGTCATTTGCACCTTGATCATGCGGGAGGACTGGAGCACTTTTTTGACACTGGTAAGCTCAGGAAATTGCTTTTTTTGCACAACGCAGACTGACCGAGTCGCTTGAAGATGTTGAGATTTGGTGCCACGAAGCCGAGCTCAAAAACGCCTTTTGGACCTGCGCTACCGGCATCGACTCGATTCTGTACCGGCCGAACTATCTCTCCGTTGATCAGTTTCAATGGAAAACCTTTTCGAGAGACTCGTACATACTTCTGCCAGGCATTACATTACATCGATGTCCAGGCCATACGGATGGTCTTGTCATCGCGGAACTGAAGATGGAACACGAGGGCACGATTGTGCTCACGGGCGATCTATTTCATGTCAAGGAGAATTTCGAGGACGGACGGCCGCAGGGGAGGCTTATGCGCGATTACAACGAGTGGTTTCGGAGTCGCGACTTTGTGATTAATCTTATTGGGAGGACTGATGCAAAAGTCTTGCTGGGCCATGATCCGAGCTATTTCGGAGCCATCATGACGGGTCGCAAATTCCTGGAATGATCACCAGGTTCGCAATGCAAAAAACCGAGGAATGAGCCCTTATTCTTGACTCAGCAATTCCATCCGCCATCTATCGAATAAGCCGCCCCGGTCGTAAATTTACTTTCGTCACCAAGTAGATAGGCGAACAGGGCAGCCACCTCCTCTGGCTGACCTTTGCGACTGAAGACGGCCGCAAGTCTATTCTGGTCGCCTTTTGCTTCTACCTCAGGAGGTAACAACGGTGTGCGGATCTGACCCCTAGCACAGGACATGCTGGTTAGTATGCTTTCTTGAGGCGACACGCGTAGAATTCCTGTGGCCAAGAACACGTTACTCACGGGCAGACGCAATTGACTCTGACTTTGGTCTCTTCGCACTCCTTGGCGACTGATTTGGTCAATCCCACGACCGCGTGTTTCGAGGCCGCATACGCCGCATTCCTGCTCCAGTCAGCGCAACAGCTCTTGGTCAGCGAGGTGGAAGGGGGAATGCCCAGTCTTACTTGGACAGTCCGAGAACACCTCCGACGCTTGCGGCATTGACGATACTGCCTCCATCCTCGATAGCGTTGAGTTCTGCACGAAGGCAATTGAAGACACCTGTTACATTGACGTCCATGATGAACTTCCACTCTGCCATCCCCAAGTCCTTCAGGTCCGTGACACCAAAGCCCTTCCCCAACACGCCCGCGATGTTTGCAGCGCCAGAAAGTTTGCCGAATTCCTTCACCGTCCGGGCGATCCAGGTTTCCACCTGGCCTTCGTCACGGACGTCAAGGACAGTCGTGAGTATTCTAGCATGTGGCGTGATGTCTTTAATGGCTACCGCTGCGGATTCTAGAGGACCAGATCGAAGATCTGCGAGGGATAGAGTGGCCCCTCGAACCGCTAGGTAATGAGCTGTGGCTAAGCCTATGCCCGACGCCGCTCCGGTAATGGCAATAACATGGCCTTCAAACGGGGTCACAGACGCCATTGGTGTCGTCGTTTGATCAACGCGTTAAGGCTCAAGAGTGAAGAAAATATGCACGGAGCGTATGATTTAGGATAGAGAACGCATCCAAATGTCTCTTCATTGCTGATTGTTTACATAGGAAAGCTCGTCGTTCGGGTATGTGAGCTGGTGGAACTTGCGGGGTTCACGAGCGGTCGTGTGAGTTATCCACTCAGGACCCTGAGGAGTCGCAACGGCGAGCGGTCTTCTATCCTGACGAGAATTCGCCGAATTGATGCATCGTTCCAACTCTCGCTCTGTGCATCTTCGGTTGCTCAACCCAAGAGCCGTACCCACTTGGCCTGTATCTCTCATCCTCCATGTAACCTTGTCTGCAAGCTGAGGCGTCTTACTGCGTCTTGCCTACACCTGCGGTGCCTCAGACCTTGATGCCAAAAAGTGGTTATGACAAGGGTTTGCCCCTTCTTGCAGAGGTCGGCATTCGGCATTGAAGCGCTCACGCAAGCCCAATACTCTCACCGTTGATTTTATTGTGATGGAGTACCTTTACGTTCCAGAACGAGAACATCCTACGATATGAGTACTCGGGAAAGCAATGCCAGAGTGTGCTGTACCGCTGTAAGGCTTACGCTGTGACGAAGGTTCTCCCAGATTGTCTCTATGGATCGCCTTATCTCCAGCACGGCGGGGCGGAAACTATTTGTCGGCCTCGAACACCACCTTCTGCACCTTCATTTGGTTGAATTCGTCGTACCATTTTACAGCGTCCGAAAGGGGCTCGATATTGTCGACCATAAAACTGCCCAACACGTTAGCGCATTCTGCGTACCTAGGATTTCAAAATACTCACTCGAGCTGATCCTGCTTCGCAACCAAGGCCTCAAGTGCCTCCTCAAATAGGCCTGAGTGGCATCATCAGCGTGACTTCATGCGAAGAAAGTTACAACTCACCTCGGACAGGACATCTGCCCATCTGAATTTTGAGGTTCTTGCCATAGGCCTGATTTCCAGTCCAGGGGATATCGCCATTGTGAACACCGATACTAGAGATATTTCCCCACGGCCTAAGTAGCCTGAAGCCCATCCCAAGAGCATCAGAGTGTCCGACTAATTCCATAACACAGTCTGCGCCCCTCCCATCTGTGAGGTCCTTGATGCGCTTTTCCAAGCCCTCCATATCTCTTTGGTAGTTCCAAGGCTCGGCACCAAGCCTTTCTGCCTGCTGTAAGCGAGCATCAATACCGTCAATCGCAAGTAAAGCCTTGGGCTTATAGTCTAGTGCATTCACCAGCGCACATAAGCCTACAGGCCCGCAGCCAATCAATAATACCACGCTTTGCCGGACTGTAGCGGCATCAAACCCCTCGAACGCGTTTTTCGCACAGAAGTAGCCGGTAGGAAAGATATCTGCCATGAGGACGAGTTTCTTCTCATCCACATTCAGCGGCGCCTTAACGGCAGTGGTATCCGCAAGAGGAATACGGCAGAACTCGGCCTGTGCACCATCAAGCATGACCGTTCCAAAGAGCTGGCTCTTCTCGCAACGTGACGTGAAGTCGTTCTGGCAGTAGAAGCATTTACCACAGTTGACTGTGAAGGGACTGACAACGGTATCGCCCTTTTCGAAGTTGTGAACGTCATTGCCGAGGTCGACTATCTCGCCCGTGAATTCGTGGCCCATGATGAAGTCCTTGCCGGAAGGTTGGTGGCCACGGAAGACATGAAGCTCGCTGGAGTTTGATTGAAACGTCAACTCACACAGCTCTATGTGGAATTCCGGATGGCAATGACTCACCTTCCACACAAGGCAGTGTACCTAACCTTGACGATGATATCCTTCGGATCCTGGATCGTTGGTATAGGCCGGTCCTCGATCGCCACCTGCAGCTTGCCCTTGAAGACAACTGCTTTCATCGTGTCTTTACTCTGGTGTGTTGAGAGCGTCAAAGTCTACCGGCGTATACGACTATCATTAACAATTTTTTCCTTCCAAAAGTTTCACTCCTGACCATGATAGCCGAAACTCGACGAATCTGATCTACTGCCATATAGAATTGGACAATTGCCTAAAGCGCAATAGCGCGATCTCTGTTGAACTTGCCACACCAAGGATGTGGGGAAAAACTGGGTCCATGTGCTGCTAACAACAATGCAGTAGAATGAAACCATTGGCACACTCTCCACAAAAGCCTCAGGGTCGGCTGAAGCTGCTATTACGGTCCCGATCCTTGGGACAAGTGACATTGGAAGAGAGGGTTCCGCCGAAGCCACCCACGTCTACCAGGTGACCCCGTAACACCTTGATCAACTTCGCCGAAACATTAGCCCAGCTTTCGGCGGGAAGATATCAGGGCAGGAAACCCCCAGATTCGCCATCATTGATCTCTGCCATTCCATGTACTCCATGTCCCCCACTCTCCCCAGCTTTTTCAGAGTGGGTATCCTGAAGACTTAAGACGTCTATGTTCCCTGGATCCTGATTCTCAGATCTCGGTGCTGTAATAGAAGTTCAAATCTCTAGCCCTTTCCTCACCCTTGCCTCTACACGGTCACAACGTCCACCATGTTTGGAATAACGCTTCGCGGGAAAAGCCTGTATACTGTCTTGAACGCCTGCTGTGGCTTGGTGAGCATCTCTCTCAATGGCGATCATTATGCTCGATGCGTGGAAAGAATGCAGTCTGACTACTTGACAGGCGTTCATGATGTATGGCTACGATGCCGGAGTCCTGGGAGGTGTTCAGGACACGGAACCTTTCCTAGCGGCTATGGGTGTACGTCTCCAGCTGCTCTTGAGACCACAGGACTAATTAGTGCACTTCTAGCATCCGACCGGAACATACATCATACCCATGATTGCTTCTTCCTACACGCTCGCAGCGACTGTTTCTTGTGTGGTTGTGATGCTCATTGGTATGCGGCTTGGCCGACGCGGCTGCCTTCTTAGTGGCCTCGCTCTTGTGATTGTAGGAGCCAGCCTACAAGCGTCCGCCTGGTCGGTTGCTCAGATCATCGTGGCGCGGGTTCTTTGTGTGAGTAAATGGCATTCCTACTACAATTCCACATCCTATCACTGACCGTACGCTTTAGGGCTTTGGAATCGGGGTATGATACCTCGCTACGCAAGATTGACTCAGTGCTGACCTGGATTTTCCAGTTCATATCCTGTACGGTGCCAACATACATAGTAGGCGACGCTGCGACCAATATTGTTGACGAGCCCATCTGCTAAGAAGATTTGCACAGACAGAGATGAGCTTACTGGCTGCTGAACGTGGCCCAGGAGTGGCAATTCAGACTTGCATGATCATCACCGGGATAGCACTTGCATATTGGCTGGATTTTGGAACGACCCGTACCAACGGTCAATTCTCCTGGGTAAAGAAGCCTAGAACCTCCCCTTCCCCCATCCGTGTTGATATTGATTCCTGGACAGAGATTTCCCATCGGCTTCCAATTGGTATTTGCCCTAGCTTCAGCCACCGGAATACTCCTCCTACCGGACACTCCGCGATGGTACTACGCCACTGGGCGATATGAGCAAGGTGATCGAGTACTCACCCAATTATACGAGCTACCTCTGGAGGACGAACACGTGCAAACTATCAAGGTCCAAATCTTGGCTTCAGTGCGGTTGGAAGAGGAGGAAGTGAACAAGTTCAATGTCCTGGACCTCTTCTGGGATCGCAGCAACCTCCGGGTGGACCAGCGCATCCGAATAGCGTTCTTGCTCCAGGCTTTCCAAAACATGATGGGTGAGTCATTCGGTCCAGCAGCTTCCTGGCCATACCGTGCTATAACGGGGCATTGACAAAGGCATTAGGCGTCAATCTCATGGTCTATTATGCGACGATTATCCTCGCCAACGTTGGATTGTCTGCTTTCAACATCGGCATTGTGGCAGCCGTGATGCAGACCTTCTTCGCTCTCGGCACCTATCCTCTCCCGCGGACCATCGAGCGTTTTGGCCGGCGTGGAATCCTCATGTGGACAGCCTTCACTTGTGGCACTTGTCTCGTTGTTTTCGTCATCATGATTGGTATTCCCAACCCGACTAAGGCTACACAGTGGGTTGCTGTGGCCTCACTTTTCGTCTGTCTCTTCTCCTTCGGGTACGGCTGGTGTGGCGTGCCCTGGGTATATGCTGCCGAGGTCAGATCTTCCTTGCTCCAAACTTGATATATCCGTTTATCTCGTCATGGGAAGGGAAACAGCGCTAACTTGCATATCCAGACCGCGCCTCTGAAGTATCGGCACATTGGTGGAGCTGCCTGTGCTATGGGAGAGTGGTCATTTGCGTTTGTGACCGTGTTTGGCGGCGGCATAGCACTCCAGAATGTAGGCTGGAAGATTTGGCTGTGGACAATCCTTGCCAGCTATCTGGTCATTCCCTTGGTCTGGTTCTACTGCCCTGAGGTACAGTACTCCAGAACTTCCCGTTGCACGATTGAATCTTGCTGACTTGAGCGCTTGACGAGTAGACCACGGGCAAATCACTGGAAGAAGTTGATTTGCTGTATGCAAAGGATGTCTCTCCAGTAGTGATGGAAGTGTTGGAACATCCTTCTTCAAAAGAAGCCGCGGGCGGAATCGAGGCTGTCTAACGGCCAGTCGCGCTCCTTGTCTAGGACACTTTGCGCGGTTCTGGACGCAACATTGGTTCTGGCGAGGGGAAGGGAGACGAGGAAGGTTGGCTCGTGAAGCAAACCACACGACTCGGGAGGACGAGTGTCATGATGCACCACAGGGGAGTTTTCGTGTAACTGAAATAGTCTGAATTGTCAACACAAGTATGATCCGCCTATGCTCTGACCTCAGGGTTTAGTAATCTGAAATCTCTAGATTTGTCTCTTGACAGCTCTTCGTCCGACGAATGTCGCTTGACCCTATTGAGAGACGGCCTCTGTTACGGTGTTACCTAGAGATGATGGTGTGATGGTGTGATGGAGGCATGTGAGTCGACACGTGAGATGTCCAATCCCGGCGTCGATGCCGTAAGTGTGGTGAGGATTCACCCCTGTTGCATCGACATAAAGTAGTCTTGATTGCTGCTTTGCGTCACCCAAACTTACTCCAGACTGGGGTATCGATGTAGATAAGATAAACTTCTGGAAATTTGCCTTGACCCCTACCTGTAGGTGACTCGGGCAATGGCGATGTTGCGATTCACTTTCGCCGAAATGGTAAGTGGATTGCGGCGAAATCAAACAAGAGTACGAAATCCGCCGAAATGCAATGGCCGGTGAGGGAATAAACCACAACCACGTGAGTCACATAGGCGATGGCGAGTCATAAGGTACCAGGGATGTAATCTGGTCGATTCATGGGCGCATAGGCTAATACTTGATATCGCTAACTGAAGCCTGGAACCTCCATTGTCGGTGCAGAAAGGGAAGCCGAAAATATTGCACCTACTTACATTTCACTTCCTCCGGGCCGGGGGTCCATCTAGGCATAGTCCCTGACAGAACTTCTGCAAAGGCTGCCTGGAAGCTAGATAGTTGCAGAACCACAATACGGCCTTGCCGTCACCACGCAAGTCCAATAAGAAGCACTCCTCGACTCATCTCCAGCCCGTGTACACTATCATATGCTAGTCTCCCGCCCAGCTCAGGATCATAGCAAGAAAATCTAAGTCCAATCACCCAGTGCTAGAACAATATGCTGCACACAGGACCTCGACATCTCGACCGGACTCAATTGGTTCACACAGGGAGAAATATCTTTCCCAACTCGCCTCTCTTTGGCAAACTCGTCCAATATGCTCACCAACAGCCTCCACGAACTGCCGTCAGGGATGTAGTTGCGGGGATCCACAAAACCCACCTGGAACTGCTGACAGATGTCCTCACGCTCTCTCACACCATACGAGCCACACTCGGTCGCACGTCGAGGGAGAGCAGATGTAGTTTCTCTATTGGACTTCTAGCTCCAGGTGGATATGAGTATGTGGTAGCCTTTCTGGCCATCATTGCCGTTGGGGGCTGTGTAGTTCCGTTAAGTGAGTTCTATCGAATGGCGCGATACGACCACAGTCATCTCGTCAAAGTCTGACGATGAGTTAGGCATTCATATATCCGCCGATGAAGCGTCATACTTTGTACAAAAGGCAAGATGTCGAGCCATTGTCGTGGCATCCAGCGCCACCAAGCTGGGAGACTCTCTGGAGCAGTTTCTCCAAAGAAAGGGCCAAGGTCGCGACTTGGGGTTCATAAGCGCCAAAGTCTTGCCAGTCACCCAGCCCTTGAGTCCTTCCGACTTGATACTCTCCTCGGACAGATATCTCGACGACAACGATGCGGGTCTGATCATCTTCACGTCCGGCACGACTGGTCCTCCGAAAGGGGCAGCGATGCGTCGGGGCTTTCTCTACCACACTGCGGTAGCAGTCGCAGATTTCTACCGCCTCAACCACGACGATGTGATGCTACACATTCTTCCGGTCCACCACGCCACTGGCATTGCCATAACTCTCCTTCCTTTCCTCGTCATTGGTGGCTGTGTCGAGTTTAACAGCGGCAGCTTCGATGCCGCCTGGCTCTGGAATCGGTGGAAAGAAGGCGGCCTGACTTGGTTTTCTGGCGTCCCGACGATCTATATGCGCATGATGCGTTATTACCAGCTCCACCTTGCGAAACTCCCACCAGCTGAAAGAGAAGCCTATGTTTCAGGCGTGCGAAACCTCAAGGGGATGCTATGCGGGACCTCTGCACTTCCGAAGGCCATGCAACAATTCTGGACGGACATGAGAGGCGGAAGGACGATCCTGACGCGGTACGGGGGCACCGAATTTGGTGCCGTCCTGCTGGTCCCGCCGGAAGTGTCAGAGGTACCCGAGGGTAGCGTGGGCAAGATCTTCCCCGGGCTTGACGTCAAGCTGTCGGATGGAGATGAGGGCGAGATCTTAGTGAAGAGCCCGCATATGTTCTCCGGATACATATTTGATGAGGAAGCTACGCAGAAAGCTCACGATGCCGAGGGATACTTCAAAACAGGTGACATTGCCCGTCGCATCGGGCCGTACTTTTTCATCCTTGGACGTGCGTCGCTGGATATCATCAAGTCGGGCGGGTACAAGATCTCGTCTCTGGACATAGAGCGCGAAATCTTGGGACTTCCGTATGTTGCTGAAGTCATGGTCGTGGGAGTTCCCGATGAAGAATTCGGTCAGAGAGTTGCGGCCGTCATCAGTCTGAGAGAGGACCAAGACCATTTTGTGAGTGGAGAGGTTGCAGGTGGAAAGATGTTTACGCTCGAACATCTGAGAAACGATCTGAGGGATAAGTTGTCTGGCTACAAATTGCCCACGATCCTGAGGATAGTCGAGGGCGAATTGCCCAAGCTGGCGAATGGGAAGGTGTCAAAAAAGCAATTAGGTCCAAGGTACTTTCCTTCCGACTATCAGAGTCTACCGGAAGTGCAAGTCTGGATACACAAGCAGAAGGAGGCCAAGTTATGAGATGGTCAATGGCTAAAGGAAGTAGTACTTGCCTATTGTGTCACTGTGAAGAGGGCCATAGCTGGATGCTCGGGCATATACTGGTCATCACATGGTCGTCTAAGTGAGCAACGTCACATTCAGAGCTTCACTTTCGCTGGCCTAGCCGTTAGACGGCTATGCACATAGCTAATCTTCTGAAACTTCACCAGCGCCTCCCCATAGAGTTCGTGCCTCAGAACACCATAGACACTACACAATGTCAGCCAAACCATCCAGGAGCCATCTTGGCAATACTAAAAGACGCCACAAAGGTAGTAGAGAGAAGACTCACCCCATCTTCGCCTTGGGCGCCCATTTCTGAGCAGCCTCCATTGCAACCTCCAACATCTTATCAGGCGCCGCCACTGCATCCACAACCCCGTCTACGCACGCCTCCTTACCAGTCCATCGATGAGCCTCCAACAGCATCTTCCGCGCGATCGACGGCGCCAGCTTGAGACGAGCCAAAGCCCCGATGCCTTCGAAATGCAACCCAAGATTCACGGGCGGCATTGAGATGTACCCACGCTCTGAATTCATGATGCGGTAGTCGTGTGCGAAGGCGAAGACCGAAGCGCCGCCGAAAGTGTGCCCTGTGATGAGTGCGATAGTCGGGAAAGGGAAATCCATGACCGCGTGTAGCAACTAGTCCGATTAATGTCAGATTAAGCTAACTTGGACATCCTTGCTGTAGTGCGCCTTTTGATAATGGTTGAATGAGGAGATACTGACTGGAAAGAAACCATCGCTCAAAGCATAAGGATTTGTCTCTTCTTCCTCTAGCTCCACGCCCTTTGGAAAACACATTAGTATCAGTAACACAGCGTTCCAACACACACCGACCTCGGCCCAAGGCAGTCAACACTCACCGTACAAAAGAATTTTGCGTCGTTACCTCGCGTGATGACTGCTCCTTCAGAGTCTGGCCCTAGGATCTTCTGCACCGTATGAAACGCTCGAATGATCTCCTGGCAGAACCACGTGTTTAGCCTGTTCTCGGGAGGTTTTTGCAGGGTGATGATGAAAATATTCCCTTTGCGTACAAGGCTGAGGTTTCGGAAAGTAGGAAGTTCGGCCATGGTCGCAGCTAATAGGAGTTGGATGTCCACAGTATTGGCGGGCTACAACCAATTGCGACGGGGCACCGTTGTGGTGTCAAAATTGTAGAGAGCTGTAAGACTGAGCATAGGGTCCTTATTATTGAGACATTCAGTCCGTTGTCCTCTTCAAGCACCTTTAGACCGAGATTGCTGGGGCAAGCAGGCTGCGGAGGTAAGGGATCGAGACCGGGATCCGGAGGAGGCGCATGGGCGGCTCGGCATTGTAGGCAAGCTTGCTTTCGGCGAACGCTTGCACATACCCGACATCAGTTCTGCTGCAACATTTCTCGCTTTCCCTAAGTAAGACACAATGTACGCGATACACGTATGACCCGCAGGTTGTTGTGTAACACTCTCAAGACACGATTGGTTATCAGCAGCTCGCCAAAGATATTTCTGCGAAAAAATGAACCTCTCATGTCAATATCAAGGGTCCATCGTGGAAAGATCGTTCCAAAAGGTAAGTTGAGCAGGAAAATCGAGCCCAAACGGTCCCATATCGAAATCCTCATAGGACAGATCAGGTGCAAGTTGATGCTCACCACCGAGGAACTGGGATTCCTCCGTTACTGCCATATCAAAGACGTTACACTCGTTGTTCTCCGTCAAAGGCCTAAGAGTAGACCGATGTTCCCGTAGGAGCGCAGTCTCATCCACGGCGGTCTGACTCGTGGCTCCAGAAGGTCGATCGTCGTGCTCATTATATTTGTCGAGTGTCGAGGGTTGGGAGACTTGCTTGGCGCCCACTTTGATGTGGTCACCCTCCAAATCTTCCATGATGCGCACGAACATCTGATGAACCCAGCCTGCAAATGGCCATGCCTCCTGGAGCTCTTGCAAAGCAAGCATGCATATCCGGGCTCTGTGCACTGCTAAGTCTTTTGCGGATCCTTGTGCAGATCTTCGAATACTCATAACATGGATTGATAAGGCAGAAAATATGCTTGCAACGCTGTGAGATCGTTAGCCTGGCCTCAAGTTGACATCCAGCCAGTGTCGCTGCTTGACAGATGGCCCTATTCCAGTCTGCGAAGACCGGATCAAGGTGCAAAGGAGCATTGACATACACGTGTGTTTGGACTAATCCAAGACTTCCTGTCGCAACCAAGTCCTCGGTCATTCGAGTAATCTTGGTTGCCGCCGAGATGGCAAGTGCTGCGCTAGCACTTGATGCCGACGACGCAGACTTCGCGAACCTCGGTCTGTGGAGAAGTATGATGTAGTTGCTACATTGGTGTTAGCAATAGCATAAAGGGGAGAATCCAATTGGTATCTTACTTGTAAGCCAAATGCAGCATATTCGACCACCATTCCGTGCCTAACCTGGAATTGAGCTCCTGGTACTTCATCTCGGAAGGGAGTTGGGCTTCCCACTGAGCGAGCTCCTGCTCAACTCTAGATGTATCCGCTTCAAGCGTGCTCGACTTTGTGGGCGCAAATGCTGCTTTGATTATATGACCCACTAGGCGTCTTAGTACCATTCTCACTGAATCAATCTGGCAGTACTCACACACGATAGACAACTCCGTCATTTGCATCATATAGAGACCATGTGAGCGAGCAGACAGGTCATAGCTTGCATCGCGTGACTGGTCATCTGAAAAATCAGCCTCTTGCAGCATCTCAACATCACAGTCGGCTTCTTGAATGTGCATCGGACAACCAAGGGCGGCTGCGATGTGTCGATCACGTATCTATTGACGGTTAGAGGAGAATCCGAAAAGCACAAAAGGCCTACAAAAAGAGACCACCAGATTCTCTTCCATAACTTCCGTTTCCTGCTGCTCATATTCGATCGGACGGTCCTGTTTAACGATAAACACGGAGTAGGGAAAGCGGCCGACCAGACTCACGATCTGTGCATTCCCATTGTCTGAGCAAGCCCAATGGCGGCAAGAAGCCAGTGCCGCGTATCCTTTTGGTCCAGAGGCCCACCCCACCAGAAACACATCAAGATTAGTGCTTGCACAACAGTCACTGTATTTGACTCATAGTCGGCGTCATACAGAGCTTTGGCGCGCTTGTAAAAGGCAAGTCTCGCGGCATGTCGAGTGGGAAATCCAGCTTCACTCAAAAGGCTTGATTCGCAGTGGGTTGCCGCAGCTGAGTAAACGGCCTGCAAAAGTAGGGTAGACATGTTCCCTCTCTGCACAGAGCTGAGAAAATCGTCCTTGTCCAGGATTGGAAAAGCAGGATGAACACAGCTAAAGTAAGTGTGCAACAGCTTGTCATGGAGGCTTCCTTTTGGTGTAGAGAGAGCTCCGATATCATTTAATAGCTCTTTCTCCTTCAACATCCCAACATTGTCTTGGCCTTCAAACAAGATGTTTTTCGCTCTTTCTTGCATTGTCTCGGGAATAGTATAGTGCATCTTGCCAACATTTTGAGGCTGGACTGAATCATAACCGGAGGATTCGCGGACAACATAAGTTAGATTGTAGGGCTCAACCAAGTATACGGTTTTGTTTCCATCACGAACATCTTCATCGTTGGGCGCAAATCGGGAGGAATCGACCAGTCTCGCAAACAGCATCTCCGAGCCTTCCTTGTTGCTCGATATCGAGACGGGAGCCCGAGAGAGAGGGTCGAGCGGATAGTTGGTAGAAGGAGATTGGCCAAGGTTCAAGGCGAACGAGGCGTCATTTGAGTTATCTTGCTGCTCGGTCTCGTGCTGGGAAGTTTGCATAGGCCGCCTCTGTTGTGTCTCTCGCGCGTTTCGAGCTTGCTGTGCCTGTCTTCGTGGATCCGACGTTGGCAACGCTGGTACAAGCCTACATGTCTCATTCTCTCAATCAGCTCAATAAAGAAAGGCACTCGTTCGGCAGATGGGTATTCCTACCGTTTTTTCTTGCGTTCTACTAATTCGCATTCTTCGCCAGCTGAAAGACAATTCTGGCACGGTCGCGCTTCAAATGCATTACATCGGACACGCCGAACATGGCAACGTTTGCAAGCGACTTTTCGCGCAGAAGGAGGCTGTCGCTGGTTGATCATGTTATCTTGGGATTGGAGGGTGGTCCCAGAGAAGATGCAGAGCAAATGTTAAGGATGAAGAGTGGTCATGGCGAAGGAAAGAAGTGCATCACCGTGGCATATACCAGGCCCTGTATTGCCTCAGTGGTGCGTACAACATTGGGGAGGGAGGACATGGACGCAGGAAGAGCATGCTCAAGTCGCTTGACGATGAGGCGGAGATGGTACTGAGGGGAACGCGGAGAAATCGTATGTACGGAGTGTATGGCTTACACGTGGGCTTGATGGGTACCTCTCACGTGGTGCTGATGGAAACTGGGCCAAGCGTGGGGGGAAAACGTGGGGGAAGTAAAGCAGCAACCAGGGGCTTTGGGGGTGAACACATGGCCGAGATGGTGCGCAGGTTGGCACATACGACAAGTACCAAGTTACAGTGCTATAGCGGAAAGTTGCAAGTGGTGCACAACTGAAATGGATGGTATCCCAACTCATCAATAAGTATGGTAGCCTGCCTCCGGATCGTCGAAATAGTAAGCAACATCCTCCTTTTCCTCCTTGGTTGAAAACCCATTCCCAAGATATTGAAACCTGTTGTCGGTGAAGTACTTGTACTCATAGTCCTCATACCTTGGCTCATCCAGCATGTGGAACCAATGTATTCTACTGCCCGGGTGTAGCGCGACAATAGGCCCATCAACTGTGCCGTTTTTGAACCAACTTCTACAGCCTGTTGCCCACGCCGTTCGCGCTAGGAAAATGGGGACGTGCGTGTTGAAATCCCGAACGGCTTCGGGCTTAGGCACCAGAGATTTGATGGCCTGGGTTTGTGCTTTCTTCATTACATTGATCATATACTTCGTAGCATGCTCGAGGATCGGAAGGACCGAACCATGACCGATCGGAGCATTTGGACCAAGGAACACTGGTGTAATTAGTTTTCAAAACTTTCGGATCGTTGGTGGACACTTACTGAAGTAGTTGGGGAACTTGTCCACTGCTAGTGACAGATATGCTTCGGGTTTCTTATGCCATTTCTGCTTCATTGTTACGCCGTCCTGACCAACGAGCTCGAATCGCGGCCAGAACGAGATGTCGAAACCAGTTGCGCAGATGAACACGTCCACCTTCACAACTTCGCCGGTGGAAAGTAGTATCCCTTCTGGCACGACCTTGTCGATCTTGTCCGTGACTACACGGACATTTGGTGCGTTCAGGGCTTCGAGGTAGCCATTTCCAGGAGTCGGTCGACGACAACCGACTGCAAAGTCAGGAATCATGTGTTTGATTAGTCTCTCGTTGTGGTTGAGCTTGGTTGTCATTTCGTTGACAGAGTAACACCGCGCCTCCTCTTGTTCAGGGGTATCCTTCAGAAGCTGGCAGATGTTAGCCGGACCGTTTAATGGACTATGTATAGGAATAGTACCAATTTGAATCGACGATTGAGCTCATCTTCAACTTCCTTTCGATACGCGAGGTATTTGGCCGGGTCTTCACGGAATTCTCTCTTCTGTTGGTCACTGACTAGAGTCTGGGTCAGCGTGTAGTCCTCAACTCAGCCCGTGATCAGCCGTACACTTAAAGTTGGCCCCTCCTGGTCCAGCTTTGCTTTGCGCAAAACCAGCGGTGATCCACGTTGGGGTTCTGATGAACGTGACCAACTCCTCAACGTCTGAACCACATGGTCAGCTAAAAAGAAAGACAATCGCAATGTTTCATACCTGGCTGTATAGTCGGAACAATCTGTACACCAGATGATCCACATCCTAGGACAGCGACTTTCTTCCCTTTCAGGTCGCATTTGTCGTTCCAAGCCGCACTGTGCATTAATTCACCATTGAACGAATGGAGGCCGGCTATGTCGGGCCACTTCCAATTGCTACCATATTCGTGAACACATAACAATATAACGATCGATTCGGATACGCACTTGAGAATACCTGATCCGTTGATAAGGAAGTGGCAATGGTCTGATTTGACCTCCTGGGTTATAAGATTCTTGACCTTGAGGTGCCACAGTCCTTCTTCCTCGTCCCAGGTGGCGCCAGTCACAATATGACTTAGATGAATGTATTTATACAGCTCATACTTCGTGGCAACAGACTTGAAATACTCAAATATTTCTCGTTGGGGAGAGTAACTATTCCAGCTGTGAATTCGGTGCTCGTATGATGGCTAATCGATGGATCATACATACAAGTGCGACCAATCTGGGTTGGGTGCCCACGTGAATTGATAGTTATGTGACGGCAGATCGCATGTGCATCCGGGATATCTATGCAAGCATGAGCGACGTGCCACTGGAGAAGTGGACGACTCGGGGCATCCATAGGGTTCGTACTTGTTCTCATACCATGTTCCCCCTACGTCGTCGTTCTTTTCGTAGATGACGTGGTCCACGTTTTGCATATGTAGTTCGATATGTCGCGCAAGGTTCAGCCCTGCCGCACCGGCGCCGATGGTGATGACACGCATCCGTCGCGGTGTCCCCAAAGGTACCTCAGAAACGACATAATCGTTATGTTCGTGCGACGTCGCGGCGTCGTTGGAGAAGCCATTTGTCAGCTTGACATTCATGTCGTTGAACATTGTGTCTACGAAGACCGATCTGGCCGACCAATTTTATAGATGCTTCGAGGAACAATGGTCCTCCGGTAGTGGCAAGAAAGCTAAATGTGGTTGTTGTTCGCTGAAATATTGTCATCTGTGGCATGAGGGGATATATACATTTGAGCCCTCTTCAGCGCGTGTCTTGTGAACCTCGCCTTCGGTGTCGGCACCCTGATCGTCACATGGTCTGCACGGCTAGACGTACTAGTCCAATAGGACCTTGCACCAGCGGCTTCCTTCGCGCTCAGGACGACATTGGAAAGGGAAATCCCTCTTAGCATGCATTTCATATTCCATTGGCTGATCTGACCGTGGCCGATGGTAGAAACGCTGTCTAAATGGACTGAGTAGTGCTATTGGAAACTGTAACATTGTAAAAGACGTTTTCGCCGAAACCAAATGACAGATGTGTACTTAACAGGTAGCTTGGCGGGATCCGGTCAGTACTAGTATACCCAGTTTCGCCGAAACCGTTCGAGCCGCCGCTAAGGTTTCGTGTCTGGGTCAGAGAATGATCATGTCGCGTTGATTTTAGTCAGGGCGAAACGAACCCGGGATTTTGATATCGAGGATCGCGGCGAAGCAAGCAAAATAATGATGAATCATTTGCCAATACCCTTCAGTCTCCGAGGCTTGGCCGTTCGGGCTGTGCACGATGCAAGCCTCGCGAGTGCGAGTAGGACTCCTGGATCCCCCCGTGAAGCATTGGGCGGCACCAGTCACATGGTCTGGCTGGTCATACTCCATCATTTATAGTATGCTGGATCTTCACCATCAGTGATGTTCCTCGGGTAGGCTCAAATTATTCACGATGCATTCTCCAGATTTTACGGATGAACTGCGTCCTGCAGTCCCTGGAGGTCCGGTCCTGGAGCAAGAGCGAGCCAGGTCAACTTTTCCAGTGGCAGATGTGTCCCGAATCATCTTAGGAGAAGACTACCTGGCTCGTCAAGAACGAATCTTGAAGCTGCTGGAATCGAATAAATGGTTCAAGAAAACGACGCAACTGAACCTGTCCCGGCCAGACCGCTTCAAGCTCATCCTCATGCGTGCGAAACTCCTACGTCGCATGTCCCTTGAACATGGGTGGGATGAAGAGGACGAGAAGATCGCCATGTATCTTGTCGATGACATACAACCTTACCTGCTACATACGCGAATGTTTATCACCTCCATTCACCAACAAGGCTCCGACGAGCAGCGAGCAAAATGGATTCCTGCCGTCTCAAGATGGGACTACATCGGCTGTTATGCCCAGACGGAGCTGGGACATGGCAGCAACGTTCAAGGTCTCGAGACTATCGCCACCTATGATCCGCAGAACAAAGAATTTGTTATTCACAGTCCAACGTTGACAGCGAGCAAATGGTGGAATGGAGGGTTGGGTCGACTTGCCTCTCACGCCATCGTAGTAGCAAATCTGCTCCTACCCGAAAAGGGCGGCTACGAAAACCACGGACCGGTTCAATTCTTCGTACAGATCCGAGATCTGAACACTCGCAAACCCCTCGCAGGAATAGTTGTTGGGGACATCGGCCCCAAATATGGCTATCCAGGGATGGACAACGGGTACATGTTATTCGATAACCATAGGTGAGCCAGTAAGTCGTACCATCGGATCCTACTTAACACTCCGTAGGGTTCCTCAAGACGCACTACTGTCGAGATACTCGCGGGTCAATTTCGAGACAGAAAAATTCGAGGCCACCAAGAAACCTGCAGTAGCATACGGAGCCATGACCCATGTCCGCTACATTCTCATCATGGAAGCACGAATGGCCTTAGCTCGCGCAACGACTATTGCGATCCGCTACACTGCCATACGTCGTCAGGGTAGAGATCGTGACGCCATGGACCAATTGAATGGCAATTTGCCTTCGGCGGCCCAGGAAATTGCGGTCATCGACTACAATACTGTTCGAATCAGACTCTTTCCATTGCTGGCCACCACATATGCTCTGCACTACAGCGGCAAAGCAACCGCACAAATTTACCTTCAACATCGCCAGAATGTTGACCAGAAGGGTGACTTTTCGCTCATGTCCGAGTTGCATCTCACGACGTCAGCACTGAAAAGCATGTGTACCGAGCTAGCAGCAGATGGCATCGAGAAATGTCGCCGAGCAATGGGCGGACATGGTTTTGGGGGTCCATCTGGTCTCATCAACCTGAACAACGATTATCTCTCACGACCAACTGTGGAGGGCGACAATTGGATGATCACTCAACAGGTCGCAAGAGGGTTAATCAAGATAGCCAAGGAAACCCTTGAAACCTCCAAGGCCTTGAGCACTTCTCTTGTGGGAAGGACCCTGAAGAAATACCTGGTAGAAAAGGACGCCTCCGTTCACAACCAAGTGCTGAAAGATGACAATGATATCGTTGAAGCCTTTGGTAGACGCGCAGCTGCTCTGGTACGTGACCTTGTTTCGGCAATCACCGGTGGTTGATCTGACATGACGAAGACCTTCAAAGCATACGAGGCTCGTGAAGTTCAGAAAAAGCCCTGGAACTCGCTGTTGGTACAGTTTCATCAGCTTAGCCGCGGTTCGTACTCTCCCCCAACCCAATGCCCATGAAGGAAGCTTCTAATTGGCTATAACAGCCTACTCGCAGTGGATTTTGCTATACAACTTCCTTGAGGGTGTCAACAAGGACTTTTCCAGCTCGAGCCAAGCCGTTTCGAGAGAGGTCTTTCTGCTCCTTTTCAGACTCTTCGCGTACAACGCCATGAACAACGAACAGCGAGAATTCCGCAAAGCAGCTGGATTGTCTGATGAGCAACTGGATCTGCTTGATGACAAGATCTTGTCGCTCATGGACGATATTCGACCCCACGCAGTCAGACTTGTGGATGCTTGGTCGATTCCGGATTTCGTGCTTGACAGGTAGCTCATCCCAGATAGCAAGACTTTGTCGTGTATCCGATGCTGACTTTTTGTTCTTCACAGCTCCCTAGGCCGGAAGGATGGCAGAGTCTATGAGGATCTTTACCATCGGGCGCATCGTTTGAATCCCTTGAACGATATCACGATAAATCCGGATTATCGAGCCGACGAAGCGGAGTTGGGGAGCAGCGACTCGGAATCAATTCTAGCTAAGTTGTAGGAATGGCCACCTCCGCGACTACGTGGCATGAGTACGGGGAGTAAAATCCCTTTGGAAAGGTTTCTATTCATACTGGTGTTGATCATGGTAGGATCTCAGATAGCAGGGGCTCTGAGTGATTCCTTTACCCTTGTACGTCTCACTGAGACAAATGCGGCACAGGTAACCAAATGAGAGAAGCCATATGAAAAACAGACTGCATGTGCTAGACCTGCCAAGTGTATAATGTCATGCACAGTGTCAGACACATCGACTTCCTACTCGTCGTCCACGACACTGAGTGCTGGACCGTTCTGCATATCAGTATTTCTTCTCAAGGGAAAATGCGCTGGCGTAGGACTGACCTCTCTATACAAAGTCCACCACTGATTCATTCCTTCTATTATATATTCCCATCTCTAGTCCCAGCCACATTATTCCTTGCTCTATCCTCCCATAACCCCTGCTTGTTACATTCCCTGACATGCCTCATATATTCTTCTTGTGCAGGTGATCGATGGGGAAACGGGTATGGCTGGGAGTTGTCTGTGAATGACAATTGGTAGAGGATGATGGCGGACAACACAATTGCTCCTCCTGCCAGAACGGCTATCAGGGGGAGGTAGCCGCTCACCATGTCTCTCAGGACGGGGAGAATGTTGTGCGAGATGAGTAGATTGACAAAATACTGTATCTCAGAGACCGCAGCAGATCGTAAATAAATACTCAACGCAGTCCCAGCCAAATAGCCATGCCTTGTTCATATATTGCAACGCACAGGTACGCCTTCGTATCCCCTCCTTCCCATTATGGTTACGCTAGCGCTCTATGTTTCGTCCAGTGGGGCTCATACAACTCAGTAGACACACATGCCATGGTGGCGCCTAATCTAGAAGCAATTGCAATAGTCATATTATTAGAATTCCCGAACACTCGCACCGAGCCAGCCTGGGGCGGGGCACCTGCCTGGTGAAGCGATATCTACGACACTGAAGAATGCGAAACACGTTCACTCCGACCATCCAACTTCCGCCGAGCAATCTTTGCCATGATTGTGCTATTCCACACTCCTTCGGTCCATTGGAACGATTGCAATAGTCCAAGGGCTTGCTCACAGATCTCGGCATTACAGCACCTCGTGGCGGTGATGTATAAGGGATGTATAACACCAGGAGTGAATGCAAAAATCCGAACACGACACATGGGGAAGATTGTTTTGCTAATCACCGCCGCAGACCTCGAGACAATGTCCTGGAATGCCGAGTCAAATGCTTGGTATTGCACGCGACCATATTCGTGGCACGCCAGTAACATTGTTTGGATTTTCTTGTAGTTGAGTGTGGCAATGTCGATGCGAACCTTTTCTTCGTCGCTAAGATTGTCCTTCGCCGCAACACATATCTCCAGCAGTTCGCGGTACCAATGCTCGAGCCGATCAACAAGATCCTGTTTCGTGCTGGAGAAAGCTGTAACGAAAGTCTCATCATGACAGGCATGGCTGCTTGCCCTGGCAGCTCGGAGAAATTCGTGAATTCGGTACTGCAGTGGCACGATGTAGCGAAGTTTGTAATGAAGCTCATCTTTGTCGCGTATCGTTGGCTCGATCGCCAGGCCATCAATCAAGGTTACTTCTGGGAAGAGAGATTCGCCGTCGGAGAACACCATGGACCAGAAGTCGAGGTACACAAACATTCTGGTGAGATGCTGCAAGTCCGGGGAATGCCAGTCCTTCTTCGCTGCTGATCTGGCCGAAGGGTGGTCACGTCTGCTCACCTGTCCTCGAAATGTGATAGAACGATCCAGGAGTCCGAAGCCAGCCGCAAATTTTCGAAGCATTCCAAGCCCACCTTGAAGATGGGCAGCTGCAGCCACATCGTCGCCCTGGACAAAGTCGAAGATTGTGAAAAGTATGCATGCCAATATCATCTTCTCCCGCGATGCCTTGGACAATTCATGGCGAAGTTGCCGAATGGCCTTGCCGTACTGGCAGTATGCAAAGGTAAGGAGGTCTTTGTCGTGCGTCCATTTGTGGGTACCCGAGACTTCTAACTCGTGCTCATGGATTGCCCCTAGCGCAATTGTAGCATGTCGAAGGACAGGACTGTTGTCACTGCACTGGAGAACGACTTCACCGAATGCCAGCCATCCGAGACCAGGGCCGAGGGCCGAGGCCGACCTCCTTTGGAAATGTTCGAATGCGCTCCGCTCGGTTTCGCTTTCGAATCTTCTGAGACAGGGCGTACTGCGTGGATCACCGCAAAAGATCTTGAAGCGGATTGGCAGTCTTGCGGCCGACCTTTGCTGCAGTGAGCTGTTCGTATATTCGCATGAACGAGCTGCCTTTTGGCATCTGCTGCAGGTAGGGGTTTCTCCTGGACATTTAACTCGTCTTTGCCTGTAGAAAGACAAGAGGAGTCAGCGACAACAGCGACAAGCATCGCGTGGGAACGAGAACAGAATGCAATGTGGGAGACACGACGGTGATTTGCGCTCAACTCTCAGCCTCGGGCACAACTACAGTACTCATTGAACTCATCGGACGAACATGCTCACAAGATCTGGAACGTACTTGCAGGGTGTACACCCCGTTCTGACCTTAGGTCGGCTTGCTCGAGATGGGCGCAGCCAGGTATCGTATGGGGCCTCCATGATTATTTAAACGGATTTTTTTGGGCAGTCGTGCGGCATCAAGTACAGTGGTGGTTTGGCCTGCCTCGCCAAGATGAGGCGCACTTGAGTCGGGAATCAGTCCACGAGAGATCATTGTTTCACAAGAGACACGATGATTGTCCCTGAGAAGGTCATTTATCCCTCTTGCAACATGATGTTTGATTATAACTTTTTGGGCAAGTATTAGTAGCATCAAGGTTGCCTCGTAAACCCACATGCCTTTTTGAGCAAGGCCAAGGTTAATATGGCCCTCGCACTCGTGATAAGATAAGATCGCCAAGTCCGGCGCTGAGAGGCGATGTGATGTGCTTCTCCCAGTCCAATAATGGCAGGGTCGAGGTTCTCCATACCTAGGGAACCGTACAACTTACGAGGGTGTCCCTTGAAGAATCTGCCAGCCAAGCCTCTCTGTGTTGTCAAACACTGGCACTGCATTTTGGTTCTCCCCAAATCAATGCAATCTTGGAAAGCCGAAGTTCTGCTAATTGAGTCTAGTGCCTGGGCACGAAAGAAGCCCACCATGTCTCAAACGATAGACAGTATCCTGGTGTTCGAGCGCCTGGGGATCCGGATCGATTTGCAATGCCACATGTTCTCTATGCAAGCGAAGGACATTCTTCAGAACTCAACAGTGCGACGCAAGTCGACATTCTGCGTCAGACGGCCAGTGTGTAGGCGTGACCTTTCCGTTGGCGGCTGAACTGCCATTCATCTCTACAACAGGAAGATGACGCTATGCGAAAAGAGGAGACTGCAACACGCACAAAGTTCAAAGCCATTGTGGAGAACACGAGGTCGCAAGACTGAGATCCCTGGTTCGAGCACGTTTTGATGCACGTTGTGACAAGGATACTTTTACGTGAAAAAGTACAATCCTGGACTCCGGATACGGACGACTCGGTTTCTTCCAGAGGCTCACTAGGCCTCCTCGATGACAGCTTTTCATTCGTCTTCATTCGCGTCTGTCTTCCTGCTGTTGATGTCTTTGTGCCACAAGTTGCCTGTCAAGACGGACATCGTTAGGGAGCACTCGACCTCGCTCAGCCCCCAAGATATCAGGTTAACGGAAAGAGCCGCTCCACGTAGCTGTCAGAAAACCCTTGAATCGAAGATCCCAAACGCCACAAATGCCGCCGGAACCCTCTTTTTTCCTGGTGTTCTGTGACCTTCTAGATAAATATTCCCATTCCAACTTCTCTGTCCTTTGTTTTTTTACTGCAGATGAGGTTTCTTCTGCTAGACAAGTCATATAGTTTCGTTTGACATATATCGCTCCGATCAAAAGTACCGGATACCGAGCAAATCATCCCAGTTACGATCCCCGCCTCGCGTAAATTAGCGAGGGAGAAACCCCAGTCAACACCCAAGAAAAGGGCATTTGCCACGACGTGTCACACAGTCAAACTTCAACCGCAATTACTAAGTACTTCCCAGCTGGCCACTCTCCTTCGGGTTGCGGGAACTGCAACCACTGCGTTGGCAGACGTGCCTTCCCTTACCTTGCAATGTCTCCCTAACAACACGCTTTCGACTCTAAATCCCGTCCTCCCATTGCCGGAGATGCCCCCAAATGCCTCACATTTACAGCCGCCGAATGCTCAGGCTGGACGTGTGCCAAACTTGACGTATCGAAATGTCAGTCCTGAAAAGGAAACAGGCCAACTGCGCGATATCTCGAACCTACCCAACGACACGGTGACCGAGAATGCCAAAGGCAAAGGCAAGGAGCCAGAGATAGAAGGAGATGATCTTGCGTCAGGACAAGAAAAACCACGACTTACAATCAAACAACTGCGAGAGGCAGCTCAAAATGCCGTTCAGGCTCAAGAAGAGCAAGAAGAGCAGCCGACATCGCCTCCACCGCAGCAGAAGAAAAGGTCTTCCATATTTGGATCACTCTTTCAGGTCAAAGAACCCACACAGGTGGCTTTGAATCAGGTCGCTGCACAAATGAAAGCCCAGCATGGCTCGACTAATCCCACCAAAGTCCCCAATGTGAGAATGGAGAAGATGCCGGAGTACGTGCCTAAGGTAAACACAAAATGGGACGGGATACCAGACAGCGTCAAGAAAGTCGAAAAGGAGAAGAAGGCGAGAGAAAAAGGACAGGCTTCCACCGACTATCCAGTGTACCAAAATCGAGGGCGTGGGCAATTGAACAGCCGAAATTCCAGTTCGTCGGCAGGATCATTTGGAAGTCGTGGAAGGTCTAGTGGATCTTACAGCAACTCGACACGCCCTCATTTCTACGCTCACTCGGTCAATTCGTCTGGCGATTTAGCTTCACAGCAACGCACAGATCGTCCGCCTCAACGAGCCGCTTCTCTTCACTCTCAAGCGGCTAGCAACACGTCTGAAGCGAGCTTCCCCGAGGCCTCCCCCGGAATTCCGCGCCTGACCGGTCTTACGCGCATTGATGAGCCACCTTCACCCAGATCACGACCATCGCTTGGCATCGATGCTCATTCAGGCCGTTCAGCATCTCCACCAGCCATACCACAAGACACGTCTACCCTGACTCCTTTTCACTGGCAAGCCCTCGATGCACATCAGCAGCAGGAGTCCGAGTCCTCGAGAAGGGACAGCGTGACTCTGACATCGTCTGGTCCAGGTGTTCTGGGGCCACCCGCTGCCTCAAAGAGCACACGCAGATCTGTCGCTTCTGGATTTCTCAGTGCGGAGGCACGAGAATTGGTTGTCTCTGACGACGAGGATGACGATAATGGGGAACCAGTGAAGTCGGACTTGCCACTGCGAAATAAGGATACAGGCGGACATTCACCAGCAACGCCGTCGCTGGCAGATTGCCGGAAATCAAATCCTCCGAAACGATCCGACGATACTCGAACTAGGCTTGGCCTGCGCTTGAAAGACGATGACACACCGCGAGAGAAGAAGAAGTCACCCGTTGGTAGTCCTAGACATGCACCCGAGAGTGGTGTTTCGAGTCCACGCACGAAGCTATCCAAATCTTTCAGTCTGTTGGGGAAAGGGAAAGAGAAAAAGGCGACATGACGTTGTTGCTGTGTTATACATCATACGGGACTACATTTATTTGACGACAATCTTTCGATCATTGCGCACTTCTGGCTTCAACCATTTCAGCGATAGCGAGGAGGCAATTTACAAAAAGTTGTGAGTTTAGCAAGGTGCCTGGAGCTGGGATGATATATGTTTATGCTTGTGAGCGACGATCGTTTTCGAAGATGTGACGAATGAGACAGCTATGGGCATATCGGTAAATAGCACGACGAGAATGATGATATAATTGTGTGGACGAGAACATAAGGCATAATGAACTGCGATTCCATCTGTGGCGTGATGTTCTGCATCGTCGGCTGATCTTCAAATTCATCTCCGCAGCACAAGAAATTTTTCTCCGCATTGCCTTTACCTAATTTATTTTGTATGCTACCTGCGATGGACTGATGGTCACGGAATCAACAATTGCTCTCGGATGAACACACGACGACCGCTAAAATGAAGCGCAAAGGAGTCGAGAACGGAGAATCTCCATCCAAAAGGCGCAACACGGCCACCGATGATCCTGAAGCCTTGAAATCCGCCTTCCGATCTGATCTCTTCGGCAAAGACACCCTTCAATCGTTCCGCAAGAGTTATGCAACTTCAGGACCCTACCCTCACGCAGTTGTACCCTCCTTGATCCAAGAAACCCTTCTACGCTCCGTCCGCAGTGAAATCATCTCCCACATCCACTTCACCCTCAAAGAAACAGACATTTACCGAATCCACCAGTCCGGTGATCTTGCGAATCTATCCAATCTCGACGCCGAATCCCTCAAACACCTTCCCAGTCTTGTCCATCTGCGAGATGCACTATACAGCTCCGATTTTCGAGAATGGGTCTCCACAGTCACAGGTGCCGGCAAAGTATCCGGGCAGAAGACGGACATGGCGGTCAACGTCTACACGCCGGGCAGTTACCTACTCTGCCATGACGATGTGATCGGGAGCAGACGAGTCAGCTACATCTTGTACCTGACGGACCCCGATCATCCCTGGCAGCCTGAATGGGGCGGCGGATTGAGACTGTACCTGACCGAAAAGAGAAAGAACAAGGCAGGCGAGGATATTCAGGTCCCGCTCGCGGAGCACAGTCTAAACATTCCTCCTTCATTCGGACAGTTGAGTTTCTTCGCGGTACGACCGGGCGAGAGTTACCATGACGTGGAGGAAGTGTACCATGGGTCTGACCACGAGGCGGATGGTGGGCGTATTCGCATGGCCATTAGTGGATGGTACCATATTCCCCAAGAAGGAGAGGACGGATTTGAAGAAGGCATCGAGCAAAAGCAGGCCCATAGGTCCACTCTCGCACAACTAAAGAGTGCAGACAATGAATTTGACGAACCGCAATTGATATTCCGCCATTTCGACGAGCCGCGGAAAGTCATGGACAGCCATGCCGACCACAAAGAATTGGATCCCGGAGACAAGGATGACACGGACGATGAAACGCTTACGGAGCAGGACCTGACGTTCCTGCTGCATTACATGACGCCTCACTACCTGACGCCCGATATGATTGAGGATTTTTCGTCATCCTTCGCAGATTTGTCTATGCTCCAATTGGAGCAGTTCTTCAACCCGACCTTTGCCAACGAGCTGAAGGAGTATATCAGCTCAGTGGATAACAAGCAATCCGAATCAAAGTCGTCAAAATCCTCACATCCGTCACACTGGAGCGTTGCCCGACCACCGCACAAGCATCGCTATGCGTATTTACAAGGTGCTGAGGCGCTGCACCGTGATAAGACGCCTGTCTCTCGCGTTCTAACGGACCTGATTCATTCGCATTCGTTCAAGAAATGGTTAGCCTTGGTGACGGGCCTAAAAACCAAGAGTCTCATTCGCCAGAATGCTATCGCCAGAAGATTCCGGCGCGGAAAGGATTACGCGTTGGCAAATCCATTCCAGGGTGAACAACCGCAGCTGGAGTTTACCATTTCCATCACGCCGAGTGAAGGATGGGAGAGGGGCGAAGAAGATGGTGAGGAAAATCAGAAAGCGAAGAAGGCTAAAAAGGCTCTGAATGGGCAGAACGGCCAAGCGGACAAAAGTAAAGGGAAGGGCAAGCAGAAAGCAGTCGAGCCGGAAAAGGTCCAGGTGTCAACCTCTACGGAAATCGAGTTCGGTGGTGAAGAAGTCTACATGGCGGGCGACGACGATGACAATGTCTCGGTTCATTATAGGTCGCTGCCTAATGTGGGGAAGAAGGCCGATCCGGCCGTGTATAAGTCTTCTATGGGCGAGACTGATGATGATGACGGGATCTTGTTTACCAATGTGGCCGCGTGGAACAGATTTAGTGTGGTATTGAGGGATAAAGGGACGTTGAGGTTCGTGAAGTATGTGAGTCAGGCGGCGATGGGTGATCGGTGGGATATCAAGGGGGAGGTTGAGGTTGGGGAAGATGCTTGGGATGATGAAGGGGATGATAATGAGGAGGGCGGACTTAATGGTGATCTTGATGATGATGATGAAGAAGAGGGCGAAGATGATGATGGTATCGATGAAGACGAAGATGACGAAGAATAAAGCTCGAAGAGATTGATGAATCCACGACTGAATCTGAATTTCATTCTCCAATCAATCTTGTTGCTGTCTTGCTTTTTCAGGTGATACGTCCGGCTCGCACCTTGTTCGACCTCGAGTTCTTACGATCGCCATGATGAACTGACTTCGCTCACGGGTCAACCTTTCAGCGATTTGAGTACCTCTCAACGCATCGTCTCCGGTGTTCATATTGTGCATAACACCCTTTCCTATACTTTGTCCCCTTCCCATCGATCCATCGCCAGGCAACACCATCTATCCATCTTCCTCCGTTCCTTCGCGCATTTCCATCCCATCCGTACCACCCTATCTTCCCATCCAGCACTCCTACCCAAGTCTGGATTCTTCCACTTACTTCCTACTCTCCCCCCACCCCTCCAGATTCACAACCTCAGGAGTCCCGCCCGGAGCCCTTACAATAACCCAAACGACCTCCTCCCCTCCATCATTAACCTCCTGATGTTCCCGGTACGCCGGTATTAAAGCCCAATCCCCCGGCGCAAGAACCTGTCTCTCATTCCCATCCTTATCATTACTTGACGTGACCACCGCGCCATGTCCACTCACAGCATACACAATCGTATCTTGGTCGCCGTGGTGGTGAACAGCTGAACTCGAATGTGGATGGGCGCGCATCAAAGTCCCGCAGATTGAGGGAGATTTACCGACTATTGCTGCTTGTCGTTCCATGCCTTCAGTCTGACCATCTTGGCCGGTTTTGACGTCGGCTGCTTTCGTGACGTGTACTGTTCGGGGGGATTTCTTGTCATCATGAGTCGAGGACATTTTGACGTCTGGTTTGAACCTCTGATAAGTTGGTACTGTGAGGCAAGACGGCGATACTTTTGATCTACAGGATCAGTATTAATCGACCAGATACCAAAGTCTTGTAGTTGTACTGATGTGAATGAACTAAAGTGTGACGCTGCTCAGCCAGTCTCAAAAGTAGCCCTGGAAGTTAGCAACGCGTATCAGGAAGCGCTGGTCCGCCACATAAGATGGTACCAGATGGGATGGGGAAGTAAACGTCATGCTGATGCCGTCTACACCAACATACGCAAAATATGCGGAGAAAGAAACGGCCTTCACTCAAGTGTAGAACAAGTATACCCCCTCTCTCACACACGTAACAACCGGAATACTGTTGCTCCAACTTGATATCACTATACGAACAAGGTGTCAGACAGCGAGCACGCGAATACAATGTGGTGGAGAAACTTAGGTCGGTTCAATGTTTGAAGTACGTCTTCGTATCTTTTCTACCTATCACCAACAGAATGAATGTCATAGTGACATCCATCCCGCCTGCCATCCGCTGACACTGACACGATCGTTGGGAGGTTTTGCAGACAATCAAATGCCGTCTTTACTCTCCACAGGCCAAGTTTGGCCTTAGCAAAGACCGCACGTCCACCTGCAGTCTTCAACTCGTCGAAAGAAACACCGTCTATCCCGAACGCCTGTAGTGCCGCATCGAATTATCTTTGCCAATCAGCAGAATCGTCGTCAATCTCGTTCCTGATCAACAGTCTAGAGGCGTCGCAATGCAGTTTCGTGCAATAACAAAAGAGGGAAAGCTCTTTACACCTGGCCAGTGGAAACCATCTTCTTTCGCAAGTGGTTCTTGTACTCGCCAATACTGCCGTTCCATCGTGTTACGGTCTTGTTCTCGCATACCATAATGTCTTTGGCGATCTTGTCAAGCAGTCTGCGATACATGTTAGCCTAGACTCAAGCAAACCTGAAAGTCAATACATACCTGAAATCGTGAGAAACAACCACCACACCACCAGAAAAGGCGTGGATAGCATCGGCCAGAGAATCAATGGTCGGGATATCTAGACCGTTGGTAGGTTCGTCCAAGAGCAACATATTTGGGCTCTCGATCGCCAGAAGAGCAAAGACCACACGAGATCGTTGACCTTCTGATAGAGTACCCATCAAGGCAGTCTGACCTTCGCCAGTCAAGCCATATCGGCCAAGCTGTTGTCTCCAATATTGGTAATCTTGTGAGATGCTGGAGTACTTGTCTCGAACGAAGTCGAGGGCTGATTTGGTCAAGTCAAGCTGCTCAGCCGAGTGCTGAGAGTATAGACCAAGTTTCAAATGGGTATGTCTGCTGACTGAACCGCTTGTAGGAGAAAGCTTTCCCGTCATGATTCGAAGCAATGTAGACTTGCCGACACCGTTGGGTCCCACCAATGCCGTTCTGCTGTCCATGTCCACACCGAGATCGAGATGCTCGTAGAGGTTGTCCTCTGCTTTTCCTGAGTAGCTGAATGTGACATCATCGAACGACAGGACTGGAGGTGGCAACTTCTCCACGTCTGCGAATCTGAACGTGAAAACACGATCATTAGCGACCGGTTGAATGAATCCATCGGCTTCCATCTTGTCCAGAATCTTCTGTCTTGACTTGGCTTGTCGGACCAAGTTGGCGTAAGTACCTGCGGAGGCAATGAACTTCTTGATGTGTGCGATTTCGTCCTGTTGTTTGACATAGGCCTTCTGCTGGTTGGTTTCGTTTTCGGATCGAGTCTTGCTGTACGAATCGTAGTTACCACCATAATACATGAGTTGCTTTGCTCGCATGTCAATCATGTTGGTGCAGACACCGTTCAAGAAATCCATCGAGTGAGAAACCAGGATCAGGGTTCTGTCCCATTTCTTGAGATATTCTTCCAGCCACACACAGGCTTCGAGGTCAAGATGGGCCGTGGGGTCATCGAGCAGAAGTAGCGAAGGCTTGACGAATAGTGCTCGTCCAAGAGCGACGCGCATTCTCCAACCACCGGACATGTCTTTCGTCTTTTTGTGGATGGTCTTCTTGTTGAAACCCAAACCAGTCAGGATCAGGGAGGCGCGAGTCTCGAAAGTGTTGGGATCCATGGATTCAGAACGCTGCGGTTGTTAACATGACATTTTGTGTATCTGGTTTGGAAATAACTTACCTCGTAAATCTCCATCAGCTGAGGACTTTCTGGTCCTTCTTTCTCGAGAATCTCCTCAGCCAAATCGTCCAGTCGCTGGACTTCCTTCTCCGCCTCTTTTACAACCCATTCCAAAGCGCCCAGGTCAGTGGGAGGGGCGCCTTCGTTCAAGAGGTAAATATCGACGTGTTCTGGGAAAGGATATTCTCGCTTGTCAATGGCCTTGAGCAATGTAGACTTGCCACAGCCGTTTTCACCGAGCAGACCATATCGTCGACCGTAGTTGATTTCGAGTGTTGAATCTTGAATCAGGACTTTGCCGTGGAACGTGAGCGAGGCTGAAGTGATTTTGGCATCTCGGCTTGCTTCTAGGGAGGCGAGAACACCGGTGGTGACTCGATCTGAAATACCGTGTTTGTCCATTTGTTCAGTCAATTGCTTGACTTTGTCCATCTTATCGGAGGTGGTGGCAGGGGCATCTTCTTCATCCTCATCAAGCATAGGTGGGCCATCGTCGCCAGCGACTGAGGAGGCTGTCGAGCCGTTCGTGGAGGCATTCTTGGACGACAATTTGGAGGCAGCGGTTTTTTTGGTACTGTCCTTCTCGGCCTTCTTGGCCATACGGGCCGCTTTGGAGGCAGAAATGGCAGGCATGGTGATGGATGAGTAGAACTTTTTGGTTTGATGGGTGAGGTCAAAAAAGGTCTCGGAAAGGGTGGTTCTATCGATTATTGCAGCACAAATACTCAATGAAGAGCCGGCTACAGTTCGAAGGGAGAGATTTGCAGAAACTGCGACGCAGTCTTGAGGCCCAAAAAGATGTCGGTGTTGAAAAAATAGGTTCTTACGTAGAAGGCGGCGGGGAACAAACCCTTGACTTGGTTGGGTCCATTTCGCCTCCAAACGGATTTTTTGGTGACAAACTCAACAAACTTTCTAAGAAATGACTAATCCTTAACTGGATTGGTTCAATGTCGATATAAGGCTGAAGCCCCCTATTCATAAGACAACACCACACATGTGGTGAGGTTACGGAGGTCCTCGCTTCTACCAGTCATCATACCTCAATAACGAGTTTGCTTGACGCTGGCTCTAATGCACATTTCTCCGACAGTGCAATCCCGACGTCGACCAGAACAGAATCAAGCTGCACATGAGAAGCGATCTAGGAGGCCTCTCAGACCATCGAGGTAGGCCAAGTTGAACCGCAGGAGGGAACCTTGCGAACAAGGCTCTTGATTATGTCTGCTATATCGAAGTCCTCCGGCGGTAATGGGACCATCATGACAGTTGACTATATTGAAGCACTTCAGCATCATCAAGACTATCATAGTCGTTCACCACAATGAAACCCTTCAGGATTATCACCAGTCCAGGTCAATGATGAGAGTGAAGTGCGCCTCGTTCTCATCGATCCTAGACAAGCGACTGTCTACCAGGCGACGGTAAGTGTATTCGCCATTCACTGTCTCTTTATACTGCCTCACCCTTCCCATTCACACCACCTTGCTATTGTGCTTTCTTTCAGTCTCCCTTCACCGCCCCAACGATGACTGCCTCGCTCTTCCTTCCTCACTTTCACAACCGCCTTCATCCCCTCCTGACCGCCTCTATCCGACTGCCTTTATTGAATCACCATGGACGCTTCTTCTCATTATCGACTTCCATCTCTTGGAACCATGCTCCAAACCACCGAGCACGGCAGACGACCATTCAGTTTCTCCAGAATGAATCGTCAACTCAACACCAACACCGCAGCAATGCCTCCCTCTCCTCCTCGTTCAGAGAGCCGTGCCAGCGACATCAATCCAAACGCGCCGATCTTTGTCCCTGAATCTACATATCACATTACCAGAACGCAACCTCCTCGCCCTGCGACTCTCGCTCGTCCAATGCCTGACCAGATGGCTCAAACACACTTTCGAAACCTGAGCACGGCTACGAACCCCTATCCCAACGATATTCATCCTTCTCGCCGAGCAGTCGCCGGTCCTCCCGCTCCTCCGCCATTTACCAGCACCAGACGCACTCATGGTCACTTGAGGACAGACACAAACCCATTTCCAAACGATCCTCGACCTTTCCAGAGAGAATCCACCGCTCCCAGCACTATTACGGGCTATACAAGAACCAGACAGAGCGAGGCTCGCTTGAGCACCAACACAACCCCCTATCCTCACGATCCTCGCCCTTTCTCCACCAATATCACCGGTCCAGATGGCCGTACACGCACCACCAGAGACAGACAGAGCTCAGCTCATATGAGCACAGACACAAACCCATATCATGGGGTACCACCGCGCTTCGACCCGGCTATCATCGCCGAGCTTGACCGTCGTGTGGCGGAGGCGCAGGCGCGTCGTGGCCCTTGAAAATGGAGAGGACACCACCTGGAACGAGGGGCTGTGGGCACGTTGGAGTGGTTGGAGTTTATTGGTAGCAATGTAAAGGAGTATCTCGATGACAGGCGTGTAGGACTACCATAGCAATGCAGAATGACACCGTCGGTGTCGATGGCACGAGCCATCGTTGAAACGAATGAAAGACACCTGATACCACACTGTCCATCTCCACCTCCATCGTAGGCATGCTCACTCGTTTGGATAGAGTCCCTTCTCAGCATCAACCCAAGATACGGTCGCAATGTCATCTCGTTGTACACCCTCTCAAACAGAACAGATGTTGCAAAGTCATTTTCATTGTATCATTAAGACCTCATATAAATATGCTATGATTTGTTCAACTGGCATGACATCAAGGAGCGACAACAGTTGGTATCCATGGCTTTACTTTTGCTCTTTCGCGCAGAAATCCTCGTGTGACTCGTTGATTACTTTCACGCTCGTCTCCAACCACCTCGTCTCCAAGCTCCCGCCGCAGTGCTCGTAGAGGTAGGAGAGGCCACGGAGCTGCTGGTCCAGTCACCCCAGACCGTTTGCGAGCAGGAACCCGTCTCCACGACGGTGCTAGTAATGACCGATGTTCCTTCAGGGACGGTGACTGTGGTTGCGGGCAAAGTCTCTGTGGAAACAACGGTAGATGTGTCACCAGGAGATGCAGAGGTTACGACAGAAGTGACAGTAGGTCCTGGAACAGTGACCGTCTGGCCTGGTCCGACTTCATTGGTAGTGTATGTCGACGTCACGGTTTGTGTGCCACATGTTGCGGTTTCTGTAGTCGTTCCACCAGGTACGGTGACTGTAGTGGTTCCAGCTGGAACGGTCGATGTGATTACAGACGTCCCACCAGGAAGAGTGACAGTGGTGGTGCCAGCTGGAAGTGTCGATGTGATTGTGGTCGTTCCCGCTGGCACTGTAGAGGTAATTGTAGAGGTTCCTCCAGGAATCGTGACAGTAGTTGTTCCAGCTGGAAGAGTTGACGTAACAGTGGTGGTTCCTGCAGGCACCGTCGACGTCACACCAGGTAGTGTTACAGTAGTGGTGCCGGCTGGCAGGGTGGACGTGACAGTGGTGGTTCCTGCGGGCACAGTGGAGGTGACGACAGATGTCTGGCCAGGCAGGGTCACTGTAGTTGTTCCAGCTGGCAGGGTGGACGTGACTGTAGTGGTTCCAGCCGGGACAGTCGATTTCACGCCGGGTAGCGTCACGGTGGTTGTACCAGCTGGCAGAGTTGAAGTAACTGTGGTTGTGCCAGCCGGGACAGTCGACGTAACGGTAGAAGTGCCGCCAGGTAGTGTTACGGTGGTGGTCCCAGCTGGCAGCGTGGAAGTAACAGTGGTCGTGCCAGCAGGAATAGTTGAAGTGACTGTGGTGGTACCGGCAGGAACGGTGGAAGTTACGCCGGGTAGGGTTATAGTGGTAGCTTCACCTGGTAGAGTTGAGGTAACAGTCGTTGTACCAGCCGGGACAGTAGACGTTATTGTAGTTGTGCCAGCCGGGACAGTTGAAGTAACCGTGGTGGTGCCAGCAGGTATAGTCGATGTTACTGTAGTTGTGCCAGCCGGGACAGTTGAAGTGACCGTGGTGGTTCCAGCAGGTACAGTCGACGTAACTGTCGTCGTCCCGGCAGGAACGGTTGAAGTGACCGTGGTCGTACCCGCAGGGACAGTGGACGTGACCGTGGTCGTCCCAGCCGGAACAGTGGAAGTAACCGTTGATACAACAGCTGAGCCTGGGATGGTGACTGTCTGAGTGCCACCCGGTGAAGTTACAACACTCGTGGTAATGCTAGTGACGGTAGCTGATGTGCATTGGGAATTCGGCTGGACTGGAATGGTATTTGAAGGACAGGATGATGGCGAACCGGGAACAGTCACAGTGACCGTGCTTGGCGAAGTAGGACTCGTTCCTGAACCTCCGGAGGAGCATGAAGGGACGGTCAAAGTCGTGGTAGCGGTGACTGTGCTCGGCGATCCATTTGATGGACAAGATGAACCTCCTGATGGGCACTGGGACGGCACAGTAACCGTAGAGATTATGGTAGTTGGACCTCCACCAACCGGGGTAATTGATGGACACTGGGATGGCGCAGTAACCGTAGAGATTATGGTTGTCGGAACACCGCCGGAAGGACAGCCACTGCCAGTGCTGCCGCCGCCAGTGCCGCTGCCCCATGAAGTAATGGTCACGGTTCCAGCAGGAGAGCAAGAAGTTCCACCATTGACTGGGGAGACAAGGTTTGGACAAGAGGTTACCGTAGTGGTAGCCCCAGTGCCGCCACTCCCTTCAAGAGTTGTAGTAATCACGCTGGTGGTCGTGACGGTGGAAGCCGCTCCGGTACATCCGTTTGTGAGTCCAGAAACCGGTGTAGATCCGCCTGAGGAACTTGTAGTGGTAGAGCTGGCAACCCAATCACTCCAACTCGAAGCATCCTGACGAGGAAGCAGCGGATTGCCGGCAGCAAAGACGCTATATAGTATTAGCAATCAGATTCATGGAGCAACCAAAAATAACTCACCTCCAGACAGAGCTAGCAAGCAAGGCCGTATGCACCAGTTTGCTATACATCTTGGAAGAGTGGTCACCTTGACTCCTTCGTACTGTTGAGGTTTGTCAAGCGAATGGAAGACAGATGAACTCCTGTCGGGGTGAGTAAAGAATATCGCTGGGTCGGGCAAGTGCTTCATCTTTATAGACATAGAGCAGTACTCTCTCCGCGCAACAGCAAAGCAGGAACAGCTGATGGTGCCTGAATTGGTTTTGCTTTGTTTGCGACATCGATCAAGTCTGTGTTCTGTGTTCGTCATGCCAGGAACAATTCAAGGCTGGGATTTCTAGCTGCATATGCAGTTGGCAAAACAACCAATATTCTGTGGTCGAGATCCAGAAGCAAGGTACACCAGCATGGATTCCTGTAAATGCTGTCGAATGGCAGTATTCAAGTGGCCATGCTTGGACCAAATTTTGGAGTCGATACGACGACTTGGTCGTGTTCGGCCCATGTTCTCTCGTCGTACTGCAGCTGCAACCTTCAGGTGATTGTCTCTGAAGCTGCTTAATCATGTCTCGACCATCTCAATGGGAGGACAATTACATGGCAGCCACTTCCGAAGTACCGATGGCCGGGTTCAAGAGAGGTCAACACAAGCTGCGAGAAGGCGGGGCCAGCGGTGGAGGGTGGACGAAGCGAGCTGCTGCGTCACGAAAACATGGACAACAAAGCTTCCACGAGTATCCATTCGGCTATAAAAAGGCTGGTGGCGGTCACACAGGCTGGTACCAGAAGAGTGACAATCCTGGACACCAAAGCCGTTGTCTGTCCAGGGCTGGGAAGGTCAACGGCCGACCACTCTAGTGTCAAAGCCGAGAGAAGCCAGACCATAAAGTCACCTTGTCGATACAGGCGAAAGAGCAGCGTCGAGAGTTTTTGCCTTCAAGCATCGTTCGGCTTTCCCGTCCAGGACTTGTTTTCGATCCTTGTAATTTGTAATCCTTGCATTGGTACAACTGTCCTTCTTGTTCAAAAAGTTCTTGGACAAACAGCGCACAGCAACTCAACATGCGGTGAGAGGTGACAGATGGAAGAAGGTCAGTCGCAAGGCAGCTGTGCGAAATGTGCAAGCCAGTCACCTCGTGGATGTACGAGTACGTCAGTGTGAGAATCTAAGACTTTTACCACGGTAACCATTCAGCATGAAGCCGTGTATCGTGATACGTCGTTATTCTCTGTGGTGTTCTTGGACGCCATTGGTCCTTGTCAGAGCAGGTTTACGTCGTTCTGTCTTGTATTCAATGCTTGCCACGATCATATGCTGTGCAAATTCGACTTCGGACTCAGAAGAATATCGTGGAAAGCGGGGGCGGCCTTTGCCCTTCGGTGATCAAGGATCGAAGAAGAATAAGATTGTGCTGGTCGTGGTACAAGCCACTCAGACTGGCATGAAATGTCTAAGACTGAGCGTGCATTGTGAGAGCCTCGGGTGTCTGGGATCCCGCACAGCCTCCTTCGACGCCAGCCACGCCATTGTATGACACCTTCTTCCTTCTGGCGGTTTTGCAGCAAACAACGAACCTGGTAGGTAGAGGTCTGCAAAAGCTTAAGAGCAGGTGCAAAGATTCAAGCCTCGTATCGGACGACTGACGAACGGCGTAATGGGTTGCCGTGAGCAGCAGAGTACCGGATACACAAGCCAGAATTGGTGTTACATGATTGTATTCATACTCGCACTTGAGAGGCTGAAGGGAACATGGGAGGACCCATGACGAAGAAGTTGAGATGGTTTAGATCCCAGACAGCCATGCTTGATGACGTCTAATAATTTCCCTTCGGACGGCAGTCGCATATCGTGTCAGTGGATACTCGGCAGAGGACAATAATGAGCAGAAACACTCATGATACCAGGTAGGCAGTTATGGTTATGTTCTCAAGAATATATTATCCAGAATGATTCGTGCTGCCTGTATCCAAGAGGCAATAACACCTCTGTACTGCAACAAGCAGGTTACAGCCTCCCAGAAAAGTCGTACTCGTGACAGTCGTAAGTCATATCATCCAATAGCCAACCCAGAAGCCCAAAACGTCCTATAGCACTATACTGCTGACACCCAGTTCACCCGTCATCATGGCGGGCATCCTGCTCAAATCGACATATTTCGAACCCAACTCAGCAAGCTTTTTCAGACCTTGAAAGACATCGTTCCCGGTGAAGGTCAAACTGATGGTGGCCTCCTCTCCCGTGACGTCCAGAGGGTTGTCTTTGCCGTGCTGTATAACATTCTCGAGTTTGATATGGACTCGATCGAGCGCAGCATGGTGCTGTCCTGTCATCGTGCCGAAGCGCTTTTCAACCTCAAGTAATCTCGTATGCTGATCGAGCTCCTGGTGCAGGTTGACTGAATTGTTGTCAACATCTTCGCTGTCTTCAGAAAAAGAGCCGTAGACTCCACCGCCCGAGCCTGGTTTCTGGTTGCCTCTCAATTCGCAAATAGTTCGTAATGACCGTGCATTGAGCTTTGTTGACTCCAGTGCCCATCTCTCCTGCGGCCTCGAAAAGGCCTTTGGGATTGCCTCCAGAACAATCTTCTTCATGGCTGCCATGTCCACCTTTGCCATTGTTCTCCCCTTTGAGTCTCTTGCACCTTTACTCCGTCCGCTGGACCCTGAGGCGCCACACAGAGAAACATAAACGTATGGACAGCTGCCTGGGAAAGCGATATACATGACCCTTCCAGCCTCGACAGCATGTCTGGCATTGCGAGGAATGGTCGACCTACGGGCGCCAAAGGTGGTATTTGGTGTGATGTACACTCGGATGATGTCGAGGTTGTGGTAAGAGGACATTCTGTGGAGATGGTAATGTGCTTTGACCAGTGGTGAGATCTCCTTTTTCAGGGCCGAGAGAAATGATTGCGCTGATACTTGAGGATATTTGGGTGTGCTTTCATCGCGGCTTATTTTGCGTCTCTT
The DNA here is from genome assembly GCA_000835395.1 of Exophiala sideris. NCBI lineage: Eukaryota > Fungi > Ascomycota > Eurotiomycetes > Chaetothyriales > Herpotrichiellaceae > Exophiala > Exophiala sideris. Next base: position 7,474,283 of record KN846952.1, on the reverse strand, counting down.
CTTTAGCGGTTGGGCGGCAGAGTCATTAAGCATCTCTTCAGCCGAATCTAGAGGTACCAGTCGCAAAGCAGACCATCTCAATGCCGCTTCATTTTGTTCCAGGTAGGCAAAATCGACCATGGCATGTTGATAATAGGATAGACCCCGCCGCCAGTCACCGTCAATGATACGATCGATGACATCCCGTTTAGTGCCGAGACTGCTGTCTTTCCGCAACGCCTGATATTTTCTGCGCAAAGCCTCGATACTCTCGGCCGGCGTGTGGAGGTAGTCTTCTTCGTCTGCTTCGAATAGCCTGCGATTGCTGATCAGGTATGGAGTCGCACAGTGGTCATGACAAAGCCAGTCAAGTGCGAGGTCGACTAGGTTCTCTCGCGACAGTCTGTTGAGCGTTTTGGCTAGTATAGGCGCCATGAGAGTGTATGGCTGGTTTCATCAGGAGGGCGCAGGTCTAGTGTTGTGAACCACAATTGTGCTTGTTTGGGAAAGTGTCAATAAACATGAGTCAGTTGCAGAAGTGGCTTGGGAGATGAGACGAGTCATACGGTAATCACGTGACGAGAGTTCCGAATCCAGAGGCGGGGCACTTGCGCAAGCACTCAAATAATGGCGTGCTCACAGTTCTGCAAGCCTACAGCACGAAACCCCACACTACGACGCGCCAGGGCAAGCTAGTTATAAATACCTCGAGGTCATTCAGCCTATGCCTGGTCTTGACTTCGTTATCGTGCAAGCGGCACATGTACTGCACAAGATGCAGTATAGAAAGAGGGGAAGGCCTGCAGACCATCAAGACCTGAAAAGGATCTATAAGCGGCTGATCACTAAACAACAAGGCTGCCACATGGATCATAGCCTATCTTTAGTGCAGCGGTGATGACCGCTCACGATCCGTTGGCTCGCTCACACTTTACCGAGACGTAGGGGAAGGCAAGATTCTCCTTCTGTACGCACACAAACGTCAACCCCTACTGGAGACTTCATGATCCCTGATAACATGAGATCATCGGCGACTCTCTTCGTCATCATTTCGTATCTGAACTGATACGAATATGGTTTGAATTGCTCGTGGTTGTCTCCAGAATAGATCCACGAATATCGGTGAGCAGTCTACCACAGTATATCCATCAAGGTGACAGACACATGGCGTGTTACCATTCTTCCTGCAGCGTATTATTGAGATTAATAATAACAGACGGCATCGTCTCGGCGTGGCTTCACTTTCGAAACTACTTTCCATGTTAGTTCAAGCTTAGGCCATTGCATTACTCTTCTCCGGCCAACGATATCGGAGCCGGAGGGCCGACTAAGCCTAGAAGAGAATCTTTTGCCCTTCCATTTGCGGCCGCTTGGGCCCTTGGCAGCGAGATTTACGAGGTCAAAAGTCATTCCCATCCCACTCGCACTTAGCCGGAGACCCTCCAACAACTTGAACCCTCCTACTCCCGGGCCCCGCTTCGCACCTTTCCCTCCCACCACCTTCGGAATTACTCGCGCTTTTCCCTCCAGCGCAGACATTTTCCTTCCTCCCCTTCTTCCCTTCCTATCATCTTCATCAATCCACTCGAGGCGGTGGTTCACTGCCCCTGGTATCTTCCTTACATCTGGAAGTAGTTGGCCTCCGGTGTTGTCGTCGTTCGCAACACTTGAGCGCACTCATCACATCCGATGGTGTTGCTACTCACAATCCCCTCGCCCGATTTGTCATAAAGCGCCCTTTGTCACTCTAAGCTCTACAACTCACTCGCGCTCTCTCCATCGACCTCTCTCAACATCGAACCTCCTCCCATACCACAATCAAAAGTCAAGCTGGCGCAATAATATCGACTCGTGCATCACTTATCATGTCATCTTACCGCGGCCGAACTGGGCCAAATTTCTCAGAGTATCTGAATAACCTCAATACTCTGGCGTCGCCATTTGACCAAGAGAATTTCTCGCCGGAGGAATTTGAGTTGAACCAGGACCTGGCCATGTTCACCAATACCGATTTCACTCACTTCGATATCCCCCCTCTCGCAGAAGACGGTTCTTTCCGCTTTGATATGAACGAGAACAAGAACAACCTCGCCACAAAGTACGACGACATCCTCCCATCCTCCGCGGCTGTCCACAACTACCCGCCTCCACCCATTGAAACATCCGCTGCCGAATCTTCTCAATACTACTCCAGCTACAATACCCCCATTCAGCCTGCGCCCGCGCAAGGGTTCGGGAATGCTGATAACCTCGGTCCTTCCAATGCTGCGCCAGCAGCTGCCGCTTTGCCCTCTCGCAGAAAGGCCGATTCTGTTGATTCCAACATGCACGGCGAAGACAAGTCCCGCGTCGCCGCTGAGGAGGATAAGAGACGCAGAAACACGGCCGCCAGTGCTCGTTTCCGAATCAAGAAGAAGCAGAGGGAGCAAGCTTTGGAGCATACCGTCAAGGATGTTCAAGACAAGAACGCGAAACTCGAGGCCAGACTGAACCAATTGGAGATGGAGAACAAGTGGCTCAAAGAGCTCATCACGGAGAAGAACGGCCTTCAATCCAAGGAAGAAATGGCAGCAGCCTACCGACAATATCACAAAGAAAGCGAAGAGCGCGACCTAAAAGAGACCAAGCACACTACCGGTGTGGGAACTCAATGAATATCAACCAAAGTGAAAGTTTTATGAATTCATTTCTTTAGAACATGTATCTGCTGGAACATCCTACCACCTATGATACCAGATAAACCTACGCCAGCAGACAATGAACACAGTACTCTTTTCTTCTTGACATTCATCTTTTTGGGTCGCTTCATGAACAAGATAAACACAGTGTTATTTTCTATCAAAGTGAATGAATGGCAAGGCTGGCAAATATCATTGGTAGAATTGCAGCCTGATCATGCTGTCATTAGTAATGCAGAATTGCGGCGGTGGCAGAAACTTGCCTATGCCGGATTCAACCACTTGCACTCTATCGCGCCCGCTTTCGCTTGTTGCCTCACATCACGCGTGCTGGCTGTTCATTTTCACCACTGACCACACCAAGTTCTTTTGCGCTTCAACACCTCTCGACTGCACAGCCCATCTCTTTCATCCTCCCTCTTGTGCCTTCCATCTCGATTCCTTTCTGTTTTTGCATAGCTATTCAGCGCCAGCGCAACCATCACAGGTTCCTACTCACCCTCCTCCCACACCTCCGATAGCGTTCCAACAGAATTCGTCAAATCTGAGATCCGACCAACTCCACCGCCAACTGGTACACAAACCGTGCATTCAAACGCTCACTGAGCGCTTTTTCTTCTTCTGATCTGCAGCCATGTCGGTCTCCGTCGCAGAACTTGATGCCACCGTGCGGGCTTTTCAAGAGGGCAAGGGTGAACAACAGAAACAAGCTCAACAGAAGCTCAATGAGTTCAAATCCAACCCAGATGCCTGGTTGATGGTGGACAAAGTTTTACAGGAGTCTACATACGAGGCAACAAAATACTTGGGTCTGCAGGTGCTGGATGATGTTGTCAACACCCGATGGAAGGTCTTGCCGCGGGAGCAATGCCTGGGGATACGAAACTTCGTGGTCAATCAGATTCTGGCGGCTTCGGAGACTGAAGAATCTCTAAAGGCCAACAAACTCTTCCTCAACAAGTTGGACTTGACTCTGGTCACCATCCTGAAGCAAGAATGGCCGCACAATTGGCCCACCTTCATCAACGAAATCATTTCCGCATGCCACAGTGGATTGTCCGTCTGCGAGAACAACATGACCATCCTGCGGCTACTGTCTGAAGAAGTCTTCGACTTTTCGCAAGATCAAATGACTTCCACCAAGGCGAAGAACCTCAAGACCACTATGTGCGCGGAATTTTCCTCCATTTTCCAGCTATGCAATGAGGTTCTTACGACGGCCACCTCAGTTAGCCTGGTCAAAGCTACCCTCGAAACGCTTCTACGTTTCTTGAATTGGATCCCGCTTGGATTCATCTTCGAGACAAAGCTCATTGATACATTAGTGACTCGCTTCCTCGAGGTTGACCAATTTCGCAACATCACTCTCAAATGTCTCACTGAAATCGGTGGCTTACAACTAGGTCCGCAATCCAACTACGATGACAAGCTCGTCCAGATGTTCACCGAGACCCTCACCGTCGTCGCGAAGACCATCTCTCTCGAAACCGATTTCCGTGAGGCATATGCAAAAGCTAAACCATCGGAACAGGAATACATCCTCAACCTTGCCATATTCCTTTGCAACTACTTCTCAGCGCACCTTCAAACAATCGAGAGACTGCCAAACACAGACTACCTCTTACATGGTCACTTCTACCTTATCAAGATTAGTTTGATCGAGGACCGGGAAATCTTTAAGATTTGCCTGGAATACTGGACCAAGCTAGTGCAAGAGCTCTATGAGGAAATGCAGCAACTACCAATCACCGAACTTAATCCTCTTGTCAGCATGGGTGTGAGTGGCTTGGCTAATGGCGGCGCTCCTCATCCCAGCACTCTCGCCAACTATCCCCTACGAAAACACAAGTACGCTCAAGTCTTGTCAAGTCTGCGGCAAGTCATGGTCGAGAAGATGGTACGTCCTGAGGAAGTGCTCATCGTTGAGAACGACGAAGGAGAGATTGTCCGAGAGTTCGTCAAGGAGAGCGACACCATTCAACTCTACAAGACTACCCGTGAATGTTTGGTTTACCTTACCCATCTTGACGTTGTCGACACCGAAAACATTATGTCTGAGAAACTGGCGAGACAAGTTGATGGAACTGAGTGGTCCTGGAACAACTGCAATACTCTGTGCTGGGCCATCGGATCAATATCTGGTGCGATGAACGAAGAGACCGAAAAGCGGTTCCTGGTGACCGTCATCAAGGATCTACTTGGTCTGACCGAGATGAAGCGCGGCAAAGATAACAAGGCTGTGGTGGCCAGTAACATCATGTACATTGTTGGACAGTACCCTCGCTTCCTGAAGGCTCACTGGAAGTTTTTGAAGACTGTTGTCAACAAGCTCTTCGAATTCATGCACGAGACCCACGAGGGTGTTCAAGACATGGCCTGCGATACATTCATCAAGATTGCCAACAAATGCAAACGCCATTTCGTGGCTCTGCAGCCGGGTGAGACCGAACCATTCATCGATGAGATTGTGCGTAACATGCAAAAGATCACCTGCGATCTCACTCCTCAGCAGATACACACTTTCTACGAGGCTTGTGGTTACATGATCTCCGCGCAGGGTCAGAAGAGTGTGCAGGATCGTTTGATTGACAATCTCATGTCTCTTCCTAACCAGGCCTGGGACAATATCATTGCGCAAGCCAACCGCGACTCGACCATTCTGCAAGACGGCGAAACCATCAAGGTTATTGGAAACATTATGAAAACCAACGTCGCAGCCTGCTCATCAATCGGAACCTACTTCTACTCGCAAATTGGCCGCATCTATCACGACATGCTGAACATGTATCGAGCGTCAAGTCAATTGATCTCGGACTCGGTCGCTGCTGGAGGTAAGTTTGGTCTTTCGTGCATACCTACATTATTCTAACGAAGCATCCAGGTAATGTAGCGACAAAGACTCCCAAGGTCCGAGGTCTGCGTACAATCAAAAAGGAAATCCTCAAACTCGTCGACATCTACGTACAGAAGGCTGATGACTTGCAAATGGTCAATGACACTATGGTACCGCCGTTGCTGGATGCTATTCTGCTTGATTATCAACGCAACGTGCCTGATGCTCGAGACGCCGAAGTCCTCAGTGTGACAACTACCATTGTTCACAAACTACATGTACGTTGGACCCCACGGAGATCTCGGCTTTTGGTCAGAGACTTGGAATTCATAAATAAAACACTTGCTAACGCATCACAGAACCTGATGGAGGACAAGATCGCACCGATTATGGACTCAATCTTCGAGTGTACCCTCGAGATGATCAACAAGGATTTCCATGAATATCCCGAATTCCGAGTCGAGTTCTTCAAGCTGCTTCAGGCGGTCAACCTATTCTGTTTCCCAGCACTTCTCAAGCTTGACGGTTCACAATTCAAGTTGATCATTGATTCCTGCATGTGGGCAAGCAAACATGACAACCGAGAAGTTGAAAATACCGGCTTGTCAATGTGTTTGGAGTTGATCAACAACATGGCCGAGACCGACCCGCAGACTTCGGCCATCTTCTTCCAACAATTCTACGTTCCGATCCTGCAAGATGTCTTTTACGTCGTCACAGATTCCGACCACAAAGCTGGCTTCAAATCACAGTGCATGCTATTGGCGCGCATGTTCCAGCTGGTTGAAGCAAACAAGATCAGCCAACCACTGTATAAGCCTGATCAAGCAGCTCCTGGAACGTCGAATAAACAATTCGTCACCGAATTTACGGCAACTCTCTTGCGCAACGCCTTTGCCAACCTCCAAGACGTTCAGATCCAACATTTCGTGCACGGCCTGTTCACCCTGAATGAAGATGCAACCAAATTCAAGACTCATTTGCGCGACTTTTTGATTCAGTTGAAGGAGTTCGCTGGAGATAACGCAGAATTGTTTGCTGAAGAACGTGAACAGGAGAAGCAGGACCTGGCAGACGCCGAGCGTGAACGGAACATGAAGGTTGGCGGTCTCATCAAGCCAGCAGATTTGGACCAGGATGATGAGTTGTGACTAGAAGAAGAGCTACGAACGGAATATGCTGTTCAATCAACAGAAAAGCCGGAGCCCGTCGCGCCTTCGGTTGAACATTACGCAATGGAACAACCTTCCGAGGACGAGTTTGGAGACGGGTGGATGTTTTACAAGTGCTGAGGGTACCGCTGTACGACGATTGGAGTGGATGTGGTGGTTACCTATGGAGTGAACACGATCGGGGTTATGCAACGCGACGTGTTTAGTTCCAGTTATGTTGAGATACCAAAAAGCATGGATCCTTTGGGCAGAGTGTTTTATGCAAAGACTCTTTTCTTGGGCACTGTCTTGCCATGGATGGCTTGGGCTGGGTTTGATGGTGCCAAAGAAAGAAACGACGTCCCAGATACAGAGATACACTGCAGTGTGATTAGAGATTCTAGAATCGAATCGATCGAGCAAGCCTTCTATCATTTTTCCGGAACTTTGATCGGAATCGGCTGACCATAAAGCAAGATCGATCTAGACTCTGGTCCTGCTCGTCTATCGTAGAAGTACCGGTGTGTAAAGGTTGTTGATTCCGTATTGGGACTGCTCATGTGAGTCGAGCACGGACGTCGACTACGAGTCCGAGTGATAGCGAGATGCTGAATGATTGGATCGTGTGCTGTTGACGTGCGTGAGCTGCATGTACTATAGTAGACGCGGCAGAGTGACAGGGAGTGCGTGTATAGATCAATGTCGAGAGTGTTGTACTATGGTAGATTGTACAATCAACAAAGATGACACCGCGTAGAGAGACCAGGGAAGCGTGGAAGTCAAAAGCTTGGTCTGCGCGGTCTGACAAGCAGTCTTCCTGCTCTCGGGGCGGTCCTCGGGCTATTGTTTGCGCCCTTCCCTCCTATTCTCAAGCCTATTCTGCGAAGGCCTGATTCCGTCTGACAAGCTTCTTCCAGGCCATTCGCGCGGGCTCTGGCACCTTTTTTTCCGGGGCGTCTTGGGGGTGGGACCTGAGGAATTGGATTGTCGCTGTCTCGTTGTCCTGAAATTTAACGACGCCATGCTTGTCCCTGCATCCCGCCTGCATCACACGCCATCATACTCACATCATCCCGCATTCTTCCACCCGCACACCAATCATACGCAGTTTATCTCACTCACTCTCCCGCAAGTGTCTGTGCTGCGGGCAATTTGTTCGTTCCAAACAACATACAATTAATCAAACTTGGGCCTGCCGATCCAATTTGGCTTTGTGCTTTCGCGCTGGGGCTGCAAATATATTCTTCGGGCATCATCATTACTCTCAACCCGACGTTCTTTTCTCTACGGTCGAAACCAACGACAACCAGCTACAGCTGGCCAGACAGTCACGTCACTTTCCATCACTATACACTAGTGGAACTATACCTTTTTCACGATTGATATCAAAGCGCGAACATAGACGCTGCCTGATGCCCTCAGCCGCGAATAACACCGCATCTACCTCACCGAACATCATGAGTCGCACAAACTCACCCAGACCTGGCGCAGGCGTAGGAGCCGGTTCAAGACAATACGCACGTCACCAAATGGCCACACCTGCTCGTCGCGCCAATGTCGGCTCTGCGACGCAAACAATCACACCACCCGATTCTGCCTCAGACCGATCAATATCACCAGACCCGCTGGTCCTTCGACTTCGCGGCGCGCACGATGCGTCGGCGACTCCATCAACGAGGCCTGGACATCGGCGAAGAATCACTTGGGCTGAAGACGTTATCGACAATGAAGGGCTGGGTCGGAAGTCGAGTAAAGTCTGCTGCATTTACCACAAGCCCAGAGAGTTCGGGGAAAGTTCAAGCGAAGACGACAGTTCGAGTTCAGACAGCGACGGTAGTGATACTCCGGATGATGGTGGCGCGAGGATGGTGGGTGGGAATAGAAGAGGGAGGACGCATCATCCACACGGACATAAACACTCGGAGGATTGTGGGAATGGGAAGGGTAAGGGCAAGAGAAAGCCCAGTCCCAACGCGTATGAGAAGATGCCGAAGTATCAGGGGAAGCAGCAAACTGTGAAGAGATAAGGACAGCAATGCGTATACACTGCAATGTTTTCATTCGAGCGACGGCGTTACTGGACATACCTACGTTCCTGGATTGCATTAACAAGGATGGGTACCAACACAAATGGTTTTTCAGGCTTCAATCATATGCATTTGACCAAGCATCCTTCCTCATCTCTACGAGGTTTTTTCTGAGTGCTCTTTCCACGCATGACATACATATCCTGACTCGGAATCATTCTGCGTCATATTTCGTCAATGAGGGGTTCGATGGTAGGGATAGCTATGGAACAAGACTGGCTAGGGTTTCATGTCTAAAGAAAGCTGTGAGTAGTGACCATACGGAGATCTTCCTGGCCACGTCTGTCGGCGGGCGGAACGGTGCCCGCTGAGCAGTGAAGCAACCTTTATGCGGCTGGCACTGCTGAGAATACGTGCTGCACTAGCTACGTTTGTTAGTCGCCTCTGTTTTGTGAGTTTTTGGTCGATCTCCAGATGCGGCCATGTTCACTGATGGCAGGAAGCAGTGTTCAGACCTCACAAATCAGCAGCGTGGGGGCTTAACTGTACCGATATTGACCATAAGCATCGGCGATTACATCGAAACTAGCATTATGGTACCTCTAAAGACTCGGACTGAATCGGGTAGTTACCGCATCTGAAGAGCGAGGGGCTCAATGGTAGGTGGCTGGTTTGTACTTTCCTTACAAAATGCTGTGCGGCCTGACACGGAACTGAAACGGCAGGAAGACGATCTGCAGGATTCTTCATGCATGCTGCCTATCCGTGCAGTGCGAATCTTTTCCACTGGTGACGAACACTCTTTAAAGAATAGAGGTGATGAAAGAATTGTGAAACGAACGATGTCCGGGGATCACAATTCCACCACGCAATGGCTGTGGCTGGTTCTCCTCCGCATGAAGGTTCGTCTCTGGGGAGGCGGGTATAGGCACCATTTGTACATGTTCTAAATCTGATTGCCTGCGGATTGTACGAGCCGCTGCAGGTCAAGGTACGTTTACGTTTTACTTCATGGCACTAATGCGAGTTCATGCTTCAGACAAGGCTTAGGTGCATTGCCTTGACATAAGAGTCGCCGCTGGTATGAAGATGGCTCGTTTACTCAGCCTTGTTTCCTGTTTCCTGGTTGGCAATGACATGGTTTGCATGAGAACTGTTGCCGATCTTGGGCATATGTCCGGCCATACTGATGCCCTTGCAACGAAGATACACGAAGAACCAGGGGTTTGATCACTGATCGATAAGGCATGGAGGGCATTACCCAGCCGAACACCAACATTCCTTCCTATTCAGGCAAGGAAAACCCAGCCTCAGAAGATAATGAATACGAGCACGGACGAATGTGGAATAGACTCTGCGTTGCATACCCTGGAATCGAGATGCGGTTGAGAGCCAGGTCTTCTTTTATGCGGCCTTTTGTGGTCACCGTTGGGCCTTTGTCTCGGCGCCCAACTCTCCCTACGTCTCATACGGACAGACCTGCAACAGATTGTCATGTTGACCATGGTCCTAACGGAAGGAGGAGCCCAAGGTTACTATGAGAAGCAATGAGTCGAGGTGAGATCTCTCTGGATATTGTCCTGACCATCCATAGCTGACCACTTAGTGCACTGTGGCGTCTCTCATAACTTGACTGCCGTTTGAGGCTTTGCTGTCCCTGCAGTAGCTCCAATGTCCTTTGCGCCCGTTACCCCTCGATGAACCAAGTTGAATAGCTTCCCAGACCATCCTCGCCTACAACTTAGGCTGCAGTACTGACTGACTTCAAGTGACTTCTCTAGGCTACACTTACTCTCGGAAAATCTGCGCCAATAGTCTGCACAACCGTTTTGCTGGAGCCCGGTACTTCTGGGAGAGTGGAACTGGGGGCCTCACATGTACCTTGGAGCCGTACTGCGACCTGGGTAAGTTGTGGATTCTGTCAGCCGGAGCGGTCCGTAAAGTCTCCTAGGACTTTGAGATCACTCTACCAAAGCTTGAGCAGACTTCGACATTCATTTTATAGGTTTCTAAGTGTCGCACCAATGACTACTGGTCTGGGTTTTGACCGCCACCGCGACTTGACAGTCTGTCCCTGCATATCTGTTCTATCACAAATGCTACAAGGCATGCGCAACGCAACCAGAATGACGTTCCTGATGCCTCACCATATGCAGGACTTTCAGGATCAACGGGTATGGACGCGGACGCATGGCCTAACTTCCGCAATTGAGGCGACTACTGCCACAAGTGTTACTGCTATACCATTATGGTATGTAGTACATTGTACCTGATCGCCTACGTACGCCCAACCTAGCCGTGTTGGGACTCAGTACCCTATCAATATCGCTTTTCTCAAAGACCACCATGGATTCCGGATGCCACTCCCCGTCAAAAGTTCTAGCCTGTTTCAAATTGACTTTCCCCCGTATTTCCACTTTTCCATTCGTTCGATTCTTTTCCTCTTTTGTTGTTTGGGACTGGACCATGATTCGTGAAAATTACTCGAACCATGGAGGAGGACCTGTGATCAACGAAGGATTAATGGGTCCCCAGTTGGGAGAGCAAGGGTGATCCTGGCAATGCTAAACTATTCTTGTGCAAAGATTGGAGCTGGTGGGTGGCATCCTCTGTACAGTCTTCATCAGGACCTGGAGAGCCCTTGCCTTATGCTAGCCTTTCGTGGCACGCCTTCTCTGCGCAAGGATATCAAAGACAGAAATGTAGGTCCCTCCCCGGACTTCGCTCATCCAAGCTTGTCAACGACCACTTCACCGGGTCGAACTTGCTTGCCGTTGCCGTCAATATGTCGTTCTCGCCCTCAGAGAATCGAGCCTTTGACTTGGCTGAGAAGATCACTTCTGTCGTCTCCGTCGTTGGTGCGGCTTTCATTATCGCCACCTTCTTGTTCGACGACAGGTTTCGCAAGGCCATCAACAGACTGGTCTTCTACGCCTGTTGGGGCAATCTGTTTGCCAATGTTGCCACATTGATATCGCGATCCGGCATCGAACTGGGAGTCAACTCGCCGCTGTGCCAATTTCAAGCCTTTCTCATTCAATGGCAAGTACTCCCAACGGTTTGACAGGGCACTGTCTGACTCTCACAAACAGGTTCTTACCAGCTGACGCGTTGTGGACGTTTGCCATGGCTTGCAACGTCTATTTGTCATTCTTCCGCCGCTATGACGCCCAAAGGTTACGCACACTGGAGTGGAGGTACCTTGTCTGTTGCTACGGGATCCCTTTCGTCCCGGCGTTGGTCTTCTTGTTCATCAGCACGCCGGACCGCGGCAAGATTTATGGAAATGCGGTGGTAGGTTGCTCGACGCACTCACAGAGACACATGTTAACACTTCTCAGTTGTGGTGCTGGGTATCTGAGGAATGGAATGCCTTACGGATCGCAACGTTCTACGGTCCGGTGTGGCTGGTTATCCTGACGACATTCTTCATTTATCTCAAGGTTGGCTTGGTGGTGTTCCGATGGCGCAAGCAGCAGCTTCGTTCTTCCGACCACAATAGCTCCGCAACTATCGACAAACCTGGACGCGACTACCCCATGGGAGATATGGCACATAGGAAGTACGAGAGCACCGACAACTCCGCCTCGACTGGATATACGCATGACAGACCACCTTCTGTCGAATACAATACCTATCAGGGCGCGCTCCCGCCAACATCCAATGTCATCAGGCCGAGTCAACAGGTCGTAGATGCCAACAAAGCGACCTTGAGTTATTGCAAAACGGCAATGTTGTTCTTCATCGCCCTGATTTGCACGTGGTATGCATCGACTAGGTCTCTCGGAGTATAAGTGGCTAATGTTCGTGTGCTCAGGGTGCCATCTACCGTCAATCGGCTCTACACGCTGGTCCACCCGAATGACCCGAAATTTGGACTCGAGTTCTCGTCTGGACTCCTGCTCCCCCTTCAAGGATGCTGGAACACAGTCATCTATGTTGTCACCAGTCTACCAGCCTGCAAGGCACTTTGGAATGATATCTTCGATCGGTCACATCATGACGAACCTTCGCCGTATATCAGGTCGCCACCACTTACGCTGACCAGGAGTAATCATCAGACTTTACCGTCGGATGATCAAAGGGCGGATATCATGATGAGCTTCGATGGGAAGAAGAGGGTCATTCATCACGACTCGAGAGCTCAATCGCGTGATGGTCCTACGGCGCACGGCATCATTGGGCAGGCTGGATAGAAAGAGAAAGAAATAATTTCTGTATACTGTTATAACATGTACATTATCGGGAAGGATGGGAATAATGGCCACGTAGGCCGAATGACACGATTAATGAGTCCAGAGTCCTTCGCACATAACGAGAAGCGGTAGTCTTTGACAGGGTGAAGGCTATCAGGTCTGCCGTATACTTCTACAGCTTTGTAGTCGGGGCACCCGCTGTCGCGAACCTGCTGGATTTTGTACTTACTGTTACCTACAGTATATCGTGGATGTACCCTCTGTCAGACAAGTGCCAGTTCTTCGGGAAAGCGCTCGCTAGATACAGTATATGTAGGCTTCAGTTACCGATAGTCCAGAGCATCCCTTCACTGCGCCATGTGTATGTATTCTGTTTCTTTTCACAACGAACGCTACAAATCTTCCATCCACCTCTTGACACAAGTCCATATCAAGCAAAGGCACATCCCGAACTCCCAATCGCTAATGATACAGATACCAGAATATCCATCCCTACCCAGCATGCTCCACAATCTCACTGACAAGCCTTCCATTCTTGACCACCGTCCTGAACTGTTCAGGCATTGCCAACTCTTTGCTGTCGTCTTCCGAATCATCCTTTGGAGGCAACACAACATTCAACGCACTACATTTGCTGGTGAAAAGCTCCGTGGCCAGACTTTGATTCGACAAATAAATCTGAGCACCATCCACTTGATCGAGAAGCAGAGTTGGTACCACTCCATCAATCTGAACCTGAAATTTCGTTGCCTTGATAACATCCAAACTCGAGACCAACGATTCAACCAGTATTGACAGTCCAGAACAGTTGTCGATGGAAATCGCGTTGGCTTTGCCATTGACCTTCAAAACACATTTGTTGCATTTTGAGATCAAGATACTCTGATTCAACTCCGCTGAAATTTCAATGATTTCACCTTGAGTGTTGTCAAAGTTCTCAACAATCCATTTCGTCCCGTCGAGCTCCTTTCGGCCTGGTTTCTTAGACCTTAGGCTGTCGGGCTTCTTCGGTATCGGCGATTTACCGCGTGACGACTGTGACTCTGATCGTTGCGGCGGAGGAGGAGCTCCTCTGAGTGAGGGATTCTTGTGCGTCATTTGTGATTTGTCCACTTTCTTGAGTCCAGACGTAATGGCAGACCCTTGGTTTAGTTGCTGGAAGACTGCAGAAAGATCTCCGCCTTGTGAGGCCTCGGGCGTGGGAGCCAGGGGGCCATTATCGTCGAAGTTCGGCAAAGGGGGCGGCGGTGGCGGCGGTGGAGGCCCACCGGCGGCACCTGCTGGCTTTGTAGTTGCTGCTGCACCAGCTTGGATCTGCTTCAGAGCCTCGACTGCGTCGATCCCATCTTTGTTGTTCCATATCAGACCGCTCGGGAAATGTTCCTTGACGTAGGCCGCAAGTGACCTGAAGATCTTGTAGTATGCCTGTATGTACTCGACATGTGACTTGTCCCTGCAAGAGTTGTCAATGAATAGTCCTAGCTTCAAAGGTGGTTGGGCCATGTCATACTTGTCCCTGTACTCCTTAAGAATCTTGTTCCCATAGTACTGTGCACCTCCGAGAGTGTCCGTCACAAAGTCGCCCGGCCTCTTTTCCACAATCCACCCCAGTGCAACGATCCCCTCAGACACCGCGCTCAGATGGGTGAACAGGGGAGAAGGACGATTGGCTTCTCGGATTTCATCAACACTGGAGGTATGTCGGTGTAGTTCTGTCATCAACTCGGGAGGTTGAGGGTCAGGCTTCTTCGCCTTGGAAGCTACAAGTAGATATGTCCGTTCGGCCTCGAATGCTTCCTTGACTGCTTTCGCCTGTGATGAATTAGACTAGCCTTTCGACCGGAATGCGGTATCCTGCAGACCTGTTCTTCCACGAGACCACCTATCTTTCCGCTGGCTGTCACAAACCCGACAACATCCTCTTGAATGATCTGGTCAAACGCTTCAACAGATCTTGGTAGAGGTTCGGGAGGTGGAGGAGTTGGCTCAGGAGCAGTGGCGTAGATGGACGGAGTTGAAGAGGTAGCTGCGGCGACACCATTCGTAGGAGGTGTAGGACCATCTACTGTAGTCGCAATATCCTCAAGCCGTGAGGTTGCAGCTTCAAGCCTGATCAGGCAGGACAGTTAGCTGGGTGTTCGTCTCAATGGTGCATGCGACTCCTATGCCTGGACGAGCGCGGAGGATATATGGACATACCTCTTGATCAGAGTTGTGAGATTGTTCATATTCCCTTGAGCGGCGGCCATCGTGAGTTGAGTTCTAGTGCAGGTGTTGGCGGAAGGACAGTATGGAAGATCTTACATGTCCTGAATGTTTAACATCCCAATACGCGACACAGGCTACTTCATTAAGGGTCTCCATCTCCAAGCTGTCATCCAGCCACAACAATCAACCGGCAGATCTTGTGGCGTCATATATGTGGCGTCATAAAGGAGCAAACCACCCCCTGGTTTGAAATCCTCAATCAAAACGATCGATCAAACAAACCATCAACCTACAGCTATGACTATCTACATGTACGGCCCGTTCAAGGCGCCTACGTACAATGTGTGCTTATAACCCTCCACCCATTCTTTTAACTCCTCCGAGATATCAAGGTGACTCTTCATTAAATCCCAGAAACCCAATGGCACATTCGACCCCTTATCCGTGTAAACCTGCACAATGGCCGCTCGCAATACAATATCCAGTCTTCGTGCCACCGACCAACGCCTCCCACACATGTTGACTCCATGCATCAAGACGTCAAATGTCGGTTCCCGCTGCTGCTCTTTCTTTCGATAGACAATCAACTTGAACCGCGCGGCACAAAACAATATCGGAGCTAACAGGGGTGAGTTGAATTCGGCATCAATATCGCCGATACTTCTCAGTGCTAGTGCCACATCTTCACACGCTTGCAGACACCGTTGCAACGGGATCTCGTACCCATCCCATTCGACCATCCGTTGATACAGGATAATCACACTCGCATGAGCGAGTATACTCGTCAATGAGAGATTCGGGTCGAAATCAATCAGTCCGTCCGCAAGCAGAGTATAGCTCTCGCCCTGCTGCGCTTGCGCGTAGCTTATCAGATTGTTGTAAATCTCGTCGCAGGTTGCATACGCATCGGCTTGTCTGCCTTCGTACAAGCCTTTCTGATGCTCATGGAGGAATGTATGTAATGGCTGCAGTCCGATAGCACACAGGTGGATATGGCTGCGGAAACTGTCCCTCAAATCTGGCGTGCTGACATAGGCGACGCTGGACAGGTGATCGACGAGTGCAGCCGAGACGTCCCTCCACGTTACCCCAAGGGTGGAAACTGCATCCAGGCCCAAAGTCGCCCAGGTCAAGGGAATCGCAAGCTCGTCTCCTGTATTACTTCCGATTGCTGGTGGACCAACCTGTGCTGGACTTTGGAGGGCCATCTGATTGAGCAGTTTGCGGAACAGACCGATGTTTTCGCACATTCGACGACAGACGGAGAGCAGACTGAAAGTACTCGGTATGTTGTCTGATCCAAAGTCGAGGATGGCCATGATCAACAGTGCTTGAAGAGAACTGAGGGATGGCTTGGAGAAGGCTTCGTTGATGACTTGTCCACGCAAATACGTGGATAGGCGCAATCGACCGTGGTAACCAAGGCAGATGGCTTGGCTCGAGTATGCGACTTCAAGGGCGATGACAGCCTTTAGAACAACGTCGTCGATATGAGTGAGTGGGTGGGGAAGTGCATCGAGAGCTGTTTGCATGGAGTTGCGGCTTAGGATTGGTACCCAAGGCTGGGTTTCCTTGAACCATAAATCGACCAAGGTATACATGTAGGTGTGAGGCAAACTCAGCAGGTCTGCCACAGCTGCGTCGGACTCCATGTGACTTCGTGACTTGGAGACTGTGCTCAGGACTGAGCTCGAAGGAGAAAGGAATGCTGCATCTTGTGTGGGTGAGAGGATGCTTTGAGCGCGAGCGGACAGTGGTGCAGGCGTTGGTGTCGGTACCGGCGCAGATAGAAGATCGACCGGGGCACTCTGGTTTTGTTGCTTCAGGCTTGCTATCTGCTCTTCGAGCGATTCAAGGCGAGACTCGAGCTGGGAGACGTAGCCTGCTCGCAGACCACGTTTGTTTGGTTTTGCAACATACTTGCAATTGACCTGTGCCTTGACACAAAACCCACACTTGGGGAGTATTCGATCACATTTTGTCTTGCGTTGGCGGCAGAGGTGGCAGACTGTAGGACTTCTGTGCTCGGACGACGAGCTCTCTGCAGACTCACTGCTCATGTTTTCTTGCCTATGAGTTTTGAAGAATCAGGAAGATGGAAAAGTCGGAAAGACTGTATTTCTGCATCTCGAAAAGGCAATATGCATCAACGCTGATGAAGTAGCGGGGATGGACATGCACGACATGTCATCGGCGACACTGGGCCCGATGGGAGGGGCGTTGATCATTCGTCTAATGTAGGTATTCTGCGCCCGTCTGCTCTGGCCGGCGAGCCTATTTCCAGAAAAGGTGGCACCGTCTGACGAGGCGTACACCGACATTATAAGTTCGAAGTCAACCAGCTTGGCGACAGTGGTTGCCTGGACTCCAAAGTGGTAGCAACGTATAATAGAGCTGAAGCCCTTCCTCTTGCCAAAGGTTAATACTAGCTCGATGTGTGCGAAGGGTTCCAGATTGACATTGAGGAATGGTATCTATTTGAACCTGAAGAGCAACACAGGTCAGACAGTGCCACTTTTTCTAGAAACAGGCTTGCCGGGCTTCTGACAGTTCGTCATTTGACACCTTGGGTGTGGTTGCACAGCCCTCAACGCCTCACGCTTCCCCTCCCCAAGTGAGATCGTATTCCTTTGCAGACCGAATACTTCTGGCGAATTCCAGTCTGTAAATCTTTCCGACCAGAGATTCCCGAACTTCCTTACTCGGTCCTTACGATGTCTGCCACGACAACAGTCACAGTCTCTCGGGAATTAAACGCTCCAGCCGCAACTCATCAATCTGCCCTAAACACCACTATCACTTCTTCTGGTCGACGCCGAGTCCATCACATCCCCAAGCCGCCCACGAAAGAAGCGGAACGAAGATGGCAACTTGAGCACATGGCCGGTGCCTTCCGCGTCTTTGCAAAGCTTGGTTATGCGAGCGGTGCCAGCGGACATATCAGCCTCAGAGATCCCGTTGAACCAAACTCGTTCTGGATCAACCCCTACGCCATACATTTTGGTATGCTGAAGGTGTCTGACATGGTTCGCGTCGACGAAGAAGGGAATTGGGTCGGCGGTAGTGATCAGCCCGTCAATACTGCGGGTTTCATAATCCACAGCCATATTCACAAGGCTCGCCCCGACCTCAACGCGGCATGTCACATGCACAGCCCATACGGCCGAGCCTGGTCAACCTTTGGCAAGCCGATTGAAATGTTAAATCAAGATTCGTGCATGTTTTACAACGATTTGGCCGTTTACGCAGGCCCCGGTGGCATAGTCCTGGGCAAGAAGGAAGGTGCTCACATCGCCGCTGCACTGGGTCCCACCAAGAAGAACATCATCTTGCAGAACCATGGCATCTTGACTGCAGGCCGCACCGTCGACGAAGCTGCAGCGTATTTTATTGCGCTCGAGCGGGCGTGCCAGAATCAGATCATTGTCACTAATATGCTTTTAACCAACGACGTCACAAAGAACTATGTCTCCGACGAAGAGGCAGCGTACATTAAGAAGCAAAGTGGCTCGCCAGAGGTTATGTACATGCAATTCAAGCCCGAGTACGAACTTGCTCTACTAGAACATGGTGGCGAGTTCCTGGGATGAGCTTCGTTGTCGATCGTGGAAAGTGCACACAGAGATGGAAACAGCACTTGCGCAAGATCAATCTGTTCATGGGAATACTCGATGTCGTTGCAGACCACCCGCTGCAAGTTTCCGTTCTAAGGTGCACCGACAGGGTGCTTACGACCAACGTCCTGATGCCCAACTGCGACAGATGCAAAGGACCCAGTTTCGCGCCATCGAAAGTGGTGACGCCCACGGACGCCCTGGCTGGCGGGAATGCCAGGATTTATGGCATCTGAATCAGCGCCGTTGTCGCAAGACTCGCCACGGGAATAGATACGCGCTTTGCATGCTGACCGGGCCATGGCCAGAACCATAGCTTGTCATCTTCATTCACATGGTACGGCCTTGGCACTTCAACCTACCAAGTACTTACAGGCAGGTTTTCCTCTTTAATGGACGACCTTGTACTCTTATTCTATTCTCACCTACCTTTTGCCCACACCTTGTTTTCAGCCTTTTATCGATATCTCGCTTCGGACAAAAGATTCTACCTATTGAGACGAATGACGCGCATCCTTGTCAGCGATTCCGGCGACGTCAAGATGTCCGGGTCTGTGGTACGTGAAGTCCCAGTATCTCTCGACAGCGTCGAAGCGATACGATTTCTAGGCTTCCAGAAAGAAGCCGCTGAGCAGATTTTACACCATTTCCGCGCAGCATACGAGAAAGAAGGCAAGAGTACGACTACAGACCCACTCATAGTTTACGACCTTGTCAGCTTCGCGACTGGCCATCTGGAAGGAAGGGCCGATGCCTGGTTACCGGATCATGACTGGGAGGGATCACTTAAAGCCATGGGAATCCGAAAAAGCACGCGCCAGGGCATCTGCTCAAACAAATTCAACTTCATTCGGTTCACTAAGTCTGCAAAAGCATGGGCTAGAGAGACCATTGAGGATACGTGGATTTTCTTGTCTACCATCGACAAGAATATCAAGTCATCTCGGGAACCGACTCCAAAGAAGACAGGCCCAGAAGAGAAGACCTACTTCAAAGTCGTGGCGTCAGACAATAGTGTCCCTTCCAGAGGCAACAATATCCCCCTCGAACCCTATGACACCCCCCCTGATTATAGCCGTGTGCGATTTTACATGGGCGGACCCAGAGCAAGGTTCGAGCGCGCATGGCCGGCACTAGGGACTACTGCGCTCCGGCTACAAGAGCTTCTAAGCACATCCGCGAGCGATTTCACTCCTGACAAGTTGAATCTGTACTTTACGAAACAGTTCACAGTTGCCACAGCATATGCGATGTATGCGAAGGCGCGAACTCCGTTGCTGGATTGTGGAGTCCTAACTGTCCAAATTCCAAATGAGCTGGTCAACAATATTGGGTATGTCGAAGGCGTGGAACGGAAAGATCTGGTTTGGGTGTGCAGACATGAGAGACCACTCAATCCTGATGTCCATCCTATCATAAAACAGTGGGCCAAGTTCTCCTGGATTGAAGGTGAATGCTGCGGTCAATCCCCCGCCGTTATCGAGGCACTGGAAAAAAAGGAAGATCTTGAAGTGTTGCGGGAACACAATGGTTACCGTTACCGCCAATGGGCGCTACGGGATGGGGCTATCATGGCCCAAATGAGCGTTGAGTGCGCGGAACACTTTTACTATCATTCAGTCGATTGAGACGGTCGACTGCCTTCGAATTCATATATAAAACTCTTTCTTGTCGTCCTAGAGTCCTCTGCCCACAACGATATAGCGCTAGGATTTGATGGGAGGAAGGTCATCACCTCTGTCATATGGTCCTACCAGTTTCGAGTCGAGGCACCCACTGTCACGAGCCTGCTGGACCATGAACTTATATCGTCGACGGACTTCATGTCAGACGGTGCCACCTTTTCTGGAAATGGGTTGGCCGTCCAGGGTCGGCCTGTTGGTGCACTTAAACGAGGACGACCCCCGCATATATCTGCAGGTCAGACCCTGTCGCATTGCATATTCACCCTAGCGGAGCCGGCACAACATGGCCCGTTGCTACCGATATGCTCTCGACCACTGATCCCAACATGTGATGCAGAATTATATAAACATATCAAGTGTTCGTGCAGTCATGGAGTCTGTGCAATGTGACTATTCGGTGGAGTGTGCTGGCTCAACCTCTGAACAATTCGTGGTGCTTGAAGAGAGATTCAGACTTCAACAGCCATGTCGACTGTACGTACCCAACTCAGGAACCCAACTATATATGCTCATGGAATGGAAGAACTCCACGGTCATGCTCTATGGCCCAGGAAAAGCACAGATCGAAGACACACCCGAACCAGAGATCACTGAGCCCACGGACGCAATAGTCCGGATCAAATACATCGGTGTATGTGGTAGCGATGTGTGTATCACCCCCTCAGCAACCAGAACACGCTGATGCAGTCCAGGTGCACTTCTGGAACCACGGCGGTGTCAATGGCAAGTACGTCTCCGAGTCACAACCTTTGTCCATGGGCCACGAAGCTTCAGGGACCATCCACGCCGTTGGTCCGGCCGTCACACAGTTGAAGCCAGGAGACAACGTCGCCATTGAGCCTGGTCGACCCTGTCGCTCGTGCGTACGATGCAAAGAGGGCCTGTACAATCTCTGTCCGGACATGAAATTTGCGGCATGTCCACCAGACAATCCAGGCTGTCTGGCCAAGTACTTCAAAATCCCTGCGGACTTTTGCTACAAGCTGCCACCCGGCATAAGCCTACCAGAAGGAGTGCTTGCGGAACCACTTGCCGTTGCGGCTCACGCTGTGCGTATGGTCGGCATCAAGCCTGGCGACAGCGTCGTGATATTCGGCTCGGGAACAATCGGACTCTTATGTGGTGCCGTCGCTAAGTTGTTTGGTGCAAAGAAGGTGGTGGCAGTTGACGTGCTGGAGCATAAACTCGAGTTTGCGAAGAGCTTCAACAACTCGAACACTTTCAAACCGGATATGGGTGCTACCCCTGAGGACAATGCTGCGAAGATCATCGCGGAGAATGATCTGATACTTGGAGCTGATGCTGTGATCGAAGCTTCAGGGGCGGAAAGTTCAATCGTCACGGCTGTTCATGTTCTGAGACCGGGAGGCTCTTTCGTCCAGACTGGGCTTGGTAAGCCGATGATCAATTTTCCTATTGTGACAATGAGCGAGAAAGAATTGCATATGCACGGAGCCTTCAGATATAATGCTGGAGATTACCAGGTTGCAATGGATGTGCTGGAGGCTGGCACGATACCAGTCAAACGCCTCATAACGAAAACTTTTGACTTTGAGCATGCCACGGATGCATGGGAGGAGACCAAACAAGGCAGGGGTATCAAAAATATGATTCGAGGCTATGGATATGGAGATCCAACCAGGGCAGCCCACTTATAAGTCGTCGACCATGCTGTTCAAGCTCGGTTGGCCGGTATTGGAAGACTGCCCTCAAGGTAAAAGTTTCCGCATCTGAGAAGCGATCGACATTGTACACATGACTGCATATGAGACATAAAGGGATGCTGTACAATTTGAATCGGCTGAAAGGATTCGCAGGCTTAGTGTTGACTCCATTCAATCGAGTTCAGGTCAATGCCTTCCTGAACCAGTTCCCACAATGGACTCAGCTCTCTCAAGAACGTGACCCGCTCACGGACAGCCTTCAAGACGTAGTCGATTTCACTTGTCGTGGTGAAACGGCCTAGACCGAATCGGATACTGCTGTGAGCACTCTCATCACTGTTTCCTAAAGCTCGAAGGACGTAGCTGGGCTCCAATGAGGCAGAAGTACAAGCACTGCCAGAAGATAGCGCAATGTCTTTGAGTGCCATCAACAGAGATTCTCCTTCAACATAGGCGAAGGAAACGTTGACGCAACCAGGATAACGCTTGGTGGCATCGCCGTTCAATGATGTATGCTCCATGGATAGCAAACCATCAGCAAGGCGTTTGGACAGGAATTGGATACGCTTAGAATCGTACTAGAAAGGACTCGGGTCAGTATATTGTTCACCAACAATGTATAACGCAGCCCGCTCTCGAGATGTAACAACAATCGTAACCCCTGCTATGTTAATCTGGGCGTCGGCATAAAGCCAGACACTCAGAAAGCCATGCATGTTGAAGCAACATATAATCATCGAACAAATGAGCAGATGCAGCGGGTGATAGCACGTACCTCCATTTCCTCCTTAGCAATGCGACAAGCTTCACCAAAACCGACGACAAGATGTGGAGCAAGAGTACCACTTCGTAGACCTCTTTCTTGACCACCTCCGCTGATGATGGGGTCGATCCTGACACGAGGTCGTCTCCTGACGTAACATGCGCCAATACCTTTCGGACCATAGATCTTGTGACTAGAGATAGACATCAAGTCGACGTTCCAGTCGTTGACGCTGATGGGTATTTTGCCCACCGCCTGAGCCCCGTCTGTGTGGAAGTAGATCTTTCTCGACCGACACAGCTGACCAATTTCCTTCATTGGCTGAATGACACCAACCTCGTTGTTGACCGTCATGATACTGACTAGTGCAGTCTCTGGTCTCATGGCATCTTCAAGCTGCTTGAGATCGACCAGGCCATTGTGGTCGACTGGCAGGTAGGTAACGTCGAATCCTTCATCTTGGAGATGTCGGCAGCTGTCGAGCACACATTTATGCTCTGTCTGGCAGGTGATGATGTGCTTCTTCTTGCCCGATCGCCCGAAAAATCTGGCGACACCCTTGATGCTCATATTATTACTTTCAGTAGCACCACTAGTGAAGATGATTTCTTTCGGATCGGCCCCGATCAGCTTAGCAATGTGTTCTCTTGCTTGTTCCGCGGCCTTTTCACTCTCCCAGCCGTAAGCGTGGGTTCGAGAATGTGGATTGCCATAGAGGCCGGTAAGGAATGGTAGCATAGCATCGAGGACTCTTGGATCAACAGGAGTCGTGGCTTGAGCGTCGAGGTAGATGGGTCGAGAGCCTTGGTCCATTACTGTGGCTTGTTTGAGGATACCTGCTGTAGGGCTCATCATGGTATCTGCGCTGATGTCTGTGCCGGGCATCGTTGTCTCCGACGGAGTCATGCCAGTCTGATTGATAAACTTCTTTTGGTCTGCTTTGATGGCAGAGTCGATATCAGTGACCTGCGCCTGGGAAGGCTTCGACCCTGAAACATAATTGCGACGTTGAGTGAGCACGGCGGAGGCAGGTCTCGGGGTTGCTGCGACTATATTCGAGGAGAGGCGGCGAGCGCAGACTCTGGAAGCCTGTCTCACGACAGAAGTCGCTGCACCAGACATGATGGGCGTCAGTCAGACCAGCTGACAGCAAATCGTAATAGGATGAACAAGGAGTCTTGTACGAGAGTTGCTACGAGGGTAGATGGATGTGAATTGAATTGATCTGTGATGGCAAGAGGCGAAGTGCAATGATGGAGAAAAATGCATCTGATAAGATATTAAAGCCGAGCAGCGACATCCTCGATCGGCCAAGTCGGAGGCGGCGGAAACAGCCCACCACACTACCGGTAGGTACCATCACCACGCAGGCTGACAGTCAATAGGTCTGTCGCTCGTATCGAACCTGTCTTCCTCCCTCTGTTCAAACCACTACACCGACGCAGTCACCATCTCGCTGCCTCCAAGTGACGACCTTGGTGACTGCTTCATACCTCTACCTCATATCATCTCCACGAAGAGACTCCCCACCTCTACAGCTTCCCGAGCTACTCAGCCACGATCTACTGGTCCGACCACAGCCGCTCTGCTGCGTCATTCGTCTTCGTCCTTTCAGGCAATCACTTATTGGTTGTGGGCGATCCTTGCGCACCGCCTCTCCAACAGCACCACCCCTCCATCTTTCGCAATAACTCCGATCTATACGACAATTCCCAAGTACCAAAGACAAGCCTGAAGACAAATTTCCAAAGCCTGCGTGCGTTTTGTCAACTTGGAGCCGGCGTCACCCTTCAACATATCCAGCACCTTGTCGCTTAGCCGACACTCGAACGTTCTGGGCGACACAATCCACACAGCAGGCAGCGGCCATTAAAAATGAGTGTAAAAGGGTTCACTAAGAGTATTACTCGAGCGCCGCAACAATTCAAGCAGCGCTTCAATATTGGTGACAACACCAAAGATGCGGTCTATATCGACGCAGAACGGCGGTTCGCCGAGCTGGAAAATGAAACCAAGAAACTGCACGATGAGTCCAAGAAGTACTTTGAGGCCATCAATGGTACGTTTGGAGGTCAAAAGAAATAGACAATACTGACAAGCTACAGGGATGCTGAATCATCAGATCGAGTTTTCCCAAGCAATCCAGGAAATCTATAAACCCATATCAGGCCGCGTGTCCGATCCCAACTCCATAATACCCGAAGGAAATCCAGAAGGTATCCGTGCCTGCGAAGAATACGAAGGCATTGTCCATGAACTGCAAGCGACACTGAAACCAGAACTCGAAATGATTGAGCAGCGTGTAATAGCTCCTGCCGACCAGTTGCTAGAAGTCATCAAGGTCATCCGGAAAGTGTCCCAAAAGCGCCAGCACAAACAACTAGACTACGACCGACACCGAGCCACTTTGAAAAAGCTGCAGGACAAGAAAGAAAAGACCTTGAAGGACGAAAAGGCCATGTACAAAGCTGAAAATGACGTTGAACAAGCCACCCAAGATTATGAATACTTCAACAACCTCCTCAAGGATGAACTGCCAAAGCTGTTTACCCTTGAAGCCGAGTTCATCCGACCACTCTTCCAGTCTTTCTACTACATGCAATTGAACGTCTTCTACACATTACACGACAAGATGCAGGCCATCAATATTGGCTACTTCAACCTAAACCTTGACATCGAAGAGGCATTTGAGATGAAACGAGGCGACGTCCAGGACCGAGCCGAGGAGCTGTCAATAGTCCACTTCAAGTCAACCGGCGGAGTGAAGGTTGCACGTGGAGCCTCCAAATACAGTGTCGGCGGCGCGAAAGCCAAAGAAGCAGAAGCCAGCGGCATGTCAAAGTATGGTGCGATCAGAAAATCCACCGATCCTGACGCCGGCGTCTCAAATCCACCCCCGCCATATTCTCCCGCTGGTTCAATGAGTAGTATGCCCGGCAGCCCAGCTTTGGGAGCAGTGGCCGCGGCGAAGGGCAAACCACCACCACCCAAGCCAAAGCCGAGTCGACTGAGCGGTGTCCCTGCAGCAGAGACGGTGACTGCCCTTTACGATTACGAAGCTCAAGCAGAAGGGGACTTGAGCTTCATGACTGGAGACGTGATCGAGATCATCTCAAGGACACAGAATGAGAATGAGTGGTGGAATGGTCGTGTACACGGCCGACAAGGTCAATTTCCTGGTATGTGTTTCCGAACCCGTCCCAGATATCATCAAGCGACATAGACTGACTCGTCACAACACAACAGGTAATTATGTGCGGCTGAATTGATCGAGGGCGTAATCGGACAGGTGCACTCGGCTATAATAAAACTTCAGCTGGTTGGGAGTTGCCACACTCAGTCTCAGTTTTCTTCCGAGCTCGCATCGAGTCATCCCTGGACCCAGTCTCGTTGGATGTTGGGGCTGGTCTGTCCAATGTTCTCACGCTCTTCGGCACCTAGAGGTAGCCCATAGTATACTTAATTAGACCCAGGCCCTACGAACTGGAAGTCGCCTCGTAACGCTCCATATTCCTATCACCGCAACCAGAACCCTTGTTTGATACTCAGGTACATTGCCTTCTCCCGCCACTGAGTCAGACGCTTCCCGTTCAAGACTGGGTTCGTACTGTGTCCTGTATCACCAAGTCCGCCCAGCGGTGAATGCGATACAGTCGGGAAGTGCTCATATCGCACGGATGAAGATGGAGAGGTTCCGGTCATTGTCAACGGCGGCGATGGCAGGGCCATCGTAGACACGCTTCGATCTCCACCCAGAGCCATCGCTGCACCCATATCACTAGGAGAAGTGTTGAAGTCCCCTTTCGGCGAGGCGAGAGACCTTTGCCCTGACGCTCCCGCCATGCCTCTCAGTCCTGCTTGATCACCATCGCTCTTGACTTTGACACGCTTCATGCGGTCCGCCATTTCTTCTCCGTCGACCCCGTATTCACTGCCTCGTTTCACACCTCGCACTTTACCAGTAGGATTTGGCAGCGCCGGAATCTTGTTGTTGACACTCTTCGGCAGCGCTGCACTCCCATCAAGTCTCCTCATCCCGTCAAACCCAAATGTCGGATCAAAACTGACAAACACAAGCGCACGCTCACCTCCCGTTACCGGACCAGCCATATACACGATCCCCTCATCCCCAAGACTAGCTTTGACATCCCCAGCCCGACCACCAGGACATAAGATATCCCATACCTCCTGCTGTACCATATCGTCTGGAGGCCACAAGTATACACGACTTTTCGAGTACGCTTCCTCCCCGTCCTGCATCTCCTCTCCATCTCGATCCTTCACGCGAGAACGCACAAGCATCCTGTCTGGCTGGACACCTGCCGTACACTGACGAGATCCTGGCCCAGCACCCTCCGCGTCTGGGATCATAGGACTCAACTCATCCCTACTAACGATACGCAACTTAATGCGTTCCTTCGGCCTCCACTCCCCATCGACCACAACTTCCTCCGTGACTAAATCCACAAAACACTGCGCATTGAAATGGTATCCATTCCACTTTGTTTTGGCGCGGATATACTCCTTCACTGCGGTACCACCACTGCTGCTGCTACCGCCATCCTGCTCCACAGACTCCGCAGGGAATTCAGCATGCACATACCGTGAAACCCTCGTATTCGGCTCTTCATAGCGACTATTGCTCTTCTCATCCAGTGTCCTCGCCATCTGATCACCAGGCGGATGGCGCCGCGCCAGCCTTAGATCCACATGCTTCGCCCGCTCAAAACTCTGCGTGTAATAAGTTCTGATACTCCGACTTCCCCCATCGACCCATTCTTTCCTGCGCTCCACGATCAATAACTCACCTGTCCGATGATCTGTCTGGAATTCAAGATCCGTCCAAGCGTCATTGATCGGACCCTCGAGATGTTGTCTCCTCCAAATCCCCCAGACAGTGCAATCCGGATGAGGATCGCTCACATCAAAGTCAATGACCTGATAATAGCTCGTCCAATCGACTTCCTCGGTTTCGATGCTCGTCTGGTTCGTCACGGCGTAGAATCTGTCTCCGTACAAACCAAAACAGACAGTAGACCCAATATCTGACCCAAAGAAATTACGTAGCTGTAACGGCTCTTTCGTCACAGGTTTACCAGACACCAAATCGTACCGCTGCAAAAGCCATTCATGGTGGTCATCGTCGCCGGTAGCAGAATGTGTGCCAACGACCAAATACCGGGTATTATGCCGGACGAAAAGCCTGTTCGTCGACCTAAGCTCAACGCAAAGCACCATGCGAGACCGCCAAGTCGTCAAAGGTTGATTGAACGTCTCGGAGATGTTGACAGCGAACAGATGATCGCCATGCATACCAAAGTCACCAACCAGCGTCACGATATCATCAGCATACCCTTGAATCTTGACCCCTCTCAGCGAGTCGCGATCAAGACCCTCGGCTTTACCTTGCGCCTTGGCCACGCGTATGAAATGCTCGACAAAGACATCATTGCTGAGCACCTTCTCTGTGGCCCGGCCCCAGACGCGGTCATTGAAGTCCAACACCCTCAAACCCGCGTTGGTTGTGTAGCACAAGATGCCCGCGTGATACGAAAAGCTGGTGGCGTGGGCTATGATAGCCACCGAATACGGCGAGGCCGTCTGGAGAGCATGGTTGTAGTCGTTACACCGACCAAGTGTTCGGCGGAGACTGGTCTCGGGCAACGAGGACGGGCTCGACAGAGCGAGGCGTGCCCAAGTGGAACACGAAATACTGGCCTGAATGGAATCCCACGTCGTCAGCTGACGGTCGTATCACACGTTATCAACAACTCGACGGAGGATTTCGGGGATGTGAAGGATGGTCACCTGGACTGATCTTTTAGCCGTATTCTCATCTTGCAGGTCTTGGTTGAGTGAGCGACAAGTCTTTGCAAGATTGTCATAGGAACGTATGTCGAGTTGGCGGGCAATGTGATGGACGATGTCAAAGGGTAGACGCTGTAGGCCTGAGAACATTCCCGGTGTTGAAACTCAGGATATCGCACAGAAACAGTAACTTCACGCAAGGCCAACATGGGCAAACTGTGGACTGCGGGCAGGCCTGGTGGGAGCTTTCCGAAGCTGGCGTCGATCATGCCATACTGCAACGGAGGAGCTAGAGCATACATGACGGCTGAGGCTTGTCATATAGTCGTCGACATTTTCAAATTACAACGGGAAGGATGGAGCGGAGGATCCCACGCAGAGCCGCATCATTTACCTGGAGTACATCTTGTCAGATGCACGGAGTAGTGTTACCGTGGTGGCATGAAGCCCGAGCTTGCATTGGGCCATCCCTGAAACATGCAGTCTGCCGGCTCTGGAACGCACGTAGCTCGTATGGCTGCAAGGAACTTTGGAGGAATGGAGTATGACTGATTGGCAGTAAGGCTGTGCTCCATGAAGATCAAAGTGTGAAGCGGGAGGAGCGAGAAGAGAGATATGAGGTTGAAAACAAAATGTGGGCGGGATGAAGTCGAAGGTGTCCTCGCTAGTCAAATTCCCCGCTAGAAACTGTTGCTGTTGAGCCGCATCATGTAAGGGAGACAGATCCCCGTCAACGGACTCACGTGAACCCCTCCCTCTCCGACCTTGATCTTACGAATGAGGCAGCCTGATTGGACTCGACGCATCATTTCTTGAGCAAGTAAAGTTCACAGCCTCAGCCTGATCTGATTTTAACATGACACTGCCTCAATGGCAAATACGCCTCAAGGTATGTATGCCTGGTTCTAAGCCAGGCAGGTATGCACTATGCAGTAACACCGACTCATGGGATTTGGCTAGAACCTAGGCCGGTCTCCATGACGAACGGGATCCTGAGGCATACCAGTAGGTGGCTCCCGGATTGGCAACCTAACTCTCTACTCGTAAGGTTAGTCTCATGTTCGCTGCGTCTACCTAGTCCTCGTCGTGACAGAGTCGATTCGCAGCCTTAGCAAGTTGCTTGTGTGGATGCTTCACCTACTCAAACCTTCCGAGGTGGATGATTGAATTGAGCCGCAGGAATGCGCACGAAAGCGAGGCTATCAATGACTGCCAATATGTACTGCCAAATGAACGCTGAACTAAGGTTGAGGCGACCAATGCTTGTCAGGCTGGTCACCAGCCCTGACTGTTCACGAGCTCTCCACGAGGAGGGGATATCGTGGCATTCGACATGGCGGTCGACGACCTCCGGATTCATGTGTGGCGTTGTGATAGGGTTTTTCAACGCAGAACCCGTGTCAATGCCAGCATGCATTCACTAGAAGTAAGGTAGGTGATTGGCTGGACATCAGGGTGCTTCTGCATCTGATTTTGCCCCGTTAGGGTTGACAAAGAAGAGTAAGAAATCCGTGGCCTGGTACAGCCATACTGTACGGGCACCGCGTCTGCGTCATTCGGAGGCATAGTACCCTGAGTGGTTGCTCGATAGCTCCAAGTGCATTCCGAACAGGTCATGCTTCGCTTCCCATCGACGTCGGGCGCACCCTATTTCCCGCAGCAACGCAGACAATCAGTCGTCGACACACTTGAAAATTTCCAGCAGAGCAGTAACGACCCATTTTAGCTCTTGTCCCATCGACCGAACCTGGTAAAGTCGTCGTAGAGACCTTTGAAAATGGCTCGGCTACTTGCATCCATACCCGCATTCGCTGCTCTGAGAAGCTCTCTGTCCATCGAGTCCAATACACTGTACATTCCTGGCATTAGCTTGTCTTTGACCGGAGGAGCAATTTGACCGTCGAGAGAGCATCGTGCATACTCCATCACGAGATACTGCATGTGCTGGCCTGCCAACAGTCTAGCCCTTTTGGTTTCATCATTCAGCTGGTTGTGGCCGTGTTTCCTGGACGATCGTGCCGCAGATACGGTTGGGTTGCATATGGAAGATGCAAGACGAGAGAACTTCTCCGCCGAAGATGGGGGTAGCGAGTGCTCAGCGTCTCGTATCCATTGTGGCAGACTTTTTCCATAAGCCTTGAGGTCGGTGGCAGCCGCTGAACGTTGTCTATCTTGTAAGGCATGTCTGCCTGGCCAGAATAGGCATCGTAGGAGCTTCTGCATCACTGGCAGTAGTAGGTGATAACGATCAGACAGACGTCTTCTGTGTCTTCCCAAGATTACTCCCATAAGCATACACAGTTCATCATAGATATCTGCAGGTCTGGGCCCATATTGCTCTTGAGAGTTCTGCGGGTGAGGTGACCCGTAATGATGCGTAGACACGTCAACGAGACAGAGGCAGGTAAGTAGCCGGTCTAGCGTCGCCTGGTTCACAGTAAGTGGATGCAATTGTAGGACCATTCTGCAGTTCTCCAATGCCAGAAACAACTCTGTTGGGGTGTGTTGGCCAGAACTGCTCAGACTCGCGATAATTGCCAACTCATCTGCAAGTCGCGGGTCATTTTGCAGGTGGTGATCTTTGACGCGAAGGACGACAGATGAGATGAACAGTTGCCGGAACTCTCCAGCACTTGCTTCGTGCTGTCGTAGTGCTCCCAGCACATCGGCCCATTCTGTCGGTGCCGTGTGGTTTGCAAGAGTGTCTGCCTCAATGCTTAGTAGGTTCAACTGCTCGTTTGTATGGGTGGCTGCATTCGTTGTGACGGATGCCAGCACTTGTCGCATGATTTCAGATGGCATCCTGTCGAGAGGTATAGAGAGCTCCAAGCATCGCTTGTTCACAGAAGCCCGTAGAAGGTGCATGGCAGGGGTCGCTTTTGAGTGTTCTGACGGTGACTCTTCCGCATGCAATTGCTGCGCAAAACCAAACGCTTTTTCTGACACTATGTCATCGATCTTGGAGGCGCGGATATGGCGGGCAGCGTTGAGGACAAGTCTGAGCTTTAGTAGAGTCCTGAAATCAGTTTTGCCACGAAGGGATAACTCAAGCCTACGGCTGATTGTTAATGCGTAACTCGTTTGCATCTTTTCAAGATCCTTCTTTGATATGGTGCTGCTGGGTGCGGCCGTGCCGAGAAGCGTTGCTCTTTCAAGGAAGACTGGGACAGCTATCAGAAATGGTGGGCTTTGCTTTGTGTTTGCTGACCCCTCGATGCAGGTGCCACACCATAAGATCATGTCGGAGAGAACTTGAGGTCGCGAGGCTGTCACGGCACGCTCCCATACCTTGTTCAGAATGTGCTCGAGCATCTCCACCACTGAGAGGCTTTCCAGTGATTCTCCAAACTGCGGAAGCTTCGTCATGTCTTGCGAGAGATCGACCCATTTGAGCCAATCCTCGGGCTTGATAACAGATCCTGTCGCAATGTCGTCGAGCAGGATAAGGAGAGCCAGATCTTCGACGATATCATCGAGAGCTTTTGACGCCTTTACATCAAACACACGCTCCATTGTCGTGTTCGCCAGACTTTTCAATTGAGACTTTTGTATGGCGCCCTTGGACATATAATGCTGGAGGATAGCTTGGTCAATCTTGCTAGCCACGCCTGGCTTTGAATTGTCAAGGATATAATGCACGATCCATTGGCGTAGCGAAGGGGTGTTGGTGACTTCCTCGGCAGTCAGCACAGCGCGAAGAAGGTCCTTCATGTTTGGGATAACGCCATCACCGTCCGCTTCTCTTCCAGGAGCTGCCAAGATGTAAAGGGCAATCTCAACAAATCGCTTGGATGAGTCTGGATACTTTGAAAACACCCCGGGCTTCTCCAACAGACTCCCGATACATGCAGCTAGCAAACTTGTCGGACTGTCACATTGGAAATCTGGTCGAACGCAGATATTGAGCTCGGCTCCTGTACTTGAGCAACATAGCTGGAGGAGATTTGCCAAACTCCCCATCTCGCGTCCAAAATCTTGTTCGAAGTCAGCGGACTGTGCAGCCATTTCCAGGAGAAAGGAGAAGCATTCGAAGCACTCGAGGATCTTGGATGGGCTTGGAGTGCCGGGGAGGGTTGCCAAATCGGTGACAGACATGAAGCGAGTTTGGGGTTGGAGGAAAGCTTTTGGGTGTGAAACTCTGTCAACACCAAGACAACAAATGAGCTGGCGCGCAACCTTCCATAGTCGCCACCTCCGACCATGGTGTTCGGACACTTGAGGCAAAGCAATCGCAATCGTGTCGAGCACGGTCGCAAGTTGATTGGTGTCGAGCTTCCAATTTTCGATTGGAGTCTCGGTAGTCTCAAGCAAAGCAGAGAATATTGCCAATTGAGCAAAAATGCCCGGCCGCGAGCTCGTTCCCTCAGCCAGCTCTGTCAGAGGTTCTCTGAGATCGCTGAGAAGGTTCTGGCCCAAGCTTGGTGGCGCATGTGTTTGAGCCAGTGCCTTGAATTGATCGAAGACAGCTTGATCTTCCCACACGAGCTTTAGTGTAACGGCTTCTGTGCCGTCTTGAGATGTGTAGGGTGTACGTACAGCGTTTGCCAGATTTTGCTGCCACAGAGTAAGGAAGCTGGGCAGGTTCCGCGACTGGGCAAAGCCACGCAACAGTGACAAGATGAGGTCGTCTCGGATACTGTCATAGGTACTTTTTGGTACGAAGGGTGTCCTCAGCTTCTCGATGAGCTGTTGCAAGAATTCCTCGGATTTCGACAGGCCAGAACCTAGGACTAAGATACCAGCGTCGACTCGGAGTATCTTTACCAGCAATGTCCAAGGAAATATCTCTTCTTCCAAAGCAAGGACCGCCTTAAGCAGATAGCCGAGCATGGTCAGGCCCACCCGTAGCTTTTGTGCCAGAACAACGTCGAGCAGTCTCTCGAGTGGGACAGTCCAAACTTGCTGGCTTCCTTGTATTCCCATCGAAGACTTCGCGTCATTAGATGAGGTCTTTTGCGACATTTGAGGCCAGATTGTATGGGCAAGGCATATAAAGAGTGCATCGATCCAGGGTTGCTCCGCTTGGCGCTTGCGGAAATCTGTAAGAGGAATTGACCGTGCAGCAATGTCGAGAATGATCCAATTTGAGTCTTGGCTGGTGCCGACTGGAGGCTGGTTGGGTTTCTCGTCAGGGAACATGCGCTTCTTAAGATCATTCACCATGGCTTCCAGTTGAGGGTATGGTGGCACATCTCGTATGTCTGTCCATCTCCTCGCAAAACGCTTATTGAATGACGATCGAGTTGGAAAGATAACATGTATTGCAATGAGACGCTCCAGCGCCTTCTTCTGTGTGGTCATAGACCTGTCTTCGGAGTCCGACCGTTGCAGATGCTCAAGTATAGCCAAACTAGGCATTAGACAGTGAGAGGCAAAGGCTCGGTCGGGACCGTCTTTCTGCGACTGATTGGTCAA
Organism: Exophiala sideris; assembly: GCA_000835395.1. NCBI lineage: Eukaryota > Fungi > Ascomycota > Eurotiomycetes > Chaetothyriales > Herpotrichiellaceae > Exophiala > Exophiala sideris. The sequence goes on along the minus strand of KN846952.1, from coordinate 7,440,262 downwards.
AGAGTCTCCATGCCAGAATGAGAGGACAACGTTTAGCATTTCTGAAAGTAACTGATGGTGACTCGGTCGTTCTGCACGCTCCATAAGATTCGCGGTAATATCAAAAACGGCGCCCACGATGGACGCCTGCTCATCCCATGATAGGTTTGTAGTCGAAGTAGGTTGGCTCGACTGACCGTTGTTTGGTGAGGAGCGTGAGGAGAAGAGGTCAAGACATCGACAGACCGCTTGCAAGAAAACCCACGGTAAGTTGTCATGGTGAAGTTCTGCACTGCCAGCCGTTTCTTCTGGCGGGCTCAGTCGCCGCTTCTTTCTCGGCCGTTCTGTTTGGCTAGCAGGTGCAGAGATACCCTTTTCGACAGTTTTCGGTTGTTGTCCAGCGTTCCGGAAGCATTGTAACAGCTGGACTAGTGTGGGAAAGAACTTTCGCTCGAGAAGAATTTCGAGGCAAACATTGCTTGGAATTGAGTTTGCGACATTGAGAAGCAGCGCCCAGAATTGTGGACATACAGAATATCTGCAGCGTTGGTCAGTGTTACTCGCTCTATCGAGGAGAGGTCGTAAAGGTGAATACCTCTCGATGTTGTGCCCGCCATCCTTCGCTTGAGCAGTCGGGGCAGAAGTCAACTTCTTCAAAAGCCAACGCAGCAGCCATTGCTCCTTGAACCCATACGACTGTGGTGAAGTCTGAAATCTTACCTCGAGGGAAGCGCGTTCGATAGTTTCTTCGAGATTGAGTCGCAGAGTTTTGGCAGCAGCCTCTAGTAATGTTTCTGGTGGTCCGTCCGCTCTTTCCAGGTCAGCAATCGCTGCCTCGAAAGATTTTTCAGCCATGGTTGGGCGACCATGACTATCGTCTCCAGTCATCACATTCAGTAGATTGCCTATTGACCATGACTTAACAGTGTTGATGTCTTCTAATGAGTCGAGTCTACAACTTTTTTGGCCTGTATCAAAAAGTCTGCCAAGGTTATCTCCGATTGGTCGGTACCTTTTTCGCCAGCTCTTCCCGCTGCCGATGCGCAGCACGAGCAGAGCTTCAATCAAGCTTGACCTTGTTTGCGACCACATCCCAACACATATACAACGTCGTGCATAGAGACCAACAGGTCTTTTGGTATGCGCTGACCCCGAGAATCTATCTCTTTGGCCACTAACACCTGCATCCAACAGTTTACGATGTCAACCGACAATGTTTCGGGGCCTCCCGTACCTACTCCGAAATCCAAACCAGCCAGCGAAGCACTATTGAACGAAAAGGTACATTTTCCGTCGACCGCGATGAGTCCTGGCAGTTTGGCAGGCATACGTTACTGGCATATTCACTCAGGGCGCTAGGAGCCTGAAGATCACCAGAATGAAGCAATGCTAATGCTACGATGTGTAGTGGGATCGCGCGATTTCTGACTTGGTGATCAAGTCCGGCCTCGGATTCTCCTTCGGTGTTATTTTCTCAGTCCTATTGTTTAAACGAAGATCATGGCCAGTGTGGATCGGAACAGGCTTTGGTGCCGGAAGAGCTTGGGAGGCAGCTGATGGTCAGTCGCGTCCACCACTGGAAGGCTAGGCCATATGTTAACAATCTCTTAGCAAACTTCAAGAAAGGAGACACATTCACCACGGACGGTTTCCGAAAAGTACGGACAGAACGATAGTCGCTGGACACGAGGAGAATTAGGCAGTGTGGTTTATCGAGCGTTGCAACCCGGAAGTACAATTGTACAACATGTACAGAGCACCTCTTCTGGGAGGTTCAACTGATATCTTATGAGCTGATCCGACCGCTTTCTCCTGGAGATGTGACATCTCACTTGCTGGACTTCTCATTCTCAATCTCCCGCCGGATATTGTCCAACTCGGACTCGCGCTTCCTCAGGTGCGATTCTAGCCCATCAATCTGCTCCGCAACGAGTGCCAAATCGTCTCTCAGTCTCTTGAGATCACCGCCTGACTGGTTTGCACTTTCCGAGTTTAGTTCAACATACTGTCGCTGCTTATATTCCAGCAACTGTTGTGCTTCTCGCTTGACCAAGGCCCAATTTGTTTTCCCCGTTTGTCTTGGCCCGCCGTTCTCCTGTCTCTGCTTGCGCCTTCGGTCTGAGGCTGCGGTCGCAGCATCATGTTGACTCTCCAGCTCTCGTAGCTCCCGCAGCAGTCTCACTTTCTCAAGATCCTCATCTTCCACCACATCAGAGAAATCGGTGCCTTTCGGCTGATACGCAGATCCACCTCTTCCTCCAATCCGACTTAGATAGGCGTCTCCAAACTTAGCCTTCCTCCCAGTAGAGGTGTCCTCGTCGTATTTATTTGGTCTGTTCCTCATGCTGTCAATCTGATAGTCGATTTGATTGCCCTCAAAGCTCGATCGTAAACTCGGCGGCACGGTTCTCGGTATCCGGTATCCTTCGTGCCGATAATTGAGAATATGCAAGAAGGCCAAACACGCATCTTTGGATATCGTATCCCGTCCACTCGTGTTGACCAGATTCCACGCACTCCTGACATCCGTGTCCGGCACATCCAGACTCGAGTACAGACTGTGTAAGCTGTCGAAGCTAATCTCGCCTCGTCGGTCTTTGTTGGCCGAGTATATCTCCTCATATTTGCGCTTGTCTTCGGGACTCATGTACCAGTCGAACCCGTCTTTCAGGCCAGCATCCTCTTCATCATCCTCGATCCGTTCGAACTGTGACCCCTGGTCACCCGACAGTGCACGATTTGCGGCGACAAGATGTGCCTTGCTCTCCGGAACGAGCCAGTCGGGCAGTGTCTTGGGGACATCTTGGTACTCGCCGTTGACGAGGTCGAAGATCAGGCGCATGGCCACGCAGAACTCTTCAAAGTCCAGTTCGCCATCGCCATCCACGTCCGCGATATCCCATACCCGCTCGAGCTGGTCATCGCGCAGTTGCGAGTTACGGAGGACGTTGGCGGCTTGTTGGTTCGTGAGACGAGAGGATTGTGTCGCGGGAGGCTGTACGAGTGATGAGAATATCTCCCAGTAGCGATCGATCTCCCACTTCTCAATTCGCTTTGTTGCTGACATTGTGGATGGTCGATTAGAGGATTCGGTGCTGCCGGTTGATGGATAAGGATGTGTGCTCGCGGCACGCGGTGGTGGCTGAATCGAGACAGGGAAAAGCAGACGACTATGCCACTGTATGCTAAGCGCTCAAATGAACAAAGGAGTACAACTTGAAAGGGTTCGAGCAGCTCTAGACTGGATGATCATCAACAATACTGGCGACGCGGATGCGGCTCGTAAGCAGTTCGAATGTGCCTGCGAAACGCTCCGGGGCTGGAGCTCCCAATGACGCCCGCCAAGCAAGGCTTGTTGGGAGCCGATTTAGGTAAGCTCTGCCCCGGAACTCGAGGCATGAAGAAACACCGCAACTGCGAACGTGCAATCACCAATATATTTTTTCGGTCATTTGTATCTCTGGAGCACTGGGATCTCGCGATGCATATCTGACAGTCCCTTCCCTGTTCTGCCCAAATTGTGTCCCCGTCACAGTTATTCGAGCACGCAAAGGGATTTGAGAGCAATTCGTTAGTGGCTCATCCTCCCCCAAGCCTAGGATACACCTTGCATTGTGCTCTTCAATAAGCATGACTCTCTCTGCAACCCTCGCCGTGAGTTGTGAGTCCCACAGACCTTCTCGGCGGTTGCTGGCACGGAGCAATCGCAGTCCTTGACGACGTACAACTGGATCGCGGCAACGTGCAGTGACCATGTACAAATGTGGGACGACCCCAGAAGACATAGTAAACGTTGGGCTCATGGCCGGCTCCGGTTTCGGTAGTAGCTTTCTGTCTAGGTGTACCGTCTTCTCCTTGTCCAAAGGCGCCGTCGACGCAGAAGATGTTCCTCCTGGGGATGTCGACGATGGAGGCGAAGTCTGCTTGTCCACATCGGAGGTCTGAGCTCGCTCAGCAGTTGGTTGCTTCGTGGTCGTCCTATGCAGATACATCTCGGCCCAATCTGTTATCTGCTTGAATCTGCCAGTGAACTGGTCGAAATCACATTCTTGTGGAGCATTCAGCTGGATATACGTCGCCTCCATCATGATCCTGAGAATCAGATGTGCTGGATGGTCTTTCGTTGTCTCCGAAGCTAGGAAACGTTCACAAGCTGCCATCCATTCTCCAGTGAGAGCTTGGGATTTCTTGAGCGTCGGGGCAAGGAGTGCCATTTTCTCCTCCACGGACATGGTGCTATCAGGGACCAGCGCAGCGTCTTGGAACAAACGCAATGTAAAGTACTGGAAGGCTTCCAGAAATCGAATTGCCTCCCGTGTCGAGTTGAATGTGTCTGGAATGGGAAAGCCTCCAGGAGAAGGAGTCTGCGACAGAGTCTCGAGGTCGCCTATCTCCAAAGCCTGACATACGGTTCGATCAAATAACCCAGCAAGCTGATCTCGTGGGATAAAGCCATCCCCATGATGTCTGCCCTGTTTCAGTATCTTCATGCCAGACAATACGTGCATTACAGAACTCTTCGGGTGGCCCGTCACGGTTTCAATTGCTGCGAACAAAACACAACTGGCCAGTGCAATATCATGAGCAACCGGGCTCGAGGTGTCCAATTTTGTGATGAGATTGATGGCCTTGCCATATTGCCGTAGAGCATATTCGTTGTCTAATGAGGAATTCAGGTATCCTTCGTGTAGCTTTCCGAGCGCGATCATTGCATGCCGTATAGCGGGTTCTTGCTGAGCCATTGGCAACAAGTATCCGCCCCATAGCTCCGTGTAAGTCTGGCCCGGGATCTCAGGGACACTTCTCTCGTGGAAGAAGGTTAAAGCTTGTAGCTCTCGATGATCAGCATCCGGATGAGTTGCAAGTTGAGGTTGCGAAAGCCCGGGTGTATAGTTGACGAATGTCATTGAGGCGGCCTGCTCAATGGACGGATAGTTGTCGAACTGGCATTCATGACCACTAACTCTACATCGCTGGCACCTTGGGCGGAATTCGTCACATTTCACACGTCGTTTCCTGATTACTTAGCACGCCCTCTTAACATCTATTGAGTCAACTTACTTGCAGGTACGGCACCCGTTGCGAGAGCGGGAGATGCCAGATCTTGTCCGCACGACAACATCCATGTAGCTGCCAGGCACCACGAAGACATCTTCAGAATCATTTGCGAAAGTATCCGTAGAACCTCGAAATGGGATAAATGCAAAAACGCGATATGTCAAGGTGAATTAGAGTTGAGGCGGTGTTGTAGCCAAGGCACATCTACGGCAAACACGGTGGAGATGGCATCAGAATCCACACTACGGCTCGTACCGATGTCGAATCTGGCTAAGTCAGTCAGCCTTGCACAGCCTTGCCTACCTAGTGGTGTACCATGCACCGCCTTGAATACGCGGAACGAGATATCTCTTGAACAGTATACTTCCATTCAGACATATAAGTGAGTTCCTTCGCCCTCGACCATTGTAAACACCATGTGAAGCAATAAAGCGGGAGTCGTGCAAGTACTTCATTCACAGCAATCCCACAGACATCATGTCAAAAATCAATGTAATCTACTATAGCATATGCCTTTTCATCGCAATTGTCTTTCTCGCCATGTATGGTTTTCTCTGGTACCTCAAGTTCAGACTACGACGCCGCAATCATCTATCAAAGACAACGAGTCTCGAAGCAGCACTCCAAGAGAACGAGAGCATACCGACTCGACAAGTTCCGGCCCCCAGCGAGCCTCTGGGGTCGAATGAACAATGGTCCCCTGATAGAGTCGGCAAACCATCTGCAACGTCCACAACAGCCTCACAAGCACATGTCGAAGACAGCATCCAACCCCCACCCGCATATTGTCCTTGAAGCAACCAGAGATCGTCGCATCTGAGCAAGTTGTTGCAGCAAAGGAATGAGTTACTGCGATGTGTCGAGACGTCCTCCGTCGCAGTGTTCATATCATCTGTAACATATCATCAATGGAGAGGGCATACTCACCCCTGATAGAGAGTCAAGCACCAACCACTTCTTCCTTCACTTGGACAATCTTCCTCTCCTCCTCTTCTCTTTTCACCACTTCAACTCCCTCCTCAATCTTGACCTCCACTTTCTCCTTCTTGACCTTTCTGGTCGTAGCTTTCCAACCCCTGATCTCAGCCTTACACAACCCCGTCCCTGCCAAATCACACTCTCCACATCTCCTGCCGATAGGCAGACACACCGTCTGACCCAGCCCAACCAACATCTTATTAATCTCATGCCATCGATCCTTGGGTAACCATCCTTCCAACCAGGCCCTCGTCTCCTCAGGCGTCTTCGTCTTATGCCAACCCCAGAGATTCGTGATCCGATGAACGTGCACATCAACACCAATTCCTTCATCAACACCCCAAGCGGCAGACATGCACAAATATGCCATCTTGGGGCCTACCCCTGGCAGCCGGACCAATCCCTCTATCGTATTGGGTATATCCGAATTATACTCGTCCCTTAAGATCGTCGCAACCTGCTTGATGTATTTCGTCTTGTTGTTATGAAATCCTACCTTCCCAATCAAACTGTCAAGGTGCTTGGGGTCACACGCGATCATGTTCTCAACCGTCAAAGTGGATTGTTGAACCTTTCCGTCTTTGTCAGGTACCTGAGGGACCAACTCCGTATGTAATCTTTGCATGGCCGCCGCAGTGACTGTATCCTTGGTCTGCGACGACAGCATTAATGCCGTAAGGGTATGGTATCGCTTCTCTCGCGGTGGAGCAGTTCTCCAGAACAAGTCTTCGCAGCCCATCGTGTCGACAGGAGCCGTAGGGTTCCGCCGCCGCATGGCCTTAATAGTGTCATATATCTCCTCCCAGTTTGAGGGAGGCAGAACCCGCACACTTCCTGACGGTGAAGTCTGCCTCCTCGCGGGAATCTTGGGCTTAGCTCTTGCGCGGCCTGAGCCCACCGACTCTGTATAATCCTGCTCTTCTCCCTCGCCTGCCTCTTCCTCTTTTGTTCTGCGAGCCGGCGTCCAGGTCGATTCATGTTCGGTCTTGATCACAGACTCCGTCGCCGCAACGGGAGTGCTGGTGCCATACTTTCTCTTCCGACTAGAGCGCGCCGGCGTGCTCAAGCCATCCTCTATGTCTGGGGTGTCTGTTCGTGGACTGTCAACACCCGAAGATATTGAGTCGTCCTCTTTGACCTCGACTTCTCCATTATATCCCAATGCGAATGAGGCGATTCGTTTGGCACTTCTGGTCGTCCGGCCCGTGCGCGCATTCGGTGATATGGCGTTGAATATCCTGGTAGTCTCTTGTGAGATCTTGGATGTCCGCATCTCTACCAAATCGAGGCCAAAAAGTACTATTTCATGCGAGGGAGGAGCAAAAGCAGTTGTATCGGATGACGAGTGAGTGACCCCTGGACGCAGGCTAGACCCCTGCACTGCAACTTTATTCCCCAGAATTTTTAGGCGTCGATCACCTCGGCTAAACTCGAGCTTCCATCGTCCGGTTCGAGTACAACTGACAACAAATCAACCACGACTCTATCAACCTCCAGTCTCCCATCCACCACATCCTACACTCACGCAAGCAAGCTGCCAAACCACCTGGACCTATCCGCTATACCATCCTCGCCTCGCATCCTGCCATTATCTACCTACATCTCACCAGCCCTACCACTACCACTATGTCCTCCCGTACCCGCGACAAACCCTCCTCAACCAACGCCCTCAAACGCTTAACCCACGAACTCCAAGACCTCGACCGCCAACCCTGCGAATCAACTCTCCATCTCGGCCCCGCGACAGACTCCGACCTCTTCACATGGGAAGCCGTGCTCAAAGGTCCCCGCGATCCATCATCCCCCTACTTCAACGGCCTATGGCTACTCTCGATCTCCGTCCCCCAGAACTACCCTCTCGCCCCTCCCAAAGTCCACTTCGTAACACCAATATGTCATCCCAATGTACACTTCTCTTCCGGTGAGATTTGTTTGACCCTGCTATCCGGCGAACACTGGGCTCCGACATATACACTGGCCACGACGCTAGGAGCTATACAACAACTGCTCACAAGCCCCGGACTGGACAGCCCGCTGAACGTGGACATAGCTAATCTCTATCGCGAGAACGACTCAGTCGGCGCGGAGGGTTTGGTCAGGTTCTGGACCGGCGAGAAGAGGTGGGCTGGTGAAGGGAAGGCTGGGTGGATTAGCGAACGGAGGCCTGGGACTGGAGGGCATCTTTCCGAATCGATACACTGAGTCCTTAAAAACACAATATCCGGTATATTCATCGCCCTTTTCCGCTGGTCAGAGCGAAGCGCCGGAGAGCGTTCAGGCGCAGAATACTTGAATTACAGCCCTGGTTTAGTGCGTGGTTGATGAGCGTACGAAACGTTATGCTGGGTTTTGAATACTATCCATCTATTATTATGCCTCTGTGGCTATACTTCTAATCTATGACTTTCATGATCCATGAAACGGGATCCCACTTTTTTGGTTACTTCGCTGCAACGCTACACTCAAACAATTGGTGCGGGAACTTCAAGAAGGAACAAGACAAAAAATGCCAACCACTGCTCTTGTCAAGCATGACTCAACCGGCCGCTTATGCGTGCGAGGATCGCCTTCCATAGGCCAGCGCCGCCGGTTCGGGCTCGACGATAACGGGAAACGCGGCGAAGGAAACTCGTCTTGCAGTCGGCGACACTGTCGTTTCAGGCGCTGAGATGACCGGGATTGCAACGGATGGGACAGCGATAGCTGGCACCGTAACAGTAGGGACGGAGCCTCTTCTCGCCCGGGCGATTTCGGCAGCTGCCTCACCTGGCACAGCAGCGGCCGGTACGAGGGTCTTTTCGTCACCAGGACCTGTCGTAGAAATAGGTATTGCTGGAACTTCCACGGTCGGGATTGAAATGGACGGAGTGGCGGAAATCTCCTTATTGGCAGCAGTATTCGCTGATGTGGCCGTGACGCCGGACATACCCCATACTACATTGCAGAGTCAGTCAACGTGGCATTTTCCTAGGACGTGTAAGGAGAACGTACCTTGCGATCCGACGTTGCGCAATACATTGAAAAATGTGGTCATCGAGATGAATGGCGAAATAGCCTTGTTGATAACAAACCCCAGAATGAGTTTATGCGCCCTCACCCGCAACGGCTTCTCGATAATCACTGAGACAATATACCATATCAAGGGCAATTGGCTGACACATAACAGCGGGACGAGTCTCATGGTGTCAAATGTCCCGCGAATGACTTGCTCGACGATAAACTTGATCAGCAAGATGGTGTTACAGAAGCGGTAATACACCATGCTGAGACGCAGAATCTCGATAAAGGCTGCCCAGCGCGTCCAGGCAATCATGTTGTGGCCCATCATGTAGAAGTAGTTGTTAAAGTAAGCGTTGGAACCCCATCTCCGACGCTGGCTGAGGTAGTGTTTCAACGACTGAGGCGCCACGGTCTCACTGACTGCTTCCGGGACGAAGATGGTGGTAAGTTTCTTGCTCTGCGACAGCATCGAGTATGTCAGGCGTCGGTCGGTGCCTAAGTACTGGACCTGATGGTGGAGAACGGGCATGACAGTAATGGCTTCGGCGTACTTCTCGATGGCTCCCGCACATTCAGGGCGCACTTTGATCATGGTGATACAGCCTGGGAGACAGCTCACTTTGCCCCAAAAGTGTTCAGCGCGACGGCGGACGTATTGGCCAAATGTGTACTTGTTCCCCCGTTAGTCAAACAATTCGAAACATCGTCCAACGAGCTGCTTACCTGAAATTGCTGGTACAAATTCCACATGGACCACTCATAGCCAGGCTCTAGTTCCACAAGGACTAAACCACAGGCCGCGATGGAGCTTTCCTTCCGAGCAAGCGCATCGGTTAACGATTTCAGCGCGCCGGGGTGAATCACAGAATCTGCATCTGTACAAAAGACCATATCGAACCCCTCAAACACGTAGTCCTCCGTCAAGAGTGGTAGAAGATGCTCCCAGACCTCGTCACGCAGAAGTTTGGTATACAGAGGCATGTTTTCTCGCGGATAGTTGAACAGATCGTGCCCAAGAATCAGTGAATCCTTCTTTCCGCCATTCCTTTTCTTCTCAATCACAATGACAGGCACGTCCTCGATGAAGCCAGCATCGACCACAATATCGCCCAACTTGTGTTTGAAAGAAACATACGGTCGTTCAAAGCTGGCGATTGTATGAGTAAAGTGCGATTTGATATCTCGAGATTTGCCGTCCAGCACGACGCACATGATCTGTCTGTGAGGTTCGATGCCATTGTCTCGCAACGAGAGGATGCACTTGATAATCTGCTCCTCGCTCTCGGAGTATGCAGGTATTAGTGACAGAATCCATTTCGTTGGCACTTCCTTGGGCGGCTTGAATAAGTGGTAGATCGCACGTAATAGCATGCCTGTCGGAGAGATGATGGACGACAAGACATCCTTGCTTTTCACTACCAGGATGAAAATGAAGACCCATGTACCCTGATGACCGAACAGTGCAGCGATCAAGCAGCCAAGGTTGAGCCCGATGATGGTACCGAAGAAGAGACATCGTTGAAAGAAGAGGTTCTTGGGTGACAACTTTCTCGCGGGATCTTTGGGTTCCACAATTTGCGGATATTCACTTTTCACACTGATCGTGGACATCGTTCTCATACTCTTTGGTCTGATGGTCCCACCAAATATTTCGTCGTCGTAAGCAGGCCATGTGTTGGGATCGGGAATCCATGTCAGGCCCTTTGGGTTCACAATATTGACTGGTAATGAGAAATTGCGTACGCGTCCTGGCAGTGTAGATTCTCGTCGACCTGGACTAGCACCGTGATTGCTTTTCACGGATGCGTTGGAGCTGCCGGATGGTGGTAGTTCCTGACCATCAGCGAATGGATCGCTGAAGAGGAACTTGCCCTGCTGTCGAGAAGGCTGGACAACGTCAACATCCTCCTCGACAGTTGCCAGAACAGCTTTCTCCGGATCAATTTCGTGTGGGCCAACATCGTCCTCTCCCAATTCGGCATATAGCTCCCCACCGCCTGGTGAAGGGGGGAGTGGTTCAGAGTCTGCATCATCTTGGCGACCTTCAGGCTCAGCAACCTTCTCGAAATAGTCATCTTCAAAGCTGTCGTCTTGCGGAAGAGGAGTGCCATGGGGCGTCGGACTCTCTCGTACTTCTGCAATAGGCAGAAGAGGGCCCCTGCCAGGCGTTTGGAGTGCGTTCGGTATGTATTTGTGCCAGGGGATGGGCATATCCGATGACTGAGCGGATTGTGCTTACTGCACAATCTCTCTCAATGGTACAACAATGCCATGGAGTTGATATGATAGCTGATCATGCGGCAGGCAGTGGGAATGAGCCTGGCAGGGGTGATTAAGACTTGAACAACCAGCACGTACGCGGGTCAGGACGTCCTCTGTGACCCTTCCAAACTTACGGCTTCTATGACCGACCTCGACGAAATGTTTGGAAAAGCCAATTGAAGCCTCAGACGCAATGATTGAACCAGGAACGGATGTGGCGTTGATACGTCCCGAATACTCTTCAATTTCGGTAATACGAACGGAATATACCCTAGTCGGATCAAGCATCTTTTCACCAGAGGTGGTAACCAAACCTTACCTAATGCTGGTGGTTGGAATCATTGTTATTGATTGAGCCAAGTCCATCGCCGCACAGAGTCTCAATAGCGGATAGTGAGGCATGCCCAGAGTTGTTCCCCGGGACACTTCAGCCTGACTCCAGTAGGTACCGGGTGCGCACTACGATAGGCCGTAAGGGCAGCGCATCATCCGCCGTGATTTCCAGTGGCTCCAGAGGTGGACCGCTTGCCCAATATTTGGTGGTGCCTTTCGTTGGAACAAAGGTCAACGTGGGCTGTGCCTGTTGCAGTATCAGTTCATCCATGCTGCTGGTAAGGTTCGGTCGAGCTCGATGATCCACGATGTCGTGCAGGTCTGATTAGTCGTGACTGGACTTCAACATTCAACCTGAGCCACTAGTAGAAGGTTGTACCCATGGTTGATCCCAGGGCGGTCAGTGCACTGGGCCAACCTTACAATCTGGCCACCACTCGACGGTGAACGGACTCGGTTCAAAGTTTTCTTCGCTACTTGCGTTCTGCTTGCGTCAGAAACTTCCAATGGCTTGATGCGATTTGAGTATGCTTCCTTGTTGTTAAATCTAGAATGTCTCCATGATCAAGAGTTTGTCAGTAAGCCTCGATGTAAACAAAAATCCACGATTGGTCTCTAAAGTCTAGAATTTGTGGATGCACGGACGATGGAGGCTTGGAGCAGACAAGAGTGCCCGCCGTGGACAGTCACCGCGCTCTTTCGTTGGGAAGGTGACTGTGTTCGCCCAAGCTTGAAGTCTGCGTGGAAGATTCGGGGTGACAGGAACTGACGTGAAGCGTGAATATGCAAGGGCGATCACAGCCAACAAAAGCATTGGTGTCTGACCGTCATAGTCGCTTAAATTTGAGCAGCAATACTCGCGATGTAGTGCAGCCTCGTCGTCAGACAAATCTTCAACCTCAAAGAAGGTGCTGTCAGCAGCGATGACAGTTGTCACAATGGTTGTGAAAGCATAACACTGCAATTGTGAACAGAAAGTGTGATTGAACTGGGTGAGAATAACGATTCTTTTCTAAGTTGTCTCGTAGTTATCTAGCTTGTAGTTTCAACTCTACAAGGGTATCTCTGGGCCCTTTTCATGCCTCTGTCGTATTGTCTAACCCTCATACCAAGTACTTTTCATGATGAACTTCTCCAAAATGCAAACCCAATACCGAAACGCCAAAATGCCACCTGACCGCAAAGACGATTTTCATTCCATATCATTACCGGAGACCTGACTAGTCGTATGACCAGACCATCTCGGACGGCAGCTGGTCCAAGACATTGAAGTCCACACCCCGCTGTCGATTGCAGATGGCAATAACGTCAAAGTCGGCAGCTAACTCTTCTGGTGTGAAGTCGGCAGTCTCAAGCTTCTCCATCCAGGAGAGCTGGGCTTGCGAAACCAACGGGTCGTAGAAGCAAAGTCTGTCGCATCCAAGTTCATTGAGCTGTGTAGCAAAATCAATGCCTGGAGAGTGCGAAATGACGGACTGTCCGGGCTTGAAGCCAACGCCAATAACCAGCACGCGTGGTTTGAGGTCGGTGGAGGCGAGTGTAGTCGAAGAGCAGTGAGCATGGAGTTCTCTTGCCAGTCTTAGAGGACGATCTCTCATGAGCTTCGTTGACTCCTCCAAGATAGGGAGGTCAGGGCAGGTCTGGAAGAGATAAGATGGGTTGACTGGGATACAGTGACCACCAACACCCAAGCCAGGACGGAAGGCCTGGAAGCCGTAAGGCTTGGTGGCAGCAGCGTCAATCATCTCGTTGGGGTCGATGCCAAGCTTTCTGCAGGAATCGCTGATCTCATTGACGTATGCAATGTTGATCATTCGGTAGCAGTTCTCGAATAACTTGGTCATCTCAGCCACTTCTGGTGTGGATACAGGGACGACTTGGTTGAAGACACTGGAGTACAAGTCCGTGATAACGGTCATTGCTTTGGGTGAGAGACCTGAAATGATCTTGGGGATGTCGCATGCGGCTGGGAATGTACGTCCCGGGTCGACACGCTCTGGTGACATGCCACAGTTGAAGAGGTGTTGGACTGATGAGAAGAGCTGGCGAGTGGTACCAACGGAGACGCTGCTCTCGATGACAATGGTGTTGCCAGGTTTCGCATGACGGAAGACAGTTGACAGGGCGGACTTGATGAATGAGAAGTCGACAGAGTGGTCAGCCTTGATCAGGGTAGGGACCGAGATGAGGTAATGTTGCGCCTGGTCTAAGAGGGCTTCATCCGTGGTAAGCGTGACGTGCTCCAACTCCCCATACTTGGTATTGAGCTCTTTGATACGTCTCTCAGAGATGTCAAAGCCAATGGTAGGGTGGGCATGGGAGAACACTTCAAGAAGATGTTCACCGACATACCCGACCCCGACGATGCAGACTTTGCCCATCGTATCGGTAACCATGATTGCGGTCTTGAGAGAAAGGGGACGAGTTTGATGAAGGTATTGAGCAAGATTTGCTTTCAAAGGCAAGATCTGATGTTCAGGGCTTACTTCTTGGGTTGCGCTGATGGAAGATTCAGGTTGGGTTCGAGGCAGATCGAGAACCTTATATGTCTGTTGGATCGCAGTGTTCTTGCACTGATACATGTCCAAGGTATCTGAAGAAGTCTCGCCCGCTCTAGTTCGGTGAGTCCATTCCGATATCCACATCACCATCTGTGCTATTGGAAAACACCTCTCGCGATCCTCCCCAAAAGGACGCAAGCAAGGCATGCGCTTACTCCTGCCCTTCCGTATGGTGGGCCGGCTAGAGTCGATTGCCTTCAGAACTCTAAGCGAGCACGATATATTGAAAGGGGAATGCATCGGATACTTGGTATACAAAGGAGGTACCCATAGCGTTAGCTCGAACAGCATTCCCATCGGTCTGGAGGATACCGATCAGTCATTCCTGCCAAGGACGTGTTCCAAATCAGTAGCAGGCCTGGACAGATAGACGTCCCTATACTGAATTGGGATACTAAACGGAGTTGACGGTAACTCAAACGGGGTCGAGTTCAGTTCGTGATGATGGTCAAATGCCATGTCTGACGACCTGCTGGTCTGTGAGAAGCGATAGTAAGACCCTGCCGAGGCTGAAGAAGGAAGTTGTCAGTCTGACGTCGACTTTGGGAGCTATGGTAGGTCCGGAACCACGAGACTGCAGACTTGGCAGTCGTCAGACTGTTCGGTTGTCTGAGGCACTTTTCGGGGTTTCAGGTGCTTGAATTCCGTCAGACTGTGCGCGAGCCTTGCAGCATGTCCTCTTTCGAACACCCTGCTATTAGAGCACGGGCCCTTGGTTTGCGCCCACTACCATGATTCGCACGGGCCCGTCCATCAGCCGCATGGCTTAAGCCAATAGTGCAGCACAGATCACTTTGCGTACCGTTTGTACTATAATTGAAGTTAGACGTTCGTGTTCGGACATTTCTCACCCATTTGTGACTGCAGCCACTTCAGCCAACGGTCGAGAAACTGCCGATCTCCCGCAGTTTTTGTTCTCGTGTCAGGTCAGTGAATCCAGACACTGCCGATCAAAACGTGTGCTATGCAAGAGAATATTCGAAATGCTTCGCAATCGACTTCACCACGACGAATAGTGTATGCCATGCCACTGCTCTGCTGGCATCATCCCACCGGCCAATCCAAGGACCTGCTACTACCTCAGGTATATTGAGGCCTCGCCAGTAGCAAAGGCCGTGCCCGCCTCTGCTGTGGGGATTACCTGCCCAATACATCAGCAAGTATCGGGAATTGACAGAGAATAATTTCTGCGGGGGTTAGCTGATCAGTATTTGGAGTGGGCGTCAGGCCACCGCATAAGAGGCGCTGCACAGTCCAACATGGTGGCTTGAAACAAGTCCCGAAGAACATGAAGGAAAGTTGTGCCGCGAAACACTCTTTGCCGAGGACATTTCTCTGCAAGCAGCATACAGCGGGTCCACTACAGGATCAATGAGGACAGCGAAAAAGTGTCCGAGCACAGTCCTGAAGGCCAATTGATTGAGGTCGACAGTCAAATAGCGAATGAGCGCGGAGACGACAACTCGTGCCGAGACTCATAGTCGCCCAGTCTGCTCACAGCGGAGGCCAGAACACGATAGACAGAGATATAGACAGAACTTTCGTTCTCATCTTGGCCTCAGTTTCGACGGTTGTAGCATGATCAGGTGAGTCAGCGCGTCGGGTTGGTAGAAAGCTGCGTGTTCGCCCACCTCCATAGTTCTCGCGGATCGGCCGATTCAGTTGAAGTTAGGCTTCCTTTCACCAACAAACACCGAATTGAAAAATACAACAAGACTCTACTAGACTTTGTGAGTGAAGAGTTGAAACCTTGATCGACCGACAAGAAAGCCTTTCACCGAGTCAGATGCTGGCATTTACAAAATCATCATCCCAAAATGCATGGGAGTCGGCGCTGCATTGAATCATTTTGAACGTGTAGCGTGTTGATGCGCTCATCGACGTGCCCGATGTGGTGACTGAAGAGAGTTTGCATCCAAGTGCTTTAAAGTTCGTTGTGACTTGGAGATCAGAGTTTAGGTACATTGGTCGGTATACTTCGAGTCGCATGTTGCTGCCATCTGAAGCCTCTATATATGAGACAGACAAACAGAAGGAATGTGGTCAATATTTTCAAGAGTGCGGAATTGTATTTGTCAGGTAGAGTTACGCTGGATGTTGTAGAAGTTGAGTTTGGCCAGTGATCGTTGAATACGAGGAAGGCGCCCGTGGCGGAAAGGGACAGACCAAATGTTCTCCCGGATTGGAAATATGATTTTCCGGAGCCTTGGCTTATGTCATATTCGATTACATAAGTTCTTACATGATGCCTGTCGGTGCAAATACTATTGTTTGATAGTCCGTACCAAAGTTCACCTCGCACCAGAATTGCACCTACTACTGTACTTTGGCCTCAATACAGCGACTGTGGCATCTGTTAACCCTTGCTAGTTGATAGAACGTCGTCACTCCAGTCCTCGAGTGGTGAGGTTACTCCCGAACAAACACCTCATTACGCACGATCTCGATCAAGCAGAATTCATGGAATCCTGCTGAAGCTGTTTCATCTCGATGAACACACTTCTGAACGTCACAATCACGCCGCAGTTGTGTCGAGGTTTCGACAGCTATGATGAAGTGATGGCTGGTTTCATCATCGCTCGTGATATCCGAAAATTGCGCGCCAATCAGAAAAAGTCCGAGCGCCGAACCGTTAGAGCACAGTCAGGCTGATCATTGTGAGGCCGATTACAACGAGGCTGACCTGTGCAGCGCTGATCAGGGACTGCAGATCGACAGAGCCGTTGGAGTCAAACAACGCAAAAGGACGTCAGATCATCGTTGACATCACCATGGCACCACCGAAGATGCTCCCACCGGCTGCCTTCTTCAATACTCTCCAGACCCTGATTTCGCTAGAACAGGACTCCGAGATCGTCGAGACCACATTGCTACTATCGTCTACACCTCCTAGCACGCTCGCACGGGCCGGTCTGGCCATCCTCAACCTATCCGTCCAATCACTCAAGACTGGTCTAGGAGGTCGCTCAGTCATCGAGCTCGGCCTAGACTCTGCAGTTGTCAGCAAGGACTCCAGAGGTGAACTCCCCGAACATGGCATTCGAACAGGCGACATTGTCCGCCTCGGTGAGATGCCCAAGGGCACGGCCAAGAAGAAAGAAGTTGCTGAACTCAAGGGCAAAGGAGTTGAGGGCGTCGTGACTAGAATTGGTGAGCGAGCGGTATGGGTGGCTCTAGGCAAGGAAGCATCTGGCGGTGACGAAGTTGAAAATGTGCCTGATGGGAAGCTGTGGCTAGTCAAGCTTGCAAACGACGTCACCTACAAACGAATGAACCAGGTTCTCACTAAGTTGCTCAAGGCACCAGAGTCATCGTCATACACGAGCCTGCAACGCGTCCTCCTAGGTCTCTCCTCGCCAGGAACTCCCGACCTCGAGAAAACAAAGGATCTCGTCTTCTTGGATCCGACACTCAACCCGTCACAACAAGATGCCATCCGCTTCGCACTGTCTTCACCAGAGATCGCCCTCATCCATGGCCCACCGGGCACGGGCAAGACTTACACCTTGATTGAGCTCATTCTCCAATTCTTGAAGCAAGGTCAGCGTGTCCTGGTCTGCGGCCCAAGCAATATCAGCGTCGACAACATCGTCGAACGCCTGGCCCTCACCTCCCCCAGCACACCAATCGTCCGTCTAGGCCACCCTGCTCGCCTCTTGCCCAGCGTTCTGAACCACTCCCTAGAGGTACTGACTCGCACAAGCGATGCAGGGGGCATCGTCAACGATGTACGCAAAGAAATGGACGAGAAGCAGGCTTCGATCCGCAAAACACGCAACGGTCGCGAACGTCGTGTGATATACACTGACCTCAAAGACCTGCGCAAGGAGTACCGCGAGAGAGAAGGCAAGTGTATCGACGGCCTTGTCAGAGGCAGCAAAGTCGTCCTGGCGACACTGCACGGAGCAGGAGGCCATCAAACTAAGAACCAGGAATTCGATGTTGTTGTCATTGATGAGGCCAGTCAGGCGCTGGAGCCACAATGCTGGATACCTCTGGTCTTTGCCGGGAACAACGTGAAGAAGCTCGTTTTGGCAGGAGACCACCTGCAATTGCCCCCGACAGTCAAAAGCGCAGACAGCAAAGATAACAAGGATGAGAAGAAAAAGAAAATCAAATCTCTCGAGGAAGAATTGACCAAGCTATCTATCAAGGACGATGAGATAAAGGCAGCCACGCGTTGGTCTCTGGAAACGACCTTGTTCGATCGACTTCTGGCGATGCACGGTTCCGGAATCAAGAGACTCCTCAACACTCAATATCGAATGCATGAGAAAATCATGCGATTTCCCAGCGACGAACTGTACGGAGGCGAACTCGTGGCGGCTGAGGCTGTCAAGGCTCGCTTGCTGAAGGACTTGCCCTACGAAGTGCGAGAGACCGAAGACACAATGGAACCGCTCGTCTTCTTCGACACTCAGGGCGGAGATTTTCCCGAAAAGACCGAGGATGATTCTGGCGGTCCGATCAAAGTGTCGGTACTACTCGGAGACAGCAAGAGCAACGAGATGGAGGCAGCTGTTGTGGCGATGCATGTGCGCAATCTCACAGAAGCCGGTGTGAGAGATGAAGACATTGCAGTGGTCACGCCCTACAATGCACAACTCTCCGTGCTGAGTTCAATGTTGCGAGAGCAATACCCGAAACTGGAGCTAGGCAGCGTGGACGGCTTCCAAGGACGAGAGAAGGAGGCTGTAATCGTCAGCCTGGTCAGAAGCAACGCGCAAAAGGAAGTGGGTTTCCTGGGTGAGAAGAGGAGATTAAACGGTAAGCAATTTCCCAATATTCAATATTATGTTCCGGTCTACTATCTGCGCACATGCAATGCGATGCATATGCAGTCCAGTACGTTTCCTTGGGTTTGACCAGTCCTAACGACAATGGCAGTTGCAATGACCCGACCGAAGCGGCACTTGTGCGTGATTGGAGATTCAGAAACAGTATCAAGGGGCAGCTCGTTCCTCAAGAGATGGATGAAATATCTCGAAGATCATGCGGACCTCAGATACCCGAATCTCGAAGAATTGAAGCTGGGCTGAATAGGCGCTGACCTTGCTTGCTGCCCAAAATGAGGCGGAAAGGATCCCTAACCGGAGCAGCTGGCTGCCATGGAACGACATTGGCTGGACGCTCAAGCGCTTGAAACGCATGGGCCTCCAGGCTGAAGAGGTTCCAAGAGGGATGGCGCAATCGACGTGGACGACTCCGAGCAAATGAAGCGAAGATGTCGTCGTTATTGGCCGAGTGTCTTACGAGGTAAGGCTGTACCACTCTCTTCCAGACGTTTCGACCATGCCGGTGTAACCATGCAGCGACCTTTCGTATCCTTGTAAGGATTCCAATAGCTGCTCTTCTCCCATTGGACTGAAGCAACCGTCGATTTTTCATCTACAATATCAGCTCCAACGCGGCAATGTACTTTCCTTGGGATGAAGTGATCCGGACATTGGACTCGGCCCGATAAGGCGTCCTCATGGTTCATGAAATTGGGTCCACGGGCATAACTCACCATTCTGGATGTTCGGTCAGCTTCCCAGTTGTAAATGGTTAATGATCGGCAACTTCGGGACGCCCGACTTTCGAGCTGATGATGCAAAAGAACACAGCTCACAGAAGGTGAAAATGCTTGTACGGAGAACTCATTTCATTTTCTCGGGCTCCCAGAAGCACGGCCAAGAGAGGTGTTCGTCCACTTCGAAGTCAATTCAGATGTAAGAAAAGCCAATGAAGCATGACAACACGCTCTACGAAGATAGAGCGACGTAAGGAAGTGCGAACAAGGTTCATCCCATTTTGCAGGGACAGTGCCCAGCACAGTTTATCAGTGGTCAATCATTCTGGGGGCTAAGCAGAGGCCAGTGGCGAACCGTGCACACTGCCACGACTGCTTATCCGTCCCTTGTCGGATCTTCGCAGACTTGGCCAGCCTTACCTTCACCCCGGTGCAAGATCAACGTCCAATGTTTTATGTTTCTTCCACACCGTTGCATCGACACGTCTTTGTCCAAACTTGCCTCTCAAATTCCGTGTGTCGTTCCGAAACGATAGTGCAAGTTCCAAGCAATCTCGATGCGCAGGACCTCGACCGATTCTGGGTTGCTTCCACGCTAGGAATGACTCGCAGCGCTGCATGGCGCAGGGGTGGTCCAGTCACGAGGCAGAGACAATGGAAAACGTGTGCGCCTGAGATAGCGGACGGCTGGTCCCCCGTGCTAGTTACATAGCTAGTTAGCGGAGAAGGACCACCTGGCATCCCCGAGGTTGTTCTTGTGCAGCAGTGTATTCGTATTTCTCCGTCTGATCCTTGCTCTTTTGCTTCTTGTTCCTTCTGGTGACCATCTGCGCCGGCGTGTCCGTTCCAATGTTCGTAGACTGGAAACCACTGCCACCGGCCTAGAATGGTGCAACACTGGACAGGTTTGTTTTTGATCGTGGCGGTGAGACTATGATGTGCCACGACTTGCATCAAGATAAACGGTTTTATCCAGTCAGAGCTCTGGAGAGGGTTCCGTTTCTGGTTGTATCCAGCATTTAGGATTTCAGGTCGGAGATGAAAATGCAGGGAATGGTTCTGGTTGGCTTTCGGACCAATTGACGTGAACTGGTTGACAGGAGGCTAATTCAATCGTACATGGAAACAGAAGGTCCAGATTGAGATAAGTCGTACGTACATCCGTAAGAATGGCAGTAGAGTTCGGTTAGGAACAAGAATAGATGAATCATGGATAAGTTTCTGATGGACCGAACAGGTATCTATCGATGGAGGCATTGGACGAGGGGTTTGTTTCTAAATTCCAAGCGCTACAGGCGTAACTTAGGCTCACCACCACGAGGTATCAACCTGACTATCAGTGGCAGCTACACCCAACTAAGAGTTGCCTACTCCAGAAGCCCAGAGCCAAACGTGCCCGGCGACTCCTTGGATTGTTACTGGTTATGCACCTTCCAGCCTCAACAGCCCACTTTCCTCTTTTCTCGAATACACCCTGGCTTGATTTCACACCCTCTCCTCCCGACCCTAACGACTAAACCATTCCAGCCATGGTACCATACTGAAACGACCTAGAGGATTGTCCATCAATCTCGAAGAAGGAAGCAGTGGAACTCTGCCAGCTGTCAGTCAAACATGTCAGTCTAACGTTTCTTCCCCGTACGCCAACATGCGCTTGCGGGTGGCCGCGACGCCGATACGGATTTACCCATATCTCTTTGATCTTGGTCTTGATCTTCTGATGTCGTGGCATGGGTCTGGTTGATACACCATCCCTCCTTCGTGCCGACCTTGGTTCCAAGCGAAGCGGCGGCACGTTCTCCCCTCCGTCTTGGATCGTGACCGGATTTCTACTTGTACAAGTGCGACCTCATTTCCATGATCTTCCCTCATCTCCGCCTCTGTCCCTCACGAGCCTTTCAGCTCGCCTAGGTCTACATCGTCGCGAGATCCCTCATGAGACCGAAAGCGGATTCTGAAACTGCTACTTGTTGCTGGCGCTATTGAATGGTCCTCAACTACGGAGACCACAGTCCTTCAACTTCATATCCTCAATAGCTACCAAGCTCGGTTATAATATCCACTCCTCGGTAAGAACAAGTTGGAACATTCGTCATATTCCTTGAATCATCCCGATGCAAGCGAGAAGACGGCGATGACTGACATTTCTCTGACAGACATCGCAGCACCTCTCGGACTTCAGCACGGTCGTCCTGAATGAGAGTCGTTGGACTTGTGGGCGACATTGCTATACTAGATCATCGCATACTGCAACCAGGCAATGCGACATGACGCCAACTCGCTCATATCTGACCGAACGGTGATGGTCTTGTCGTCAAGGGATCGAAGCCAGAGCCCTTGCTGAAGGAGTCAGCCATGCCGTCTCCAAACCACCGCTCGAGGGGGTCTCTGGGTACGACCAACACGGGAGCCGCTTTGCGTCGAGGAGACCTGAAAATTTCCGACCCTATCCCTTTCACTGAGTCTCGAGATAT
Organism: Exophiala sideris; assembly: GCA_000835395.1. Taxonomy (NCBI): domain Eukaryota; kingdom Fungi; phylum Ascomycota; class Eurotiomycetes; order Chaetothyriales; family Herpotrichiellaceae; genus Exophiala; species Exophiala sideris. Next base: position 7,418,105 of record KN846952.1, on the reverse strand, counting down.
GTTTCCTCAGCCAACTCCGGCCATGTCATCTACATACGACCTCGCTCCCCGACCGAACGAAACGACCTGGCCATGCAGAACTTCTCCTCCACAGGAGTATAATGTTCATCATACTAGCGATGCGCCAGTCAACGCGACGGTCCGTAACTCCGCGGGTCCGTCGCTCATTCCCAGCTCTATGTCTTCCATACCTTCCAAGGGTTCACTGACGCAGAAGAAGCCTGGAGGGCTTCGAGCGACACTGAAACGGATGTTCACCAGTAAACGACATAGGTCTGCACCTGTGGAAACCAATCACTATGCTTACAGCGATCCATATCATCTCCGTCCAGTGACCGAGCAACATAACCAAGCGCGAGAAGATCCAGCGCCTCCGATGGTGCCTGTCAGACCAGAAACCGCACTCGCATCGCATCCCTCTCATCACCACCCAGCAAGGAGCGTCCAGAGCATACCGCATCCAACACAGCACGCGCGCCGCAACACACTGCCAACTCTGGTCTTCGATGATCGGGCAACCAGGTTCGCACCAGCTGTGGGCAAGTCGCCGAATGGAGATGCATACCATGAAGGGAAGTGGATCAAAGAAGACTACGTCTCTGACGGTCAATTGAAACGCCGATCTAGGAGTGCGGATGCGCTCAACAAACTCCTACGGTCAGAAGGTGTCGAATCTAGCTCTTCTCGCGATCGAGAAAGTGAGATCGCATATTGGCGTAACAGTGCTACGAAGAATCCGGTTCCTGTTTATAGTGGACAATCAATATCCGTCGACCCGGCACACGTTCTCGGCCGGCCCAGCTCGGTAGAAGAGTCTGATCGAGATTCTGCGAGGCCGGACGCAATGCATGGGTTCGATTTCGGCCTCGAGGTGGGAGACCGGGATAAAACAGGTCTGGAGCAGAGAATCAACACCTTGGAAATCAAGCTGTTCGATTTCGAGTACGCCATTGCCAGACTACAAGGCAATAACCTCCCAAAACCCAATCTGCACCAATTAGACCACACCCGAGGTTTGATTCACGACGTTCCCTCAGACAACAATACGAACGCAACAGTGACTTCACCTCCGCCACTGGACACTGGCTATCTCGCCTCTCCAGCCACGCTCAATGACGTTAGCTTCTTGTCCTCTCCAGGAGAATCTCCTGGGTTCCCTGACGAGGATTTGTTTCGTCCTCAACGAGCCAGCAAGGCTACAATTACCACCATCAGACCTTCTACGACGAGACGGCAGTCACCAGGTCGCTCAAGGGACTGTTCGCCAACATCTATTCATATCCCCGTCGAGAAGTTCGAGGCTCTACTGGACTTGATCAAAGAAGAGAAAGCTGCTCGCATCAGGCTAGAAGCACAAGTCATGGAATTACAAAAAGAAGTGGCCAGCTTGAAAACTCCGGTCTATGCCACGATCAGAGAGGCTTATCCAACTCCAAGTCCCGAGTCCACACAGACAAGCCCTGCCACACCTCGAGCCCTGCATCGGGCACCGGGCTTCCAATTGAAATATCCACCTCCGGATATATCGCGATTCAGCGAAACAGATCCAGATTCGGACGCCGAGGAAGGATTCCAAGATGTATACGAGACCCCACGGGAAGAGAGAAACACTTTTGAAATTGCTCGTGACTCCCCACGGCTGGCCGTGTGAGGCTTTTCCTTGCATGGGTAACGTTTTTGAGTACGAAGCAACTTGGCAAATTGTCGAGGATTGTGTATGGTTTTCGTATGTCTTGATGTCGGCGACCTGAAGGAGAACCTACTTCTCTGGCACGGTTTTGTTGGTTATACAGCACCATTCGCATTTGAGGCGGCGTCCAATCTGGCCGCAACGGCATGAGATACCCAGCCATGGTGATGATGGCTTTGAGAATGACAAGAGCATGGAGATGTGGTATATTTGTATAGTAAGGTAGACTTGGAGATGCCTATTGAATTAGAATGCTCGGGAGCTGAGATCGTGGCCTTTGACTCCAGATCTTTTGTTGACATGTTTGCTGGCTATACTGCGTGTCACAGGTATCAGTGACAGGCAAGGCTCTCACTTCCAGGGGAGCTTATTGGGATCCAGCCAATGGCTTGAGCTTAGAAAGGAACCCGTTCGGGGCACGAATGAGAATTGGAGAAGCTGCAACCCCTTCCCTCACCAACTCCGAAATGTTTCTTACACGATCTTTACGAGTGTCTACATTGTCCTCTTCTTAGCCACGAACACCTACTCTCTGCCATGGCGTGAAGCTTCCAAGCTTGCGTTTCCTGACTCACTTGTTTCTTCTCTTGTTCTTTTAGCCGTCACCTTCGGAATGTCCTCTCTCACCCAAACCCTCCCACCTCCACAGCCTCATCCGCAGACCATGTCTTCCTCGCGTCTGCTCACGCCGACCACACTTCCTATCCCGTTACTTTCTTTCCCCCTGTCGAAGAGGTACAGCTACGCGCACACCTTGCTCATTCCGGCGTACTACTATCTCCGTGCCTCGGCGCTGGTCGCCGACCCGTTTCCAACTATGCTCACAGATTTACTGGTTATTGGGTTTCTTCAAGCCGTCTTCTGCACTGTCTGTCTGCCCAGCGCGGGGTACTGGGTCAGCGGGACTGCAGGGGGCAAGATCGTGGAGGGGACAGCATCTACGATGAAATCTTCAAAGGGCGGAACAAGATCTGTCAGCAGTGCTGCAGGCGCAGGCGGTGGTCTGAGGAAGAAGGGCGGGGTTAGCAACAAGCATGACGGTGTGGGTGGGAGCTTCGGTGCTAGAGTCATGGTGAGTTCTACTTGCTTGAGGCTTTGTGCTCCTTGAGGAGGTGGCGTGCTGACGTGTGATATACAGCCAACGTTCTTCTCACTGGTCCTCACGCTCTTCCTCCCTCCGCTGCCACTGGCAGTTATGGCCCTCGTCCTCGGCGCGCCGTTGTACCCGACATCGCTACTACCTACCACGCTTGCCCTGGCGGTGCACGTTTCGCTCCTCGGATTCCTGCCGATATTTTACACGCACGGCGTGTCTAGCCCAGCCTGGCGCGACGTGGCTGCTGCGTGGCTCCCGTTCGACGAGGCGGGCGTTTGGGCAGGGACTGTAGGCGGGATGGTCGGTGGGTGGATTGGTGCGGTGCCTATGGCTCTGGACTGGGATCGCGAGTGGCAGAAGTGGCCATGTACGGTGCTTTGGGGAGTTGTGGTGGGCTGGGCGGTTGGAAGGGTTCTTACGAATGTCCTAAGGCTGGGGATCGGGAAGAGGATCAATCTGAGTGAGCATGAGGAGCGAGAGGATAATGCTGCTGCTGGTGCTACGGCTGCGACGGCGGATAAAATGGTGCAGGACGGGAAGATTGATTGAAATCCAAGAAGCTGTTACGACATTTGAGGACGGCTACGATCTGCTGGAACAACGTCTTGTTGACTATTCCACGATACGGCTGTGCCAGGATTATGGTTCGGAAGTCCCTACGCCGTCAATACCTGCTCAGCCTAGGGCGAGACAATACTCAGTGCCCCACACTGTGCAGAGAGAAGAGCAGCTGCATGCACATCATGGGAACAGCTGGCTGTCTTTCGGACACAGAAATGCGCAGGCGAGCGTAGCTGGTACGGGCGAGGAAGACACAGTGATGGCCACTGCGGAAACAAACAACCTAGCAGCTCACATACAACCATCGAATATGGCGTCCGGTCGATGGAAGACGACAGCACACAAGAGTTGCGCTGCGGAACCGTACGAGCAAGAACCGAACGTCTTCAAGGGGACACGCCCTCTGCGCCTCATTCATCCAGCATGTATCGAGATACCGTACCATGTTCTACGATCATGGGGCGAAAAAAGGTTTAGCACCAGCGACTGGCTCTACCAACGATGGGACCTCTCCCTGCTGAGTTTTGACAAGGAATACTGGCGGGCAAGGCGCAGCCAGATGACGAAAGTGAGAAGGTCAATCAAATTTGACGGAAAGGAGTGGCTGGAAGGATGACGACGCCGTAGTGCACGGTTAGGGATCACGTTTACTTGAGCAGGAATGGCAAATCTGGAAGAAGAATGAGAAAGAAAGAGGAGACAAGAAGCAAAGTTTTAAGAGGATCATATCATGCAATTGATTCTGCTGTATGCAGTCTTCATAACCTTCGATCTCCCATAACCTATGGGAACCAGTCCAATCCAGGTATTGTGCTCATCTTTGGTCTTTCCGCTCTTTCAAATCCAACGCCGAGCTAGCTAGTTTCCACCTATTTGTACATTTGTCAAGTAAGAATCATAAACAAGACAAGTAGTATCATCCTGTTTTCCAAGAAAGTCCTCGCAGAGGAGGTAAACCATTGAGATAGCCAATGATAGGTTCCCAATTGTGGTCATCGAATAACGCCGTCGCCATGCATAAAAGTACATTACATGCAACCGTAAGCAGTTGCAATTCGTAAAGTTTGGTTGTCATCAAACACCTGGGGTTTGCTCATTCAGTCATGGTGCACGACCGTGATAAAGTCGTCGCCGCTTGATTCTCCGCCTGGAATCAACATCCTTGTGCCGAGCTTCCTAAGTTACTTGCACAGGTGTTCTTCCAAGTCTGTAGTTGTTGGCAGCAGTGCTGAAGATTCTGCCGATCACACCACCGACGGTGGAGTCAGCCTTGACCTTCTTGGAGGGCTGTTGGCTTTCGCCCGTGAAGCTGGTCTGGTGGCCTTTCAGGCTAGGTCTGGTTGCCATCATCGTCTTGCCGTAAGCACTGTGGTAGGAAGCATCAGGACTTTCCGTCAGGTCGACAACGACGATGCTGTCGTCAACATTGGACGAGGCAGTGTATGGCGTGCCCCGCGAGGTGGGCGCGATGGAGGATGATCGAGATCGCATTGAAGGTGCCACTGAGGATGATCGTGAGCTCGAGTGGCTATGCATTCCAGGTCTGCCCGAGGCGACAAGTGGAGGAAGGTCCCGGATTGATGGTGGTGATACAGATCGCCCGCTACCGTGGTGGCGGAATGGCGAGGGCCAGCGTCGATGGCTCGGAGGAGGTAGTGACAATGAGCTGTTGTTAGCTCCGTGTCGTGGATATCTTCCACAGGCTACGTCCTCGTCGATGTAGGAAGCTGGGGAGTCAGAGACGCCAGCAACTCTAGGAGGTGGTGTTGCCATGCTGGGAAGAATGTGCTGTCTGCGTGGTGGAGGTGGCAGTGAAAGGTTGGAGTCGTAAGAGCTTTGGTGAGAGTGCCATTGTTTTTGGTGGAGTGCAAGTTCTGCCTCCTCTTGTTGAAGTTCAATTTGGAAGCGGATGGGTGCCAGGAATGGTTCGAAGTGGTCGAAGAGGTCTTGCTCGCTTACTGTGCAGTCGAAGTCCAAGAGATATAGCATTTGCCTCTCCATCAAGTTCACCTCTGCCAGTCCAAATCCGAATCCCTCAAAGCCCTTGACTGAAGTGTACCTTGCCCAGTGCTTGTTCTTGGGGCTTGAGTCGTTCAAGTTCTTTGCCGCCAAAATCAAGGATGCCAGAAAGATACGGTGGACAGTGCATCTCATACCCTTAGCCACAGGGGGGAGTCTGGATCGTAGACGAGCAAGATAGACAAGGGACGTCATCAAGGTGGGTACTTGAACGGATGACTTGTGGACCAAAGAACCGATGAATTGTTCCAGTGACGGTAGGAGAGGACCGACTTCTGGGGATGATCTCTGAGGTGGTGTTGAAGGAGGGGTAAGAAGGCCATCTGCTGGTGTAGGCTCAGGATCACATCGAATGACCTGTGAGGCTTGGTTGGCCAAATACTGGATCATGTAGGACCGTACAGGTTGGCGAACGAATTCCTCCAAGGCTGCCCGGTTCTGGGCTGGTGAATGACGAGGTTCCATGGTGTGTGTTGTGTGTTGGCTCAGTCAAGAGTCAACTTCTTTCGGTATCGCTGTAAGGTCGATGAGGTTGAGAGCGAGAGAAAGATGAAGTGAGTGATAGAGGCCAGATCTGGGAGGTTAAGAGTCCTTTGGTCGCCCTTATCAATGGTTTGGGCTATCAAAGTGAAGGACTGATGAAGTGAATGACAGGATATGGCGACAGGTTTTTGACACCTGTAGGAGGTTGGAATTAATTGGGAGTAGATCTGTGCAATAGAGTCTTGACCAGCAAGACGACAGATGTCTGAGCTCTTTTGAGGATATAGCCGTGTCGACTTAAAGGGCGGGCACTCGGGTAGCTAGAAGCAAAGTCCAGGGCACGGCCCAGGATGAAGCTCCTGTGTTTGAGCGTGTCGCGTATTGTCGAGCGAGACCTCCTGAACAGTGCACAAGAGTGATGTAGCAACTGCAGCCAGGTGGAGAATTGGAGTGTCTGGGAAGTCCGAGGCCCTGGTGGCTAGTGGATAGGCGGATCGATAAGCTCTCTGTACCTGGAGCGTGTGGCGGATGGCTTGAGGTTTGTGCCGTTAGGGTTCTAGTGCCCTAAGGGTTTCCACGCGTAGACTGGACCAACCCCTGGATTCTGGAGCGCAGGGGCCTTTCTGACGGATTGTCGATGGCTGTCCCCTCTTCTTGGCTCTTTGCGATCGTGTATGAATTCAATTCTAACCAAGCTCTGATGCTCCAAAAGGCTTGATGAGGTGGGGAGACCGGCCCCAGAATTGACAAAGATGGCGTTGATATGTTTTTGTCTTGGGTAAGACAGGGGTGACTGAGTTGAGATGGCGCGTTTACGGATGAAGATTGGCGTATTAGTTGTTGAGAAGAGAGGTGAAGCAGAGATGAGGAAAAGGATGATCATAAATCGAAGAACGATGCTTGATGGATATAGGTATCAATTAACATGGCCACAATGGAGAAGGGGGATATTTCTGTTGAGTGGGCGCTTGCAGGTAGACATGAATGGGACCATCTGGATGCCAGAAGATGGCCAGATATTTAGGTCAGTTGGCTCAGAATGGCCCGAATGAGATGCACAATGGCAATGGATCTTGTTTCGTACCGGCCAGGCGGCTGGTAAGAAATGTGTGCGGATTGGGCGGCTGCAGGACATTCTCCATCTAAAGGGATATCAACCCTTGCGCATGCCTACCGTCGTTGACTTGACCATGGCCGCTGACCAGTGCGATTGACCAGTCCGTATGAGATGGTCTGGCAGGTGGCATCATTTTGGCTTTCCCGGAACTGAGGCGAGAGTATCAAAAGAACGAACGGAAGCAGGGGAAGAAGGGGTTCCATCTGCAGCTAACAACGTCTCTACGCATGAAATGTGACCAACTGACTATGACCAAGATCTTCTCTTTTGCGGTGTGCCTGCGCCTGCACCTGCACTATCAGCACCATCAAACACCAGATCTTCTTTGCAGAACAAACTGAGCATTACTACACGTACAAGAGACTAGATACTATACTACTCTCGTCTTTCTTATTTTGCCCCTCGCACCCACTTTACCTAAAGGCCTATACGAGTCGAGACAGACGCCCGACGCGCTCTGACACACATCCAGGCTCTGGCTGACATTGGTTGGCCACCACGTTGGCCCATGGGTCGAGACACTGAGACGCGCTTCAGGGGGGGTTCCGACATTCGCGTAAAAAATGGAATGCTACTCTGGTAGGCTCGTCTATCATCCAACACCATTTTTGGCATGACTTCTGACTGGTGAAACACGCCTGGCTCCAACACACACGCTGCAAATGTTCTCGCCTCGACGCGCGCGGCCACTAACAATGTCCACCTCCTGCTTCGAGAATTCTCCCTTGAACTGCTTCTCGGAGAATTGCCAGCAGCCACTCACCACCACTCAAGCGTCCTGTCTCAGCTTTTCTCCCTCCTCCTGACAAGTCTCACGATCCCTTCGAAACCCACTCGTCTGCCACCATGCTTGCAGCAGAAAGGCCATGCGACTCAGCCACGATGCTGATTTCCCCGCGAACTTTCCATCCTGCCTCCCATTGTTGAGCTGCTTGTTGCCTGCCTACCAGTCATATGGACAGAAGTCAATGCGAATGTCACGAAGAAATCAAAAATGCATGTGAACAAAGAGCTGGTGTTGGTGCTGCACACGACGTTCCATACCCCTGGGTCATGCAAGGATCGGATGCACTCTTTGATCCCATGAACCAGAGTCTTGCCTCCCGGATTATTGCATTCTTTGGTTGAAAGACTGGATTTGATGATCTTCTCCCAGTATGAGTCTACGAAATGCAGACTATCTCAGCTTCATGAGACATACATTTGTACGAAAATACCAGCCCCAATGATCGTCACTACCCTGCGTGCTTACTGCAATGCTAGTGGTAAGTATTCAGGCTTACACCTTTGGGTATCTTGGCTTGTTGGCCACCCTGCCACCAATGATGACGCTCAGAACACCTATCCAGGGCACGGTGAAGGCAACGGTCGTGGCGGTGCGATATTGGTCAAAGCTAACCAAGTGGCTGGACTTGAGGGTCTGTGCCACAATTCGCTCGCTTGACTTCTTCCCACCTCGTTTATTATGGTGGCTCCTGTGACCAAGGCATGTCTGCATCAGTTGACCAAAACCTGTGATAATCCTGTCATGAGAGCATCCTAACTCTTATTGCGGCTGACCCTTCCATACACACCACATTTCAATCTCCGGCAGTAATGTGCGGTAGCCGGGAAACATACGGGTGTGCATCGCGTTTCCAGTCAAGCAGTGCAGTGCTTGATGCTCATTGCTCGTGATACTGCTAGCGAAAACCTATCATGGTTATGGCATGTCACTCTTTCCCCAGGCCTGTTAACTTCCTGAAAAAGTGGCACCATCTGACATGGCGTACATCAACGACAATAAGGTCGAGGACCAGCAGTTCACGATGGCGGGTGCCCTGACAGCAGGACAGAAAGGCTCTACGATAGAGATGATGACCTCTACCCTCCTCAGAGCCAAAGCTATATCGTTGGGTGCGAAGGACTCCGGACTGACAAAAAGAAATGGTAGCTGTTTGAAGCTGAAGAACAACAGCGGTCAGACAGTGCCTCTTCTCTGGAGACCAGGCTTGCCCCTTCTGTATGCTAAGAGAGATGTGGCCTGTCTCGGATCCTCCATCCATGTGCATCGTCAATACTGATCATGCACATCGCATAGATCTGCAGGCACGAGCACTTTCGTCTAACCTCAATTATGTACGTCCAGGTACCCGGCACGGCAAATCGTTCGGTCCTTGTTGTCAAAGTACAATGTATCTGCAGCACCAGCGTTCGAGACCCTCGGCAATGTAAATGCATTTGATATCTATCTTTGGACGCTAGGTATGATCGATGGGCAGAAGCTAACAGGCCAGGTGTGGCAAGGGCGGATGGAAGTCCGAACACACAGCCAGGGCAGACGTCCATTCAGTGTTCATGCTTCGATGTCATACCACCTACGACGGTTTCTTGGATGTCCGGAGACGAAAACGGAGAGGGACGGCTGCACCACGTCGTCCTGTTGATATAATATGGTAAATTAACCTGCGCCACCGCGTACAGCCTTGACTCTCCACGATGGTGATGTACTACGGTGGCAGAATGAGCAACTCCGCCTTCATCGAGACAACTGATATTGCCGTATCTCCTGCAAACAGTCGCTTTGCCTCCTTTAGCAGTTCCATTCAAAAAGCAAAACTGCCTTTTCACAAAGCGGATCCGAACCAAGGTCCATCTGGTTTGTAGGATGTGAAACCACCATATCGCCGCGGGTTTTCTTCGGGTCTACACTTTGGTTCACGAGTGATGAGGAAAACGCCGCTTCATCCCAAGTGCCCTTTAACTGTGGACACGGTCTGAACCGGATGGCTAAGTCTGAGTTGTTGATGAAGTTTAGTCACAAAGCTACATACGCGATTTGTCACCAAGCGTACCGGCAATATCGCGATCATGTTGCTGGCTCTACACAGGGTCGAACGCAGTATCCCATCCATGAGAAAGCTGGCGCACCAACCTCTCCCACGCAACCACGGTGAGTACCCGGGCACCAAATCATACAATGGTTCTGTATGGCTGAGCCATGAGGTGAGCATATTCAAACCAGAGACATGCTGAGGACCTGGTACCATATTTCGATGGCTCGACGACGGACGTCTCTCCCAGAGATACTCGACCAGCGTTCTTCGTAAGGAGCTGCCCGAGGGCATGCTTTCATATTCGCCATGGCCTGCTTTGCTTTTTTCACGGCTTTATATCTTTTGCGCACTTACAAAACAGGTACATTACCTTCTCACAGGACTGTCATCTCCAGCACCAGCTCTTCGTCCATCAGACGCTCGTTTGGACATACTCATACAAAATGAATACTGTCGATATCGTTGTCATCTCCGCCGTTGTCTCCGTGGTGATGTCAGGTAGCGCTTATTATTACGTGAAAGACATGCGCAACAAGCGGCGCGCGATTGCCATTGCACGCAGGCATATAGACGAGGAAAACCAGCTGTACAACCAGCTGCACAGGATCACAGCCAGAGAGCACGAGGCTCCGCGTGCAATTCCGCCAGCACACCTGCCCGTACACCCGCCAGCGTACACGCCTCCCGCGGGTCAAGCAGAACCCATTCGCTCGCCAGTGATCGTCCAGGCGGGGGTCCACAACGTGAACCACGTCAACATCCGGAGCGGAGCTGTTCATCCGCAACCAGCTGCTGCCGCCAACGCCAACGATGAGGGATACGACGCCCGGCTAGCGGCACTGCAACAGCTACCACCGGTCGCACATCTTCCGCTACCTTCTTACAACCTCGCGGCACTGCAACAGCTACCACCGGTCGCACATTTTTCGCTACCTTCTTACAGCCAACGCGATCCGCACCCTCCTCCTCTATACGAGAACGTTGTTGCTGCTTCCTCGAACGAAGCACTGAATGGAGATGATGACCTGACTCGACAAGCTGGTCTGCAATATTCGCCAGCTTTTCGTCAGCCCCCGACGACGACAGCGGGCGAGGCTACCATTCCAGATCGCTTGGCGCCAGCAAATGCTAGTCCCACTGCCTCGGTCGAAGTACTAACTGGAGCCGACGATCTTACACGCGGAATTGATCTGACATACCAGCGAGCTGGAGGTCTGCTGCGGAGGAGGAGGGGCGAGCCTACAATTCCAGATCGCTTGGCGCTGGCGAATGCTAGTCGCACCGCCTCGACGGAGACGGTGAACGGGGACGAGGACCGCTCCACTGGCCAAGCGTCGGCGGCGCCTGGTTTGCGTCGCTCGCCTGCTGTGCGTCGGTCCTCGAGGGTGGTTGACCAGTCTGAGACTCCGAACCACGCAACGAGCAGCGCCGGCGAGCGATTGCCCTGGACGCAAGATACTGCCGATATCGGTGCCCTGGCCGACGCAGCGGAAGGAGATGAGGACCGCTCGAACAGCCCAGGGTCGATGTCGTCAGTCGTGCGTCGATTCGAGAGGTTCGACCAGGATATCGGCCCGAACCAGCCTTGGGTCTTTGACCACTGGACGAGGAGTGGCGGTGAGGTGTATCCTTGGGGAAATGAACGTAGCGCGTTCCAGCACGACGTGAGGTACCGGTTGCACGGGCTGCGTGTACAGCGGAGACGTGCAGGTAGACGTGCAGAGGACATTGAGCTTCGGGACTTGCCAGGTATCACCAGAGGTGATAGCCAGAGAGGGCGACAACAGAACACCGGCGAGGCGGAAGCCGTTGAGCCCGGAGATCATCCAGGTATCAATAGAGGTGATAGCCAGAGAGGGCGACAACAAAACACCGGCGAGGCGGGAACCGTTGAGCCCGGGGATCATCCAGGTGTCATCAGAGGTGATAGCCATAGAGGGCGACAACAAAAAACCGGCGAGGTGGAAGCTGTTGAGCCCGGAGATCATCCAGATATCATCAGGGGTGATAGCCAGAGAGGGAGACAACAAAACACCCCCGAGGGGTCTCCCCCTTGATTGGGAAAATGACCAGAAACTGCTTTGATGCTGTCTTGCTATTTGTTTGTTGGATGTTTCGAGCATGAATGGGCACAAATAGCCCGGACACAATGCACTTGAGTCTGTCGTAGACATGAACAAAGGTCTTTTGCACGGATGTGTTCATGGTCAGGTAAACAGTGTTTGAGACATTTGGAGAGCCTCAAGACTTCAGGAAGTCACCGCCGCAACGATGCTGGGATGGCAGATGGTATATTATGGCTGTCATGTCCCTGCTCATGATTCTCACTATGATTGTCAACAGCAAATTATCCCAAAAACCTTTTCGACTAGTCTCTCACCAGAGTCTTGAAGTCATTCATCGCTTTTTCATCAGAATACTACGCCTCCAGCAACCGCACAAAGAGGAGGAGTATTTGCACCTCATCTGAGAAAGGGCCACTACTGTCAAGGCAAAGCAGCAAAGGAGGAAGCATGAGTCAACCGGCAACGATAGCGCTCTGTACCTTGACAGGGTTGATCGTCCTCACCGCCGTTCTGCAGTCGTGGAAATTATATCGGAAAGAGCGTGCTTCAAATCAGGATATCGAAGCTGGAACCACAACTGAGAGAGACGAAAAGTTCGATGATGACGATGTCTGGGTCTTTGGATCCGTTGCAAGCAGGTCGTTCGGGAACATTGCAATAGAAGAGAGATATGCAGCGCAAGTCGCAGATCAACCAGAAATCGACAATGTACATGACTTTCCATCATCTTCGCCGACGTCGACCACATCATCGATGGAAGTGAATCCTCCAGATACACCGACGTCGCTTCATAGCGACAGTCAAGAAGAGTCAGATCTTGATGTCCTTGATTGCGACATCAAGCCAGCTCCGCCAAGCCCAATTCAAATCTATCAAGCGCAGGAGGTCCGCTTTCTGCATGCTAGCCTGGTTCCCGTACCGCTTCGACCGCAATGGGGACTGTCACGGGAGACTTGTGATTCATGCCGAGAAGACGATCAGGTCGAGACTTTTGATGTTGATATCCACCGCACTTCGAACGGGGACTTCCGTCTGCATCCACATCCACTTCGATCGCATCCTGTGTCGATTGATCTGCCGCTTCAGGGACGTGAAATTCTGCGAACCGGTTGGAAGGGTGGTGCCGACATCCGGAGCATCCAACAAGCCGTTGCGCAGGATGCATCGGCAGGGGAAAGCGGGAGAGTGATTGAAGAGAGACGTGCAATCCCATATAACCCAGCAACATGGAGTTGCGACATTCGTAACGACAAAGTCTCGGGGAGCACCAGAAATGGCAAGATCATCAGCGCTCGGGTCGATAGCGGTGTGCTGCCGGTGCAGCATGCATGGCCGTTAAGGTTGCTTGCAATGAGTTAGCATGCTTTGAGGGAGAAAGGCACGGAAGTATGCACCTTTGTGTTTATGAAGTTTCGCGCTGGAGCTCCCATGCATGGGAGAGAACACCAGGCTACCGTTTTGTGTTGGAGGGATTGGCAAGATAGATCAATCGAAAATCTTGCCCCATTCATAGGTAGAAAATTTCGTACGGTGTGCCGGTATCGAAGGCTGAAGATAAAGCGACACGATCACCCTTAGTATCGTTCGAGAGTATGTTGTTTAGGACAGTCTTGAGAATGGTTTGTTCAGCGTTTGTTCCCAACAGCAGCCCATCTCTCTCTGCTCTTGACTCCCACGCCCTCGTCTACGGTCGAACCACTGGCGACACTTGCTGCCCATCCTTCACCAATCTCTCCTACCACTCTTCCAGGTTTCCCGGCGATGATGGTGCCTCCAGCCCAAACAGTGTTCGCAGGGAGAACCGTCCCGTCCAGGATCTTGACGTTGTCTTTTAATATGACCATGTTCCCAATCGTGCAGTTCGCACCAATGTATACATTGCTCTTGATCTCTGCGGCGCGGACATGCGTGTTGGGACCGATGTAGACGTAGTCGGATATCCTCAACATGAAATAGGTCAAGATCTGCTGAGGTTCGCCTCCGTTGGGGTTTGCGACGGTTGTGAGACGCGAGGGAGGCTGGAGAGTACAGCCAGGGCTGATGAAGACGTAGCGGCCGAGATGTATGGATGTTTGATCTTGAGTCGCCGACTTCTGATCACCCTGCTGGGTGGGAGGTTTGGCTTGGGGAGGACGGACGAGATCGCCGCGGATCACGACGTCTTGTTGAATCACGCATTTGCCGGCTAGGATGATGTGTCTTGGGCCTAGGACGCTGGCTTTTCGGCTGATCTTGTTGCCTGTTTCCTGAAGAATTTATCAGGGTGATGCTCGCGCAAAGTTGCGTGGAAAGGCATCGGATGGTGCACATACAGTCTCAATGTATTCTCCTCGGACTGAGGCTTTGGGAGGCATTTTGATTGTACGTCAAGTTTTCGTCTCAATGAGACTAGACATCATCTAGTCGTTGAGGCTGAAAGGTCGCGTCAGAACATGCGACGGCGCGTCCATACCGAGCACGCTTTTACAGGCTTGGGTAACGTATTTTACCTCACGTAGCAACGGTACGTACATGAGGCCCTAGATCTTGGAGGTGCTGCGCCCCGCTTTAAGTCAGTTTTTAACTAAGCGACATCCAGCATGGTGACAAGACACTTGAATTGGGCCCGGGCCGTAGCTCCGATTTCGATGATTAACACGGTATGAGCTTCTTAAATCATCTTTCTCCAAGCCATGTCCTGTCGTCAAACCCTGTACTTTCTGCTGTAAAGTCACATAGGCTTGGAGACAGCTGGCTGGGACTGACGGGTCCAATGGAATAACAACAAAGCATATATCCTCACGTCAAAACACAACAGTCCTGACCAGGGATGCTCGTAGCAGAACACTGACCAAGGCGAGATTCGTGCAAATCATCCGCGATTGGAGCGTGGCACGGCTGAAAGAGTTGTACAGAGGAAGGGCTGCATACGCAATGCATAGCGGCTGTGGCTGTCGTTGGGCGACTGCGAACGAAGGAGTGACAGTCGACCGACCCTCCCACACGCTCCTGTGGCAGAAGATGTACTGTACGGTAGTAGACTGTCTCTTGCCAACCACAACTCTCCTATTGCATCCTATCTGGAGTAGCCTTTGCCAAATATCTGATACATTTGCCAAGTCAATCGCCATCGTCCTTGACATTGACAGGTCGCATGCCTCCTCTGCCCGATGGATCCCGTCACCGCCATAGGTTTGAGCCTCAATGTCATTGAGCTGGGCAAAATCTTCTGGAAAACGGCCGAGTTCTGCATTGCCTGCTACAAAGATGGTACAGAGCGACCGTTTGGAGAAATAAAAGCTGCAGCACACGACCTGAAAGAGGTCACAACGAAGCTGCAGACTACCTCTAAAAGCGCCACGCTTTTGCCGAGTAATGTTGACCTCCAAGAAATCTGTCGACACTGCTGCTTCCTTGCCAAAGAACTCGATGATGAAATTGAGAAACTCAGGATCACGCCGGGCACACTCAAAGCCTTGGTCAAGGCACCGAAGATATACTTCAAGAGAAAGCATGTTGAAGAGCTCAAGAGGAAGATGGACGAGCAAGTGATAGCTCTACACACGAATGTGTTGGTACATCTCAGGTGAGTAACGCTTTCTTTGCCTATAAGAATACCGGGTTCTGCGTCCGTAATGTTGGAGCGTTCGTTCTTGGAGTGGGCGTGACCCTCAGCTCTAATAACGCAGTTCTGTTCTTTACTGTGTGGACTACAACTGCCTCGAACCTGGTCGAACTTGACCTTCAATTTTCGGCGCGCTCCGTGTCAGAACATGCCAGTTTTCTGGCGACAGGCTCGCCGTCAGCTACTAGGCTTTCAGTCCTTTCCTCATAAATGCTCATGTTCTTCGAGCTGACCAACTGAAGTCAGAACATGGGAACCGTTTCTGGCCAGCTGAATGAGTTGCTTGTGAGGCTGGATCAACAGCAGCAGGATCTGCTCTGTTACCTTGGATACCGACACGACTCACTGGTGGAAGCAATACACATGAGCAACACCGCAATCCAAAAAAAGCTGGAAAGTATAGCGAAAGACCTGAAAGATGACAATGCAGCTCAGCACATAGCGACAAGAGCCTCGTTGAAGAGAGATCTTGACCGTGTTGCCCAGGAAATGAAGCTCCACGATGAGCTCAACTCGGTTCTAAAGTCTCTGCACTTTCCGGGCATGGTGCGGCGGCAGGAATTGATTAAACCTGGGCATCGAAAAACATGCGAATGGATATTCGCAAGTTCCTATGATAAAAAGCTAAAGTGGGACAACTTTGTTGATTGGCTCCAGGATGGCAAACCTGTGTATTGGGTCTTTGGGAAGGCTGGCTCCGGCAAATCAACGTTGATGAGGTTTCTTGCCCAAGACGAACGCATCAAGAACACGCTCACAGTTTCCACCAAGCCCCCCTTGATCATCTTAAAGTTTTTCTTTTGGGAAGATGGAGACGATCTACAGAAGAATCGACTTGGACTTATGAGGTCGCTGCTTTGGCAGCTCCTCAAAGGCGTTGGAGAGTCATTGGCAGTCCAGCTTCTTGGTTCAGGTATTGTGCCTGATCCCCAACTGGAATGGTCCGAGGAACGCTTGTTGATGGCACTGAAGTCAGCGTTGTCTCGCACCCGGCATCGTTTATGCGTCTTCTTGGACGGCCTCGATGAATTCAAGGACGCAGAGGACGACTTATTTCTCCTTGTCGAGGTGATCAACACATTTCGTGGACTTCCAAACGTCAAGATTTGCATTTCGAGCCGACCTTCTCCAATTCTGACTGATAAGTTCAAGGACTGTCCAAAATTGCGACTTCAAGATTTTACCAAGCGCGATATCACTGCATATGTGCAAGATAAACTCATCGAACATATGATCAGAAGGTTTTCAATCGGCAAAGACTCAGAGACAGCCTCCTTGCTCGTCGATACGGTTGTTGACAGAGCTGAAGGAGTCTTTCTTTGGGTACACTTGGCTGTCAAGTCCTTGATCCGAGGGATTGGCAAGCAAGACAGTGTGGAGGACCTTCAAGGGCGCCTCGATCAAATGCCCTCTGGGTTAAACGAGCTGTACAGTCACATGTGGAAGCGCACGGAGGCCGATCAGGCTATCTATGCTGCCGAAGCTGCGACATACTTGCAAATCATCCTGCACTTTGGCTCTGATAGCCTGTCTTTGATCGAACTGATGGCCGCGAGCGATCAAGTTCTGCATACGGCTCTTTCAGACTCTAGCTGGGCGCGGCCCGGGTTTTTGCATGAACTTGGCCAGCAACTCGATCGAGAAAGGTGCGAAACAAGGCTTATGGCATGCTGTGCTGGGTTTCTGGAGATTCGGAACGGCAACGATGGCGGCAACGATGGCGGCAACGATGTTGATGGCGATAACGATGACGATGGCGATCGTCTTCCAGCTAAGAATTTGCTACAACAACAACAACCTCCAGATGGAGTTCCGGACAACGAAATATTACGCGGGCAATTCTCATTTTTGCAGGAGGATAGCCCACTGCTGGAAGACGCTCGCCTCCTTCAGCGTCTAAGAGCATTGCAGGACGTACATAAAAAGACAAGAGTCTCCCTGATCCATAAATCTGCTGGAGAGTATCTTCGCCAGGGTGCTGGCAAGGCGACACTTCATGCAAATCCTCTATCCGAGCAGGACGTGCGAATAAGACGTTTCAAGGCGGTGGAAGTGCTGATCTTGCTTCTTGTGATTCCGCCACACCCATGGAGTGTAATTGAAGCAGCAACGAAGACTCAACATAGCTACTTAACTGAACAATCAGCTTTCAGCATGCTCTCGGAACTGGAACGAGTCTGCGAAGCGTTGCGTTCGAAATACCATGTGGATTTTGCATCTTGGCCGTGGATCGAAGACTCCAAAGCCGTTGACTACGCATTGGCCTTCTTGGACTTCAATGTGCCTGAGTTCACCTCTCTCAAGATAAATCAGCCAGGAACGTTACGCTCCCAGGAGAACCTTGATTGGTGCTTGTTTAAAGCTATCTATTATCACTCATCGTTTTTGCTGGACTACGACCAGTACAAGACACTTTCCGAAAAGGACACAAACATTGAAGTTCTCCTCCGAGCGAAGGCGAATCCTAATAGCAAGACACATATGGCTTTCTTCAGCACCACGTGGCTCACTTTTCTGGGTATGATGCTCGGCTCGTTTGGTTTCGAGCATCCTCTCTGGCCTAGGTTACTGGAAGCATTTATGTGTGCTGGCGCCGATCCAAATGCTTTCTGCGATATCCGTTTGGAATCAGACACTGACACATCATCTACAATAGACCTATGGAAAATGACTGACTTTCAAGCAGACAGTGGCGATGATGTTATCTATCTGCGGTGGACTGCCTTGGACATACTTGCGTCGATGGCGGTGGACAGCGAGTTGTTGAACATGATGCGGAGCAAGGGCTCCCAGCGGTCGTACATCAATATCGTCGTATACCATGCTCCAAATTCGTGGTTTGTGCGGTCTGATGAACATCCTGTACAGCTTGCCATTGGTCTCTGGCTTGACGACGACCATGATGACGCTGATGGGTTTGACATATTCGGTATTAGGATGTGGCCAAAACTTGATGGGTCACCATCGGACAGCTCATTTCAGTCATCTAGTATATGGGAGGGACTAACACTAGACTTTCGATTCTCGGAATCGTTCTTCACCTACAGTGCTGGCTTCAGTAGTCGCGACGAAGCACTCAGAGCTGCTGGTTGGCCGGATGAGTCCGTCCCGCGAATGAACCGAAGTTAGGTACATTTCGAACGCTCTTACTAGGATACCGACATCATTTTCGGAAACGGTAGGATCGGTGGCATGGACGGGCAAGTTATGGAAATCACTAGCCGGCGAGGCTGTTTTCGGGAAATGGGGCATCATTTCACAGAATACATTGGCGATATCATTCGAAGTGCAGCATGTCCACCAAGACGGGCGCTTTAACAGGAAGTTGTGGATTTCCGTAAATAGAGATGATGAACTCCCTCACATCAAGCGCCAATGCTACAATGGTATGTGCGAAAGAGTTCAGATAGGCAATGAGGAGCGACATCTGCCTGGATTTGAAGAGCTGTAGCGGTCAAAAAGTGCCACTATCGCTGGTTAAATTTTGGCCACGTACACTAGAACACCATGGAGTTGGTCGATGAAGTCAGCTACGCAGCTTCTGGAATCTTGATCTCCGGCAGGCCATGATCATGATCCTGCGACGAGCCTTCAATAGGCTTCATCCAACTCGGACGGTTTCTGACAAATAGTTCATGCTCCGGGCACCCATTCTCGATCGCCTCGGGCCCGTCGATGCCGCCGATCATGACTGCCACTGCCTTGTCCGTCAGACTAGTTTTCCTGTACAGCGTTGAACCGCATTGGTCGCAGAAATAGCTGGTCATCTCGTTTCCGCTTTCGACGGACTTGGTGTAAGTCTTGAGTTTTCCGCTCAGGACCTCGAAGCCGGCAAGGGGGACAAACAGGTTGTTGGTGTTGGTACTTCCGCTGAACTTGCGACAATCGGTACAATGGCACCGCATCTTTACTCAGGGACGCGCTGTCAGCAAGGATAGCATTCACCAACTGAGCAAGGCGACTGGACTTACTTTCAGGATGGAATCCGCTTCGAACGAGATGCGGTTTGCTCCGCAGAGGCAACTGGATTCAAACATTCTCCTTGAAGCTCAATGATCAATGGGAGGCCGATTCAGATATTGGTAGTTGCTGGAATTGTCTGCTTTTAACCAGGCATTCCCATCATATTGTCCAGGACCAAGTTTATATCAAGTTTGGCATTCTGCGGATCGGGACTTATGGCCGTTCATTGTGCAAGGATAGGTTCGAGCCGTTCACTTTGTGTCGGCCGTACTTGTGGGGAGAGATGATACGTTCTGTAAGCTTACATCGATATAGGACAAGCTCGACACTGTGAGCAGCGTCATGGCGGCCCAACACCTGGACTCCGGCCCATCTAAGTCGGCCTTTCGCCGTCTACCATGCCGGGTCCCGCCCTGTTGGCACATTGAATCGGTGTTAGGCCATCAGCTTCGAGACGACGTTGATGTAGTCGCCGACTCGGGGTCCATGATGTGGCAGTAACCATACATATATCGTGGAGTAGCATCGTCTAGGGGGAGATGGAGACGGAGAAAGGGGAGATAAGAATTATCTCCGCAATCTCTCACGCGTGGACGACCTTCTGTCTCATTTTCAACGATGAACATGGCGGCGACTGTGATGTCGACATGAGCGATACTTTGGTTTGGGACGGCGGTCTCGTGCCTTCTCATACGCTGGGTCCCCAACACTCTATATGGTGTTCTTTCAGATGCCAGAGAGGTAAGGCATATCGCACTATTGACGACCTCCACCACTCCAATAAGTCCTCTTAACTTCACTCTACCTGATTAACTTCACTCTACCTGATTAACTTCACTCTACCTGATTAACTTCACTCTACCTGATTAACTTCACTCTACCTGATTAACTTCACGACTCTTATGCGGCGGAGACGTGCTTTTCCAGCACCGTGTGCGCGAATGCACCATCGCTACCCATCCCTGGGTCGACTCTTGGGTCACTTCCATAAACATCGTGCACCACGAACAAAATGCATCGTTGAAAGGCGTTGTTCTGAACAATGAAGCCCATGGCGGTCCTCAGTGGTGTCACCACCCTCTGTAACCGCCTTTTAGAGTGCGGCAGGAATGGCGACTTCCCATGGTTCACCACGTGTTGTGAGGTGAATGTCAAGTGTGCTCATGGTAAGTCTCTTCCAAACAGATCTTTCTTTCACTTCTTCGTCACCAAAACAAAAACATATCGACCTAGCATACAACAAACATGGAATTAGATCCTCAAACACCGAGCGCTCTGACTGCCGACGTTGAACGGCGTACTATCAAGGTACAAGTGACGGCGATGCGAGAATTCACGATCGATATACTTCCAGAGGACTCTGTCAAGGACGTAGAGCGTCTGGTCCTGAGTCAAGTAGCACAACAAGGTCTTCGGATCAGCGGGATCAATGTGGTCCAAGTCAGTACTGGTGAAGAGGTCGTCGCCACTGGAGATGAGATACTATCTTCCGCAGTCAAGGGTATACTGTCAGACCTGCTGCACTCATGAGTGGCTGATCTGACACAGAAGCAGGTCGTGCAGTTCTGCACATGTTCAATCCCGACGTCTCGTACCCAGCCTGGAACAGACTGCGGGCAAACCAGCCGAACAAGATCCCGCTCTGGAAGGATGACAATGAACAGCAGACGAACGGCCAGGACAAATCAGGGAAGATACAGACTACCCTCACCGTGAGTTTCTTCGTCATTGTCTTGCACGCAAGCTGAATGTCCCGCAGCAGTATACCACCGCAAAGCAACTGTCTCCCGCCACACCGCAGACGTCGTCCGGCTCAGACAAACTCGAGAATTTTTCTAGCCTACGTCGAAATCGAGACTGGAACAGCACCGTGCTATTCAAGGACGTTGGTGGGGAAGATCCACACGTAAAGCTGTCGGCAAGTTCGAGGAGAAGACGTGCAAGGGCCAAGGGCAAGTCCCTGACACAACATCAAACACTCAACGCTGGCTTTGCAAGGCGGGCTGAACGTGAGAATAATTCAGGTGTCTCTTCTGAAGTTACCGCGAACTGAACGTGCATGCAGGTCAAGGTATTGCGAAAGCGCTGGAACATCGATCCAGGAGACACGCGAAAGGCGTAGAAAAGCGACTCAACGCAGCTGCACAGAGACGCTGGCAGGGAAAGAGTCTGACTGATGAGGCCAAGATCGATGCTCTCAACGAAGGTAAGATACCCACTGCTCGATAAATCCTGGCAGTATGACACGTTCTCCGGCCGATGATACTGATTGCTATTCTCTAGCACTGGAGAAGATGTGACTACACTTTGTAAGATCTCTCGGATCAGGTCTGCGACGTCATCAAGCCAGACGGTGAACACTTTCACATCAGACACGAATGGTCCAGTTTTGAACTAAAGCTTTGCACAGCGATCAGCTGGTGCGCCGATTCACGATGGATAAGAACACTGAGCAGGAGCAGCCGTCTCGCAAGAACTGCAACATGATGTCCATCGAGTCAGGGAAAGACTCCAGAGCTTTCGGAGAATACCAACGGTAGAGAACTGCAGCTGGCTTTCATTGGATCTGCTGAACCGCTCAGAGGGGAAAAGGGACACCAGAGAGTGCCATACCTGCATGCCATGCTATGCTACAGTGAGGTTGATCTATCTAAGTATGAATCATCTAGATAGCCAAACCATTCATATTCGCAGCATCAGCTTTCTTCCCGTCCAAATCTTTCTTCACTCCCACCTCGTCACCATCATCGGGCACGGACACATCCACGTCCTCAGGAACATCAATCCCATAAGCATTACATATCCTTCTCGCAACGCCTTCGCCGCTCCACCATGCCCCAGTCGTCGTTCCCAACGCGATAAAAGGCGCCGTATGTTCTCCCGCCAACCATATCCCTCGTTCTGTAAGACCGTCCGCAGCACGCATGGCTTGAATATCCTCGTCGCCTCGCTCCAATCCGACCTGGAAATTGCAATAACTGCCATTACCCGCGAACCGGTCGTTTTGCCACTGCGTCATGAGGAACGATGTCGGTGTACATGCTGGGTCAGAGGATGAGTATGTCGGGAGACGGCTGTAGAACGGTTCGGCAAAGGCGCGAAGTACAGCATTATATCGATCGGTGTGCGGGTCAAGGTCCTTGACTAAGTTGACGGCGTATGTCGCGCAGGGGCCGTAGATATAGAATAGTAGGGTGGGGTGGGCGCATGGGGAGGGGAGGTGTGCTAGCGAGACGACGGATTGGTTCCATGCTTCGGTCTTGGGATGGTCTATGTACGACGGATCGTGGAAGTGTGTGAACACAGGGAAGTTCTTTTTGTCTTTACTGTTATTCGCATCTCGCAACCAGAATGCGGAGCGGAAGGTGACGTATAACTTTTCGAGGCGGCCGTAGTTGATGTGCTGTATGGCTTCGGATATTCTGGTTGGGAGAGGTGGCGTGAAGGATGCGCTGTGATTGCGCTTCAGCCAGCCTAGCGGACATGTTACGACGACTTGATCGAATGTTGATTTCTGCCCTGTCGACGTGGTGACGGTGACACCATTGGTGGCAGTGGTATCAAAATGTACGACTTCGGTGTTGAGGTGTAAGTCGACTTTATCCGTTTCGGTGACCGTCTTGCCTATATGATTTAGTATGTTCTTGTAGGTACTCGCTACGAAGACGTTCTCGCCCTCAATACACTCTTCCAGAAAGAAGAATTTGAGACTTTGTTTCTCGACAGGGTCGCCGACGAAAGGACCCCACATTTGCGCTTCATGCAGGAGGTCGTCGCGATGCCGCTCGTCGGTGCCCACCTTGCTGAGCTTCTCTTGGAAGTACTCGTATAGACTCACCCGAGAGTCAATCGTGGCGGAGTGCTCGTCCGAGTACTTGAATGCATCGACGACCATATCCCAGATCTTGCCGGACAGTTGTACGGCTTCGGCGTCGGTGCGCCGTTTACCTGATGCGTCGTAAAGCGCGCCGTCTTCTTCAGGATCCAGGACCTTCGTCCCCGTCTTCTCGGCGAGGCCCATTATGGGATTCCCCTTAGTTCCATGGATCCAATTCGGTCCCATATCCACGAGGTGTCCGCCAGTTTCGACCTGATGGACTCTCCCACCTATACGGTTGCGAGCTTCCAGTAGCGTCACCTTACACCCGCTACGGGCGAGGACATCTGAGCATCGGAGACCTGCGATGCCAGCACCAATAACCGCGATATGCGGAACTTTAGCCGACGAGAGTGTGCTTGCATGGCGGAGGGATTGCATGTTGGAGGAGATTGAACCGTTGACCGGGACATTGTGTGGACTGCTGGCCAGGTCCCGGGATATTCGAGACATACAAATCGCCCTGTCTGCAGCTGTAAGTGACAGTACAGGTATATATGTAGCGAAATTGGCTGCTAAACGAATAGAATGTTGATGACTTGGATGGGGTGCTACCAACGGCCCGAAGAGTCCTCGTATGCGTCTCGGGGTAAAGATCGGCCTGACTTCTAGATAGCGGCAGTTTATAGATGCATATAACGGCTTACAAACGATGCAAAGTATATACAGAAAGAACCAGCAGATCTACTCCATGTTGATATCCTGGTGTTGCTCCTTGCAGTTGAACCCAGTCTGGTGACGTCAATTGGAGATGGACCTACTCTAAGCGAGCACGGACATTGTTCAAGGGTTGGTCACTTATCGATTCTCTCAAGACCTTCATTATGCCAGATAAAGTACAACAGCCCTCAATAGGCACTGACTGAGAACAGTGGCCAGCTGAGATGTGGATGCTACTCTTCACATCCAACGGAGCAAGCTATCTCATGTTTCATCGAAACCGGGCAGCCCCTTCATGCTAATAATCAAACAAGTTTCTTCATATCCGTCCGTATGTGCGTCGTCGTCGTTCAATCAACATCACAAAATGTTTCAACTCCAAGCGCCCTGGCTCAACGACAACAAACTCTTCACACAGTCCAGATCATCACCCTTGGCCTTCTCTTTGGTAGGAGACTGTTGATTGTTCACCACAGCCTCACGCCGCTTGCGTGAAGAGCTGGCATCCGGGAATATCATCTCTTCATTCTCTTGCAAGATCGGTCGCTGACGTCCACTAGGCTGAGTTCTGCGCAGAGCATGTTCTGACAGTTGCGTACCCGGTGCCCAATTTTCTTTGTCCGAATCTGATGGTGATCTAGCGTGTCCAGACTGCTTGCCTTTCTTGATGACCTCGTCTGTGGCTCCATCAAGACCTTGCAAGCGACCCAACGATGATTTGGCTCGCGACAGTTTTGGCTTATCATCCTTCGATGCTGGTGCCAGTCGACTGTTAGTCTTGGTCACCGACGGACTGAGTGCTTGCGCACGTGACTTGAGACTGTTCGTTCTGAGAAGATTGATGGCACTAACAGCTGATCCCGCAGTTTCAGCTTCGGCCTGGGTCGAGAGAGCATCTTTGGCATTGGTATCACAATAGAATTCCCAAGTTCGAGCATCTCGCGATCGTCCGAAACCGGCCTTCGACTGCGCCCCTTGGCTAGACTCTCGGAAAACCTCCACTGCATTCATGGCACTCTTGCTGCGTGCAAGCGCGCTTTTGGTTTTGACTTGCGATGATGGTGGTGCGGCTCGAGGTTTTTCTGGAGAAGGAGTGGGCTCGTCGTTTGTTCGGACTTTCACCGCTCCATCGACAGTCATGGCCAAGCGCACCATACTGGAAGATGTTGCAAGAGGCTCCTTGACCCGAGCAGGAGCTTTGAGGCTGTCTCCTGTTGCGTCCACAGCCTTACCGTCTGCGCCAGTCATTTCGTCGTGGTCTCTCTTTCTCGCACTGCCCTGCTCGCCGTTTGCCTTCTCTTCTTTGCTTTCGGTCGACAAAGCAGCGTCCACCTCCTGCGGCCTATCCCCCTTCGGTGTGACGGTGGTGAGGTCCTCGAAGCTTGACGGAGGAGTGGACTTGTCAGTTGTCTCTTGGCTGTCGTGCACAGCGTCTTGACTGTTGTTACTCGGCGATGACGAGGTTGGGTTGAGGAGGTCGTGGATACTGGCAGCTCTCGAGGCAGGGCGAGCAATGACATCGGACTGGGCGCGAACAAGAGCTGGACGAAGAAATGAAGCAGATGGTACTCCTTCAAATGAAACTGGAGTACCTTGAGGCTGAATGGGACTCGTGGTACGCGTATGCAGATGGGCAACAAGCTCGTGAGGCTGCAACGGCTTTGATCGTCGACGATCATTCTGGCGACGGTTCTGGAACCATATCTAGAACATGGTCAGCCCTGGGATTCCGCCAAAACAATGTGCAGGTACGGACCTGAACCTCTTTCTCGGTCATGTTGACCTGACCCACTATCAGTTGTCTCTCAGCTTTATCCGGTTTGGAGTTTTTGAGGTAGGCAGCTTCGAGGACGGCATGGTCTTGGGGACTATACAAGGTTAGTCAAGGACACATCACCGAATTGTTGGCCTTCATACCTGGTTCTCTTTCTCTTGGCTTTGGACGCAGAAGTTGACGTGGAATCTGCTGCAGACAACGTCATCGAGTCGGTTTCGAACGCGTACTGAGGTTTGGTGGCTGCTTGGACAGCAGGGTCTGCCACGCCGTTCGCAGTCTCCTCCATGGTTGAGGAGTCGCGCGAAGACGTGAGTATTGTCGAAAGGAAGGCGACGAGGTACAGGTGAGGTACTGAGGGTACGGGGAGTTGAGAAAGACGGGGTTGTTGGTACACTACTTGTCAGTCAGTCATAGCGCCTTGTCAAAGTCCAACGCGCCAGCGCGTCTCCAAATGAACTTTGACGCCATTTGTGGCTTGGCGGCTCAAATCACCTTCGACGTTTTTACCATTAATGGACGCCAGTTCATTTCCCTTTCAGCCTTGCATTGAACATAATCTGCCCATCAAAACACTTCAAACAACTATATCTGTCAGAAAGAAATGCATCGTCCAACAGGAAATGCCATGCTGCAATGCACGTGATGACGACGACATGCAGCTCGTTTACTGTCCTCTGCGTCAATGACTGGACAGAGCAAGTGTACTCTTGATCAATGGTGTCTGACTGTGCTTTGATGCTGTCTTGGTCAAGGTTCTCATTGTCTGCTCTCTGTCTGCGGAATGCACTCTACTAACCTCGACATTGTTGAAATTGGTCAGACTGATAAGATTCAACGCGACGACAACACGAAATCACGTGGGTTGGCGGCTCCGGAGATGAGATATATATCATACTTTTAGCCGTCGATGCCGTCCCCGCTTCAAGGTGCGGCTGAAGAAACAGCTTGCCTGACAACGATGATCCTATTCACATACGTACCCAAAATGCGAAGAATTGAGTTAAGTTCTTCTACTTCGGGTGTTGGATCTTCTCGTTCATCATGATTCGGGGCTATTGCACTCTATCATAGCCGATGTGCTGTTTCGAGTGCAAAAAGAGCCTCCCGTCCCGTGCGTGCGTTCGACTGCTCGGCGGCCAGGGAGACCCGGGTCTGTCTGCAGGCAGCAACAACCATCCACTCTTGGGGCCGATTTACGATCCAGCAAGTCAAAAGTCCTTCCGGTCCTGACGACAGATCATTAGCACCAATCCATCTGGACGCCTTATAGGGCTGACCGTGAATACAACAGAGCCCCAATGGTGCGGTAAAAGGACATGTCCTTAACCTTACCGCTACCACATACTGGACTAGGCTGAGATCTTCGAATGTCGACACTATTTACAAAAGTCCTTTCCGCAAGCAGGTCATCACACCGACGACTTGCATATCAGTAAGTCTCGTAGAGGATCAGATCGTGGATCAAGTATGGCATCCCCTCAATGACCCACGCGACAATTTCCCTCACTCGCCTGTTCGAGACTTTCAACCTACCATAGTATTCAGCTATGACTGCATCCATACCGGTTTCGCCAATGCTCCAACCAGCGTGCACCCGGTTGTCCCTCGGAGCGGTATTCTCCTTGGGCATCTGGCCGCGAGTCATTTGCACAATACCTCTGATGCCTGCTGGGCCTTCAGTGACTCTACAGCGATACGCTATCATTGGCAATCGATCAACGAAAGTGCAACGGACACTGTTGCTTCATATTCCATGTCGCTCTTTCTTTTATCCCCATCCTAGGCTGTATTGGTCGTTCCTGCCTGTCTAAATTATTGTCGCTACCTTTGCCTGCATACTCCCTGCCACCCCCTTGTACCCAGACCAGCAGTTTCTTCGGTATTGGCGGTCCACGAACGATCTGGCCAGGCAGCTGATGAACCCTCACCATTGGATTTCCTCCTTCAATTTAATACTGACGACAGCTTCGCGAAATTATTGACTCATTCTGTCACAAATCCTCTTTGCAGGATGTCTGCTTCTAGCGGATATATCCCCAGGCCTACCACGCGACTTTACCATTCTCTAAGCAGAAGACCGTCATGATCAAAGTTGCAATCGTCGGCACCAACGGGCTTGCACAGTACATCGCAAACAGCCTGGCTACCCAATCGTCCCATCAGTTCGTTATCTTGTCACGGAGGGTAGGTACTACTCCATGTCAGAACAGCAACAACTGACAAATGGAAGCCCAATCCAGGTTTGACTGCGAAAGGATGGCAGGTACTCACGGTAAGTGATCTCTTCCTTGTTGTCATGCTATGTTGCTTTTAGAGCGTGCCTACAGATTGAGCACGTCAATTATTACAGGTAGTTACGCATTCTTAAATTGTCGGCCGGAACAAAACTCTCGACATCATCACTGACCAGATTAAACAATGTAGGTAGACTACTCCAACTCAGCAGACTTGACATTCAAACTGGCTGGTGTGGACACAGTTATCTCGACTATCAGCGGTACTCCTCAGCTCGCACTGATCGATGCCTCTGCAGCAGCACACGTCCGCCGGTTCGTCCCCTCAGAATTTGGTGGCCCTCCATCCTTGCGTCCTCAAAATGACCTCCTAGACCAAAGCCATCGAGCAGCCATACATCGCCTACACCAACTCGAACCTACGGGCATGCGATTCACAATCTTCACATGTGGCATACTATATGAACGTTTTGCTCCTGGTGGAATGGCCGCATCTCAGATTGGGTTAAGGAGCGACATTGGGCAAGAAGGTGATTATCTGATGGACTTCCGGCGAAGAAGAGCACAAATCCCATACCAGAACAGTGCTGGACAGCCTGCCACAGTCTGTATGACTTCGGCCCATGATGTTGCCAGGTTCGTGGTTGCTGCATTGGATCTGCCTGCATGGCCTCGTGAATTCAGGTTGCGAGGAGAGCGGATGAGCGTTCGAGATATCGTTGTTGTTGCAGAAACGATACAAGGTAAGACTACGCTGTCAATGACTATTATCGGCTGCTGACCACCTCAGGACGATCTTTCGAGACCTCAGCCTATACAAGGAGCTCATTACAAGATGCTTTGACATACGCTCGAGCTGTTGGCGACCGTCGTCGCGAAATTCAAAACCACTATTTGATCGCTACGGCTGAAGGTCGCTTCGACTTTGCGAATGCAAACCTGAATCACTTAATCCCCATACAACCAGAAAGATTTCGAGACTACTTGGTTCGCGTCTGGTCTCCAGCAGGATAGCAGATCGATGAGGACAGTCAGGACTGATCAAAAGGACAAGGCTGATCCAGCGCAATATCAGCCCCACCAAATTCCTCGACATATGCCTCCCCACCACCACCACCTTCCCTTCTGGACAGGCTTTTGGCAAACCAACGGA
This sequence comes from Exophiala sideris, assembly GCA_000835395.1. Lineage (NCBI taxonomy): Eukaryota > Fungi > Ascomycota > Eurotiomycetes > Chaetothyriales > Herpotrichiellaceae > Exophiala > Exophiala sideris. Next base: position 7,388,989 of record KN846952.1, on the reverse strand, counting down.
AACCACATCCAGACCGAGAGTGCCTTACAGGTACGCCGACTCACACCTCTATTTCCGACTTTCGCGCGAGAGCAGAAAACATTTGCTTGTACGACTTCTTAGGTATTTGACGGCCCAAATGTCGGCTACACCAGGCGCAACAGCTGCTGCCATGTACACATTTTATATGCATTTGTCAGCAGTCTCCTCCTCGACCCACGGCCCACGGCCCGAAAACCGAGGTACCAACAACACACTTATCTCCGCTCCAGCACCTTTGAATGCTTCAGTACCGGCCAGTTTTTGGCACATTATCAGCTAAATTGTGCATTGCGACGGTATTGTGTTCGATTCAGAGAATATGTTTTGACTATTTAGTTTGCTATTGCATTCCCCTTATTGGATCTCGGCAGTCGTGTCATTCTAGAATAGATATCCTTTTCATGATATCATGCCAACGTCATTTCACTCCATTGATCTGTGAAAAGTCTCCTCGATTTCGTACAGCTACTAGGTTGCGCATTTACCCATTCGAGCGGACCCCGGACCATCTGTGTCCAGACATTTGTAACGGTTGGTGGTCGTAATATAAAGACCCTGAAGTCCCGATGCTTTCTAGAACCCTGACAAGGACCCGCCTCAATATCAATCATATTTTTGCACCTTCACTATCCAAACAATCAGCAAAAATGTCGACAATGAAGGCCGTCGTAAACCGCAACAAGGCGCCCGTCCTTGAAAAGAGCCGGCCCGTCCCCAAACTACGAGATGATTATCTGCTCGTCAAAGTCAAAGCCGTCGCCCTCAACCCAACAGACTGGAAACACGCAGCGTACGGTCTCGCCGCCGAAGATGGATTGTTGGGCTGCGACTTTTCCGGCGTCGTCGAAGAAATTGGCAGCAAAGTCACCAAATCATGGTCCAAGGGCGACGAGATCATGGGTGTCGCGCACGGCGGAAACGTCGTTCAACCCGAAGACGGCGCCTTCGCCGAGTACATCGTGGCGAAGGGAGACGTGCAGATCAAGAAGCCTGAGAGTTTGAGCTTTGAGGCCGCGAGCACGCTGCCCTTGGGAGCTACGACCGTCGGACAGGGCTTATATCAGAAAGCCTTGAAATTGAATCTGCCTACGGATCCGGTCAAGGATAAGGAGTACGTGTTGATTTATGGTGGGAGTACGGCGACGGGAGCGTTGGCTGTGCAGTATGCTACTTTGTAAGTCCTTGCTGGTGGTCGTCGACGACGACATCGCAATCCATCACTCTCCCCTTTCTATCCGTCAGAAGGAACAGTAGCAGGAGGGTGAAAAGGCGGAGTAAATGTGATGTGCTGACACTGACACCGCGTGTCCAGGTCCGGCTACAAAGTCATAACAACCTGTTCACCCCGCAACTTCGACTACGTCAAGTCTCTCGGCGCGACCGAGGCGATTGACTATAACGACAAATCCGCCGCGAGCAAGATCCGTGAGCTCACAGAGAACAAGCTGAAGTATGCATGGGACACGGTCAGCGAGAAAGACACCGCGCAATTCTGCGCCGACGCTTTGTCCACGGAGAAGGGATGTCGATACGGATCCATTCTGCCTGTCAAGTCGCCGAGAGAGGACGTAGAGAGTGTGAGTACGTTGATGTACACTGTTTTCGGGGAGGGGTTTAAATTTGCGACGAATGAGATCCCGGCTAGCGAGGAGGATTTCGAGTTTGCGAAGAAGTTTATGGGGATCACGGAGAAGTTGTTGGCCGAAGGCAAATTGAAGCCGCATGCTGAGAAGGTGGGGAAGGATGGATTACAGGGGGTGATCTCAGGACTTGAGGACCTTAAGTCGGGGAAGGTCAGTGGGAATAAGTTGGTCTATAAGGTTGAGGAGACGCCTTGAGAGTAACAGGCATGTAGTAAAAATGAGACGTTGTTGACAGTGTTTGATTGAAGGATACTCTAGGTGCATAATGTGTCATCGCTGCAGGTTTCGTGTGGCTCGTTATTCGTGTCGTGATTCGTAAGACATTCGAGTTTGTAGTAGGTCCGGCCGTATACGGTTGTTCTGAGATGCAACCTGACTTACTGAAAGAAGGCCTGCGCTGGGGTTCTTTCGCTGGCTGGTGAACCCTTGGTCAGGCGTGGAGAAGGCAGCCACAAGGTGACACACCAGGAGATCATAAGTGAGGTTTCGCGGGACAGGTAGCTGCATCGGGCAAACAATCATGGCCGACATTTCGTGACTAGGTTGAAGCGTTAGCGTCAGAACCGAGGACCATCGCGGCAAGACAAAGAGGATGCATTTTTGGATACGTGTCAGACAGCAGTTGGTACAATTTATATTTCCACAAGTTGAGTTCAGAACAGGTCTGTGTGAATTGTGCTTCATCATGGTAGTACAAGGAGAGGGGAAAGAGGTGGAGGGTCGGACATACCTGTTTTGCGTTGTTAATGCGTGTTCAGAGAAGCATAGGCGAGAGACATTAGTTCTGGTTATTTGTATGCTTTATGCCACATGGTAGCTTGAGAGCGAGACATTGGGGCAAGTTTTTTTGTATAGAGTAATCCTCGTTCGTAGTTAGAATTTGCGATGCAAATGTCCGTTGGTTCATCACCCTGCTGCTCCGGAAGCGGAGTCATCTTTGGGACGTTTGAAGAAGCCGTCGAGACTTTTCTGCTTTGCATCGTAAGCTGCCGAGCCGATACCACCTCTTGCACGCTTGAGATCTAGAAGATGGTCTCTGCCATTGATTGCGTGAACAGTCATGGAACAATCGTAAAATGGCATCGAGTAGGCGTGTTGAGTCTGTGCGGGTTGCACTTCAGCTGCCGTATCAGTTGCTGCATCGCTGGCCGCTCGACGGATAGTTAGCTCGAGAAAGGCAGTATTGTTCCAGGAGGGCAGATATTCGAGTGGTCGGCCGTAACTGAGAACCTCAATGTTCGGGCCAAGGACGACGGTGCCTGTATTGAACTGGGCTAGTAGTGACTTCCACAGCGCAGCCAAGAATAGACCATGAGATACTACCGCGACACATTCATTGGCAAATTCTTGTTCTGTTGCCCAAAGGGATGTCGCAAGAGGGAGGATAAAATCTGCAACGAACGTGTCTGCTCTGAGTTTCATAGATTCCGACGACTCTTGAGGAACGAACGATGGGTCTTGTGGGTTTGGCACTCGGGGATCGAGTGCATTTTGCGCGCGTTGTGAAGCCCATGGTACGAGCTCAAAGGAGCCGAAGTCTTTTTCTCGTAGGACTGGTAGCCTGACGACCTCCGGAGCTCCTGTAGCAGACCACTGAGCAGATTGATGTACTCGGATCTCCTCTGCTGTCATGTATGCACGTTGCAGATCTGAGGCGTAGATGCGTGTGAAGCGTAGGTTTCGATGTGTGACGAGATATTTACCTAGCCTCTGCGTCTGCTGAACGCCATGGTTGGTGAGCCTTGAGTCAGAGACTCCAGCGAGAAGACCTGCAACATTGTGCTCTGTTTCACCATGGCGAATGAGAAATATATGCATGGAACCTGGCACAACGGTTCCGGTGAAAAGATAAATGATCACAGAAAAAGGGAGTGATGAGAAGGAAGGTAAGTTATTTGTGCACTGAAAATAAATTTCTAGGCTGAAATTTGTGTCACGTGCAGCTCAGCCTTTGCTGCTGGATGTGATCACCTCATAGAGGACTCTAACTTTTGCTCTTTGTCTTTATTCATGCCATTATCGCAAGGTTGTATGGAATTCGAAGTCCATCTCAACATGCAGAGCCTTGTCATAGCCATGCCCCGATTCATGTGAGGTCATTTCTTCCCACCTTCTGGGCCCAAGATAAACAATCCCAGATTGAACGCCGTGTCGTAGATGGTGCAGATACTCCTTGTACCTCAGACGTTCGAGGTGACAACAGAGACCAAAGACTCCCCCGGACTGGCTTCTCTCATACTGGTCCGCGTGTAACTTGCGCAGCGACACAGATCCTCCGGACGATCAAGAGCCAAGTCGGCAGGATTCTCCGAATATTCCGGCAGCGTTGCGTTACCGTCGCACAGCTTACATGTCAATACATGTACCGGCATCCGTAGGCGTATTTCTAAATGCTTTCGACTGTTCTCATTGACTTCCACCTCGGCAACAATGGTAATCTGATGGCACAGTCAGTCACGTTTTCACTCCTGTGGCGTCTTGCAGCACTTACCAAAAGGTAATGACGGACGTACAAACACTTGTACGCCGTGTCCGCCTCTATCGTCGAGCAAGACGGCAGAGTAAGGATCGCTCTTTCATCCATCTGATTCAGGTCGCCGTGTTCCAGATGTGACACCGAACCGCTTCTCCGAGGTTGGTCTTTCTCAATAATGACATTGCCGGCATACGTGGTCGCCATCTTCTCACCAGCAGCACTAATGCGTCGGAGTGCTCTTTGATGCAAAGGATCTCGTTTGGCACGTTTTGTGTACAGAACAGCCTTGGATCGAGATTGTTCCCTATGTACCAACCCGTCGCGGGTACGGTATTGCACATCTTCGACCAGTGAGACATTGATGCTCTGCCAGGATCGATCCGTTGGAGATGATATCCTGATTCTGAGAGGTAGTTGGCCGCCAACTCGACAGGACTTAGCGGCTAAAGCGAAGCTGTACCTCAGGCCGTGAAGCAGACCATGGACCTCATAAGGCTCGGTCAGTTCGAGTGAGCACATGCAAGGAATTCGTATGAGGGTGATGGCTTGAGTGAAGCTCGATACATTGCTGTGGCGGCCTGCCTCGGTTGCCGAGGCTGTCAAGCTGTAGGTGACCTTTCCCATGGGTAAGTCGATTGTCTCGGGAAGCGAAGACTCGAGTGGCAGCTCAAAGGCATAGGTGTATTGTCCCGATTCAAATATTCGTGGGGCACGCGAAGTGTGATCGTCCACAGTAGGATCACGCTTCAAGTAATCCCAGGAATGATGCACTATGTCTTCTTCGCAGGTCTTCTTCAGACGTCGGACCCTCCAGGCTTCAGGCCAAATCGTACGACTGATACCTCGGAATGTGACTGACAGTTCAGATAGAGAGACTTGACGCGAAACGTCCAAGTGCATGAAACCTCTCAAGACTGCAGATCTGTGTGCCGAGTTGTGCGGAAAATCGTATCCCTCCAGATAGAGGATGGGTTCCGCTAGCTCAAGTGCCACCGTGAAAGCGTCACTGTTGGTCATGCTAACGCTATCTCCCCCACGGCTTCTCAGTTTTGGGAGATCTCTGCCACGATGTCGTACAGACACACGATGAGGGAGTCGTGGTCTATCGTTGACCATTTCATGACTTCCTTTCGTGCTGATCGACTTGGTGTTGCCTGTGATATCTATGCTTTTCGCGAAGGGTGAGAGCCACGAATCCACCATGGGAAGTGTTTCAGGTCGTGATTGAAAGTAGGCTCCATTGTTCTTTTCGGCCTCGTGGTGCTTTTTGGTGGAAACGAAAAGACGTCCTTCGATTGCTGAGGTCACCTCCTTAAAGCCTTCCATTGCTGAATTAAGGGCGATAGTTGGGGGCTTTTCTCCTACTTCTTCATGTAGCAGGCGCGGAAACTCCGCTCATGATCGCAATCATCGTGTTCTAGAGCTTATCATCACTGGTGCTTATCAACTCTGGTTCCAGACTGGTAGAGATATTGAGGTCAACTAGATGTCAAGAACAAAACAGGCTCGAGGCAATTAGGCTCAATACCTTATGTGTATGATAAGAACAACAAGTTATGCAGGTTGTGCCAGGCTAAGTCACAGATGGTTTAACCTGCATGCAAGCTTGCTGAGGTGTGGTTGCAACGAGCAGGGGTTTCGTTGAGGTTCTAAGGTACGGAAGCAGCCGCACTGTTGAGATAAGCGTGTGATAAGCGGCACAAGCAACGCTAACTCACTGCGATGGTATCATAACTTTCATAAGGAAAGCGGGCCTGACACATTCACAGTTCGGTCAGGAATGACACCGAGATGGAGCGGATAGGATTTCAAGGGTTCAAGGAAATGTCGCCATGATAGCTTATGTGTTCATTCATTGTTCAGTGCTTTTCCTGGCCGCCTATCTAGAGTATCCCTGCGAATTGCTTCAGAAAATGGACAATTGACAATTGCAGTCTTGAAGGTAAACGCCCCATTTCCTCCATGCGTACTTCCTCCTCAAGAAGAGCACGTTTTGCTTTCATAGCTTGGGAGAATTGCGGGGGCCCGAGCGTAGTCTTCACACTCATGTTAGAAAGCTGGCATGCTGTGGTATGCGAGGAGAACTTACTAATCGGCCCTCATGTCCACGACACAGCGGATGCAATCTCCAGCATGCATGTCGTGGAAGGCGTCATTGATCTTCGAAATGGGCTGTCTGTGGGTGATCTGTACTGATATTAGCACAACGCCCAGGGCTTGCAGGAGAGGAGAGACAAACAAATTCGTCAACCTTGAGCTTGCCGCCAAGGTAATCGTCGACAAGGCCTGGCAGCTGGGTTCGGCCCTTGACACCACCAAAGGCACATCCTCGCCACACACGACCGGTAACAAGCTGGAATGGTCTTGTAGAGATCTCGGCGCCAGCGGGAGCAACACCAATGATGATTGATTCACCCCAACCCTTGTGGCATGCCTCAAGAGCGGCTCTCATGACCTGAACGTTACCTGTGCAGTCAAAGGTATAATCACAACCGCCATCGGTCATTTCGATCAGCTTCTCCTGGATAGTCTGGCCATTCAGCTTAGTGGGGTTGACAAAGTCGGTACCACCGAACTTGTGAGCCCATTCCTCCTTCTTGTCATTGACATCGACGACGATAATCTTGCCAGCACCGTTCTTAACAGCGCCCTGGATGACCGAGAGACCGACACAGCCCGCACCAAAGACGGCGATGTTGGAGCCCTTTTCGACATTGGCGGTGATGACGGCGGCTCCGTATCCGGTGGTGATACCACAGCCCAGCAGACAGGTCCTGTCCATAGGAGCCTTGTCGGTGATGGCAACCACTGATATGTCGGCCACGACAGTATACTGAGAGAAGGTTGATGTGCCCATAAAGTGCAACAGGTCCTTGCCCTTGCACTTGAATCTCGAGGTACCGTCGGGCATCACACCCTTGCCTTGAGTGGCTCGAATCTTCCCGCAGAGGTTGGTCTTTCCGGATTTGCAGAATTTGCATTCTTTGCATTCAGGGGTGCTGTCGCCAGTCAGTCAAAAGCCTCGTCGCCTCAATGGAGGGCCGCTTACTAGAGTGCCACGACATTGTCTCCAGGCTTCACGTTTGTGACACCCTCGCCGACAGACTCCACAATACCTGCGCCCTCGTGCCCCAAAACGATTGGGAAGGCACCTTCCGGGTCTTTTCCGGAAAGCGTGTAAGCATCTGGCACATGTTCAGTATCCGCGACTCCATTCTCTTCAAGTAGCCGGCATACCGGTATGGCAAACACCAGTGTAATATATTTGAATGCGAACTTCGTGGGCTTTAGGAGGTCCTACTTCGATATCTTCGATAGAGAGGTCCTTGCCGGCTTCCCAGGCAACGGCAGCCTACAACAAAGTCAGACCTGGACGAGCCAGGGGCATATCCGGTCCGCACCTTGCAAGTAATGGTCTGTTTGAAAGCGTCTTGTCAGCATCACCACGTATGGTTCTGTCACAATTGAACTCACCTTTCCAACGGTATCAGCAGGCATTTTGATTATTGTACTTTGTTGTTATAGCAATTGTGAAAGGTAAGCGAAAAGAGGAGATACCAAGGATATACTGTTAGGTCATGGATCAGAGCAGCTCATCAATAGAAAATATGCCGGGTGATGGTGGGGTCTTTGTTTATGACGGATGTGGGGAGAAACGGCGATACGCTCTCGAGTCTCGGGGAGGGTAAAAGGCAGCCGAATGGATTTCACTCAAGGGTGCGGAAGCATCATTGGAGTAGCTTCCGACAATATAAAGACACCTGGTATCATGCGCATACCTAGGCTTTAGGCGTTCTCTCGGGAAATGTCGCTGCCATTCGAGTAGTGTGCTCTTGCGTGAGCCTTGCGCCATAGTATTCGAAGAGGAAGAGGGGAGAGTTGCTGGGCACAGCTTTCAATGCAAGCTCCGCACCGGAGAAAATTTCCAAATGTGGCATAACAACGAGCAACGGTGGGAGCTGGACCATTTCCCAGTCCGTATCTCGCGGTATCCTGCCTTGTGGAGGGCAGATAGTTTAGCCGCCGAATTGATGCAATTGTATAGATACCATTATTGAGCGGCGATGAATCTCACCGTCTCGCATCGAGCACATATCCTGTCAACACGGCCATGCTCTAAGAACAGCAAAAATGGGCCAAAGGCGCAATCCCCAGGCTCCGTCTGAGCAGGTCAATTCGATGATAACCCTGTCCGCAACCCATCCTGATCGTAGTGTACATGTTTTGTGGAAGCAAGCTGAGACCTTCTATCTGCCTGGCAGAGCGCCTGACTGCATCATTGCTGCATTTTGTTCCTGGAAGCGCTCGCCTATCCGCTCATTGCTTCTCATATATTTGTCAACGCATCTCAGAACGCAGTTCTCTTCTCTCGAGATCAGGGATTTCGTGGTGAAGTCGTTGACACAGTGGTCGAAGCAACGCTGGACGAGTTTGGAATACATCTGGAAGCGATATCACGGTCAGCTAGATGCTCTCTGCCCAGGATGTCGATTCCAGGTGCATAAGAGTAAACTTACGGTCATGAACTCTTTCACCTGCTTTCTCTCTATCCGCGTGTTGAGCTCCCTCTGCTCTGCTTGCGAAAGGCTAGAATCGAACATTAGCATGTTATCGTTCATTCTGTGGTCCTATAAGCATACCCGTCCATGATGATGTGAGGTAGCTCGAGCGAGATGCGCACGAGACCGTAAGCGACTCGAGAACTGGTTTTGGGAAGAGCGGTGATGAGAGGGGCAGAGAAGGTGTGCTGCGAGAGAATCAAAACTTTTGTCTTTGAGAGAAGTCGTGCTGTAGGTGATTGTCGATTCTGTTGATGAAGGCTCAAAAGTAGAGACTGCGGCCTTTGCTGAGTTCCTGCCCCCGGTTAGTCCTGCAGTCGCCAAGATTCTTCAGGCGGCTTCCTTGATTCGTCAACGACGCCCAGGGGATCCGACACTGAGAAGGCACTCTCATATATCAAACCATTTTCATTTCTGAGTTCAGAGTATCCTTTGAAAGTCATTATAGAACAGTGTGACCAGTAGCTTCGCTCTATGAGTATCGCGCAATCCTTTTGAATCTCCGGCCATCGCTGCCATCCATACTTTGCGCCATTACAGGGCCCTCACGTTAGCCATTATCCATCGACATTCGTATCGCGTCGTGGCTCATCAACGCTTTCTCTATATGTCGTCTCTTCCCTCCTTCCAGCCCCATGATGTATTCACAATTCAGAAACCTTTGAGGCTGCCTTGGCTCGCACATTGTTGTCCCGAATGAATTGCTCCGTCGTCTCTGGAAATTTCCTCCTGAAGGGGACCGAGAAAACCGTAATCAACACCCATACCCAAAGCGTGTATAACCACTGCCACAAGGTCATCCTTGCAGTTTTTTCTCGCTCGTCCTTCCACTCGTCGCAGATCTGTTTGAATTTCTTTGGATCGTCCGTAATGACACCGTCTAGCCCTTTTTGCACGCACCATCTCATTAGGTTCTCCTCGTTTATTGTCCAAGAATAAAGAGGCCGTTTCGCCTTCCGCACATCTCGTATGAAACGAGCACCGAATGGGCCTATAAGGACTCTTTGCAACATGTTGAAGGACACATTTGGAACCTTCAAGAATTGCCTGGCGTAAGTAGTGGAGAAACCGATATGCGATACTGGGTAGCCTGGTAAGTACTTCGTGCAAAGGGGCAGAAATTTGGCCGCCCATATCCCAAGCACTACTCGGCGGTTCCAGGCTGTCTGCCCGGGGTGTACCGACTCGAGTGTCTTTGCGATCAGTCTCATCACATCATCTGCATTGTTGTCCATCTTGATGTCTAAAAGGACCCAGATATGCTCAAGACCAGGCTGTGCGATGTACTCTAGTAGCTCACGGAGTTGTGGCATAGGCTGCTGAGGGGATTTGAGCGTGCGCAGGGTCTTCAGATAGTCCCAATCGTAATCAATGATCTTTTTCTTCTCAACACCAAAGCATCTTTTCAGATCGGGATCCTTGAGAAATGTCAGTCTTCAGTCCTTGCTGCATCACGTAGAATACTGACATGCGACAGAACGACGATACCGTCCTTTGATAGATGGATGTCGGTTTCGAGTGCATGAGTTCCAACGTCCACGGCACCCTGGAATGCTTTCATGGTATTCTCCGGATATACTGCCTTGTAGCCGCGATGGGCAATAGTTTGTGGCAAGAGTTTGGACTGAGTATAGCGCTTTGCCCATGTCCAGTCCGCTGCGCAACGTCAGCGAGGATTCGGGCGCATACTACGGTGACCAAATGTACCAACTGGGAAGGCATCCTTTGACTCAGGTTGACCACTACCCTCAGTGCCATAGTGTACGTCCTTCTTGCCGGCTGAACCGACTCCTTGCTTGAGTAGTGGCGTATCAGCCTCAACAGTATCCGGATCTGGACGATGCATTGTTCCCCACCGCCTGCAATGAGAAAACAGTGCTCTCTGGCAATTGACTGATGTGTATAGTGCAGGAAGAGTCTTCTTCGTCGCAAGCGATAGTCAAAATGAATATGCCATGAGCTGCCTTGAGATAATGTGGTGGACGGCACCGCTGGCCCCTTTATGCAGTACACTGGTAAGTAGCCACTCCAGCACGACAGCTGCTGAACGAGATGTTACGCGAAGGAAGCATAGTAGCGTCGTTCTGGGACAGGAGGAACACCGGCGTAAGCAGGGACGGAACAAAGAAGTACCTACCACTGTAAGTGAACTTTAACTCCGTGCGGGCGGTAACTGGGTCTGGAAGATGAGGATACGACGCGACAGCGCCACCTGAAGCGCCTGGCCAAAAGCGACCTGGTGAGAAGAATTTTGGATTCCAGATGCCTCGAAACGGTGTGCGATACGCCACCAGATTCTCTTTGTTTGACCTTGACAGGCTGTTTCCTAAACACAGCTCCGCCAGTTGTTCCGGATAGACGGGTATCCGATGCACCTGGCGCAAGCTCCGTTTCCGCTTCGAGAGCATTTGGACAGGTTAGGCGTCCAATACACGACCAGTTTTGGGGTCCACGTGGAAGTCGAATGCTGAATCTCTAACATTCACATAAGGTATCGCGTGTTGAGCGGGCATCGGTAGAATTGAAAATTCAAGGCAATGCACTCTTCGAGGTATACCGGTGGTGCCTACGAGGACTAAAGTCTTTCCCAGGATCCCCACTGACTTCCAGCATTCTACAAAGTGGTGGGAATAGCACAAGCACGGATGCATAAAAACAGCATATCGCCGTCCCATAACAGATCCCGACGACAATATAAGCAAGGACTGAGCCAAGCTTGCCAGACTCCAGCCGGGTGATGAGATGGAAAGCTTGTGCATGTAGCTCCATACATAGTAGACCGTCTCTTGCATTCGCGGTCCCCCAGCTATGGCGAATGACTACGAGCCCGCAGACATCAACTATTCGAGTGAGAGCATCTGAGCAGGGGTAGCTGATTTCGCGGATAGTATAAACAATAAACTTGTATCACAGCAAGGCTTTACGGGAACGAGGATGCAAAAAAGTTGAGGTACGTACAAGTACGAATTGAGGCGTGGGAGGGATCCCCATTGCAGACTTCCCCCGCGGACCAGCGCACCTCGCACGCGTCAAATTATTTACTTGATGACCCACGCGTCTCTTGTTATCAATCCTCCTCTATCAATCCACCCCTACTACCGCAGCCAGCAATGCCTCGCGAGCTCATCACCATCCAGGCAGGGCAATGCGGGAACGCGATAGGCTCTCGCTTCTGGCAGCAGTTATGTCAAGAACATGGAATCAGTCGTGATGGAACCTTGGAGGATTTCGCGATCGAGGGCGGTGACCGCAAAGATGTCTTCTTCTATCAGAGCGACGATACACGCTACATCCCTCGAGCGATCCTGGTCGACCTCGAACCACGAGTCCTAAACAGCATCCAGACCGGCCCCTACAAGAATATTTACAACCCCGAGAACTTCTTCGTTGGCGATGATGGAATGGGCGCAGGAAACAATTGGGCAGCTGGCTATGCTGCAGGTGAAAGAGTGCAAGAGGAGATCTTTGACATGATCGACCGAGAAGCCGATGGGAGCGACTCTCTGGAAGGTTTCATGCTGCTGCATTCGATTGCTGGCGGTACTGGGTCAGGGTTGGGGTCTTACCTCCTCGAGCGCATGAACGACCGATTCCCAAAGAAGATCATCCAGACATATTCAGTATTTCCAGACACAGCCATTGGAGACGTCGTTGTCAACCCATACAACAGTCTCCTCACCATGCGCCGGTTGACACAAAATGCTGATTCGGTGGTGGTGCTTGACAATGGCGCTTTATCAAGGATAGCATCCGAAAGACTACACGTTCAAGAGCCATCGTTCCAGCAAACAAATCAGTTGGTTTCGACGGTCATGTCAGCTTCTACCACAACGCTTAGATACCCGGGTTACATGCACAATGACCTTGTGGGTATCATTGCTTCACTCATTCCAACTCCTCGATGCCATTTCCTCATGACGGCTTACACCCCCTTCACCGGCGACAGTGTGGATGCAGCAAAGACGGTACGGAAGACGACGGTGCTGGAAGTGATGCGCCGCTTACTGCAGCCCAAGAATCGAATGGTGTCCATAACACCGCCCAAGTCGTCCTGCTACATTTCCATCCTAAATATCATCCAAGGCGAAGCCGACCCAACCGATGTCCACAAATCGCTTCTTCGCATTCGCGAACGTCGGATGGCCAACTTCATCCCCTGGGGTCCAGCGTCGATACAGGTCGCGTTGACAAAGAAGTCTCCATATCTACAGAACACCCACCGAGTCTCTGGTCTTATGCTCGCCAATCACACCAGCGTAGCGACACTCTTCAAGCGAATCGTGGTGCAATACGAGAAGATGAGAAAACGGAATGCATATCTGGAGCAGTACAAGAAAGAAGCGCCTTTTGCTGAGGGGTTGGGTGAATTCGACGAAGCCAAGGAAGTTGTCATGGACCTGATTGGCGAATATGAAGCCGCCGAAAAGGACAATTATCTCGACCCTGACGCAGGACAGACGAAGACTGACGGAGCCTGAGACGGGAAAGAGTCTGGCTTGACAACATATGAATCACGAAACATGTTGCAACTAACGACTGCAATGATGAGGTGCGCGGAATATGATATCCACGTCGATCGACGATGATCAACTTCGATCATGACGACCAGAATGTGCCTCGGGCACGGACGTCCATACTGCACTTAATAACGCTGATCTTTATCTGCCAGCACGGGCAAACTCCTGGTCAGAGCTGAAGAGCCTGGCCTGGACGTTTTCCAAGGTGCCTGAGTGGCATGCTGGATATGGTTCAACTGTCGGCTTGGAAGCCGCAGCCTTTGAAGACCTTTGAATGCATCACGATTCGATGTGTTCTCAAGAAGATGGCGGAACTTGTGGACCAACCAGCCGAAAAGTCTAGCGCCAGGGTCCTCGGGAAGCTGCATGCCACATGCAGCACAAAGATCCACACTTCGATCGAGGTTCCGGTCAGAGTCCCCTTGATGCACATGTCCGCATGACCACCTGGGTGTTGGACACTGACTTGTTTGATTTACCTATGAAGTCACGAATGGCTTGGGAAACATGTGCGCATGTGCGTTTATAGCCAATGCGATTATTGACGGTGTCTTTGACGTCCAGCGGCAGGTTATCGATAGAAGATGGGGGTGGTCCCCTGAGCCGGATTGAGCTCCGTTAGGTGGGTGACGGAGTGATGCGGCCGGATATGAATTGAGACTACATGACTGCTTTGGTTGGTATGAGCCAGACACTAGTATGTTGCCGTTGGCAGTGATAGTGCAACAATGGCATACATATCGGCCATAGCTTTTCTGGGCTTGTTTGGGCACGCATGCAACTGCTGGCTTTGGTATCTGAGTGCCTCGTGTCAGCACAGACATTTGCGCACAGACAAAAGTGAACTTGATGAAGCCGAACGGTGAACCAGGCTCTCGGATAACTCTATCGAGGTATCTGAGTTGAGATACTCTGGTTGACATTGTTCTCGAATGTGCATATCGACGGTACCAGCACAGGCGGCAGCCATGTGGTCTAGAAAGAGATTGTGTACGTGGACAAACAGTGTTTGACTCTAGATGAAACGTCAACAGTTGATGCCGTCAAATCCGGCCACACATAAGGACGTGTGGGGAGTGATGGTCATTTCCTCAGTACTACGGTAATAATGTGATGATAGTGCGGTATCAGGCACCTCTTTCATCATTGAATGAATAAGCAAAGACCTCTTGCCTCTTGTTCTTCTTTTTGGCCATGTCCCGAGTGCAGTTACATACCAAGCAATAGTACGAGTACAATTCGCCTCTGTGGCCATTGCTGTTTGCCGCATGCAAAGCTTTTCAATGGAGAATACAGGCTTCGATTCTTCTTGCGTCTGCGATGTCCTTCCACCAGCTCCACCTGTTGTTCTCCAATTTACAAATCCACTTTGTATGATTACCTGTGAGAGGCTGTAACTTAATCAAAATGCCTCTAACCGTCCTTAACATCTCATTCCGCACTCGCCCGCTAAGGGTCCTTAACTGCATTCTCCGTCATCGGGTCACCCGTCCCTTGGGTTTCCCAGGCTTTCCCAGGTATCCTCCGTTGGTTCCGGCCGCCAGACTGCTCCAAACCAAGTTAAGTCAGTACCAGAGGTCAGTGGATTGCCTCACCTCAGGTCACGCCTCAGCCACCCTGTCACCGCCCGAGGCTCCTCCTTTAGTACTGTCCTCACCTTGATAACTACTACTACAACCCTAGTTACCCTATGTGACACATCTTGCGCTTCTGACCATCTTCCCTTCCTTCTCACCACTTCCCAACAACAATCTCTGTTTGCCATCTACAAACCAACAACAAAGTCAACAAGAATAACCTCCTCGACAACAATTGACATACATCTACAACAACGACTCCAACCCATCTACTCCTCTCTTCTTCCTTACCTTCCCAATTCGTCATCGGTCACGAGCCTGAATCAAACACCATCTCAGCCTCTTATCTGCCGCTCTACGTTCGACTCATAACAACATTAGAACACCAGAACACTCCCAGCAACACATACTCTCGCCATTATGCGTTCTCGATCCGGTTCCGCAACCTCCAACACCTCCAGCAAGGAGCTGCCTGCAGATAATATGGTCATCCATGTCACCATAGCTGGTGGCAAGAGTGAGTTTAGCCGCCCTCAATGCATCTCAGCGGCGTTTTACTAATATGCCCTGTGTAGCCATTAAACTGAACGTCCGTCCTGTCCATACCGTTTCCAATGTCCTCGAATTTCTCTCAGCCTCTACAAACCTCCCTGCCGACGTCCAGCTCATGCTTGACGGCAAAGCACTTGAACCTGCTACCACGGTTGCAGAACTCAAACTCGAAGAAACATCCACATTACAAGTATCTTCACCCTCGAGAAGCAGCACACCTACACTATCGTCAGCAACTGTGGCGGCTACATCATCTACTTCGACACCAACACCTTCTGGTGCTGCTACGCCCACCAAGAGAAAGTCAAACAAGCCTCGTTGCTCCAAGGATGGCTGCAAGGCTCCTGCTCAACCCATCGTGGGAGACTGCGGTTTCTGTCAAAAGCGCTTCTGCGGAAAACATCGTATGCTCGAGTCTCACAACTGCGAAGGGTTGGAAAGTGCTAGACAGGCAGATAAGGACCGGAACGCTGCGAAGCTAGAGGGCGAACGAACTGTTATGCTCCGCGGCCTATAGAAGGAGTACCTTTTTGTCGCGTTCATCTTTTAGCAAGGAACTCGTTAGCAGGAATCGCGGCGAGGCCGCTCATGTTTGTTGTTAGTCTTTATGTGCTGCGGCGTCTACGGACTGGAATGGCGGATCAACAGGGATTATATGCTGCTAGGTCGGGTCTGCACAAGGTATGCGTCAATGGTATCACGGTTGACTTTGCGACTCTGCGAATTTCGCGAATAGTGGTGAAAATGCCACAGATCGAGACAATAATATATCTGGCTCTGACCTGAATTCTAAGCTTGTCTGGACCTATTCATGATGTGATTTTGATTTGCATGAAGCCGTGATACCAAAGCAGGTACAAAGTATTGCTGCAGATCTGCGAAGATGTTTGTGAAGACGTCCCTACTCTGAACAAGTATGTCATATAACGTACACCAATGCGTCAACGTACTGTATCGAAGAATTCCGACGTGGGAAACACTGACAATTCTCAGTCGTATTCTCCCCACAGACTCCTGCCCTGCTTATTCCCTCAGCTGTTATGTTGCGGCTGTTTTCCACCATTCTAAGTGGATAATCCGCAGCGCCCTCCTGGTAGGGCGATATGTACTCTTCTCGAGGTTCTCTGCCACCCGGACACGTGAAGTAGTTGGCAAAGGTCGTCAGGTTCAACCATCCACTATGAAGAGCAAGTCAGATTATCATCTTTCTCCATTTCAGCCATCTCTGTGCAAAGCTGCTCGTCAAGCAAAGAAGTGTCGGTCGCGCAAGCCCGGTAGGAGAGAGTACATAAGCTGGCATATAGCGCTATCAGGACGACCATTCTCTGGCAATCTGATCAACCGTCTCGTGGTTGATACTGCTTCGGAGCATATATAACATCGAGCATCAGACTGCCGGTAGTGAAGGTAGGACTTTCAGATCCAATATCAATCGACGAGCATTCAGGCCGTAGTCTCTCGATTTTCCCAGAAATTGAAAGTACTTATCATCTGGCCATTCGACTGGTTCACCCCGCCAACGTTTGAAATCTCAACGAACCTCCCTGCATCTCGTTTCCTTTTGCAGTACTTTCTCGCGCACGCCTCGACGGCATTCCAGTCATCAGCTTTGAGATAACTTTTGACTGATTTACTGTCGTCGAGTACCTTGATGAATGCCTCGCGCACCCACGTGTGGCAAGTGTACGCCGAGTCGTCCTGGCGTAACGGGATTTCCCGAAGCAGAGCCTCCAGACGGGATTCGTCGGTGACTTTTGCAACGGCGACTCTAACCAGAACTGTTTGCGCGCCAGCGGTAGAGGGGATGTCCTGTTCCTCGTAGACGTATTTGTTGGTGTCGTCGTCGACGTGCGCGATGTGGTAGCGCGTGCCTGGATCGGTGCGGAGTGCCGTTTGTGGACCGACGATAAGCGACCAGTGGTAGGAGTCGCAGTTGAAGTTGTTGCGGAAGAAGGATAGACCTCCTCGTGGGTACAGCGCGATGTATAAGCGGGGTTTGTCACGGTTTGAACTGGATGATATGGTACGGATGAATTGTGGGCGTGATGTGCTTGATGTTGGTCTTGTCGAGCTCATGGTTGGGATGCGATGCGATGCCTTGTACGGTAGAAATCAATCAAATTGCGAATGCAACGAGCTGCCACAAGCAAGCGAAAGCAGTTGCACTCGCTCGTTGCAGCGATAGTGATTCATAGCGAGAGCCGAATATGTCCGGAGTGGTAAAGTGTACTTACGTGTGAGTGTGCGAGAAATCAAAGGTTGTCTTTATCGATCGGATTTGTATCGAAGGATCGAAAATGGCAAAGGCGCCGTTGGGATGGCCAGGCCCACGATAGGTTTGCATTCCCGGATAAAACCCGTGGCCCGATAACTTTAGCCACAGCGGGGTATGGGATACGAAGCGCTGAATGAGAGGTGATCCTAGGACAATACGCCTACGATCTCTTTGGCCGGTGTATGCCATGTTGGTTGCGGCAAATCTGCTGACAAGCTACTCGCTAAGACAGTTTCTGCTAGGAATGAATAATAAATTGACATCTCGGAAAGGAAAAGCAAATGGCACTTGTGCCGAAAAGTCACATGTTCACAAGATCTCGTAAAAAGACATATATTGCGTATTATCGTATATCGTTGGCATATCATCCCTCTCTGTCACATATTTTGATCAATTATAACAATATTCAGTGTAGCAAGCAGCGCATCCACTGGGCAAAGTCCCACCAGCCTTCTTCATGATTCCACATGCAAGGCAGAGCGGCCACTCAGAGTCACCACCTTTGCTGGCGATTTGCTGCCCGTTCGCGATCATGGCATCCGTCTCGGCCACAGTGTACTCCAGCTTTGCCGTCGACTGGCCCGAGTCATAAGTGTAGTCTTGGTTGGGGAGATAGATGATCGTGATGACATCAGCATCGTTGCATCCGAAAAACGTCGGCCGAGTATCTAAGCCGTCGGCGATGAACGTGGCGACATCGGGAATGACGGGCATTCGAGTGAGATTCTCATCTGTGGCGCGTTGATAAGTGGTGTATATCTCTGAGCCGTTGGGGTAGTTTGCGGATGTGTCCGCGCTGTTGTCATTGACAATAAGCACATCCACCGAAGGACGATGCAAGAACGGCCAGATTGGATTGTTTTGAAGCGCTTCACCGCCGTCCACGAGAAAGAGGTCTTCTTGACTCTCGACGAGGGTTGATGGGGAGTACTGATAGAATGGATTGGGGTACACGGCGTAATTGTCGCGGGTCGTCACTTCGTGCACGGTATCGACGATCACAGAAAGGTCTTCGGCCAACCCAAGATAGGTTGCATCTGTGCTGTCCTGGCTCACATTCTCGCTCGGAACCGCCACGCAGATTTCGTTGAAGAGGTTCGACGACGTACCGAGGACATAACCCTGATTGTCGTAGTTTGTGACGCAAACACCTGGGACCGTAGGGCTGCCACCGGAAAGGGACGAACCCAGATAGTGAGTTTGAGTGAAAGCGGCGACTCCTTCGTCCCAGGAACCAAATTCATACTGACGTGCATGTTAGATAAACTCATATAAAATGGGCGTGCTATGACTTACAGGGTGAATTTCATATTGGGTGCCGTTAGGAGGAGGAGTACATTCGCCTTCGTTGGTCTGCACGCCAAGGGAAGTGATTATAGGGTACGGCACATTGTAGCTCGTAAAATTCGATAGGCTGGTGAGACCAGAAGTGGTGACTGTCACACCTCCGTCGTTCCCATAGAGGAGCTGGTAGGATAGGAGACGTCCATATGGGTCAACAAGTGTGGGCGGAAACCCTGCAAGCTGTTTTGCTAGGATGTCGGCCGTAATATCGACATAGGCAGGCCCAGCAGCAACGAGGTTGTCGGGTATCAAAACACTATCTTGGAATGCTTGTTCCCACAGTCCTGTTTGTAGCGAGCTGATTGTGGGCCAGTTGTTTCCGGCAATGCTTGACAAAAGCCAGGCGCCCCCAGAGAGACCTGCCTCGTAGGTGAGAGATTGATAGACACCGGATACTCCGGTGTTACTGTCTCTGGCGTCAAATCCTTGGATGACACCAGCACCTGACAAAAGAGATCGATAACCGCCACCGCTAGTAGTCAATCCGATCAAGGGGTATGCGGTGGGCTGAAAGGCTTCGGTACTGCACACTGTGGAGGTACTGGTCGAGCTGGTCGTTGAGGTCGAGCTGGTCGTTGAGGTCGAGCTGGTCGTTGAGGTCGAGCTGATCGTTGAGGTCGAGCTGGTCGTTGAGGTTGAGCTACTAGTCGTAGTCAAGCTGGTCGTGGGGTCAGTGCTCGTTGTTGTTATCGTGCTTGTTGTCGTGGTAAAGCTGGTAGTTGAGGCAGAGGCGGTAGTCGTCGTAGTACTAGAAGTAGAGCTTGTGGTGGTCGAGGTAGTTGATGTGGATATAGTTGAGGTGATTGAGATTGCAGATGTGGTCAAGCTCGAAGAAATCGAGAGACCTGATGTACTGGTCAACGTAGTAAGAGTGGTAGACGTCATCGGTGTGGTAGTTGTTGAGCTGCCGGATGAAGTGGTAGGGCTCATGGAGTTTGTAGTTGTCGAAGTGGAACTACTGGTGGACTTCGTTGAGGACGTTGTCGTGGTCACGCTAAACGGCGCCCCTGTTGATACTACTGAAGACGTCGAGACAATAGTTGTGGATGTCAATGCACTCGTCGATGTAGTCGTAGAGGTTGTGGAAGATTCGGTCTTAGTAGATGTAGAGCTTGATGAGCCGACTTTACTTGAGCTCGAAGACCCTTCATCGTCGTCCACATCTGTCCATTCAGTCCAATCCGGGGAAGCTGCCCGTGCGGCGACGAGGTCGGATCTGGATCGAACAGATCTTTTACTTGCCGCTGTCGAGTTGCAGGTTGCATTTTTGACCGTAGTTGCAAGCCACGCAGCGAGATTTTGAGACGCGATTGTGTATCGATTCGCAATGAAGGCAGCTTCTGCACTGCCAACACCATTGGCTGCTCTTACCAGAGGAGTAGCAGGGCATACTGCCGGGACAGGAGCATAGCCTGTCGATTGGCGACGCACTGGCGTGCTTTGGACAAGTGAAGCAGACCATAGCAGCAAAGCCAGTAGAAAAAGGGTGTATTTGTACATGGCTGGTGAGCGGAAGAGAAGTAGAGTAAGTCACAGAAAAGGCTCAGCAAGGAAACAACGACAACGCATCAAGGGAGGAGTGGCAAGACTTTAACATATCAGCTCGATCAGACATTCCTGGAAAAGGGTTTTGTAAGTTAGTCCGTTGCGAAGATGTCGTGCATAGCGCTGCAGGAACAGTATGTGGCCAACGCGGTGAATATGCGACGAGTCGCCGAATGCGAAGCGGAGGGTGACAGTAAGTTCAGTCAAGTGTCTTGGAGTGTGGTTGGCGATATGATTGCGGCTGGCGACGTGGACGCGGTTGGGGAGATTGCGTGGTGGTAGCCCTTCTTGTCCGCCAGCCAGGTTTCCCACGTGCTGCCTACTGGGATTGTCATTACTGGCCCCTGATAAATGGCTTCCCTAAGATGTGCAAGGACCAATTTCGCGTGAAAACGGCGGTCCGCTAAATGGGATTCTAATGGTATGTAAAAGGATAAGGCTCCAGGTTTGATATCGACCTGAGAAATGTAATGAGTCGATTTTTCAATAGGTAAGCAAGTTTCGTCTTACCATGCTGAAGCCACGAAAATGACGTATATGGTGAAACGTGGTGTCCATACCTAGGTATGCTTGAGATACAAGTCGATGTTCTTTGTCATAATCCTGCAACAAGCCGTTCTGGAGGTCATCGGAAGGGTTAACATGGTCAAAATTGCCTATAACCAGCCATCATTGTCATGTGCGGTTTGGAAACCGTGCCCGCGCCGGCTCATTGACTTGCTGATCTCTTTGCAGCTCGAACATATTCGCTGTTGCATGAGTGGAATTCATTTTTCGTATCCACGCAATGCCAGGACAACGGCGAGAACCTAGATGCTCTATAGAATCAGGGGCAGCGTTCGAGTATTGCACGAAGCAATGCGCAGGTCTTCATGCCCTTGACCGTTCGAAGATCCGCGTGACTGTAGTTTGGCTCTTCAGAACTGTTTGCCGGTCGCCGTCCAGTCTCCCATGCAACTAGGTAGGGCTGAGTTTGTCCACCTCAAAAGCTTACCTTTAGACTGCAAGATCGTCCAGTGTTGAAACCGGTTGGAACATGGCACAACCTGGAAGTACGAGAAGATCCTTGATATTCACCCTACTGCGCCACATTTGCGCACGTCAAAGAGGATACCGTCGACAACGAGAACGAATCGGAGAAAAGGGGGGAGCCTCAAAAGAGGCGTCAAGCCACACCTATGTCGTGCATGTGGCTGTGCGGGTGAAGAGATGCAAAGGTACAGACCCAATGAAGGAAAACGTGAAACTGTCAAAGTTCTGCTGTATCCAAAATTAAATCATTGGGAGGTTTGTAAAGCAATAATGACGAAAATGAATGGAACGCTTGAAGGTAAAAGTCAAGGCATGTAACGTCATAGGGACGTGCAACTGCCAAGGAAACATTATGAATGGTGTAATCCAGGCTGCATGCTTTGTACTAATAACCTACTGGATTATCAACATTTGCGCCTATTTGATTGCTATTGGGAGTCACCCGGATAGTTGAATCAAGCCTAACCAAGCCCAGCCACGAGAATACTCCCTCACCCTCCGAGACCTTTCTCCATAATAAGAAGCGAACTTCTTCTCTCACTTCCCTTACATCTTTCTCGTCGCGCCCCAATCTCTCTTCTATTCAGTATTCATCAACCAATACTCGTCGCTCACAACAAAGAAGCTCTACCTCTTTTCGATTCTATACAGATCGGATTAATTCCACACACAATCAACATGCCTTTCACCGCATCGTAAGTCTTCCTCTTTCCGCCAGGTTCCGATCTCTATCTGCGCTGCGAGCAAAGCTGACAATCACTTCTCCTACAGAGACATCTGCAAGATCATTCTTGCCATCATCCTCCCTCCTCTAGGTGTCTTCCTGGAGCGAGGATGCAATGCTGATTTCTTCATCAACATTCTGCTCACCATCCTCGGTTACATTCCCGGTATCATCCATGCTCTGTAAGCTCGGTCGCTCAATAGCTACTTTTGTGCATTCGAGCTAATTGGAATACTTAGGTACATCATTCTGAAGTATTGAGCGGAGCTCAATCGGTCCCTTCTACAACTCCGACAACGTCATTATCCGGACGAGGACCGACCCAACCTCGACGCAAATCTTGATATCCATTTTCCCGTCCTTTTGATTCCGAAGAGTACGATACATCAGTTTTCGCATTACGCCTCACGCGCATATCTCCGTCTTCGATCCATTGCAGATCTGGTTGATGGGCCATTCCGATAAAGAGCGAGCGCAGGGTGCGAAAGGACTGGTGCAAGAATACAAATCAACACCTCACTTGCTGGACGGATAAGGGGAGTTCCATTCGACTTGCGACGCACGAGGCGTGGCGCCGGTGCACGCGGACTCGGGACGTGTAAAACACCTTAATTCAGTATAATGAGACAGCTATTTTTCTAATATTCGGACCTCCCTATCCCACTCCCAAGTTCTCGTATTGGTTTGCTTTACAAAGTCTCCTGATTCACGCTGAACAGCCAGCCCTGCGCATTGAGCCGCATCAGTGGGTGGTGAAACTCAAGCCGAGATGCGGAACTGGGTTTCCGACACCCCTAGATTTGTATTATTGTTGCGACTCGGATGCCCGGAACTTCGTCCATCAAACGCCTGCCCTTTGCACCAAGATTTGACAGTCATTATCACGGATCATCTTAATCTCGAGCACACTCTGGGCCGTTAGAGAGTGGCTAGGTAATTACAAAGACAGAAACATCTTCGTCAGGGGATCTGGACTGCGATGATATCATGCCTGAAAAGACACGCACTCTTACGAAGAAGTATGAGTAGTGGCGTGTATCATTACGGACAACAAGGCGGCTCTGATGCATCAGGCAACGCAATTCAGGTCGAGAAGCGAACGGGAGGGTCATCGTCAGCATGCAGACCTACGTAGTAATACTATAGACGCAGACAGTTGCAAGCGCCTTCGCATAGGGGACCTAGCTTGTTGTAAATGAAAGATGGGGCCTTATAGTGAGGTTTCACATTATCATTGGCGGACCTCAGGAGCCCCTGGACTCACGTGAGCTGCATACTAATGACCTGATTCTCCATCCCTTCAAAACGCGCGGTAACACCTTCAACCAACACTTTCCAACCGTAGCGCTTGTCCATGATACTCTGCAAGTTTCAGGATACACGACCTATGATGTTTCTCATACCCAAGCCGCCATCGTCATCGTCGACCGGATATGTTTTTTCTTTGTCCCGAAAAGGTCTGCTCGAATATTCTTCGAAGGAAGGGGCTCGAGGTAGGTCACCGGCAGTATCAGGTTCCTCGATTCCTTGCAGCGCCCGTATATGCTTGTCGAACCCCTTATGAGTATTCCATTTGCTGTGACTCGGTAATCTTCGTCTATTACTTCTACTACTTCTTCGCGAGCAGACAGAAAATTCCATCGCTACCAGACTTACTTCCGCAAACGGTCACGTCCCCGGAAACAACATGAACCATCGACAATGACAAAGGCATACCACTCGAAATGCGTTTTCGACCATGGACATCACCTGTTCCGGCGCTGGCCGCGGCCGACGGTGGCCTGCTACGAGCGCGAACAGCCTCGACAAGTACTTGCCTTCCCGAGTCTCTCCTCTCTATCGTCCCCCAATGTGCAATCGACTGCATCCAATCCTTCGCATTCACCTTTTATCCTGGAAGTACGTGCGAAGATAATCAAGACCTCAATCGTCTCTGCACACAAAAGAACACGGCGGGCCTCACAATTGGAGAAGGATCATTGCAGTGCGTGGTCTCATTTTGCGCAGGAGCAGAACAGGTAGACCTCCAAGTATACGGTATTTGTGACGGTATAGCTGGTGCTCAGCCTGAGACTGTCCGCACCATAACAGCGACACTGTTAGCAACTTCTTCAGCATCGACTTCAGCAATGGAGACGCTTCCGGCGATTATAGGCACTCCGGTGTCTACACAGCAGATAAGCACAATTGTCATGGCCACCAGTACTCCCCCAGTGGCAACAGCGACAACAAACACCGCACCTCCTGTATCAACGGCATCTAGTCAGCCATCTGGGGTCAATGGGATGTCCACATCTTCGATCAACACAATCTCCGGCATGTCAAGCACCACTCAGGCCACTCCTGTGGCTACAAACATGTCATATCAGACGAATTCTACAGCTGGCCTTAGCACGACCCAGATAATCGCAATCGCTGTTGGGGCCGGTGCGACTGTCGTTGTAGTATTTGCGTTACTCATGCTCGTTTATTGCATACGCAGACGACGACGTGAGCGACGCCGCAGCCACAGACGGTCACGTGTGGTCGAGACTACTCCCCCTCCCCCGAACTATCAGAGTCCTTACAGCAGGACAAGTCCAACGTTTGAGGAGACGAGTCCTTCACTTGCGGCTTCAAACGCAAATGGCCGTTTTTATGCCGCTCAACAACCAATGGAAGAGAAGCGGAGGAGTTTCTGGCGAAGGAGCATCAGACCCGAGGAGATAGGAGTCGCTGTTTCACCAAAGTTGGGAGTGGAGGGCTCTCCTGTGAGCGTATCTTCGCAGCAGAGCATGGCTCGGCTGTTACCCACAATGCCTGCCCGAGCTCTATGGCCTACACCACTCGATCTCGAAAGCACAAGAGACCGAAGGAGGTACACGCAGCGACCAATGAGTGAGGCAACTGTGCTTGAAGAGGAGCCAGAATGGAATGCAACGGGCCCTGAGTCGATCATCATTGACAATCAGCCTTTCATTCTCGAGAGACCTCCACCAGCCAGGAAACAGAAATCTATCCCACCTCCTCTGAGACTACCTGTCGTCACGTCGAATCGTGCCAGGAATGCTCCTCAGGCTGTTCCAATGCCTCTCACTCCTACGTACGATAATGGGAATGTCAAGATCTTGTCATCTCCGGGGACCTTTGGTAGTCCGCCATTTATGGTTGCAAACACGACGCAGACATATGAGGGTGGCGCCCCACCTCTTCCAGTACTGGAGCGCAAATTGGCACCTTCGTCGACTTATGCGAACAAGACCATTGGGCGGAGCATGCCTCCTGCGCGGCTCCCTCTCCGTGCAACCAACAGCCAGAATGCTAGTGAGATTGTACGGCCTCCTTACAACACAGCACCTCCGGCACCAGATGCCGCCGCACCTGCGCTTACCAGAACAACCTCTATCAGTTCTGAGTATACCGAAATCGAAGAAGACACGACGCCAGAAGAGATCAATAAACAGCTTGGACTAAGTGCTAATCCGCCGACACCGTCCATTTTTGCCGGCAGCAGCATATATAGCTATGGAGGTCCAAGAAGTCCGATCAAAGACCTCAGATATCCTTCTATTCCTCGCTCCGCCGCCATCTCTCGCCAGGCGGAAAAGCCTTCACAAATGCGAGGAAGTGTTGGGGTCGCCACCCTTTCACATCCGCGGTTGACAAGAAACCAATTAGTGCGCGCAGAAGCAAGTTTCGTGCAGACGGATACGACATCGTCAGATGGCTATCTATCGGATGATACGATCGAATGGCCGGTACCTCCAATTCCGGACAGAGATTCGAGAAGGGGCACCATGGCTGCTGCAGAGACGCTGAAGTCAAGTATGGCCAAGCTCAGGAACAACCAATCGAGTACCAATAGACAGCCTCTGTCCCAGATGGGGAATCCCTCTCTGAATGAGATGTTGAGGTCAGAAGGGACGACGACGAAAGTCATAGTCCCACAAAGGTCGCCGTCGACCAAAGCCCGTCTGACGCCGAGCAAATCGAAAACAGGCGATCTTTATTTGACGGTAGAGATATGAGCTTGAGGATCAGGCTTCTCTGGTATGGATTCTGTATGATGTACAAGTACTATGAGTTTTAGATGAGACCCATGTTCGATTATTTCATGGCGAGATAGTGTACGATATGATGATAGAATATACCCTCGACCTACGGGCGCAATAAAATTGCTTCCTAAGATAGGATACGTACAATATATCTTCGTCCCTAGTCATGCTGAATGTTACAGTTAATATTTCGTAGCCCAGCAGCATCAAGGCGGAAGCCCAGCAGATCGTAATGTGAAGGCATTTTGGTCTGACCGTTGCCACCTCATTATAATTTAATTGGGGTCAGCCATAAGTTGCGACTTCCTACAACCACCACTGTTCGTTCATTCCCTTCCTAACAATTGGGAGGCCAACTACTCTTTCCATGGATCTTCGATTATGAGAATCTTTGTGGATTACTGTGCAAGATGTGCACAACCTTTGAAAGTGCTTCGGCCTCGACCGAGACAGAATATCCCTGCGGTGGCTATCCGTATGTTCACGACAAAATCTACACTTCGACAAGATGAACCTGCTGCCCCTATAACAGAAGCTGAAGCTGCCTCGCCCACAGAGAGAGTGTTTGACCGTCTAAAGCGTCATGCCGGCCATCTCTCACGACAGGGTCAACGTTCATCGATGACCTGGATTGCACAGGGTAATCCTGCTCTTGTGGTAAGTACCAGGTTTCTCCTCTCAATGAACAGTCTACACAAAGATAGGAAGCTCACAATGACTTCTAGAAACCTGAAGAGATACTTCCGCACATTGTGGATTACTGTGAGGATAGGCCTGAAAAGGTTCGCACGATTGTACTACTGGCAACTCCAGCCTTGTCACATTTCCTGGATCCGGAACGGTTGCTCAAGCCTCTCATCGAAGCGTTGTATCACGATGTGAAATGGTACAAACGAAGCTCCAACATATTCCATGTCAACACTGTTACTGCTGTAGTCGATGCAATACCCGTCCCTCGGAGTGCCGAGACCAAGGCAAACCTTGCAACCGCAGAAGGCCTGTCATTGTTGTTGAGCGGTGCACCTCCCGCCAACAGAGCACCCGATGATGAGGACAACCCTGCTAATCTGAGGTTCATCTCCAACTCTACTTCTACCAGCTTGACGGCATCAGGACGATCCGTCAATCGACATGTTTCTCTTCCTGTCGCAAACACTCTCTTCGTTAATGGGCAAAAGACCACATTTATGCAGCACGATTGGAGAATCAGAGCCCTTCGCCATGGATCATCCGTATACCCACTCTCACAGAACCACCGTCAGTACGTGAAGGTCCGGATACAGTGTGAGGCGGATGAGTTCGTGGGCGGCCATATTCCTCTACGCCCATTGACCCCTGTGCGGAAGGTCATGAACTCAATGGGAAATATCCTGGCACAGATCGAGATCGATGGGAAGGCCGTTCCTGCATCAAAGGAGCTTGAGACGGCGGTTCCAGACTACTTGGCGTTAAATCCAGGTGTTACGCAGGGTCCTGGTCTCGTCTATGCCTTGATTCGACCTCCCAATATGAAACGAGCTGCAGATCAAGAACACGACACAACAGATGGTTTCCCTACATCAGCACTTCCTTTAGCACTCTGGCGAGGCGCAAGGCTACACAAAGTGACCGGGGGAGGTGGAGGCTGGGGCAAAAAGCAAGGTCTCCTCTCGCTAGACGCTGCATCTGACTTCAAAGATCCCCGTTTTGCTGGGAAGACTATACACTTTCCCGATCCTGACGACGATGACTCAATGCCAACTCTGAAAGTTTCCCAGGATACAATACCAGATGGAAGCACCGTGGAATTTCTAGTAAGGACAAATGCTGAGGTATCAAAGCTCGAGGCCGAAGCCGCGGATCCCAAGGAGCCACCTGCGATTCATGACGAACAGTCTGATTCGGCGCACACCACACGGAACTGGGTGTTTGGCACGGCTCAAGCGCCGGACACACATATTTCACACACAGAGGACTCAAGTGAGGAATCCTCGGGGGTTGTCTTCTTCCCTAATTACTTCGGCATGGTCTCATTCTCTGGAGCCGCCTTAGGCTCTGAAGAGGTGCCTGGTCCAGACGAGGTCTACTCCCCCGACTGTCCACCTTTCCGGCGGACCCGAACCCTGGTTGATGTCCCCGATATACGCCTCAACCTGGTCTCATAGTGTGGCCTCTGCTTGGGCGCATTCCGCACAACTCGATGGTGTTTCTAAGGTGAAGCCGCTACTGTGACGGCTCTTGTGGCACGGAGACGGCAAGGCCTAGTGCTGCGGCATATTACCGAGCTTCGTGAACGGCTGCGCGTCTCCGCAACACGCTTAGATGCGATCCAGCGATCTGAGAAGAACGATGGGACTTCATCGCCATCGTCGAGATGTACAGAGGCTTCTGAGCAGCCATGTGCTTGCCAGAGCCTCATGACTGCGATTCGAGCACGTCCACATCGAGTTCTTCCATGACCTGTAGAACCACACCAAGAGATTCCATGAAGCCGTTGACGGCGACTCGGAGCATTCGATTGGTCGTCGCACTATACTCGGTGCGCAAAATTGTATAACTCTCATCTTCAACTTGACCTTTTCCCTCGGTATCTGCGGCGCGCAACGAGAACTTTCGATGGACGAGGGGAGACAACTCGGCGTCCACTTGTAATGCGCGCCTAGCGGAAGAGGCAAGGCGCCGGTTTAAGAGAGGAACATCAATGACTCTAACCAATTGATCAGCAATTGTCTATTGTATATAGGATGACGCAGGCGCGCACGCACAATGAGCAGGGAAACTCTGACGTGGACGCCATTGTGAAGATCTAGAGCTCTGGACTGTGCAGGGTTCTTGTGTATAGCGATCGAACCAGAGTACAGACTCCCTCGTCTATGGATCAGGCCTCGCTAAGCCGGAAAGAAATCGTTGCCGTGCTGGAAGTGATTGCGACAATCATCATACCTCTAAGGGATATGGGGTAAAAAAATGGGTTGCACGGTGACGAAAAGGCTGAAATCTTGAGACTGCGCCAAAAAATGGTTGCCGGGCAGCAGATGGCAACAATATCTCAATCCTCCTTGCTCTTCAGCCCGCATTTCTCTCGGACCATCAAATACTCTCTACCACCCGCATTGCATGACCACATATACATTGTTACCTATTGCTGCCGTTCTTGATCCCCCCAGAATATTCGTGGTCCTCTTCAGCTTCACTATTCCTCGCACCTTTTCCAGCGACATGTTGTTGCAATAGGGACGGCGACAACCATCACGCGGGCACCTGTTTATTATTGCCCACTTCTCCCGTCATCGACGTCCGAGCTTTCCCACCAGAAGCCACCAAAAGCCTCTTGTGTTCTGACTCTTGATTTGCATAAAGCTGCGATTCCCTTCAAAGACTGCTTCACTGGTTGTGCCCTCGACTGATCAGAGATGGCGCCCACAATGGTCCATCCCGTCAGTTATGGCCAGGTTATTGAGTACATCCAGGGTATGAAACATCAACATTCAACCCCTTGCACAACAACAAAAGACTGACACATTTTCTAGATCGACTATACCTAGCATCATACACTCAAGCACCCAACGAGAACACTCCATTCCCATATCCTACGCAAGCGAAGAGATCTCCTCACAAGAAGTCTTCAAGAGCACAACCAGGCCCAACTCCTGCCACTCTTCGACCTCCTCCAGTTTACTTTACGATTGATGACACACTTCTTTACAATGCCTTTCATGCCGACTTCGGCCCGCTGCACATTGGTCATTTGTACAGATTCGCGGTGCAATTTCATGACATTTTGGGAGATCCAGCAAACAATGATAAAGCGGTGGTATTTTGGAGTCGCGCCGATGCAAGAAGTCGAGCGAACGCCGCCTGCTTGGTCGCGTGCTACATGGTCCTGATCCAAGCTTGGCCACCACATCTTGCTCTGGCACCCATTGCACAGGCTGATCCCCCTTACATGCCCTTCCGAGACGCAGGCTATAGCCAAGCAGATTTTATCCTCAACATTCAAGACGTGGTTTATGGAGTGTGGAAAGCAAAAGAGGAGAATCTATGCCAACTTAAGGAGTTCAACCTGGAAGAGTATGTCACCGAGAAGCAGACTCTGTTAAAGCACCTTGCTAACCTTTGCCAGATACGAGCGATACGAAAGAGTTGACATGGGCGACTTCAACTGGGTTTCACCACAATTTCTCGCATTTGCATCTCCTCAATCAGAACCTGTAGCGCCGATACCCATAACATCTCCAGCGTATGCCACTCTTCCATCTTGTGTCCCAGAAATCCCGAATGCAAGGATATCACAACCATTCAAGAACGTCCTTACACACTTTGTCCAACGAGACGTTGGTCTGGTGGTTCGACTCAATTCGGAGCTCTATTGTCCATCATATTTCACCGCTCTGGGTATACAACATATTGATATGATCTTCGAAGATGGCACTTGCCCAACACTGCCCATTGTGCGCAAATTCATCAAACTGGCTCACGACACGATCTCAAAGAACAAGGGCGTTGCTGTTCATTGCAAAGCTGGTCTGGGCAGAACTGGTTGCTTGATCGGCGCTTACTTGATCTACCGACATGGCTTCACTGCTAATGAAGTTATCGCGTTCATGCGTTTCATGCGCCCTGGAATGGTGGTCGGACCCCAACAGCACTGGCTGCATCTGAATCAGGGCAAATTCCGAGAATGGTTCCTCGAAGACCAATGGAAGGCGAAGCTTGAGCTTGCCAAACCTATAACTCCTCGTGCTATGGCGACCAAGACGCCTATGCGCGTTTCCAGTGGCGGAGCACAAATCGCAACACCAGACCGATCCAGTGCACGACGATCTGCTCTGGGCGAGATTGACGGGAACGATGTGGCGACCTACCAAGATGAGAACCTACCAGCCCCGACTCCCGGTCAACCAAGAAAGTATGCACGCATGGATCCTCGAAACCACCCATACTCAAGATCTACATCCGGTACCGTGCGGGCCAGTCCAGTCAAAGCCGACAGCGAAGTCACCGTCGAGACTCACCGTCACAGCACAAACGGAGCAGAAAGCGAGGAGGAGCTCATCCTGCAAAGAGCCGCATCTCGTCGGAGTCAAAGCAAGAGTCCCGGAAGTAAGGGCAAGGCACGCAGCGTTTCGTACACGACCACCACCACTACCATGACCAAGACTTTTGACGTTGGTGACACGAAAGGCATCTACGAGGACGACGGAGACGTCGCTTTCCAACTAGAAGACACGAACGCCATCTGGGACGAACTCGCGCAGGAGCAGGAGAACCTCAAACTCAGTACCATGAGCGAGAAGGGCGGCGCACCACGACAAAAGACCCCGAGGTCAGCAAGTGGTATGGGAGTCATGAGCGTGTCGAAGACCAGATCGCTACGCGAGTCGCCTAGGCGCAGCGGTGGTGAGGACAAGACCAAGGTCAGAAAGACGAGTGGACGGGTCGGCAGTGCCAATCACGGTCCTGTTGCTGTGAAGCGGTGATGACGCGGCATGACCTTTACGAGGTGGGCAGTTCCTCGCAGCACACATTCTCAGCATTCTCGTCCACGTCGAACGGCGAGTTCGACAGAAAACTTGTACGAATTGACGACCGCATCTGTACCTTCGCCTATCGTCGCGCCCTGAATCATGCGACGAGATTGTTCTGGTACATACGCCACTGAAACTCCGATCTGTCCTGGCACTCTGGCTGGGAATGAGCCTTTTGACCAACTCCAATGGTCTAAGGAAATGTCTAGTGTTATCGACCGGGCGTACGTATTGAGTGAGGCTGACAGAGCTGGGATGGGCAATCTTTGGGAGTCATTGTCTGCAGTTGACTCTTGACAAAATGCATGATATGAATGATGGCGTCGGTTTGGAACATTGGGTTTGGGCTTTGAACTGGGGCAATGGGCATCAAGCATGGCGTTTCACAATAATGGGGAGTCTTGCTGTTGATCAGAATGTACATACGCTGTGGTAGCGAACTTGTCCGACTCTAACTCGACTTGACTTCTTGCTTCCTTCTTGCGTCTTCCCGCATGATGAAACCAGGGCATCTATCAAATGTAAGCAACAATCGACGACGCTCTCAGGGCGAGTAACGGTAATCAACCAAGGTAAGCAAGTGAACGTAGAAAACCCCCTGAACGTTTGGTCTGAAATTGTTGTGGATGTCATACATTTTTGTCATTTTCTTAAGCAGAAGCACTTAAGTCTGCTGAGAGGACTAATCTAGACAGCTATGCTACCGTTTATCAGCAGATATGAGCTCCATGCTCAGGGTATTTCACTCTTAGTCCATCCTCCATATTCCTCCAAAAGCACCAAGCTCATTCCAGCAATCCAGCTCAAAGTAGCTCCCCTCATGCATATGAACATAATCAATTTATGTCCAGCGAAAGGGTAATATCCGACACACAAGTTCCTGATCTGTTGCCCGATGTTCTGTGATTCTGTTTTTGGGTGAGGGCTTGAACCTCAATCTGATGAAGCATTTTGTAATCAAGTTGGGAGGTGGTATGTCTGAGCGTGGGATCAAATCACAATGACGGTGATGGTCGAGCTTCCAAAAAGCTCCACCAACCAAGATTGTGTGTTGAAGAATGCGAATGGTAATGATTGATT
This sequence comes from Exophiala sideris, assembly GCA_000835395.1. NCBI lineage: Eukaryota > Fungi > Ascomycota > Eurotiomycetes > Chaetothyriales > Herpotrichiellaceae > Exophiala > Exophiala sideris. Next base: position 7,356,103 of record KN846952.1, on the reverse strand, counting down.
TGAGTGAAGAATCCAAGCGGCACTCCAGGTCCAATGACCAACTACCGTCACTTTCGTTATCAAGTCGTAAAAGTGCCCATCAAAAAGTCGCGCCAACAAGGCCGATGTAGTAAAATCATGCTAAGCTCTAACAGGAGCGCGGATTGTTCGTAAAGCGTAAAAGTTCTGCCTTAACAGAGGCCAGCTGTTGCTCATTTCTCGGTCTTTTCTTTCGACCGCCAGAATTGCATCAGTCTACTAATTCTGTTGGTTTTCTTTTTACTCTTCTCCTCGAGGACAGTGGCATCAGGAACAGTCTCAAACTTGAGTTTACTGCCGTTGGAAGAGCCAGGTATGAGACGATTCAGACTTGCTAAGCTCGCTCGCTTCCACGCTTGTTGGTTGTTTGACCTCGAAGTGGATGGGTCAATCATGGAATGCGAGCGCTGCTCGGTAGACGAACGGGTGCCTGCACTGCTGGAGAATCGTGGCAATGCTGCACTGGATATGCTGTCGCTAAGCGAAGGCAGATCGTCATTTGAAGCCCGAAGAACAAAGTCTGGACTGGGTTCATTCAAGAATCGGCTTGGCCGGGAAAGAGTCTCAAATGAGATGTGATCCACATCTGGCGAGGACATCATCGAAGCCGATGTGGTACGACCGTCTGTAGAAGATGCGTAATGTGATTGAGGAGCGGGATATGCAAATACCATGGGCGAAGACATGGCAGGTTTCTGTGATTCCAGGTTTTGAAACGTGGGTGCCTCAATGGTAGAGCTGGAAGATCGAACACCTGCTCGAGCAACGTCCTCATCCAGATCAGCAATCATCACTCCATCGTCCTGTCGCCTGTTGAGAGATAAACCGAGACCATCAGATGCAAGTTGTTCGGGATTGGTGAGAACCATGTTCGTGTCAGTGGAAGTGGCCGCCTTCTTCTCGTACTGCAAATTGTTCTGGCCATCTGTAGACACGTGTTTACCGTCGACATCATAGTTCTTTCCAGCGAGAAAGTTGTCTTCCTCTTGCTCGTCGAAGACATCTTCAGTCAAAGAGGTATTGCTGCCGAAGCGGTGGATGCTGAAAGTGTTGCGATTGACAGCGGGCATTGTGGGTGCTGACTCGGTCCTCCTATGGGCTGTGCCAAAAGCATCCGCAATGCCCCTGCGCTCACTACTGTGAAGTTTCGCGATACGCATCGATTTCATGTTGCTGTCATGTCCCAACTTCTCCTCGCTTCCAAAGGGCCCTAGCGCTGCGTCCAAGTCGAGTACCGGGCTAGTGATCTGTTCCTTCGGGGAATCGCATGCCCGAGTTTCGAGTAAAGTCAAGTTTGGCACAGGAGCACGAACTCTGGTAGAGATGGGTGAAGGGTCGCGAATCACAACCGTATCATCTGTATCAAAAACCTCATTGAGTCGATCACTCGGGCGTCTGACCAGACTGGGTAGAGCAGGGACTTCCTCCTTTGCCTTGACCGGTCGCTTGTCAGATTTTCTGGAGAAGATTCCAGAGGTCCAGGTATGATACTTTCTCTTCTTCGACAGGTTCGGCTTGCTGGTCGGCGTTGCTATAGGCTTCTGCTCATCGGGCACCTTTGGTACTTGGTGCAAACCAACAGACAACGAGATATCCATAGGGTCACTCTGCTCGGCTTTTGGCGTTGACAACGGTGAACCATTGTTGGAATGGGTGAACCAGAAATGTTTCTTTTTAGTAGGTGGACTGCCTGAACTGAAATTACCAGGCGACCCCGACGCCGAAAGAGGACGCTTTGGCAGGTTGATTATGGACAAGGCATGGTCTTCAGATGTCATGGTGGGTGACAGTGTAGACAGAGCATCAGCCGTCTGAGGACGTTCGGGCGACACGAAAACATCGTTGGATGAAGTGACGACTAGACCAGGACGTGGTGTTGGGCTCGCTATCGAATTGATACTCCCCGATAGTGAGTGACATCCACGAACGGTGGAAGTGCTGCCTTCTGTCTCAGACGAGATGAGCGACAACGGCCTGGGAATCACATCGACGTGTTCAGAGAATCCAACCCGAGGCCGAACTCCTGGGGCACTGCCTCTTCGCCTTGGGGATGACGGTGGGGTTCTGACAATGTTGGACATTGACTGCCGCATCTGAGGGCTGGCACGCGGGAAGGAAAAGGCCAGTGCACCGTCTGACGGAGTGGTTGGTGAAGAGCCCGCCCGTGCTTTTGACAGTGCGTTTGCCTTGATAAGCTCGGACGTGTCAATGTCTGAGATAGAAACAGCTTGGGATCGGCGGTGTGCGTGACCCCTGGATGCTGCGGTAACTGGGGGTGGTGGTCGATATTCCGCTTTTTCCGGGCTGGTACTGACCATCTGAGGTCCGTTGTTCCCGCCACCAACAAATTCACTGACACCTCTTCGATGACCATTTCGTGGAGGTGGCTGGACGTCGTCAAAATTGGATTTGGTTGGACTAGCCGAGCGTTGTGCTGCGGGCGCATTCGGAGCAAAAGTGAAAGCCGGTAATGGAGCAGGTCTCGCAGATCGAACTGCACGTTGTTGATTCATAGCCATTTCCTGCAGGACTGGATGTGTTGGGCTCGGGCTTCTTTCAGTAGGAAGATCGGCACCAGGGTTGAACTTGAAGTCAGGCAGAGCTGTCCTTGTAGATCGACGACGAGCTTCCATGGCAGCCATGGCAGAGCTGTTTTGATTTCCTAGTTCCATGCCTCCTATCCGGGCAGTATTTTCATCTGCACCAGGGTTGAATTTGAAGGCTGGTAGAGGTGAAGCATTCGGATTGCATGATGTTCGTCGTCGGTGGTGAGCGGGAGATCGAGGAGGAGTGCTGGGGGTAGAATCGAAGGGCGACAGGACAGGTACCGGAGGAGGTAACGAAATCGAAGTCATATTCAATAGAGCAGCCACCCAAGAATTAGTAGTGGTGTTGTTTTGCTGGCCAGCAGGCAGGTGCAATCAAGTCGATTGATTTATTGAGGTGATCCGGCACCTTGCTGTTGATTTGTTTTATGCGGCCTTTGGCAAAGGAACGACTACCACCATTACAGGGGTTTGGAATGAATTGCGCTGCAATATGTCCGTAAAGAATGACTTGTACAATATTAGGGAGTGTGACCGTCGGGTGGTATTGTCTGAGATCGTTGAGGACGTCCTGTTCACAAAACACAGTCGCAGATGAGTTGGAAGTGAGGTTTGTTTGAGTGAGGTGGATGAGGGCGAGTGAAGGAGTGTTGAAGGAATGGACAGCAACCTGGAAGAAAGACCGACAAAGGATCTCTCTTCTATCAGGAGCCAACAGGCTGATAAGGCCGCGGTGAGATAGACCAAGTGTGAGGATAGATGGTGGTGGAGAGGGAGAAGTGCAGGAAGGAGGAGTGAGATGATGGATGCAGTATGTACGAGATGGAAGAGACCGGCAAATGCGAAAGCAGGGCACAAGGAACAGGCACAGGCACCACACACCACAGGTAAGGTTAGTGCAGCGCAGGCAAGGGAGCGGCCCACAGGCCACAGGCTGCAGCACCCGGTAAACTTGGGTTGCCAGGGTCTTTTTAGGCTAGCTAACCAGCTGAAGCGTGACCTTTTTAGGGGCGCTGTGCATGCAGTCACTTTAGCGACATGCCCGTAATCCTTTTTGGGCTTTTGACAGAGACTCGACTTGGCCTCGTGCCAACATGCTGGACGAACTACCGAGGGCCACTGACGCGACAGCAACGAGGATGACACCAGGCACATCAGGGATCCTACGGGAGTTGGTGCGTCTACCGATGGCAATGCTGTGCGAGATCTGAATATTCTATCGCACTGACGTGTGCATATCCATCCCTTCCGGCGTGCCGTTATCGCATCGTCGATACAGGCAGCGGGTGACCTTTTGAAGGTGCGTGCACGGTTGTGCCTTCGAAAGCAGGGCACGATATATGCACGATCTCTACTCGTTCCCAACCTTACGCAGGCACAAAGAAGACAAGAAATGTACTATCGATGACTGACGTCCATCAACCTTCGAGCCTAAATGGCTACCACCTGATAGATGTGTTGGCATGCAGAAGAAGAAAGGAGATGGTCATCCTGGTCTTCCAATCTCGAAACGCGATCGCCCTTGATTCCACTTTTGCCTTCTTCCACCGGCCCGTGCTTCTCTCAGGTTTGTGTAACTTGACCTTTGGTTCGGAAGGAATTGTCAAACTGATAGCTGAACGGTCCCGGAACTGTCACTGCTGATGGTGACCTCTTGAAGACCAAGCCAATGCAACCTCTTAATTCAATTACCGTGGGAGAAGTTTCATTTCAATAATGATCAGCAGTAAATCCCCAACCGAGAGAGCCTGTTAGTGCGCGTACCTTTTCGGCCGGCCATCTCAAGCTCATACGCTTATGCAGGAACTGCAGGCCTGAAAGCACTGCTACTGGCTAAGCTCGAGATACGAGGCTTTCGGTCCAGACACCTTTTCGGTCCATCATGACCTTCGTGTTAGGAGCGTGTGGCTTTTGACTTTACGAAATCTTGGATTCTCCCACGGATACAGCCGTCGAGTCGAGTTTTTGCGGGTGAGGCGTTTGTGTGGAATTATTGTGCGCAGATTCGTTCATTCTGACCGAAAGAAGCCATCGACATGATGGAACAGCCATGGGTGCAATGGTGAGACTCGCTTCTTGACCGTCACCTCGACAACATCCCGCTGCTGAATCTCGGCTGTGCATGAGACGAGATAAGAGATGTCGATTGCCACGCACACTTCCCCGTTTCGCATCGCATCGCTGACCTGCAACTTCACCGCCATGAGGGGAAGGATGTGGGCCAGTCATTAGTAGTGGGTGACCGTCCAGAGCTGAATTTTTTGCGAGCCAATACTATTTGAACTTTGGATTCTATCACGTCAAGGTGGTGGTGGCCTCAAATGAACAGCTTCATTTGACTCGGTAAGACTTTGGACGCATCCTGCAAACCATTTCACTAGCGTTATGCATCTTGTTCTCGTGACGGTTGCTGCCAATGCAAGCACATGTCGCTCTAACGCACGATAAGAAAAATTCTCCTGCGTTGTGCAACCTTGGGAGGTCAACGACACTTGACCCGAATATTCTCCTTACAAAGCAGCGAGGGGGTTTGAGTCTCGACCATCTACTAGCCCCATGAGGCGGAAGCCACTCGATCTCACCAAGGCACTCTACGATAGTCTAGTATTTCCAGATTGGGCATTTGCGACTCGGTGAACTATTTGCCCTCCGGAAAGGACTTTCTACGAGAGTGTTACAACGAGGATTATTCTTCCGCAAGCAACTCGTGGCACTGGGAGTACAGCAGAGAGCTCAATCTCGGGGTTTCCATTCATGCTGTGTGATTGTTTTCACATTCTGTGACACAGTCTTGATGATCAGGCTGAGACTGTAACCACACTAGTCGCCAAAAAGACTTGGATCGTCAAGTTTTCTCCGCATCTGCAGATGGCGCCAGGGCGAAAACAAAGAGGTGGTAGCACCAAGTCCGCTCAGTTCCCCTCGAAAGACGCCAACATTGCACAAAAACGTCCCGACTCCGTGGCTTTCCCGATCGAATTGCAACAATTGATTTTGGATGTGTTCCGTCGGGCATTCCCTTTTGCCGATCAGATCCAAGTCCAGAAGCACATCCAAGAGGTTAAAGGCCACCTCTTTCTACGAGACTTCACCAATGCTTTTGCCAAGCAAGAATATCTTGATGCCTATGCATTGAGGTGGAGTGCCAGCCGTGCCCTTGGTTATAGCGATATCTTACTGCACCGCGACCTGCAGCAGATATGGCTCGCCAAAACTGTGGATTCGTCAAGCGCTACTAGAGTTGCTTGTATTGGAGGTGGCGGAGGGGCGGAAGTGGCTGCATGTGCGGCTGCAGCACGATCATATTCGTTGTCCTTCAAACTTGAAGTCCACGCAATAGATATTGCAGACTGGTCCAGTTGTCTTACGAAGCTAGAACATGCCATCTGTACGCCATCTCAACTATCACCATATGCAAGCGAAACCGTGAAGGCGGCGAACAAACCGTTGGTCGTGAGTGATCAATTTGCAGTCCGCTTCTCTCAACGCGATATACTTGCAGTTGGGGAAGGTGAACTCCGCGATATGCTTGGTGGGCTCAGACTGTGCACCATCATGTTCACTCTCAACGAACTGTTTACAACCTCGATTTCGCGGACGACTGCATTCTTATTGGCGCTTACAGATACCATGCAGCCGGGTTCATGGCTTTTGGTGGTGGATAGCCCTGGTTCCTATTCTGAAGTCAAGTTGGGTCAAGGTACAGAGGCGAAAACGAGGAAATATCCTATGCAATGGCTGCTCGACCATACGCTACAGGAGGTTGCACAGAGTAAGTGGAAGAAACATGTGTCCGATGACTCGAGATGGTTCAGATTGGACTCATCATTAAAGTACCCCATGGAATTGGAAAATATGAGGTATCAAATCCATCTCTACCAAAGGGTAGAGGAAGGGGTATCTTAAGCGACCTTGAATGCTGATCAAGCAAGTCTTCTAATCCTTCTGATCAAAACATCTATTCCTCATCCTCGTCACCCTCATCGTTGACTACGTTGAAGAATCGCAGTTCGTAGACACCTTTGCTGGTAGATACAACACGGAGCCAGTCACGGAGTTGTTGCTTCTTGAGAAACTTCTTTGTGCTGTGTTGCCCGTCAGTATTGCTCCGCAAGAAAACCTCTGGGAGAACGTACAGGTACTTCAGGTAGCGACCCGAGAAAGCAATGTGTGTGACCACCTCGATCTTGCCATCTCCAACCTGGGAGATGCTGACATCGTCGCCGAGGTTTCCGGTGCGGCCCTCGACCTTGACGCGATCGTGAAGGAACTTCTCAAAGGCAGACAGGTCAAAGATCTTATCGCTGACAGGCTGGCTGCAGTTGATGGTGTACTGGCGATAGGTTAGCGACGAGGTGTCATGGCGCAGATCTTAAGAATCACATACCTTCTTGGTGACTTTCTGGCTCTTGCCCTTCTGGCCGGCCTACAATAAAAGAAAAACCTTAGCCTACTGTACACAACTGGTCCGCTGATCTCTTTTGCATGCGCAGATGCCAAAAGTCTTCAGACATGGCCAGATACAGCAAAGCGGTTCGGTCGGCTTACCTTTGGTGCGACGGTGCGTTGAGGTCCCATTGTGAATGTTGATATGTGTCGGTCGCAAAGAGATCAATATCCTGCGCCTGTGGTGTGTTTGGTGGTTGATTGAGATCAAAGGTCAATCGATCAAACTGCGATATCGAGATTTCAAGATTGTGGGTTTCGTTGCCAAGATTTCAGTCACGTGCGCCGGAGGCTTCAGCCTTGTGGGCAAGGCTACGTCGCATCACAAAAAAGGGGTCAAGCGGCTTGGCAAGACTATTTATTCACCTTTCGGCTTTTGTTGCTTCCAAATTTTCCATCACACCTACCATGTTATGATGGTGCACTCCAGCTCGAGTAGAGTAGAGCCGTCATCTTTCTGGCTTCGCGTCATCTGCATCAATGCAGAAGTAGGGTGCAAAGTGTCGTTTGTCTGTCCGGTACTGTACTAATATGCACGTGATCACAACGAAATCCATGGTTTGGCATGTCGGGTTTCTCCATTAGGAAGCTCCTTTGAGCGGCCCGATGGCCACCACCTGATAAGCGAAAAGAGCATCTCAGTCTCTGTTCCTGTTCCGTTGGCAAATGCCTCTGACTCACACTCATTCCTCAGCCTCAAGAAAGACTCGTCCATGATGTCGCATTGTGGTTACTTCTCTCACGCGCGGTCGAAGGGGGAGAAACTGGGGTACTACCGGGCATCCGTGGCATGTGGTAAGTTGCTGACCTGAACCCTTCAAGCCTGTCTCCACAGAAAGTGGCACTGTCTGGCGGCGAGTACATCTACCTCGTAACCCAGGATCTCCAAAAGACATTGACGGCGGCGCCTCGGGTCAATCTGGTATCTTATGCCATTGGACTTGACGGCCCTCTGAGTATCAAGTACTAATTAACCCACGCTCTATACAAAGGGTTCCATAGAGATATTGAGCACCTATGTTGAGTTGAGCCTGACGGGATCCCAACGTCAGACTGTGCCACTTTTTCTGAAAACAGGCTTGCCATGTCAATTCCGTTGGAAACAATGTGGAAACCCCGCTCACGAGAATAGGTCATTGCCGGAAACGCAAGGCGAGATGCATGCCTGCGGTCGGAGATCCCCAAGGCAGATGTTCTAATTGCGTCCGCTTGGGCCGCCAATGTGTCGCGGTGAAAGTGGAAGTCATGGAAGCCCTTGACATCCTGGGAGAGGATGAGACGCCGGAGAACATCTTACAAGTTCAAAGGCTGATTGGTATGTGTGATGGTCGCCTCTGTCAAGTCAATAGCCTTTCTGATATACTCTAGGCCACGTCAAGACTGAGCCGCCCGTAGTGTCACATCGACAAAGGAAGAGTAGATCAAACCACCTGCGGACAGCAAAGTCGAAGTCAGCGGCTCTTGACGATCACCTTATTCCTGCACATCAGTCATCTCAAGCGTTTGAAAGGCCTGAGCAGTGGCAGCAATTTGCTCTCACTACGTCGTCTGCCCAGGACTGTACGTTACCGGCAGGAAATTTTGCTTACTCGGATCCTGCACTCGTGGTCCCGAGAACGTTATCTTCCCTATGGACCACAGAATCAACTACGATGAACAACGCCTGTTGCACAGATATGGCCGAATATTCGTCTGGTGTTGGGGGACCTGTGCCCCACCCATCGCAAGTCTACCGTCCAGAACCGTTGCAAACAACGGACCTGGAATGCGAAAACAGTGCTCAACCTTTGGCGAATGTGCGTTCGACAGGACATGCATCAGATTGGCAATTCATGACTTCGACTATGAACAACTTTCCACCATTTCCTGCCACGGATACAGCATATCGCAAAATCGATCGACAGCAGTGCCTTGGTCAAAATGTAACGCTCAAAGCGCATTTAGCTTCAACCGATCATCATACCGCAGCACGCTTTCCAGCAACACCTGAGCCCCGAGAGCACTAGAAGACAAGGACGTCAGTCCTGAACAGATCTGGGAGTATGTGGTTGGGCTGGAAGGCAGGGACGAAGGAGGAACTTACCACTGTTCGGGTGAGGAGTACTCATCAGGATGGTGAGAAATGCCACCTTTGGAAGGCACAAAAACCATGCTTGTGGGACATTTGTCGGCTGTATGCACACTGTCATGTCCTGCCCCTGCCATCATTTCCTTGAAATTTTCCACGCCAGCCACATTCTCCGCGGCCTCCCGGACACAGCTGATACAATCCTCATGGAATTGCACCGCTGGACTGTTCCAGATATCCTCGATCTCGACAGTGCATTTGTTGGCGTGGGCGATGCGAGCGAACTCAGCGCGTGTGTCGGCGATCATGCGTTCTCGCACCTCAGTGGAGTGGTGGCTCAAGTCTACGCTGAAGATTACTTTATGCGGCACTGTAGCTGGGGACTGCGGCCACGAGTTAATGACGCCGACTGTCGAAAGACCTTCAGCGGCAAGAGCAACCTTCTCTACGCGCGATATCATGCGAGCGGCAGACGTTAGAGCACACCTCCGACGGTCCATCGGGCAAGTGCCCGAATGCTGGTTCGCGCCATGAACAGTCACGATGAGCCAGCCCATGCTCTGCACGCCTGTTACGACGCCGACCTTTTTACCCTCGTCCTCTAGGACGGGCCCTTGTTCGATGTGCAGCTCGAAATGCGCGCTCAGAGGATTCGCCGTGTACGACGCAGGGACCTTCCCAAGGAAGCCAGTTCGCTCCAATTCGCTCTTCAACGTTGCCTTGCCGGTCTCATCCTCCTCCACCGCCGGGATCGCATGGGCATAGTCCAGAGTGTACCGCCCGGACCAAACGCCTGAGGAGACCATACCAGTGTTGAAACGCGCTCCTTCTTCACTAGTCCAGTCAATAACGGTGATGGGCGCGTACGTCCGGACTCCATTTTCCTCCAGCACTCGGAGGATTTCAATGCCTGCCTGAACCCCCAAGATCCCATCATAACGACCTCCAGCTGGTTGGGTATCGAGATGACTACCAACCCCAATGGGAGCAAGGGAAGAGGATGTACCGGGTCGTGTGGCGAATACGCTGCCCATCTCATCGACGTTGACACTGCAACCGAGCGACTCGGTGGTGGAAATGAACCATTCACGCACGGCCTTGTCGTTGTCGGTCAGGGCAAGGCGCCGTACACCTCCATCTGGTGTGGCTCCCCATTTAGCCGTTTCGTGAATAGAATTCCAGAGTCGCTCCTTGTTCACTGTGTATGAAGGGGTGGCACTCTGTGTCCCGAGCCTGCGACGCGCCACTCCGCGGGTATTGAGAGTCAATGGTTTGCAAAACCCCAGCCCGGGACCAATGAGAGCGACTGTGCTAGAAAACAGGCGAAATGATCGCGCCGATGCTTGAGTAACGAACATGGTTCGAAGAAAGAGGAAACCTGCTGCACTCGTCGTAGACACGGATGTGAGGGGCACTGGTGTGAAGGAACTTGACCAAGAGTCTGGGGACCTGTTGTCTACAAGACCAAGCTCGGCAGACGGCGAGCCTGTTGCGGAAGATGGCACCGTCTGAGATAGAGGGCATCAGCGATGTAACTACAAGGTCCAGCGGAGTCACAACGCCTGGTGCCTTGACACCAAGCCAGGAGAACTATACCGATAGAAGTGATGACCTCTACCCTGTCGAACGCTGACGCTTTATCGTTTGGTGCGAAGGACTCCGGATTGACAATAAGGAACAATATCGATTTGTCTGATTCAGGAAGGTGGTGTTCTCCGTGCACTCTTTTGCAATGATGATCGATGTTCTAACGACCCGCTCGAAATCGGTTGCACGGCCGGGACTGTATCTAACTTACTGGATTCCACCTATCCCACGCGATCGGGACTGTATCTATGAACCAACGTTAGCGTCGGGACTGTATCTCGACCAATATAGCCAATCAGGAACTCAGCAACGGCCATTCTCCGCCTGTGGCAGCCTCATTGATATGGAGACTAGACTAGTTTGATATAGGTCTATATGTAAGTGTATCTTGGAAGGCGGCGAAATGATCTAACATACTTTGGATATCTAGGGCCATTTCTAGCCCCTGCTTGCCCCTGCTCTGCTCTGATCTTGCCGGAAAGCAATATATAACCGCTCCGCGGGCCAGGTCAGTCGCAACTTGCAAGAAGCATACACATTTTCATACAAGAGACCTCCATCCAGACCTGAACAGCCTCTAAATTCCACTGCTTCACCCGACATCACTGGTAATCGGAACAGTACCTAAGAAGCAGAGAGACGAGGACAAACGGCAATCATGGCAGCAGATGCAGAGAAGATTGTACGCGCCAATGCGCCAGCAGTCCAGCAACCAGTCATCGAGATGCCGAGCGAGAAACTGGCCATTCGCGAGGTGGACGGAGCCCTTGCATTCCTTCGCAACGAGGCTGATGCGTCCATCGCCGAGTTGGACGAAAAGAGATTAGTTCGTCGCATCGACTGGCTCATCATGCCCATGCTTTTTGGCGTCTACGTCCTCCAGTACATTGACAAGAGTCTGAGTATGTTGTTGACTAAAGCCTCCATACCTCCATGTTGTCTGAGGAGCGAACGCCCTGCGGATCAAGCTGACTTTGTTGGTAGTCAACTATGCAAACGTCATGGGTATCAGCAAGGACACACATATGAGTGCCGCCCAGTTCTCCTACCTCGCCACTTTCTTCTACGTCACCTTCGCTGTCTTCCAGCCTGTGCACGCCTACCTGATGCAGAAATTCCCTACGGCACAGTACCTCGGTGTCAACGTTGTCCTGTGGGGTCTTACATTGGCCGGTATGTTGTGCTGAAGCCTGAAGCCTGACACATCGAGCCTGTTTCCAGAAAAAGTGGCATCGTCTGACAAGGCGTACATCGACGGCATAAGTTCGCAGTCAACCAGGTTCGCGACATTGGGTACCTGGACTTCAAGCTAGTAACAATGTATGATGGAGCTAATGCCCTTCGCTTTGCCAATGGTTAACACTATTTCGGTGTGTCTAAAGGGCTCCGGGTTGACCATGAGGAATTGCATCTATTTGGACCTAAGGAGCAACACAAGTCAGACAGTGCCACATTTTCTGGACACAGGCTTGACATGGATATATGTATGTTGGTCTGCTAACACTTGTCTAATTCACAGTTCATAGTGCCTGCAACAACTTCGGCGGGCTTATCGTCGTGCGGTTGCTTCTGGGAGTCTTCGAGTCTGCCAGCGCTCCATGTCTGATTTTGATTACAGGCATGTGGTATAAGGTATAGACTATCCTTTCACAGACCTCTTTCAGTGTCACTGACACTCTGTTTCCAGCGTGCCGAACAGCCTCTAAGAGTGGCCATTTGGTACCTGGGCGTTGGTGCTGGGACCATCATCGGTGCTCTCTCCTCATTCGGCTTTCAATTCTACGATGGCAAAGCCTTCAAATCGTGGCAGGTCGATCTCACCAGAGACATTTCTTTTCTATCCCCCAAGACTGACATATACGTCTACAGATCATGTTTCTCATCTTCGGACTCATCACCATTGCCTGGGGTATCATCGTCTTTCTTTTCTTGCCCAACTCTCCCATGGCTTCACGCTTTACGCACGAAGAGAAAGTGCTGGCCATTGAACGGCTCCGCGAAAACATGACTGGAATCGAGAACAAGACATTCAAAACGCCGCAATTCGTGGAAACCATCATGGATCTGCGCACCTGGCTCATCGCTGTCATCATTCTTGCGGGCAATGTTCCCACCGGCGCCTGCGGGACGTTCTCGTCGACTCTCATCAAGGGTTTCGGGTATACATCCAAGCAATCCGCCCTGCTGAATATCCCCAGCGGCGCAATCTCGATGGTTTCCGTACTCGGTGCATCGTGGTATGCAGGCAGGTTCAACGGCCGTGGTTACGGCATCTGCGCCCTTCTCATACCGGGAATTCTGGGCGGAGGTCTGATGGCATTTCTCCCCAAGACCGACAAGGCCGGTAAACTTGTTGGTATCTATCTGACGCAGACATTCGGCCCAAGTATGGAACCTTCCCACTTCGACCATACCATATACTGACCTCTTTCCAGACCTCTCAATTATGTACTCCTGGGCTGCGGCCAATTATGCAGGCCACACCAAGAAGATTAGCATTAATGCCATCATTCTCTTCGCGTATGGCGCCTCCAACATCATTGGTCCCCTGACCTTCACTGGCTACACGGCACCACAGTATGTCCCGGCAAAGGTTGCCATTATGGCTTGTTTGTCTGTGGGTGTTGTGGGCGCATTGGTCCTGCGTTTTGCCTACCTATGGGAGAACAGGCGTCGAGACAAGCTTGCCGCTGAGGGGGCCATCCCACATATCCAGGATGCTGAGTTCATGGATTTGACCGACAAGCAGAATATGGAGTTCAGGTATGCTTTGTAGGAATACGGTTTGAAGATGGTCACGTGGTATATGACTCAGCAAGGCTGCGCGGTAAAGGCCTTGAAGGGTGCTGCGACATCTGTAGCCCACCAGGGCCAAGCTCCAGGTGTGTATCACATCGTAAGGGCGGGCCACGTATTGAGAATGTCAGATTTGTTCTCGACTTGCTATCAGTTGAATGCTATGTACACTTCTTCAGTCCTGTTCTCCACGCCTGCCATTCAATGCCCTCACTCATACATGCTTTGGATTTCGTCTTTGCTGAATACCTAGCACAACCTCACTGCATCGCCACCTGGTGAACCGAAAAATGAGGATCTGGGATGGACTGCACCTGGACCGTGTACGGTCGTGGAAGAAGAGCTCTGACTCTTGGGTCGTCCAAAGGGCAATCCTCCACGGCTCGTGTCCAGGTGCATGGACGGGCCAGCTGGCGGCAACGAGCACAGACTGCTCGTTCATTCGGGTTTCCGCCAGTCGCCTTGACACATTCGGTACGCTGATTTTGAGGGTAGACATCCTGTGCGGACTACATTCAAGTTAGCATGTTTTCAGACACTGGGGAACGGTTTTCTTACGCCGTCTGGATGGAAGTTGCGTCCTCCTAGATTGTGGAGGTAGCAAGAGTCGCATGCACCTGCAGGTCGACGAGTTCCTCTCGAAGGCTGATCCATTTGACCAGGATTTCCAAATGCATTGAGACCCAGCTGTCCAAGCTCAGCTTGCATCTGCCCCACGGTTTTCATGCTGGATGCCTTGACAATCTTGTTTGGAGGAAGAACATCTTCGGGTGTGATGGTCTGCGTCAGGAAGTCGAACTTCTGCTCCTTGATCCTGGCCAATCCGTAGTCGTACATCCATGCTTGTTTGCTGTGACGGTCGAGTTGCACTTGTTGCAGATAACGATAGATCCCAATCCCATGTCCGTAGGCATCGAAGGCGCCTGGCCAATTCAACTGCGGTGTCCTGGCTTCGTAAGGATTGCTGCAGGAGAGGTAAACATGCTGCCAGGAACCATTGTCAAGTTCGAATTCAATCTTCAACGCCCAGGAGTTTGCTTGATTCCAGTCAGCATACGGGCCTGCGATCGGCAATCTGGTGTAAGAGTGCGAGTGAGGTGAGCCGTCTGCCATCATCTCGATCACTGGATGTACCCATGTGCCCACATCCAGGCCCAGAACTCCAGATGGAATCGTCACCTCCAATGATCCACGTGCTTGTCCTGGGACTTCTGCTTCCGAGACAATGGTAATTCGCTTCGAATTTGACGGTCCTGGTCGTATCTGCACTTGAGCGCGGTCATAGAAGATGCGATTGGTTCCGGGGATTGACAGCTTTGACCAGATGATATTCGACTGTGCCGAGGTCGGACTGTTGACCAGTGTTGGAGGGACTTCGACATGGATGTCGCCATATTTACGTGTGGTTCCGATCTGCAGATACGACTGGGGCACAAAGCCACTTCGTGCCGGCTCGAGGTACGGCATTGTCACCTGAGCATATCCCATCTCGGTTCGGACGATCTTTCCACGTGTGCCTGCAGGCATGTCGATGTTCTCATCTCGGTATGCATGCTGGGCAATGCATGGATAGCCTATTGGCCAGTCGGCTGGGGTGGACGAGGTGTGTTGGGGAGGCTGAGCCATTGTGATATGTGACCGGCAAGGCCAGCTCGGAAGAAGATGTCTTGATGGTGATTATTGGACGGTTGCAAAGATGATGTGTGGTTTCGAAAGAAAAAAGAAGAGATGGAAAGGAGGTATTTGTAGGCAAAAGACCGGCAGTGATTTCGTCCATTGTCACCCCTTCGCAGTTTGTATTCACTTGTGCAAGTGACAGTCCATTGTTGCCTGCGATCTATACTCACACCGCTAAGTGACACTGACTGTCACCCCTTTTGCGTGAGTGCCAAACCAAAGATCCGTAGTATCAGTATCTCAATAGATCTTGTCAATTATTCCCCTTGTACATGTTAATCATTGTAGGTTGTCACAAACCGTAAAAACGTCAATCATTCCCACATCCCATTCCACCACGATAATGTCTCAATCGTTGAATGTCGCAGGTCGCAAACAGTAAATTGTAGAACATAGATCATAATTCGTAAGTCGTGGATCATGGATCGTAAATCGGCAATCATTCCATCATCCCATTCCACCACGATAATGTCTCAATCGCTATATGTCGCAGGTCGTAAACAGTAAGTTGTAGATCATAGATCGTAAACCGACAATCATTCCATCATTCCCAAGGTCGTAAACCGTCATAAATCATGGATCGACATCTTCAATGCCAATGCGTCAATCATCAACCTGTCTTGATTACCGTATATTGTAGCCGCCAATTCGAGTATCGAGAGAAGAGCACACCAA
Organism: Exophiala sideris; assembly: GCA_000835395.1. NCBI lineage: Eukaryota > Fungi > Ascomycota > Eurotiomycetes > Chaetothyriales > Herpotrichiellaceae > Exophiala > Exophiala sideris. The sequence continues at coordinate 7,340,290 of KN846952.1, read as the reverse complement.
GCCCTGGTGTTGAGAGAAGATGACAAACCCAAATGTTGAGAGAAGAGCATCATAGCCAGATTGAATATAACTTCCATGAAAGTAACTTTTTCCAAAGTAGTTTTATCGGGAGAGTAGCAACAGCACAAGATAAAGAGATGTATGCTCTCTCACTATCGACAGAGTACACGATCATTGACATTAGGGTGTGCATCCAGGGGTTTGCCACAAAACTCGCACTGTGATCGAGGGAGCTCGTCCGGTTCAAAGGGGCGTCCTGCCTCGACATGTATCCGGGGTCCTTCACACCTACCATAAGAATCGCCCCTGACGCTTGGAAGGTCGTCAGCTCAAACGGTACAAAATCATCATAGTACAATCCGGATGGTCGCTGTGTGTGCCTTTGAAATTGAAACTATGAAGATGTGCTCTTGTGTGTGACGTGTCATGTTTCTTGGTAGCAGGTTACCGCCAAGCACTTAGAATCATCGAGCCTGTTTCCAGAAAAAGGGGCAACGTCTTACGGGCTCTGACACAGGCTACATCGACGATACAAGTGCGAAGTTCAGCACCTTCACATCAGCGCGTACCTTGACGGTAAGCCAGTGGATTAATACGATGGTGCTGATGACCCTCTCCCCATTACCTGGTAACGCTATGTCATCGTGTGCGAAGGACTCCGACATCACAACAGGGGACAATGTTCATTTGAACTCGAAGACCAACAGCGGTCAGACAGTTACGAAAATAATCTGGCGTTCTGATCACGCATCCCGCCCTTACGATGTGACGCACATTTGCTGCATGGCCCTGGTGGGCCACACGTGCCAAAGCACCCCTTGCGGCGCAGCCTTGCTGAGTCATACGCCACGCGACCATTTTCGAAGCATCGCAGGCCGGATTATTGACAAAGTATTACCTGGCACTTTAACCCCCAAGTCAATGGAACTGATGCAGCATTCAATGTAGACATAGGCCACGCTGCCTACGCTTCACCAGTCTCAGCAACTATTCCGCTTTAGCAGCATGGATATTCGAAAGTGCACTTCGAGCAGCAGCGCTCATATCTTCGGAAATCCAGATCATGAAGTGGTATGCTTTGTGTTTGCTTGGTTCAATTCTTTAGGTGGACCGTCTTGCTAGCAAATTTAATCTGTCTCGTAATGGGACCCTCTATAGTTCCACTCGCGCGTCGCCATCGAAATCAGCACCGTCATGTTTGGTGCACCTGTTCCGTAAGTCTGCCCCTGTGCAAGAGCTGGAAATCGGCGAAGCTGGTTTTTTTTTAGCTTACTCAAATGTAGGGCGTGTTTTGGAGGGACAGACAGAGCTTCGGATTGAGAAGGGTACCTGGGGGAGTGAGATAGTCATACCATAGAACCATCGGTACTCTTATGCTCAAAGGACGTTTTCCAGCAGTCAAAGACTCGATAGTTCAGGTAGCTCACCCAAATCCAACGGCTAACACTCGGCATTGAATCGGCGGTGGCTTGGCGAGTATTGGGATCCTCTGGTCCCATGCTTGGGGCTTCCTGTCACTTTTTCTGCAGGCAGAACTGTGGAAAGTGAATGGAACCTATTCACCCCTAACCAATTAGGCCCCGTAGCACCCCTACCGCCTAAAAAAAGTCGAATTGCACTTTCAGACACCCTGAACTCTTGGCAAGGATTTTTTTTTCTCTGGGGGTATATAGTTCGTGCTCCCCCTGGATCCCTTGAAAATCGAAAGCTCTGTCCGTCCCTCCAAAACACCCCCTACATTTGAGATCATTGCTAACATGGTTTACAGCTTTGCCTTTTGGCTTAGATCAAGTGTAGTATCTGTTCTTTTCAGTTTAATCTCTGAAATCATCCTACGGGATGAATACTTTGATTATTCCCATTTTTGGATCTCGCCGGTTAAACTCCTCTGTGCTTGCGCAATGGGTTTCTGGCACCGTGTCCGAGGCCTTACACTACCGCCTTGTGATGCAAACATCTATCCTTTTCATCATTTGCTTTGCCTTGTGCAAGGTTATGGAGAAGAGTGCAAGAAGAATATTATATAAACACCACATGGAATATGAGGGCCTTGGGGCAGCTACATACATGAGAGGCACAAGCTGACGAGGTCATGTCTTGTTAGATGTCTACGCTCTGCGCATAGGTAATCTAGAAGTAATACTACTGTATGTCCCGAATGCTACAAGTTGCATGTGCTGTAAATGTTCCTTCCCAAAATGGCCAAACATCGACACAACGGGAAGGAACGACTAAATTTTGTTTTGAAATTACATCGCGACTTCCACTTTCATATAACTCTCTGCCCATGCGTATATATCTCTGAACCGTTCCTGCTATCCCAAACAACCCCCTAGTAGCAGCATGTCGGCCGACACCACCATGACAACGCCGGCGCCAGCTTCCTCTACGCAAAACATAGATCCCGCCATCTTCACGTCCCTACAAGCCAAAATCGATGAAGAAAGCGCCATCCGCGACGAGCTCAAAACTTTTGTAGAAACCCTCTCAAAACAAGGTCGCCTTACACAATCCATCCTTTCCAGAATACACAACACACCCACCACCGAACTAGAGGCTGCAGTCCTAGACCCCTGCAACGAGTCGCTTTCACAGCAGGCAGCCACGGTCAAGGAGCTGGCGCAGTCGGCTTCCAAATTCCCATTCTACAAATGGAACAATATATGGCAGCGCGATATTCAGGCAGTCATCAGCAGCATGCAAATCTGCGACTGGCTAAAAAGTGGGAAACTTCTGACCCTTGAAGAGATCGGACAAAGACTGAATGGTAAGAGCAAGCTGCTATATTCTAGAGCGCCACTAACAGGCATGCAGTCCCGGTTAACCTCAAGTCCGAAGACGCTTTCCACGTCACGATTGAAGACTACCTCCTTGCGCTGACGACGACCATCGAAGAGCTGGCCCGCCTAGCCCCAAATGCGGTGACCCTGGGCGACTATTCTCGACCGCTGCAGATCTCCAAGTTCATTAAAGACATCCATGCTGGCTTCCAACTACTGAATTTGAAGAATGATAACCTCAGACGCAGGTCCGATGGAATCAAGTATAGTGTGAAGAAAGTGGAGGACGTCGTCTACGATCTCAGTCTACGAGGGCTGATACCAAAATCCCCCGACACAACTTGAACCGGTGTTGAACTCATATCGACAGCACGATCTGAGGATCCAGGCCAGAGACAGCACATGCTACAGGCCATTCGGTGGGGGCACGGTACATATACTCTGCACAGCAACCCAAATACCGCTATAGCTGCTTTACATGCGACTACGAAATCTTGCCGAAACGGCTTACACGGGAGTTGACGACTACGCGACTAAAACCGGATCACAGACGACGCTGTACAAAAAGTAGCTCCAAGAGGTATCATTATCACATGTAGCTTCCCTCGAGCTATACACTTGACTCCAAGCTTTACGCTTGCATGTCATTTAAGTGTCTTTCATATATCCACTCCAACACATGTTGGTGGGACATCATTCACCGATAGTCTCCTTTCATTTCATTTATGGTGCGGTCTCCTTCTTCCATTCCTCGCCATCAACCCGCACGCTGCTCTCTGCGGTTGCAGGCCCTCTCAGACCATCACTAGAATGAGTGCCGAGCTTCACGTTGACACCACCACTGCCGACGTTGACAGTACGCGCGTCTGCCGACTCGAGGTCTGCGCTTGCTCCTCCGACTGGTTGGTCTGGTAGAGGTAGGTTCGCCTTGACGCGATCGATCTGTTCTTGCTTGCTCTCTTGCTTCTCAGCAAGGAGTTGCTATTGAGACAGTCAGACATGCTCAACGTAAGGCTTGTTGGAGACTATCTTACCTTCATTGCTGAAGTATCAGAGTCCTTAGGTGTCTTGCCGTCATGGAACTTTGACTCCTTAGACTCCATCTTTCGGACATCTTCACCGGTGGTGTGGAAAGTTTGCTCGGACATTTTGTATAGATATATATAGATAGTTTGTGATTTATGGTTATTTGGTAAAGCTGTTGACTTTGGGGATTTGTGTTTGTTGATGGACACAAGTACAAATTGAGAAGAGGAAGCTGAAATATTTGAAACGGTCAAGTGTGAGCTGCAATGCAAGAATACGTCATCTGTTGAGGTTTTGAATTCCCACAATACCACAAGTACTACACGCATCTCGAAACTTCGCACGAGACCTTTTTACTTTCGATGGACTCATGATACGTCATTATTATGGCGACCATGATGAAATGTGCGGAGTATCGAAGCTGGCCTTAATTCGGTTTAGACACGAGGAATGTAGCTCCGGAAATGTATCGCCGAGCGAATCATGGAGCAGGTGTACCTGGCTGCTTAAGGAGCCTCATGCAGTGCTACCACGAAGCAAGCTGGAGCTCGATGTAGCAGAGACACCAATCTTAATCCATTGTAAGCTCTACACTTATATCATCCAAGCAGAATTCCCAATCCATAACGACGGTTCCGTGGTGGAAGTCAGCCCAGAGCTCGACTGACCTTAACCCAGTCCAAGCCTGCTTGCTGAATTCTTCAATCTGCACGTAAAGAATATCATGAAAGCCGGCTGGAAAGTCGACACTCCATTCCAAGGAGTCGTCAGCAGCTGACCGAAAGCCTTGCAAGTTGATCGTGACGAGGCCCAGAGGTACATCCAGCGGTTTGATACTGAAGGCGTGCAGTGTAAATGTCTCGTTGCGGTTCGCAGGTCTTATCGAGGGTCTCCTCTCAAATGAGGAAGTCTGCCCAGATTCGAAGTTGTCCCGTGTGCCATACAGGGCGTTCGGTTTCGACACTGCACAGTTCAAGTCGTGGCTGGATATGATGCCCTTAAACCTCGGATGAGCTGGGTTAAACGCGAAGAAGCCCTCGAAGAGAAAGCCATTGTATGGCGTTTTGATATCAGCGAAGCCAGATGATGTATTGATATCATCGAACTGGTCCCACCCTTAGCGATCGCCTCCTTCGATCTACGGTAATGGAGACCGTGAGAACCTACCTTCAGCGTTTGTGCCTTCGACTGTAGTAATATCTGCTCCGAGCTAATTGTAGCCGAGACGGCGTTGAAGCAGAGGCCCAGCGCAAAGCATAACAACAGCAGAGAATGAAGCTTCAAGCTGCTTCGAAGCACAGTCTCTCCGGAGTTCGTAAGACACTGGAAAGTCATGGTCATGACGACTCTGATCAGATCGTTCCACTGCAAATGGACGAGAGCAGTTGCGAGATGTGCAATGAAATGACAGAGCAGGTGTAACAGCATCTCTGAAACAACCCAGGGCTAGACTTACCTCTATCGCTTTCGCTGTCACATGAGGGCTCTCATCGCGGTATATAGACATGATGCTTCGGACCAGAAGGCCACGCGGCACAAACATAGAAGTAACTCGTTCAGGAAGGAATAATGAGATGGGCGAGCTGATCTTCAGGGCAATCATACAAATAATAGCCTGTTCGAACATGGCAATCAAGCACTTCTTAAGGTGAATGATTCGACCAATCGCACGTCATTTGAAATCATGACATCGCATCCCTCATTATTTTTCGGTTTGCGGTGCAGGATGCCTCTCTGCAAGCCTCAGCCTCACTAAACGAGACTCGTTAGCCCATTTATCGTTTGGCTCTGGGCCACGATACCTGCTTGCCAACTGATGCACTCTCCCCCTTGAGGCCGTCTCAGGCCGTTTGATCAACCTCGACAATGCCCCGAGACCCTCTCATCGGGTTGGTAGGAAAACCGTCATCCGGCAAATCTACCACACTGAACAGGTGCGCGACAAACCACCCATACTCCAAACACGAGAGACTTACAATACCAAACGCAGCTTGACAGATGCTAGTTCGAAAGTCGGTTAGTCTTCGCCTCCGCTCCGCGCCATAACATGATGCTCTCCTCAATCTTCTTGTAAAGAGATGGACTTCCCAAAGCACGAGGCTGATTTGTGAATCCCCCGGCGCAGGCAATTTCCCGTACGATATAACACATCCACCTACCTTGCTTGTCGCAAATGCTAAGGCAGTATCGCAGTTTCACAACAATAGACCCCCAACGAGCAGTCGGATACCTACAAATCGACTGCGCCTGTGTACGGCACAACCTGACCGACCGGTGCAGACCCAACTACGGCTCTTGCATCAATGGCAAACGCTCAGTGCCCATCGAACTTCTCGACGTCGCAGGATTGGTGCCTGGCGCCCACGAAGGCAAAGGTCTGGGCAACAAGTTCCTCGACGACCTCCGACACGCCGATGCGCTCATCCATGTGGTGGACGTGAGCGGGACGACCGACGCCGAAGGAAAAACCACGAGAGGCTACGACCCCAGCGTGGACATAGAATGGCTGCGCGGCGAAATTGTGCGCTGGATCCAAGGCAACTTGATGGAGAAATGGGGCAGTATTAAAAGACGGCACGTCGCGGTCAAGGCCTCGCCCGTGGATACTCTACAGGGCCAATTCTCGGGGTACGGAAGTACCAGCACCATTGTCGCAAGGTGTCTGGATAAACTCGCGCTGAAACAGCCGCTGGAGGAATGGAGTGATGAGACGATTTCGAAAGTTGTCAACGCTTTTACGGACGAGAAGTTCCCGACTGTATTGGCGCTGAATAAAATCGACCACCCGGACGCAGATCGAAATATCGCTAAGATCGCGAAACAACAGCCTCCCGAAAAACTTGTCCTGTGTAGTGCTATCTCCGAGGTATTTCTGCGGAGGTTGGCTAAGCAAGGATACATCAAGTACAAGGAAGGGCAAGAGTACTTGGACACGCGGGAGGATCTGATTGAACAAGGGGATCCCGACGGAGGAGGTCTGAAAGAGATGGACGACAAGTTGAACCAACGCATCGAAAATCTAAAGGACATGGTGCTGTACCGGTTTGGAAGTACAGGTGTGGTGCAAGTGCTCACTCGGGCGGCCGAGTTATTGGGCTTGGTTCCTGTCTTTCCGGTCAAGAACATTAATACCTACGGGTCAGGCACGTCTGGGTCAACGGCCGTGTTTCGCGACTGCGTGCTGGTCAAGAAGAACAGTACTGTCGCTGATGTCGCGAGAAAGGTCATGGGTGATGCACCGATTGCTTTCATCGAGGGTGATGGTGGGAGAAGAGTAGCGGAAGATCAGATCGTGGGTGTGGGGAAGAACGATATTCTTTCGTTCCATGTAGGACGATGACAATACCATGAATTCAATGGCAATGCACGCTTCGAAGCTCGAGATGAATACCTCATGATGGTGATCGTACATTTGATGCCAGTCTCAATATTTACATTGTTTCAACGCCATGATTTTGCGTCTCGTCTGTCTCGTGCTTTCTTCCCCTGTCGTGCTCTGATTTACTGATAGTCGTACCTCTATCGTCCCTCGGATGTATTTCCCTTCTATAGAAACTTGTCAGCAATCATTCTCACAGAGAGAACAGAAGAAGACTCACCCCTCCTCTCTCATCGTTCATCCCCAGTACCGGGCCTGGCGCCTCAGGATGGTCCTCCTTAGCCTTCTTGTTGCTGTTGTTGTGATCACCCTGATCGATTGCCTGGCTCTGCGACTCCCCTTGGTCCTTCTCTTTCATGCCGACCTTGGCGTTCTTGCTCTGCGGGTCGTGCGGTGATCGGTTCACGGCGTGGTCTTCACCGTGACGGCCTTCCCAGCCTGGTGTGCTGTCGGGGGCTTTGGCGCGGAGAGGGGAAAATGTGCTGAGAGGGCGCGACGCGAGACGCGAGGTGCGTGCTAAGCACGATGGAGATAGGGCGAGACGAGGCATTGCGATGAAGCTTTCTCTCGAGATCGAACGGGGACTAGGTAGGTGGTTGTTCGGGACACGGGAGGCAGATCAGAGCTCGAGGTCGAGGTCAGTGTGTTTACGGATCAATGAAGCTGCCTTGAGACGACACTGTAGAGGTCTGGGCTGTGGGAGGTAGTGCTTCTAGTGTTGGTGCTGGTGATGGTTAAACAATTTGACTATGACATGCACCTACCTACGGAAATGGACTTCCTGTCACTGGTAAGTGCCTCTCTCACCTATCGTCATATTCGATGATCAGTGGTCGGCTTCGGAATCAATATGTCGAAATTGTGACGACATTGATCGTCTGGAACACCAGGAACAACCTCGGCATTACATAATACACATGGAGTTCCACCAGTACGAGATGAATGAATTACCCCAGATCACGAACACCAATAGTGCTTCGAACCACCAAATGTGAGGTACTACAGATAGGTGTGAACAGACGTGTAACATACTTTCAACTCACATAGAACAACAGACTACCTGTTAGAATACCAACATAATATGTCCAATTTGAACTCCTGATATACCTCTCGAATAACACCCACCCACCCCCGGCGTGGCCTCTCGAGCCTGGTATCATTGTCGTAGCAAAGCATTCATAAACATTTTGGCCCACGGCTCCATACAAGACCTTTGTATCCATACATACCATCACTTCACTCCATTCCGTACATTCACCGTGAAATTCTCAACATCAAACCTGGGTAAAACGACCAGAGAAAATCCTTCAAACTTCAAGTGTCATGAATGTCGAACTCATCGTCAACAGGGATTGTGATCCCACCGTAAGTCCCACTCAGATCAATGCTGTCGCCCATAGCACCTGAACCGTGGTTGCTGGGTGGAGCGCTAAAGAAAAAGTCGTCGCCACTCGTGAGGGATTCATCCGAGAAGCTCAACAGACTTTGCGGCACGGGTGCTTTGGCCGGAAACTCCATACCTGATATGTTCCATACGTTCGGAGCCCACTCATTGCTCGGCACCTGGTAGAGACCGTCTGAAGTTACGTCCGGATAAAACGCTGTGTTACTGTCGAGGTTGTTAAGAAGTCGATCCCAGTTGCTATCGGCTAGTGTAGGTGTTTGTTGTATTTTCGGCGGCAGCATCGTACTTGACGAAGCTCTCGATTGGGAAAGGATTTCATCTCCAAGAGGAAGATAATCCAGATTGATAGCCGAGGTATCAATGGTCCTCGATGTGGTCAACTGAGCGGGAGATGCACTGTTTATTGGCAAGACCGGCGCTGAGCGTGTTGATGATAGACTGGTTGTGCTAGGGGCACGGTTGACTTGGCCACGCGCAATGGTAACAGGTCGAGTCTCAGGAACAGTGGCCCGTCGCGCAACGTCCTCAGCCTTGGCCTTGTTGCTAAAGGTTGACCACTTAGATGCGATTGCTTGCAGGTGCTTTCTCGTCGACTTCGATTTGGAGTCCATGGCAGGTGCCACCGAAGTGCTTGGTTGCTGGCTTGTGCTTTCTAAGGGCAGCTTGCCCACAGCCAACGCAGGACGCGGCTCAAGTGTGACAAAGCAAGCCGTCATCTTGTGGAACTCCATTGCGGCGGCGGCGTTCTCATTCTGCATCATGCCGAGAAGGCTGTTCAAAGACTTTTGATTGTCCTTGACGAGTTTACTGTCCTCTTCCAGATCGACAGATTGCCAGAGAATAGGTAGGCCAGAGTTCATGAGGAGTTCGGTCTTGTCCAATGGGAAAGTGTAGTTCATGCGGCGCTCAAGCAGCAGCTCATGGATCTGCAAAACATGCTTTCCAGATGTTGCAAGGACCATGTTGGCTGCGGATGATACGCTGCCAGACCCATGGCAGAGCAATGGTCTATGGATCAAACTCCGTGTGTAGAAGTAGGCCATTGACTGTACGGTTCTTAGAAAGTGACACATTTGATATGTAGGTGAGGACTTACCAGGAGTGGAGACCGATCGCTGATCATGTTTGTAGCTGGTTTGTCGTTGCAAAAGCGCAGTCTAAGATGGTCCGGGAGCTCTTCTGACCACTGGTCAAGTTCATCCGAAAGTCCATGTAGTTTGCTCAATGATAATTGGTAGGTTGCCTTGGCCGGATAGAGGTTGTCCAGTGTCTTGGACAGAACTTGACTGACACGGAAAAGAGCAAGCGCACTAGAAACTTTGGTACGTTCACCGGGAAGAGTTGGCGAAAAGCCTTCACTGGTGATGTTCTCATCGTCAACATCGGCTGGGAGTTCAGTCGTAATGTCGCTGTCGCGGAGGAGCATGGGAGTTCCGGTGGCGGCTGACGTGAATCTAGAACTCTGTCAGCAGGTATGGTATCTACCAGATTGTAATTACTTACTTGTCAAGCACGTATTGGCACCAGAATACCCTTTTCCTGGTTTCAGCTTCGAGTGGTGACAAGCTGTGGAATTTGTGGCTCTGATGAAGTCCAAGTTCGTGACACATGGTCACAGCTATACCTCTGTGACGCAGCAGATGGGTGTAGTCGGCCCGCAGCATATAGCAGATCTCTGCCAAAACGTGGCATTGTAGCGTAGAAAGCGTCGCATTGGATGAAGTCGAGTATAGCGCTTTACGCCACTGGCTTTCATATGTGGGTGCATTCTTCTTTGATGTGGTGATCTCAGCTAGGGCCGAAATCTCGAAGATCAGGTATAACTGGGCCAGCGCTTGCTTGTTGTTTTGCCAGTTCCCTGAGTCGGGGTTGGAGATGTATTGCTCATACACTCGAAGGAACGTAGGTCGATGCAGCACTGGCAACAAAGGTTGCCATTCCTGAAAGAATAGATCTGCACACAGTCAGTCTTGTGATCAAGAAAGATAACTTCGAACATACTGATATATTGATCCGACTGGATCCTTGGAGGAACTTTAGGTCCTGCGCTTGTGGATTGCTTGGTTGGCTGGAGGGCTTTCTGAAGTCCTGACGAGGAAAGTGCGGTGGTTTGTCCGCCAGCTTCTTGGACTTTCTGGTCGAAGGCTTCGAGGAAAGAAGCAGTTGTCGAGGAGCCCGTAGAAGTTGCCGTCGGATTTACTGGCGCTGGAATTTCGACATGTAGCACTTCTTCTCTTGTCGACTCGACTTCAGCCTTCACTTCGGCGGCGTGAGCGGGTGATAATGACGTTGAGCACTTGCGCGATGGAGGAGAGAAGCTGTGTATGCGAGACAGCATGTCGAGTTTTTCATCTTTCTCGTCTAAGAGATCTTTCAGTTCTCGCACCTCAGCTTCCAGGCCTCGAACACGGTCTTCGAGCGACTCGGTGTAGCCTCTGGGGAATGCTCGTCGACTGAGTTTGTCACTGGTCTTGCATTCGAACCCGACATTGCCACATTGGCCACAACATGGCCGCACACCATCACATCGGATCTTCTTGGAACGACATCTATTGTTATTGTGTCAGCCATCATGCTTTCTTCGTCCACTTGAGATATCTGTACCTATCGCAGGCTTGTGCAATCCGACTCTGCGCGCTGCTCCCCACGCGGATCATCTTCATAGGTAATATACCAGGCATGATGCCGGTGATCAGAGGTTGTATTTTATGGCGATGATCTCTTCAATATCAGACACATAGAAAGTCAACGACTTAAACAGTTTTTTCGTTGAGCAGGGAGGGATAGTGGTATAGGTCTTGAGATGAGTGCTGAAGAAAGTCCAATGTATTGGAAAGCCTCTGAAACTGAAACAATCAAGTCCGAGAAACGATCAGGCGAAGAAGAGCGAAGGTGTCTGATTATGACAACATGCGACTCGAGATGGTGGGACGATAGTCAGGCGAGGATTTCGAGGGATGGATAGACAGGGTGACCAGGGCAGTTATTGGTGGAGAAATAAGACCGCCCACGAAAGTTGTTTGTGGTCTATGAGTTGACAGGGCAAAGTCAACGACGGGAAGGCCAGCGGGATATGCAGGATCCGGGGGATTGAGGTTTGTCAAGGCTTGGTTCTGGTTGAAAGGAGGAAGAGATGATCGCGGGATGCATGAAGAGGAGAGGAGCAGAAGCACTGATGCACTTCTGGGGAGAGCAAATGTGTGGATTGGGCTTCACTGGAGGTGCGGATTTGTGGGCTAAGGCCGGGGAAAATCCAGTTCGGGGGCATCAATCGCGAGGAAGGCCGCTAAACCGCTAGACTGGGCAAAGCAAATCCTCTTCCAGGGCTTAGTGCTAACTGATCATAGGCAGCGCAAATACCACTAACGGCGCCTTCAAAACCTTTACTCACCTCAACACTTTCGATATCTGCCATCAAACCATCATGATCCATCCTGTCTCTATGGAAGGGCCTCCTCAGCAACTGCTTGGCTTCATCCAAGAAGCAGGTTCCATTACCCCGCAAAAAGTCTCGTACTTCCAGTAATCAGGAGATCAGCATCTCAAATCGTCAGGTTTGAAGCACTTCGAATCGACGTGCTCGACGCAGCTAGGCCGGCAGCCAATCAAATCGATTCAGCTTCCACTCATTTCCATCCATCCGAGCTTCGCCCGCTCGATCTAGAACCCTTCGCTGCTTCGCACCTCGCGCCTCATGCACATCTCACCGTCACACATCGTCACGTCTCTCTTCTCCTCAGGTCCTTACCTCTTAAACCCAGGAATTGGCGAAGATCCCCATGACTCGCTTACCAGTAGGAATCATCGGAACCGCATTCTTACATACCCCAGATTCATCTCAACGTAGGTCTTGCATTGCGAGACCCGTGACATGTGTAGACAGGAACCATCGAAAAAAAGTGTTTGTGTAGCTTCAGAAGAGATTAAGCCACAGCTCTTGTTTGTGAGCACTGAGCATTATTGCATGGACGAACGGAATGTAACGACGGCAGTTGCCAGCAAAAGCACAATCTGGCATACGCATGGCCCTGTATATCCGTACCCCAGAGACAGATCATGGAAAGATTGGTGGGTCGAAAGGACAATTAAACCAATCAGTGTGTTGAAGGTAGGGTACAGTAAGCTTTCGTGGCTTTGCCCTATTCATGAACATCAGCCCACAGAACGTAGGTTGGTACATGTCCATCATACCACCTGAAATAGGTGGTCCGAAGCCATCCGATAAGCACAAGGCAATACTACCAGCAATCGTTTGGCGATTCAAAGTCCGACGTGCAGTAGCCACGAGAAGGGTCGTCTCCTACGAGAAATCCTCTGGGGAATCCCTGACCTCCGTGCCGCTACGATTCTGTCCCAGATATTCACGGACGACTGGAGATTCGAGGAGTCGATTCTTCTACGACCGGCATTAGTAACCACCCATAGACACAAACGTCGATCAGTGAACCTTACCTGTTCTTCGAGTGCTTCGTAGGTCCTGGTCAATAAATCCATTTCGAGCTTCCGAAGTCTCCCGACCGTCTCGTAGACAAATGGCCTGATCTGCGTGTTGGGCAGAGCGTTATCATACTCATCTTCACTTGCGGCTAGACGCATCCCTTGCTCCTCAACCCTTTGCTGGACCATAACAGTGCCACGCAGAACGAAGACATCCCGGAGGTAGTCTTCAAGAAGCTTGGCCTCCAGCGTATTTGGATCGAGTTCACTGTCTCTCCATAGAGCCTTGAGCTCCGTATCTCCGTCTACAGTCCGCTCCACCCGAAACTCTAGGCCGTCCTCCTGGTTGATGCAAGCCCACCAGACGAAAGTACTGTCCCATCGGACCTGGTCTGCGTCGTCAACGTAGATTCTCACCCCGGGCGCAGTCTGGGCGACCCAGATCTTGGCCTTCTTCAGCGGATCATCGGCGGATATGGACAAGCCCAGAAACATCTCCCTCGCACTGCTCGCGTGCTCTTCCAGGAACCCATATGAAAAGATCATCTCGCAAGCCCCTCCACATCCGTACATGATGGTGACTTCGTCTCCTTGCTTGACAGATTTGCCGTCTCGCACCACAAGTAATACCGACCCTGTATCTTCATCCACTTCGAATCGTGCATTATACCGATCGTCAGAGGCATGATTGGCCATGTCCACGACAGGAACCATTCCCACGCTTGCTCCACGTGGTAGCTCCAGCGCACGAGATCGGTAGACCGCATCTGCAAGTTTCCAGTCTGCGAAGTCCAAGGATCCGGTAATCTCGTCCCACCAGGCTTGCTGGCACCAGGGGATCGTCTCCGTAGCTGCTTTCAGACTGTCAAATTCGCGTTGGAGGCTGATGAGCTTCTGGTCCAATGCTTCAGCAAGAGAGGTGCCTATCAGCAGCTCCCTTTCGTCTGCGGTGTAGGAGATAGGTAGTGGAATATCTTTTGGCAAGAATTTGACATAGTCTGCGAAAGGATTGTTGACTCCTAGGGCATGGTCATTGTTGTCGGGGCTGTTGATTGTCATCTGATAGACCAGGAAGAGTAGCACTGCCGTGCGATCATTCTGTAGAAAACCGCATAACGATTAGTCTGCTGCATGAAAGGTAGACCTACCTCGAGAAGGCCATGAAAAGCGATGAAGAGGCCTCGAGACCTGGCCTACCTGAATTAATGTCGGGACAGCCTCGATCAACTGTTTCAGGCTTTTGTCCACTTTTGCAGCTTCTTCGACGCGCTCTTTTGACAGCACAAGCTCTAGCGGAACCGCGACGAGAGGCTGTGTGTCGGTGTGATCAGCATTGGACAACAGTCCACCGCCATGGTCGTCGCCATTGTCTGCAATAATATGAGCTTCAACTGCGACGTCGAAAAGGCGAACATTATTGAACCGAGACCATGCTTGCAGATTCTCAAGTGGTAGAGATGTCTGTCTCATGATCTCATCGATTCAAGCTGGTCATACAATCTACTGTCGATCTGCCCGCGCGACTTGGTGTTTTGTATTTGTGTTAAAATTGGCAGTTGTCGGCAATATATCGGTCTCTGCATTGTACAGCCTCGCTCATGACATAATGCAGCCAACCTCACTCCGTAGAAACCACAAGTAGAATTCCGACCTTTTTTCTTTCCCATGGAGTGATATCCAGACGGCGTTTCGGGAAGATCTCAAAACATTAAGCTGAAGGATGATGAAACTCTTTCTGCTTGAAGACACACAGATACTCCTGTGATCAGGAAAGCTCAACGTGTTTCTCGGCTGAAGACCATTTTCTGACTTCACAAATGCCCAGAAGTCTTCCCTGAGATACAGCTACCTAGACAGCGAGGGATGCCAAACCTTTTGGCCATCGACAACGTTCGTGGCATAGGCAGTGCACATACACTCAAACGAGCGTCTACCAGAAACTGTGGCAACTTCTGCGCTCCTACTTCCAAACGATACGACCGCCACCGTATGTCCACAGTCTGCCACCATGAACGGTCTGCGAAACGAGACGAAATCATGAATAAGCAATGACTTCCTTGAGTTTAGACTAAAACTACAGCTAGAACAACATGATATGGATCTGACAAAGGAAAACCCGACAGACAATGGAAACATTACATGCTGCTCATCTTCCGCCGAACGATGAACGTGCAAGCTTCCCAAGCTTCTCACCCATAGTTTCCTTCCAACATCACGATGATAAAGATACACAGGACGATGCCCGAAGATGCTGAAAAGATAATGCGAATGCGCTGAATTGTCGTATCCTGAATTTAGCAAACATTTCAAGGGCATATCCTAACCACATCCTACAAGCTTGAGCACCGACTTCCTCTGGCACAAATGTCAAAACCAAAAGCCTTGCCGTGGATTGCACCCATCGAATCGTTAGGGACCAAAATCGAAGTCTACCATCCGCGCCAAATCCATCCAATGTAGTTGATCGCTGTAGAGTGGCAGGTGTCGTCATGCTGGAAAGCAGACAAGGGAACAAAGAAGCTGAAAACCAGACGTCAACGCCGGCAGAGTATGCGTGTCGAAAGCAACAAAGGTCATGTCGTGTACAATGATTGTAGACAAATTGTCTAATTGGAGATCACGTAGGTTGCAGTGCCCGATATCACCGAGACCTAGTATCATGTTAGCATATATTCAGCAAAAAGGGGCTCGAAATACTTACAGTGCATCCTTGCGAGTTGCAACCAGTGGCGCTGCAGTATTGACCGTTTGAGTACTTGCAAGACCCGGATAGGTTGCCAGTCAACTCTACCGTGCCGGAATATTGAGCGCTCGTCGTAGGCGAGTTCTGGAAAATGGAAAGCCATGTAGTACCGTCCTTGGCTCCAACACCGAAGTTGATGGGCGCATAGTTGCCCAACGGTGATCCAGAGGAGCCCCATTGGCAAGCTTGAGACGCACCATACCCAATAGGGTTGAGGTAGTATTGAGCAGATGTGGATTGTCCCTTCCAGGTGTAGTAGCTTGAGGCATCAGGTACAGCCAAGGCCTCAGTCGAACCAGGTTGAAGCTCGACGGGAATGGTCTCGGATTCGGTACCGGGGTAGTCGGTACGGCAGATGGACACGACTCCATCAGCATTGTTTGTCGCTTCAACACCACCAACACCAGCAATGCAGAGGCTGGATGAGAGGGCTGAGTTGGTCAACTTCAGTTTGCCTCCGGAACACTCAAGACCACCAACTGATTGACCACTAGCACCCTGAGTTGATGGCCATTGGGACTTCTGGTAGCCTGGAGGGCATGCGTAGGAACACATCATTCCCTCCGTGCATGTGTTTCCAGCCACACCGGTCACAATGTTGGTGACGGCATTGCCAGAGATTGTGACTTGCTGCAGACCAGACCAGCCGCCCAACTCGAGGTAATCCAGGGCGATAGCACCATAGTCGGATGGGAAAGTGCTGCAGTCGAGCTCGCCGTCTGGGAAAGACGAAGAGACTCCAGAGCCCGAAGAAGAGACAGACGATGTCGAGGAGGCTGACGAAGCGGACGCGGCCGAGCTCCAACTGTTTCCACCCCATGAGTTTGCGCTGCTGGCGGTGGCAGTGGCGGCGGCGCTGGCACTGACAGAGCTGCTGCTACTGCCGCTGGCTGCCCACGATGAATGCTGGAAGAATTCGGCTGCTGAAGAGCTGGCAACGGAGAGAGTAGTTGTGGTGGTGCTGCTGGACGAGTACATCCAGGTCGTGGAAGGACTGGCCTTGGTTGAAGATGCTGTACTGACCGCGGACGAGACCAGGTCCGAGCAGACGCCCGGATCCGAGCCATCTACAAACTGCAATTCATGGTCCGTAAGACCTGCGCAAACTTGTTCTGCAGTAATCTCCTCTCCATCTAGGACGTAGGCATATGCGGTTGGACCTGCAGCCCAGCTGGTGACGGTCGATACATCGCGTGCTTTGTGCTCGTGAACGTGACGGTGAGCGTGGTTATGAGGTTGAGCGACAACCACTGTGGCAGTGGCTGCCGTAAAGGCAATCGAGGTGATCCTCATTTCGAGTGATCGATAGTGAGTGGACGCAACAGTCTATGAGACCGGCAGGATATTCAGTGAATGAATGTGTAAGGGTCAGGTGGGACTGTTCAATGCGAGGCTCGAGGAATCTGTTAAACCTGGTGGTTAGTATTTCTTTGTTCACGCGACATCAAAGAGATTGAGAGAAAGCAAGGGCGTTGCTTGTCGCGTGCCGTTCGCAGGAAGACAAAGAACACATACAAAGCCGAAGACTCATATGATCAGTGCTGGAATGCGAGGTCGCGCTGGCGGCTGGAAAGGGCAGCGTTGTAAGAGTCCGTGGATCTGGATTCGAACGAAGAGAGTCGGCGGTCGCAGGATATTGGATGCTGTTGGTAAAGGAATGGAACGAAAGAAAAGTCTCTCTGTAAAGAACGTAAGCCGACTGAGGGCAAGAAGGAGACGATAAAGAGCAGCGGTGCAGGCAATAGATAGCAGATAGTGGTGTAGGAGGAGGAGTTGAGAAAGGGTGAAGACAGTGAAGGGGGAGTAAACTCTGGGCGTTTGGCTGCGGATGGAGCTTGATTGGCGCCACTGGGCCTTTGTTTCCGCTATTTGGCGGCGCCGCAGCGAAGCAAGAATTACAGGAACAGGCAAGGCGCGAGACGCATGAATGTGCTTAGTGGCTGCGGCGCCTAGGGGCACCCCTGGTTTGCAGCCCCTGTCTCTCTCAATGGCCCATGCTTTCACAACAAAGAAATTGCACTCCAGTGAACTCCACTGTGATCGCCCACTAAAAACAATCTCTATCGTAGCCTGGAGCTCTGCTATTGGCTCTGGCCTCTGTTTTGCTCTAACCAAGGACAAAAGATGGAATAACAGTCTGCCTTGGAATTGAATCTTGCGTACCTTTAGCAACGATGATAAGAAGCGAAAGTGCCCGGTTCTAAGAGAAGGTGACGAAGCAGCTAATCAACAAGTCAAGGATGCTAGATCCAGAGCATAGAAGACCACAGCAGAAAATATACAAGGGCCACGCAACCAGTCCACCGTGGACTACTTTCTTCCCTGGCTAGAGAAATTGCACAGCTCACAGTAGGAGAAGAAGGCATCTTGCTGTTGGCTATTCTTTGTCCTCACCATGGACAGAACCTCCGTGATTCTCTTTCATTGCAGCATAGCAGCATCTCGATGAGCGGATAGAAGTGGATGTTCATTGTTCATGATCGATCCAGGTCCTGCAGGTCCGTTGTCCTCTCCACATCCTTCTCTGGTGTTGAGCAATGAATTATTATTGTTTGCTATTGAAGAGTGATGATCGCATCGCATTCAAGGTGAGCCGTCCACTAGATGCATTGTAAGACCCTCCCTTCTCAACATATCTGTCCCACCTCAAACACGCCGTGACTCGGTGAGGCATATGGTGGTATGAGTCTTAAGCATTGGAGGAGGATGCAAACGTCAAACCCTGACCTTCGGGGCACAGCATATGCCACTGCTAAGTCATGTCTACACTGACAGCCGTCATTGGTTACTATGTTGGTCAAATGCCTCTTACCGCGCTACACAGCAGCGCAGCACAGCGAAATATCTACTACTCGTCCCATCCAGATCAGGAACAAATGCAACCGTATCTGGACTGATAAATAGCATCATCATCGGACCTGGGAGTGTCAAACATGAATCTGTGTGACCCAAAGATCGCGGCAAACAACTGGTGACATTGACAAAGAGTCCACCTGACCGACATTTGTCCATACCAAGGTGTCATGCGATCACCTGCGCAACTTTTGATTACTTGCCGTGCTTCTGACGTACGACAGACGCGCCCTGGGGTTTTTGACCACGCGTTATGGCAGTCTGCACAACCTTCATCTCCACCTGCCAAAACGGATCGCTTATGGCGATGCCTTGACTGCGCCAGTTACCACAGAGTGTGAGACTGTGAGTGTGCTCCGACCACAAAACGCCCTGGATACTGCTCCATCTTTCGCAGAGCCTCCATGTCAAGAACAAATACTCCACGGAGGCTGGGTCCAGGTCATAGGATATGGTTAGCAAATGAAAACTTCAACGACTGGCCAACTCTACAGTCAGCCGAAGATGCTACTACAATATCTGAAGCTATTATTGGGTCGGTCTTCCTTTACATCTCTATCTCCTATAATAATAATAATCTGGTGTAGACTATATCTCGGCCCCTGTTTCTGTTTCCATGCACACCTTATCAATTAACGACTCCCCAAAACCATAAACAAAATTGGCACCACGAGGCTTTGACTAAAAGATGCTTAAAAGTTCACAGCTTTTACGCCTTCAACGCCTCTTACCATGATACAAGCTTGTTTCATCCTGCAATTTTGGCCAGTGCACCATTTTTGACACAAGAGCCCCTGTTCAAGCATCATCCCTGCCAAGATGACCCTGCTTGCCAAGTTGCGATGCGCCCGATGAAAGAGGCAGAAAAAGGTGGCTGGGCACTGGGCAGAAGAGAAAAACACCCCGGGCACAAAAACAATGATGACTTGCAGCGTAAGCGAAAATGTTCCGGTCCAGATAATTTACTACATACCCCAGCGAGGCTGGCTCCGCACAGAACGTTGTGTGTCATCATGCATCGCCGATAAAGCTCCATATGCCTCACATACTGGTGACAGTCTGATGATGTCTCTTAAACCCACACGTCCACGGAGAGGTACAAGGCTCACCCTTGACTACGGAGTACTTGCTCATAAACAATAGCAAAGAAACTCATATCTCGGCTTGATGATCCACACTATAAACAGATTAACAGTGGGAAAGACTGGATGCTCGCGAGTCAAGGTTACTCGATATCAAGAGACCGAGACTTCCTTCGAGAGTACCACCGTTGCGTAGCTCTCACAATTATGGTAAGCCCCGGCCGGACAATCCATATCAGAACTGTTGTCATGAAAGAGCAAATGTCCAGAGGTAGCTTCCCCGGGAAACGCACTCAGATGGCTCGCATGCAGCGCAGGAAGAAGAGCCAGTAGCGCCCACGAATCCAATCTCACTAAGATATAACTCGTCGTGAAATCCCAGCTTGTCTAATCTGCATACTCCGCCTTTTGATGACGCGGCTGCTCAAGCAATCTCACAAGAAGCCCGGCCATATATGTGCTCTGGGGTAAGAAGAGGACATGATAGCTCGGCTTACGAATACTGCTCTCAGGTGATGGCTGGGAGATAGATCGCACACCTGCTGGCATAGTGGTGGTGAAGGCGTGGACTATTTCGCAAAGCGGATTGGAGGGGCTCTGAGCAGTGAGAAAGGCAAGTCGGGAGGGAAAGCGCTTCCAATGCCCTGTCAGGAGTATCTCTTGCCGACCCATAGTGAGTTGTCTTCCAACCTGGTTATGAACAGCTGCGAAGTCTTCAACTCTGCACCTGGTATACGAACATCAACATTCCTCGATTGCAAAGCTTGGAATGCGAAGCATGGAAAACATATGTCTTTCAGTTCGTTCAGCATGAGTTCATCGAGGTAGACATTCATTGCCGTAGAGGAGCCCAAGTCACTGCAGGGGCACGACCTCATCTTTCCGCCTTTTCAAACATACACACATCTGACACACTCAACGCGTGCATGACGCACATGGCAAATACGAGCTGCTCCCTCCCCACATGCAACTTGCTGGTCTGGAGACAGTTCGCTGGCATGTCTGCATGTTTCCATCGCAACGTGACGTGCGAGGTCGGGACCGTCTTATAGGCAAAGCACCTCGCCCGTTAACGTGTAAAGGCCAACGCAGCAGCAGTGGGAGCGTTTATTTCACCGTTTCTGCACTTGGATAGCCACTCCTCTGAAGACACGACCGTCATCAACTTTCGAAAGCGGTAGGCGCGACTGCAATCACAACTGCCAAACTTGCGACGATCAGCGATCCCGCTATGAAGCCGACAATGAATATACTGCCACGACTCGCAGGGAACTTTCCTCGCATGATCCAATATTGTGACTCGAAATAACGGTGCAGACCGATGAACAAGATCACAATGGATATTGCAAGAAATGTGGCACCCAAGGGTTTGCCAATATGGCGGAGTTTTGCAGCTTGGTCCTGGTTATTTTGACTGGCAGCAAAGTCGTCCCCCTTAAAGACCTGCCGGCCGGTCGCATCACGAGGCGATAGAAGGAGTAACTGATCCAGCAAAGTAGGCCCTAGTGTCGGCATGGAGGGCGCAGCAGATGCACTGAGTTGCTGGAGGTATGGTATCAACTCAGCCGGTATTGACTTCCCAAGGAATGGCGACAATGGGACTTCGTTTGCGGCATCCGAACTTGATCCTGATCCACTCTGAATCGATGTGTTGAGTCGAAAGAGCTGGGTAATCGCAATGCCGATACTGGCGAATGCCAAACTGGTTCGAAGCCAGGCAAGAAATGTCCTTTCCAGCGCCAGATGATCCCTAGCCACCGACCCTTTGTTCTCCAGCGACACCGAACCATAGTTCCCAGCGAAAGTCTTCACCTTCTGCAGCCAACTTGGCTTAGCCTCCTCCTTCCCCGCAGCGTCCTCCTCTTCCTGGGCGTTTGCAGACCGCGATGATGATGTCTGTGCGGTGCTTTGGGTGTTGTATCGACGATCAGACTGACCATCCGCACTTCGGATTGGGGTGATCTCGTCAGAGTCGTCTGATGTTCTGGGGTAGCGAGACGACATTGACTGGGACTGCGCAGGCGGTTTGGTGGTGTCCGAGAAACGAACACTTGATTGACGTTCACTTGAACGCGGTGCAGGCTGGGCAGGCTTCGGCTGCGTCTCTATGGACTCTGAAGAAGATTGAGCATCTGGAGCTTCATGTTGTTCGCTATCGTGGGAAGCCATAAGAATATAGCCTCTCGGACAATAGCAACAGCCTCCTCCACTGTGACTCTAAGCCCGGGACAGGTGAGACCTCTAATGGGGTCTGCCCAGCAGTCCTTAACGGCTTTGGGCTTGCAGCATCTGGTTTCGCAAGGTTTGACTGGCAGTGGGAGGTTTGAGAGTGGGGAGGCCAGGGATTAGAGATGCCTATAACGGCTAGAAGAGGGCCATGGCGTCAGCCATCGAGGTCTGCCAACTGGAGAGCTCGAGTCGATTTTGGGGTTATTGATGGGATGGCCTCATAAAACCGTAGGAATTGCGTGATATGGGTAACAGAAGACGACATTATTATGGGTGCGTAGGTGAGTTTGAACGATCTCGGCGCACTTCCGTGGCATGCCCGTCATCGGTATGGGGTGGCATTTGGAGATCCTGCCCTAAACCAAGTCAGCGCGGGGTTATCGGAACAGAAACCAAACAATTTAATAATCGCGCCTACTTACCTGGATGTTTTCAGGGCAAACCACGCGACTGTCGAGACATTCCAGTTGACTGCTGTTGTATTGGATTCTATCAAGGCCTGACGCTGTCGTCGTCTTGGTACAAGACTGTTAATGATGGCTTCGGAACACACTACCAAGCCGAAATCCTCAAACGGGCTGTCAGCAGCTCTACTGAACGGTAGCAAGTCTCAAACCATTCCAAAACTGATTCCTCGTTCGCAGAGAAAACCTTCAGGTTCATCAGGGCCTCAAGAGCCAGCTCCAGAGACACCTGACCTTCCACCGCCGCCCTCAGTTGAATCAATACATTTCCAGACACCAGTCAAACGCATCCTCTCATCATCTGACCACGAAAAGTTTCTCGCGTCTCCCACATATACGCTGGTACAAGCATGGATCTTCACATTAGCAGACAGTGTTCGCGGCCGTCCCAATTCATCGCTGGATCTCTCCCAGCTATCTGACAGAATCAGACGGCTAGATGCAGCTTTCGATGCCATCCAAAGGCTCCTGGAACGATATCCTCCCTTCGAGACCGAATCCCGGTTTGGCAATCCAGCCTTCCGCGACCTGTACAAGGCTATTGTTAGAGACACTGGAAGATTGCACAAAGAAGTGCTCGGTCTACAGAATGAGGCGGCCATACAAGAAATCTCTGTATATCTGCTCAACTCCTTTGGCTCCGAAGAACGGCTGGATTATGGCTCCGGGCATGAGTTGAATTTCATGATGTGGCTGTTATGTTTGTACCAGCTGGGGCTCATTCATCGAGATGACTTTCCAGCTATCGTAATACACACTTTCACACGTTATCTCGACCTGATGAGAAAGATTCAGAGCGCATACTATTTGGAGCCAGCTGGGAGCCACGGCGTTTGGGGGCTAGACGACTATCAATTCCTACCCTTCCTATTCGGTGCGAGCCAACTGATCGGGCACCCCTACATCACCCCGAAGTCCATTCACAATAACGTCATACTGGATGAGGAGGGCGACAAGTACATCTACTTGAACCAAGTTCGGTGGGTGGACAGTGTCAAAACGGTCAAAGGACTCCGGTGGCACAGCCCGATGCTGGACGACATCTCGGGCGCCAAAAATTGGCAGAAGGTTGAGGATGGCATGCGGAAGATGTTCGTCAAAGAAGTACTAGGCAAACTGCCCATCATGCAACACTTTCTATTCGGAGGCCTCATTCCTGGCTCCGAGGATATGGGACAGCTTGATCCAGAGACACTTCGACTGCAAGCTCAAAGAATGGAGCATGTGAAGGAGTACGGCCATGAACCTGACTACTGGGGTGACTGTTGCGGCATCAAGGTGCCTAGCACAGTGGCTGCAGGAGAGGAAATGCGAAAGCGACTGGGCACCTCGGGCGCACTACGACCAATTCCTTTCGACTAGTAGGAGCCAATGGTTGCTTCCTCAAAGTATCGAGCTGCTAGATTGGAAGCTGTTGTGCAGCAATGCAAGCCAGTCCACGAGACAAGCCTGACGGTCTGCAACAAGGCGTAGGCTGTCTAACAAGTCGTTGCCTTGAAATCTGCATGGCCACGAAAGGGTCGCTGTGTGGTGGGACAGAAGGACGAATGAGTTGAGCTTGGGGTACAGGTGGAGACCTCGTGTACGGAATACGAAGTACAACTGACAAGTTTGGAGAAGATCTGATCCAAGATTAGTGTTAGAGCTTGCTTCACCGGTTGACTTTGACGCAAGGAAAAGCTCTCGCGGACTTTCCAAGCTCTTCGGGCTTGATTATTGGGTGACCACCATATCAAGTGACCGTGGCAGAGCATCACCGATTCACCATTGTTGATGAACAGCATTGGCATCTCGGCATTGGGCGATTCTGTTGCCCCAACTTGCTTGGAGGACGCCTAAGAGTCTTAGCAAGGACGCCTTTACAACCTTGAGTTCCAGTACGATAGATGCAGACCACTAACCATCTGAAAGAAGCTACATGCAAGAAGCTTGCAAAAGATAGGAAGGCGAGTCACAGCAGAGCAATTCAGCCTTGTCACATCGTCCATCCGAATGCAAAGGCATCTCATCCTTGAATTCTTTCCGACCCCTCCATTGTGTAAAACCTGAAAAGGTGAATCATTTCACTTCCCTGTCACTACTTTTTCACTTCTGCTGCTTGTCCATATCAGTGAGGCAGTGACAGGTATTTCGTTTGTATTGTCATGTCCACGTCAATGTATTGCGAGAACGGAGACATCCACACCGTTTACTCTATCTACCCTTCCAACACCACCCCAAAGTCTACAGCCACAACGCCTTCTTCAAAGACAAAGGTCAAGATGAGTCCGAAATCGACAAAGAAGCAATCAACTTCACCTCCCACGGCATTGCCACAAGCACCAATCGTCTACATCAACGATCCAACCGAAGACCTGCGATATGCACACTACCTACGAGACCTCATTCCGAATTGCACTTGCATCCCACTTCCCGATAAGGAGCTGTTGAACAACTCGTTCGGCACGGAACTCGACACTCTCAGCGTCAAAGTCGCCGCAGGAAGTCCCGATGATGGCATTGTCCTTCTGTGCGAATCTGGTCCGGACTCTAAGCCTGCTGAGAAGATCAACACAGTCAAGCTCTTCCGAGAAGAAGCGATTAAACATGGCCGCAACTTTGCAAGTGTGAACCTTAGTTCCATGGAGAGCGTGACTTCCGGAAGCAAGCTCGATTGGGGCACCAACCATCTCGAGATGCACCTACGAGGACAGTCAACTGAAGAGGTGGCTAACAAGGTGTATCACTGGCTTTGTACGTATCACCCTCATAAAATGTTCATTTCACGTTTACTGACAGGGAAAAAGTCAACGCCTTCACTGTCAAAGAGACACTCCACCTCATTCCGGACTCTGAGATGCGAGCTGTGGACAAGGCCTTCCCAGAGTACGAATACTGCACCATCGCCGACAACAAGGCCAAATCGAAGAATGCAAAGGTCCAATTCGTTGCGCTGATAATTAGTCGTCCCGTCGTCAAGGGTCAAACACTGTCATGGAGCGTGGCCGATAAGACTGGCACTGTATGTTACCTTTATCAAGCTGTATGTCAACACTAACATTGCGTCTAGGCCAACTTCTACTTCCAATACCGCGGCGAGGCCTCAAAGTATACCTGGGATTGGTGTCTAGCTCTCAAGGTCGGCGACCGCCGAGCACTCCCACGTATGCCCATGGTCGAAATCAAAGAGCGTAAGCGCGTGCGCGTTGCTAAGGCTCCTATCCGCACTGTGGCAGCTGCTGTTTCGGGTGTTGGACACGCCGTACGTGCAGTTGGCCATGGCATCGCAAAGCTCGGCGACTTAGGAAAGTTGGGAAAGAGCTCTGAGTGGGTCCCTGAGGCTGACGTCGTCAACGGCAAGAAGGTCGACTGGGCGGATATCTTGAGGAAGGAGAGTGCAGAGAAATCCCTGAGAGCCGGGAAGGTGCACAAACAGGTTTATCCTAAGGTTTTCAACGAGAAAGGGGAGAAGGTCTGGGCGGACGATGATAGCGTGGCGAGCACTACTGCTGGTGGAGATGAAGTCTTCGAGGAGAAAGTCAAAGACTTTGTGTGAAGCCGTTTCGACCACTGACTGGACACAGGTGCGCGACACATAGAGTGAGTGTTGCTGCTGCTGTTTGGTGCTGGGGTTTTCACGATGCGAACGCGACGGGGCAGGAAGGGGCGCCTCACGAGTCCATACATACGTTGTGCTGCAGTCATTAGGCATTGAGCTTGATGCGCGGCTGCTTTCACGGGCGGCCTTGTGCTATGCACGTTACTGCGATGATTTCATCGAGTGTACGAGAAGAGCCTGAGCTGAGTCTGGGGATGCACATCTACTCAAGAGATGTGGAAATGGAGAAGACTGAGATGAAGGGTTGATGGCAATTGCACCATTGCAATAATCACTTCATAGCTGGTTGTGGATACCAAATAGATCACCTATGCAATGCAGTGCAAGACAATTGTGTACTATAATGTGCTTTCATGACTTGCTTTAGTGGAAACAGTAATGCTACATCGAATATCTGGACAAGCTTGCCCTGCCTTGAGGGACACGCGCAAGGTCGGATAGAAAAGGCAAAGTTGTCGAGCATTGTTGGGCGATGTTGCTGCACTGTACGACATCCCAAGGACCATCACCAAGCAAGACGGAAGCAAACCGCAGGAAGGCAATCGCAGGGCGTGGAATGAATGTGGATAAGTTGGGTAGGCGCATCAAAGTCAAATGTATATCTGGTGCTCGATCAGGCTACACCGGTCAACTTATAACATGCACCAGGGCGCAAGGCGAATCGCCCGACTATCGAGTCAAGCAGACACTGCGGAACGGGTCTCGTTACAGCCTCCAGGCGCAGAAAGGGTTTGGGCACGCCCGGCTCACTCCCCAGTTCTTGGGACATATTTCCAGAGATAGTACTGAACTTATCATAGCAGACAAGTCACAGTTCGATAACGCTACAAGTACATGACAAAACCGTCCACTCCACGCGTAACAACAAACCGAAACCTCCCAGGGAAAAACATATAGGCGCAATCCTACACCTTCGCTCAAATGCTCACTTGCACCGTGAATCTTCTGTTCAAGACATTGATAAATCGCATCGTCAGATCCTGTAACTCTTACTTGACTGGAGCAAGTATATATCAACAGTAGGGTAGCCAGCCTGTAATCATAGCGCATAGCATCGCATGCATGCCATAAATTGATTCATTGTCCAACTCTTGTAGGGATCTCATAAAATCTCAATGTCTCGGTATATTATACGCATAAGTCGGAGCTCTCGTGACGACGTTGACACCTCGGACTCCGAACCCGGTGTGGTAAGCGCCATAGGAGCTCATGGACGGTGGTGAATGTGGTTTCATGCTCACCATACGTGGTTCGGGGGAATAGCTGTACGGCTCGGTCTTTGCAGACGAGAGTGCGTGGCCGTGACTCTGGCCAGGTGAAGTTCGCGAACTGTAAGACCCATATCCGGAGTCATAAGGTTCATAGTAATCATAGGTCGTATGTGAGGCGGGAGCTGGCTTGTATCGTCGATGCTGGTACTCTGTACTGCTGTGGGGGCTGCCGAAGCTCTCTTGGCTATTTTGTCGGCCTCGATGATGAGCCGGGCGGCGACTGTCTCGGTCGTAGTCGTCATGCATACTTCTGAGTTCGATTTTCATGGATCTCGATGTTGTGGACGGCCGGCGACGATATTCGTAGGGATTGATCCTGTCATGCTGCTGATCTTCTTCGTACTCGTACACTTTCTCAGTCCTGCCGATAGGAGAGTAGACGGTTGTTGAGGCTCTGTCGGAGCCTGAAATCGAATCTCGGATGGTTTGCAGGTCGGAGTATCTGTCGACGTGCTCTTGCAGCCAAGCGTCATCCGCCTTCTTTCGTGAAGGACTGTGCCATTCCTTTTCTCGTTTATTGGGATTTGCCCATGGACTTATTCCGGAACCAACGTCCAAGGACTCGTTTGATGATTCGGCAGAGTTTCTTCTGCTAAGCTCTTGCGCGTATCGTCCTTTACCCTCTCGACCTCGCGTGATTGCATGGCCACCTTCTTTACAGTCCCGACAGTCGCGGCCCTTTTCGTAGTGGTATCTCTCCAAGCCTTGACATCGCGAAGAGCGGCATTCATTGGTGGTCTTGAATTCGTGTCCACAACCCCAGGACGTCTTGGTACGGACACACATCTTTTATCTCCTCTGCTGCAAGTTCAATGTGAACTGAGGGCTTTGCTTTGGCTGGCGGGCGCCTGTCTGTGATGCGTCCAAGTATCTTGGCCTGATTCAGTATCCTAAGTTCAATCGCAAGTTCCCGAAGAAGTGCAACGATTTGCTCCCGCGAGACACAGGTGGTCGCCGAAGCGGTGGAAGGTTTGTGGTAACGATCGGGCAAAGCCACAAACATGTACACCGTGGAGTGCAGAGCGCAAGACACCAGACAAGTCACGCAAACGGGTCCCAAATGCTCTCAAGAGTGACGTCGAGGTACATTTGAGACCTGGCCCAGTTCGCTACAGCAGGTTACTGCATTTCGTCGATGACAGATTTTGTCTCACGTTCACCAAGGAAAGATGCATAGAAATGACGGCTCGCGAGGTAAAGTAGTATACAAGAGGGAATGGGTTTGTGTGATGATGTCTGTAAACGCTCGTGAAGTGATTGAAATCCGACGGAATTATCTCTGTGATGGCGAGGTCCAGATATTTGCCATTCCATCCACCAGTGGTGACGAAGTTGTAGGCAAATCCCGGATAGGCTACTCGAACTGAGAAGGAGGGTGTCCGTCGAGATGCAGCATGCAGATTCTTGCCCATCTCGCCTCAGATTCACCAGCCATGGACGCACTTATGCGAAGAGCATGCATGCTTCAAATCAGTCGTTGCAGTTCTAGGCTTAGAAGCCGTCGAGAGATGTGCATAAGAAGGCGTGAAATAGAAACAATCGGCGGTATCCTTGGGCTGGCGTTTGGACCAATGCAGGCACCTTGTATCGCGGGAGCGGACCAGGGCGTCCGTGAAAACAGGGGGAAAGGGACCAGTGTGACAGGTGGTCGGTTAACGGTTGCAGATGACTGGCTGAGGCCAGGATCTCGGCCATCGACTTCATCCTGTCACAGGCGGTTTCACAATGTCAGCGGCGCCCCAAAGTTGCCTTGTGGTCTGCCTGTCATGAGGTTGCTGGGTGTCCTCCTGGGCTCAGCACCTCATTCTGTCTCGCTCTTCCAACAGCAACTGCATGCTCTTCGCCCACACGTCCCCACAATCACGGTATCTAGCATTGGGTGATAATGCTGATCTTGGGGCTACGAATTGGGATCGCATGCAGAAGACCAGGTCCAGTCGTAGGGAAAGACTTTGGATTTCTGGCAATGCGGACCGGTGGTTAGATAGCTCGAGCAGTTATCATTCGTGTTACAGGTATTTCCACGTTGCACAGAGCCATGGGATTGGAGAGTTTTGAGAATATTCCTGCCGGACCTGTTCTTTTGATAGGTCTAGGGGAGGTCTGGTCGGTTGAATTTGTGATCCCGTACCGTTCGTCAGAGGGCTCCGGAATGGAATGTCCTTAGTGAAGTGTGCTGCTGGTGTCGAGACGAGGACATGTCACCCGAAGTGGGAGGACGACCTCCACGCTACGGCTAAGCCTGACACCATAGTGTACATGAGTTGTTCAATGGCGCCCCCATTTCCTACGTCCAATCCTCCTCGTCCAGACGGATTCCGAGAGAGGCCACTGTTGAATGACTGAACTCGTCGGATCGAGCGGCGATTTTCTCGACCACTTCTTTGTTTATTGGTACTGGCCTCTTCAGTGAAAAGGCAATCATGCGCAGACACAGAACAAATGTCAGCTGAGGACGATGCGGTGTCTTCTTTACGAACTGCTGTTCGTCGGTAATGAATGACAGAATGCTCACTGCTGCCGCATCTAGGCGATGGAGATTACACTGACCCCCGAGAGGACTAGTGGGCGAAGCACGAGCTGCCAGGTGTCTTTCGCTGCTTCGTGGTCGAACATTCCGCTGAAATGATCTCCTGCTATGCACTTCACTCGTCCTGGCCAGTGGTCGATCCGAAGCGAAGACTTTCTCAGCGATTGCCGAAGCCATGCGGACTCCTGAGATGGATTCTTGGGCAAAGACATGAGCGAGCGCGTCTGGCGAGCTGTTCCAAACATTCCGAGTGACTGAGACAACAGAAAGGTGCAGCAAGTATCTCTTGGCGAGTGTGTTCAGCGTTTCGAGCTTGCCTCAGCTGTGGACCGGATACCTGCTTATCGAGGTATGGAGCCTTTTGGCATCTGTTCGACTTTCGAGACCTGCAAGCTCGGGCACCGATACCAGCGATTGCTCCAGTGAGGAAGGTCTTGACATTCATTGGCATACCGAGAGTCTGTTGATAAGGGGAGAGTATTGGTGCTTTTGATGGCAATGTATGCCTTTCATTGTCAGGACAGTGTTATCGTGAACCTTGATCTGGCTGTGCAATTGCAGACGTTGTGCCTGTGACCTTGACATGAGTGTAACAAAACATGCAACTTCCGCTTCTGATCTGATGATGGATCGCTCCAGCCGGCGGACCAGTGCTCGCTATCTATGTCTATGTTTCCCCTGGTCTATCAAAATCCATCGTCGATACCATTGGCCTTCTCATGCTTCAATCTGTCGTCGTTCATCTTCTGCCACCACCGATGTGTTTCGTCCTCGGTTTCCTCAGGTTTCTGATCCCACGGCTTCGGGCTCAGAATGTAGTGCATGTTTTTGACCTGATCGTCCCGCCATATCGCATCATGAACACCTTTCCATCTCAACGTCTTCAAAGCATTATATATATAAGGCAGGCCAACCCAACGACCGTAAAATCGATCCCCGAGCAAACTTTGGTCAGCAAAGTCATATGAATCTGTCAAATCACCATTTTGCATCGCTTCTAGGATTTTATCGTAAACGCCTTGGCTTGGGTTGCAGACGACTAGCCCACCGTTGGGGCTTCCTATGCCTGCGGTGGGAGGAGGGCCATGGATCTGCGCGTCGTCCGGAGTATCATGCTGGGATGTGAACCCACAGTTTGCTGGCACCCAGTGTTTCGGGTAATGCGGCTTTTTCAAGGGATTGCACGCACAAGCATGGCTTGCAGCGTACACCCTGTTACCGTCGCCATTCATCTCGGGCGGGTCCAACTGGAGCTCCATCAATTCGTCCATATTCTTCAGAACCAACATGTCACTATCCAGTTGCACCACCCGATCATATTCCAGCAGACTGAACGGGGTGAGCTTGCTCCAGCAGTCGTAGAAGCGAGGATCGTTGGTGTATTCCTTGGCCACAGAAGGTAAGAGGTATGGGATGTGTTTGGAAGGAATGTTCCGTCTCTTCAAAGCTTCATGTCCTTCGGGCGGGAAAGTGTCGGTGTAAAGAGCGATAAGAGGGTATTTGGAGCCCGCCTTCTTCAGGGAATGATCGAGCATCAGCAGCCCCGAGAGGTATTTGGTGTTGGTGATGAGCGTTGTCCACACTCTTTTGGGTTTATCGTGGTTTGACTGCGTGGTGCCGTTTTGGCGCTCCTCCTCTTGTTTCTGTGCCATCTTTGCGTGAAGCTTGTCAAGTATGCGTATATCTGCGTTAATAAATTCACATAAAGAGGTAGCAGGTAGTTATATGGTATAGATGGGCAAAGATGCCCTGCGGCAACAAAGAGGACTGCATGGCGCGATCCGCTGGTACGTAGTACGCTCTCATCTGGTCTGGACTCTAGATTAGGCGGTGTCAGTGTACCAAGAACTTTTTATTTTTAATAATCGTCCCACGGCTATGCCCACCATGCGCCTTACCTTACCGACGATAAAGCTCGATCAATGCTGGACCAGCCCACGCCGTCTGTGTGGCTCACTAGGCCCCAATGGCCAGTCATCGACGTCACCGTGCTTAACGGGGAGCCTAAGTGAGCCCCGGACAGACAGCCCACCATCGCACTATTCCGTCCGCAGATCGGACCGAGCGGTGGTGGAGGGCAGCATGAACAGCCTTTCTCGATGTGCTTCGACTTTTTGCGAGTCTACATGTCGAGATGCTCCCACAGCAGCGGCCGTCGTTCTTGGGGTTCGCTAAGGGTAGTTGAGGGCATCGTTTCTGCATGGCCCAGATATGTCGGCGAAGTTGACCAGGTGAGTAGACTGCAGGCATCAAAACGCCTTCCCTTGGAATAGCGATGTACTGATACTGTTGCAGTCCTCAAGATGAATCCGATGGAACCTCACCCTATGATCGAACGCGCATGTTGGAGAATGCGCCCGAGCAGCCTCATCCCAACAAGTCAGTAATCAGCAATTATAAGGGGTTTGTCGCAGGTGTTTTCTCAGGCATTGCCAAACTGTCCGTTGGTCACCCTTTCGACACGATCAAAGTGCGCCTACAGACCTCGGAAAAATCGCATTTCAGAGGGCCATTGGACTGTCTGTTGCAAACAGTCAGGAATGAAGGACTGCAGGGCTTATACAAGGGCGCCACACCACCTCTCTTAGGATGGATGGTCATGGATTCTGTCATGCTGGGTAGCCTGACACTGTACCGACGGTTACTACTCGAGAATGTCTTCTCGAATCCGACTTTCCGGCAAGGCAAGACAGCTGCAGAGTTAGCGAACGAGAAATTGCCAGCTTATGGTCATGGCATCGCTGGTATGATGGCAGGAGCGACAGTGTCCTTCATTGCGGCGCCTGTTGAACATGTCAAAGCACGGTTACAAATCCAGTACGCGGCGAAAAAGAGTGATCGCTTATACAGCGGACCTATTGATTGCACGAAAAAGATTCTCAAGGCGCATGGGTTTCATGGATTGTACCATGGTCTGTATGCAACGCTGCTCTTTCGATCATTCTTTTTCTTCTGGTGGGGATCGTACGATATCATCACGACCATTTTCAAGAAGCATACCTCGCTATCGACACCAGCGATCAATTTCTGGGCTGGCGGCCTCTCAGCCCAGATCTTTTGGTTGACATCCTATCCATCGGATGTTGTGAAGCAGAGAATCATGACAGACCCTCTGGGAGGTAAGCTGAATGACGGGACACCTCGTTTCAGGCACTGGAAGGATGCTGCCGCTGCCGTATATAAGGAGTCGGGCTGGAGAGGATACTGGCGTGGTTTTGTACCTTGCTTTCTGCGCGCATTTCCTGCAAATGCCATGGCACTAGTTGCATTTGAGGGCGTCATGCGCGCATTGCCTGATTAGTTGGTTTGATACCCCAGGGTGTTCTGATAGATTATGACTCTACTTTGTGGCATATGGTGCCATTTGAAGATTAGCTGTGGCCAGAACACAGAGAAGAGCGTCGGGCATAGAGCCTTGTTCCCATTCTGTCTCCCTGAATTTTCAGCCTTGCCTACTTGTCATTCCTTTGGCGACCGTTCACGACTCTAACGTCTTGACATCATACCACGTCGTCCTGTAGGTCTTCGTCATACCATACTGCAATTCAGGAGCATGCCATGACAAGATAATCACATGCTTGTCACTTTTTCACACATGGTGAATAGTGAAAAGTCGCATTCACAGCCTAATCACGTGCGCCAAGACCTTCCAGGCATAAAACTCTCCTTCTCACCTGTATTTGCTCCATTGCAACAACCATTAATCCTCAACATGGCACAAGGAATCATGGGTGATCCTCCTCAGGCTATCTTGCACACGCTTGCCAGTGCTGATGGCTCTGCGACATACACTGCGCCGAATCGTGGATTCAAGATTGTGGCCGGTGTAAATTACCCGGTTGAAGTTCCGTACCGGAGTGATGAAGTTTCCGAGTCTACCTTCATCGAGGTCAATCTGAGACCACACAACGGCGTGAGCATGGTCAAGGAGCGACATGTCGAGGATCTCATCAAGAGAACCATTCAGACTATTGTTCTCGGCGAAGAGACTCCCAGAACCATGCTACAAATCACTCTGCAAGTGGTGAGTGTCGAGACTGATGAGACTTTACCTGGTGGTGTCAAAGGTGGCGGTCAAGGTGAGACCTATCTCGACATTCTTGCTTCCTCCATCAATGCCGCAGTTCTTGGCTGTTTAGATGCTGGCGTGCAAATGAGAGCAGTGGCAGGAGCAGCACTCGTTGGGATTGGTCAAGATCGGCACCTTGTGGTTAATCCGACTGTACACCAACGAAAGAAAGCCAATAGCCTGCACGTCTTCTGCTTCAGCAGCGAAGGCAAAACCTTGCTCATGGAGAGTGAGGGTAGATTCACCATGCCAGAATGGAAAGAAGCAGAACAAGTCGCCAGATCAGCTATTTTGGGACATAAAGACCCGTCCAATGTCAACAAACAAAACGGGGATGTTTCCATGGATGATGGTGATGATACGTCGAGAAGCTCGGTTACTTGTATCTTGGACGTTATCAGAAAGGCCCTGGAAGCTCGGGTGATTAAGGACGAGAACTGGCGACAGGAGTCGTGAATGTTACAGCATTGGCGTGAAAGCTGAGACGGTCACAGAGTGGGCGGCTGACGACCACCAAACGGTGGTGAGGAAAATGTGTGGAGTTCACCAAGGCTCTCGACCTTCAGGGCGTCAATAAGGGGTTGATAGGCGATAAGAAGGGGACATGCAGTGGTCGCTGGCAAGATCTGGGCGTTGATGGGGGCGGTCTTTGGTCGATCTCCGCCCACTGGCAGTCCCCACGTGCCTGTCTCAGCGTCTTTGCCGGACACTCTGCCGCTCCCGAAGGAGCTATGGGCTAGGGTCAAGCCCTGTATCCATGCCTGTCGTGGATCATCACAACAATCCTGCCTCCTGACAACTCAGCATACATATGCTCGGGCATCGACTTTCTTTTGCAGCATGTGCAGGAATATCTTTCCAAGCACCAACAGCAGTTGCAGCAAGTCTTGTCCTTCAGTTCTCTATTTTCATTTTTCTTCGACCAAAACGACAGCATGGTTTTCTTCTCTTCGGCATAAATCCGCAGACGAACACAAGGAAGAGGCAACGGAATTCGACCTTCCGTCACCCTCACGATCTGGCTTAAAGTCCGGTCTTGTGCTGCTCCGGATTACTTATTTTTGGCCGGAAAGTGCCAGGTTGCAGGTCAACCCGCGCGGCTCATTATTGTTTGCTTGTGCGGCGTGCTACAAGTTACTCTGTGTGCAGGCCCCGCCGCGGTACAACGCCCGCATTCACTCTGTGACACCCATACCCGCCGGCTCGGGTTATCCCTTACGTCCCCTGCAGGTCAGGGCTTTCACCTTCTCGTCATGACAAACGCCGCTATCAACGACGTCCACTACTCCACCTTATCATCTCCCACAAACTCCGAAGCGACCAGTAACGGCAACTTCTCACCGCCGACTCCGGCACTTGATAGTACTCACCACGTCCTTTCCCATGGCATGGCCACTTCCAACTCAAAGGCCACCGTGGGAGACTCGATTCTGCGACAGTATGCGCACGATTTAGGCTCACTTCACACTGATGACGAAACGCATGCCGTACATGACTTCTGTGAACAAGGCACCAAGGCTGTTGACGAAACAGCCTTGAAGACTGCACTCAATCTTGCGAAGACTCCTGTCATCGAATCTATACGATCCTCCTATTTCGCTCACCATCCCACCGTTCCTGTCCCGAAACCTCTCTCTCTGCCGAAACCCTTCCTTGCGCATCGCAAGAACGCAAAATCAATAGACCTACCCAAACAAACAATCATGAAGGCACTTGCGTCAAGAAGGCCCAGCGCAGGCCCTAACACAGCTCCTCTGGCTGCTGGTGCATTCAAAAGTGCCGGGATTGATGGAGAGATGGAACAACCCAACAACTCCTCCACATCATCATGTTTCACGGCCACATTACCTTCTTTGCAGCCGAGTATTCTCTCTGGGGTCTCTGCAACTTCGACGAGTTTCCTTCGCTCTCCCTGCTTCTTTCATCAGCGATTCGAAGGAGTTGTGGATGTTCAGAAAGTGTTGGACGAAATTGCTGAAGATGACTATTCACATTCGAGATTGATGCAGACCGCAATAGGAGTGCGGGAGGTCTCGAAACAGCTGCAAAGAAAGCCTCTTAAGCGTGCTGTGCGAAATGTGATGATCGTC
This sequence comes from Exophiala sideris, assembly GCA_000835395.1. Classification (NCBI taxonomy): domain Eukaryota; kingdom Fungi; phylum Ascomycota; class Eurotiomycetes; order Chaetothyriales; family Herpotrichiellaceae; genus Exophiala; species Exophiala sideris. The sequence goes on along the minus strand of KN846952.1, from coordinate 7,304,334 downwards.
ACAAAGGCTCGGGACAACTCTTTGGTGCATCTTACGCGTGATCTTGCGGAGTGGCTGCTGTCCACACCTCGGTACGGTAGCGATCTTGGCGTTAATGTGTATGTCGACGCCAAACTCCGTCATTCCAAACGATTTGATGCCGCTGGTTTGCTCAGGAAGCAACCAAGGTTCGAAAAGATGCTGAAGTATTGGACTCCCGATCTGTGCTGGTCATCGCCGGAGAGTTTTGATCTCGTTCTTACGATGGGTGGTGACGGAACGGTCTTGTTCACCTCGTGGCTATTCCAGCGGGTCGTGCCACCTGTTTTGTCTTTTTCGCTGGGCAGTCTGGGGTTCTTGACCAACTTCGAATTCGAGAAGTACAAGGAACATCTCGATCGAATAATGGGAGACGTCGGCATGCGAGTCAATCTCCGAATGCGGTTTACCTGCACAGTGTGGAGAGCCGACCGGTCTCCTGGGGCCGAAAAGGGTGCAGCCGAGGAGGGCGAGCAGTTTGAGGTGCTTAACGAGCTCGTTATTGACCGTGGCCCTTCTGCTTATGTTTCCAACTTGGAGCTGTATGGTGACGACGAGCTCCTCACCCTTGTGCAGGCGGACGGGTGTATCTTCTCAACGCCGACAGGGTCCACGGCTTACTCTCTGTCGGCAGGAGGTTCTCTGATACACCCGTCCATTCCTGCCATCCTCTTGACACCTATTTGTCCCCACAGTCTCTCTTTCCGTCCGATGGTTCTTTCGGACACGCTTCTGCTACGGATAGCAGTACCTAACAAGTCTCGATCGTCCGCATATTGCTCCTTCGATGGCAAAGGACGTGTTGAGCTCAAGCGGGGAGATTACGTGACCTTGGAAGCATCACAGTATCCCTTTCCCACTGTCATGACTGGTACCAATGAATGGGTTGAAAGCGTACAGAAGGCTTTGAGGTGGAATGTCAGGGGTGCTGTGCAAAAGGGTTGGGACGATGGAGATGAAGAGGACAATGATCAGGCGGAGGAGAAATGGGATATCGACATCGACTCCAGTCCTTGTGGTGGTACGGACAGTGGTATCGGCCCTAGTGAGGACGGGGACCATGTTGCCAGTCCCACAAAAGGACAACAGAGTCTGCTGAATCTGTGATCTGCGGGCTTAGGAGTCTCGTCGTCGTGACGAGATGTCATGATACGAAGCAACGAAGAGTGCTTTCATACACAACAATACATCCCCTTTGTCGGTAAGCTTTACAATTCCCTTCTGGCCTTGTTGTGTTCTTGCTGTTGCAAGTCCTCGCTTCCACTTGCCTCTCCAGCCCTACCTTGGCGTCGCTGCTGACCCTGTCGAGCAGGACAACGTTGGCGGTCACGGCAAGAGACGCCCATTGGCACGATTATACCGCTCACCGGTATGAAAAGCTCAACAATCAACACAGCTCGTTTGCAAGTAGCGCGGATTCGAAGATGACAACACCTTCGTCTCACTTCGTAAATCTTTCGTCGCGACGAAATCTTTTACCACATCCCAAACACCTCGTTACAAGCTCTATCAAGCTCGTAAACCAAGTCGTATCGTCTCTCGTCCTTGTACACATCTTCTCAATACCAAATCCACATTCCAAGCACGTCGCCGTCGTCAGACTCTGTCGAAATGGCCTCACCAGCAAGATCGTTCGAGCAAAACACCTCTGAAGGTCATCTCAACACCGAAGCTCAAGGCACCAACTCTCCTACCGTTCATGAACCTACCTCTACCAATCCTGTCATGAACGAAGCCACACAACGTGACGAACGCACTGTCGCCGTCTTCACCTTATCTGACAATGGAGACTCTGATAACAGTTCGGTTGGTGTTAAGGACACTGCTGCGCAAGACAATATCACAAGTCTCGGCGACAATTCTCTCGGCACTAGCAACGATTCTCTCGGCGCTGATCGTCTCGGCAACGACATCATGACTCCTCAGAATGATCCGGAATTCCATTCTACCACTCCTGAGACCACAAACATAGTCAACAATGATGTCGCTGGACCACTTCGCCGTATTTTTGGTTCTCACAATCTTGATGAACTCAACACAAACAATGAGGCTCTTGCTGGTGAAGAATCAAACATTGAGACTACGGAATTGGTTGGCTCTGTCAGACGCATTCCACGATCTACCAACTTGACTGGACTTGCCCGTCTTAGAGATTTTCATTTGCGTGGACAATTCTCGAACAGCACTTTCACTACCAGTGAAAGCTCAAACACTACGACCACTGCTGCCAGCACTGATTCTCTGATTCTGGACGGTTCTGATTCGACCTTGAACAACACGAACATTCCTGTTACGACCAACTCTCCTACTGTGAACAGCAATGATTCAACTTCCAACATCACGATCTCCACTGATATCACTGACTCTCTGATTGTGGACGGCAATGGTCCAAACCCAAACACCGCGAACTCTACTGCCATTACTGATTCTCTTACTGTGACCGGTAATGGTTCAAACCCAAACATCACGAACTCTACTGCCATCACTGATTCTCTCACTGTGACCGGTAATGGTTCAAACTCAATCAACACAGACGCTACTGCTGCCACTGAATCTTCGGCTCCAGACAGCAATCTTACGACCTCCAACATTACTTTGCAAGCAATTCAGCAGACATGGTCCTTCGGAAACCTCACTATCGGTGATGTTCCTGCTTCGGATCAAACTTCTCAAACTCGACAAAACAACGAAATTGCCTCCGGCATTGTGGGATCGCCAAGCACTCAGACTCAAGGTCCTTCCCAGAATTCTGCCACTCGTCGAATCCCGCTTCTGGACGATTCAGATGATGAAGATACTACCGCACCCGAAACTCCAACTCGTGGATCACGCAGAACTCGCCCAGCTCTTCCCTCTCTGTCTGGTCTCAACCCAGCAGATCGACTCCGAAACGTTCGCAATTATCAAGCCGACGCACGCGTTCGCAGAGCCTCAGAGTACCTCAATGCCAGATTGGAACGCGTTCTTCGCAACAATGTTTCAGACACAAATGACACAGACTCTCAGGCAGATCTCACTTCGACTTCAGCTTACAGCCCCTCTCTCGAGACTATTCCCGAATCAGATGGCAGTGAAGAAGAATACTTCACTCCACCAGAGACCCCTCCTCGTCGCCTGCGGCGCGTCCAGCGCTCGCCTTCTCTTCGCTCCCTGGCTAATAGCCCAAACCCAATTTTGGGATCCCCGTTGCGACGGGCGGAGACCTGGTCTCCAGAGGAGGAAGAGGAGGAGGAGGAAGAGGAGGAGGAGGAAGAGGAAGAAGAGGCCCTGGGCCTCATCTTCTTCGGGGACCCCAACCCCGTTGGCTTTGTCGGTGTGGAGGAGGAGGACGCTGTTGCTGCCGCTGGTGAAGAGTGGCGTGCCCCCGACGACCACTACGATGTGGAGGAGGAGGAGGAGGACGATGAGGGGGTGGAGAACCTCAACTTCGACGGCATCCCCGTGGATGCTCCTGGTGTGCAACGTCTCCGGGCTGCCGTAGGGCACCTGGAGGACGTGCGTTTCGAGATCGATGATCTCGACGGCGACCTCCCAGCCGGCAATTTTGCCCCGGGCAACCCCGCCGCGGTTCGTGCCCGTCTGGGGCTCCTCCATTTGGAGGAGGAAACCAGCGGTGCGTTCCGCGAGGCGTGGGAAGCCCTCAATTTCGAGAGGGAGGTCGCCGGCGCTGCCCGCCAGGGGCTCCGCCACTACCAGGAGGAGGCGCGCCGTCTTGCGGTGCTCTTGGAGGAGGCCCGTGTCGAGGCCGACGTCGCGAGGGAAGCTGCCCTCTCCAACGCTGTCTCCGCTGAGGAGGCACGTTTGGAGTTGGCGTTCCTCCGTCGGCTCACGGGTCTCTGAAGAGACACTAAGAGCGGTGGTAGCCTGGACCTCGGTAGAGGAGCGTCGGTTGTTGTTGGTTGGTGTGGGTGCCCCGGCCTGGTGGTGGCGGCGGCGGCGGTTGCTGTGTGGTTGGTTTTGGTGTGTGTGTTTTCTTGGTGGCCTGCCTGGCGCCCTACGGGGCAAAAATATTTGTTTGGAGTAGATAGAGAATTGGTTTTTCCTTTTCGCAATCATGTTTCAGTTCCATTGTCCGTGAAGTTGCCGTGATACCCAAACCAATCCGTGAACAACATAACCACGATGAGGGCGCCACTGACTTTGAAAGTAGGAAGGCTGAAGAGTACCATGCATGCACCGTGGGCAAGAACAAAGCAGGTGATTACCAACAGGTAGGGCGCCTCGGACATTGTAGTTCTAAGGGCTTCAAGGCGCACAGAGCGCCACGCGCAAGGGTTAGGAAGGAGGTCTACAGCTATGGGGGCGCCACGCCCATCAAGATCATTACGTTCATCAGGAGCGCCACGCCCATCAGGAAAAACGACAACAGAAGGGCGTGGAGCGCTACGCGCAAACTCATAGGTATAGCGCCAGTCACAGTGAGGTGGCAAGACAATGGACACAACAAACAACGACATAACAAGATATGAATTGCAAATGAGAGAAGCGCCAGAGGCAACAGCAAGTAAGGCATGTCAACAAGGTGAGCAACAAGGAGGTAAGCTCAAACTTGAGGAGATAGATGTGAGCGGAAAAAGCGCCACGGGTAAGTAGCTCATTGTGGCATAGACTACAATGGGCGTGGTGGACAGCAACAGGATATACAGTAGGGTGAGCGTGGAGGAAGCGCCACGTTCAAAGGGTTCAATCCAGAGGAAATGGCAATGCGCGTGGTGGATGGCGAGAAGACAAACAAGGTCATCTGCGCAGGAAGAGCGCCATGCGGGATTAGCAAGGGGACCAATGGACGTGATAGGCAACCAGGAGAGATGATGAGAGTTGCGCGATCAGGACGCTGCGGACAAGGAATCTCATTACAATGGAAGATACTTAACATGGTGGGCAACGGCAGGACATGGAATAAAGTGCACGCAAGATGAGCGCCAGGGACAACATGAGATGACGACGACAATAACCGAATAGAGCGACGGGAATATATGGGAAGTCAGTCGACGAGGTAGACAAAGGAAAAAGGATATCACATTTTCCATGATTATCTCTGGATTATATTGGCTGTAAACAATGGTCTGCCTGTACAGTGACGACAAGATCAACTGTATATATGTACAGGATATGAGTATTGGATGAGGCACTCCAATATCAGAACACCAGAGATTGGAACATCCGGCGATGGTGACATGCTGCCGACAGAGTTGACATAAGCTCCTAGGTCAGTGATGAATAGACTTCTCCTGCATATCGACTTCCACCACCTCATCCACCGTCTTAGTTGCAGGAGCAGCATCCAGCCCGAGCGCAGCCTTGGAAGCTTCGATAGAAATATCGTGAGGCATGCGCTTTTCATTCTTGACTGGGTCTCCGGGTGTGGCGAAGATGACATCCAACTCTTCGAGCGATCGACCCTTTGTCTCGACAAGGAAGAAATAGATGATGGGGACGAAAACCGCGTTGAAGACCGCGTAGTAAATATAAGTCTTCCAGCCCAGGTTGGCGAATGAAACTGGAATGGTCATGACGACAAGGAAGCAGAATGTCCAGTTGCCCACTGATCCCAGAGCGGCGCAAGGAGCACGAGCACGGAGTGGTGCAATCTCAGCGGCGTACAGGAAAGGACCACCGACCCAGGCAAGGCCGAAGAATGTGTTGAAGAGGAAGAGGAGACCAGCGCCAGCGAGTTGGTTTGATCGCGAGGTGGTGGAGAGGAGGATCGGGATGACAACGAAGCATGCGGCCATGCCGGTTGCAGTCCACATGAATGCTTTGCGGCGACCGAGACCCTCAATTAGAAGGACGGCCAGAAGCGAACAGATGGCATATTCTGTGCCTCCACAGGCAGCGATGAGATGCGACATCCCGGGACTGAGGTCGAAACTGGTCGCCAGGATCTGATTGGCATAAGTAGACACCATGTTGATTCCGGACAACTGCTGAGCAGCATTGACAAACACGCCGAGCATCATTCTGCGGAAAGTCTGAGTCTTGCCATTCTGGAAAAGTTCCTTGTATTGGAATGGAGCCTCTGCCTTTTGCGCCTCGTGACTGGCCAGGATACTCTCATATTCGAAGATGAAATCGGGATGATTGATAGGGAGGCCGCGCAGCTTAGAAAGGACAGTCTTGGCTTCGTCGTATTTGCCGTGGCTGATGAGCCATCGAGGACTGCGCAGTGTTAGTCAGTGGATCGAAGAGTCAAAGTGAAATGAAAGACTCACCTCTCGGGAAGGAACATAATGAAGCAAAAGACAATGGTCGCGGGGATCAGCTGAATGGCAACAGGCATGCGCCATTGGATCTGGCCGCTGGTGTAGAAGAAGCCGAGACCAACCCATTGGCCGCAAGCAACGCCGGAGGTCTGAAGACCACCTTCGATCATGACCCATCGACCTCTTGACTTGGGTTTGGCACACTCTGACTGCCATGCTGGGATAGTGGCAACTTGTAGACCCAGACCGATGCCAGACAGTAAACGACCGACGACGAGTTGACCAATGGACCATGCTGAAGCCTGGAGTGTGCCACCGACGACCATGAACAGCATGCCAACCCATACAGTTCCTCGTCGTCCCCATTTGTCACCCAAGAAGATGCAGGCGATGGCACCAAACAGAGCGCCGAGTTCGAGTGTTGCGATGACAATGCCTTGGATAGTAGAATCCGTCGTCTGGGGGAAGACCGAAAGGAAGGGCTCCTCCGTGATGACACCACCCATAACCGACATATCATAGCCGAAAAGCCAGAAAGCACAGGTGGCGATCGTCGCAATGGTCATCTGGAGTGAGAAACCTTCCAGACCCATGCAGTTGGTGTAGGGCGTGAACTTCATGTCGAAGACGCCCATTTTGTATATGCTAATGAGCCTTGAAGCCCACAGATGAACAGAGTAAGTGTAGGATGGGTCTTGCTGTCTTCAAGACCACTTGTTGAAGCTCTGGGAGAAGAAGAATATCTGTGTCCAAGGGGATGGTCAACCCCAGGTTATATAGGTACTGACATGATGGAGCCCCGGAAGGTCAGATCCAGGTATTCGGAGGAGCACTCGCGTGGTATAGATCGGAGGATGTGTCAACCCGCCACGATTACCCTGGAAGGAAGGTCTTTACGGCGGAAGTCGATGCGTAACATGAGGGGAAAGACGGAGACTATGGGAGTTGCGGGATAGTCATAGTATCATACGAGCCGTGGTGAGTTTTCTTAGTGGACGAAAGTGGCAAGGAAGTGGTCGATGTTCGGATTCTATTCAATGTCAGTCAGACAAAATGTTTTTCGCTGGAGATGAGTATGATCATACAGCCGGGCCAATCAAACTCATGCAACTCAACAATATTCAATCTGTCCGGCAAACAATGTCCGAATACAATCTGCGTCTGTCCTCCGCTTCATCCATCTTTTCAACCTCCATGGGACCCTGCTTCGGGCCACTGTCACTGAGCACGTTCCGGTGGCTGGTTCACCATCTGTCGGCAGGTCAGCAGGTCTAGACAAGCTCAATCCAAGGCCTTGGTTTCTGGGGGCATCTCCATTTCATCATTGAAGTAAGGGGTGTCATCAAAGTTTATCACCGGAACATCCTGCCTTCCAGGGTAATGTTGCTTCCGGACCCTGAGCAACGACCCTTTTTCGAGGCAGAAGTGGGGTGAGTATTGAATCGAAGCATCCTCAGTTGCGGATCTTATTCGTAATTGTGTCTTTCAAGATCAAAGTCATGACTTCCTCGTGACCAACGGCACCGTTGCAAAGGGAAGGCGCGTTCTGGAGGACTTTGGTCCAACTTGATTTGACTGGTCCGGCTCCGATCCAGTGTTTGGATGGAGCGTCTGTGTGCTCGGCGTATACGGAGAAATGTGCGTAGCCTGGGATGGTAATGCAAGCCGGACATGTGAGGGCGAGGCTCCTTTCCGGATATAATGTTTCTTGAATTTCTTTCTCCTTTTCTCATTCACCTTAACCTCGTTGACGCAACTTACACTTGCTTGAACTGCTTGTTTTTGTCTGGACGTTGCTTCTCACATACAATATGGCCATCACGCAATGGACTGGTAGGCCGCTGAGCCTCAAGGTCATCGGCACCAATGCCGGAACCTCGATGGATGGTCTTGATGTTACGCACATGCATTTCACTCAAGACAGTCCAGATAGTCCGCTGAGAATGCAGCTTCTTCATGCTGGCGAGGTTGCGTTTGATGGAGATCTCAAGAAGCGAGTAATGAGACTCATCAAGGACAACAAAACCACCCCCGAGGAGATCTCGATTGTCAACATCCAACTCGGAGAATTTGCAGCAAACGCCATCATCCAGTTCGCACAGGAGCAAGGGTTCAGTCTCGAGGATGATGTCGACCTGATCGCCGGTCAAGGTCAGACCATCTGGCATCTGCCTCTACCCGAGATGTTCGAGGGGAACCCACAACGAGCCCATCTCGATATGGCTGAAATCTCCATTATTGCCGCCAAGACAGGCATTACTAGTTTATCAAACTTCCGAGTCAGCGACATGGCTCTTGGAAGGCAAGGCTGCCCATTGTTTGTTGCTTGGGATGGACTTTGCGCCACACATCCGACCATGAACCGAGCAGTCCAGAATATCGGAGGCATCGCTAATATCACGATGCTGCCCAAAGGTGATCCTCAGCTGGGTTATGACTTTGACACTGGCCCAGGCAATGTTTTCATTGACGCGTAAGTGCATATCACTCACCCCTAGAGCAATCACTGACTCTGTTCAAAGCGCTGTTCGATATTTCACCAAGGGAGCCCAGCAATACGACAAGGACGGGAAGATGGGCGCTGCAGGCAAGGTTGATCAATCCATTGTTGACGAAGTGCTGAAGGGACCTTATTTCGTCCACGACATTCCCAAAACGACCGGCCGTGAGACATTCGGCGACACAATGGGCGAGGAAATTTGCGAAAGGATGCTGGCCAAGGGTGCTTCTCCCGAAGACTGCGTCGCTACCATCACGAGGATCACCGCAAAAGCGCTCGCAGATGCTTACGAGAGGTGGGGTCCCAATGGAGGCATTGACGAGATCTACCTTGGTGGAGGGGGCTCGTACAACCCAAACATCATCAACTACCTTCGTGAACGCATGCCAAACACCAAGATTGCCTTCCTGGATGACATTGGTGTTCCCACGGGTTCAAGAGAAGCGATGAGCTTCGGTTTCAAAGGACTCGAGTGCGTTGTTGGACGGTCACTGATTGTTCCTCAGAGAGTCGAGTCTTCCAGAGCCGGTATCATTGGCCATATTCAACCAGGGTCTGGCCTCTCGTATCACCGTCTCATGAAACATGTTCAGGACTTCTGGGGCAATTATCCTTTGGAACGGAGGATGGACCCAGTACTCCAGATGGAGGTTGTACGACCGACGACGAATGGAGCAGCAAACGGAAATGGGCATCATTAGGTATGTCTGCGAACTTGGTCATGGTAGGAGTAAGGTGATATTCGTTGGGATTTTGGGTCGGATAGAATCTGGGGCCAAAGCAATCATGCTATGGAGCTGACTGCGGTCTTTTCTGGTCGGGTTGACAGCGAATAGAAGAAATCATTTCGCCCTTGTCAGCTTGGCTGAAGTCGCGCAAGTGTTGACGACCAGCGGCCATGGACGACTTTCAAGGGACTCGCAATCCGCTCAGATAAGATGGCCTGAGATAAATTGGCCTCAGGGCAAGCCTATTGGGCTGGAAGGCACGGCAAGGCTTGGGCTTGGCGGTCCGGCCAGTTTACTCGATCTCATCGAGTCACAAATTCAGTGTCGACCAAACAAAATCCTTCTTCCACCCTATCGTGCTTCTAAAAGGCTTTCCCTGATCTGGTCCTAGTCCATGTCTAGCGTCTCATACCGTTGCTATCGCTTGCAGGACGCAGCCATGTCGCGAGCCTTGCCATACTCTGTTCTAGGCCAAATGGTGGTCCGTGGAAGCCCACGACACGGCTTGCCCTCAGGCCAACCTACCCGTGCCCACACCTTGGCCCGAGGCCAACATATCTTATTGCGCGGCCAACGTGGTATCGGATACTTTCAATGCTCGCTGACGCCGGAACATGACTTATCTAACTTACGTACATATTCTCATTGTGCCTTATCTTTTGTTCTCGCTTAAGTTGACCCCAGGTTTGATGAGTGAGTACGTTCCGTACCGAATCGAGATCGATTAACCTTACTTTGGTCAGGTATACATCCCCTAGAATTGAACTCGGGCTCTTGAACCGTCAGAATTTTATGCGCTATCTCGCGAGGCACGATACCTGCAATTAAGATCCCTGCCAGGAAGTGCAGATTTTCGGAATAAACTTCAATCACGAACCCAATCGATTTTGTCATCCTCCTACGCTTATCTTTACAGACAGCGCCAGTCATAGACTGGTGACTTGCTAAAAAGAAGAGAGCCAGTCAACGGACTTTTGATGCTTATCAGATCGACATGCCACGAAATGCAAGGCTTGCGACGACCTAGACCTACACAAGTGGAGTATACGTCATTTGGCATTTGGCCCATTGGGCAAAATAATCCCATCCCACTTGGTTGAAGAGCTGAACTTTAGTAGAATATATATTACTACTCTGGGTTTCCTCCCTTCTAACTCCCATCCGCATCACTCGACGTGAGGTATACCTGGACGACCACCACTCGCGATGGAGTCCCCCAACGAGAAAACCGTCTACGATGACAAGAGTCCCTCCTCCTATGAGCCTGTCGAGGCCGGTCGCGTGACTGGCTTCAAGAGACGCCTACCCGGCTTCAGCCTTGCGGTCCGTCAAGAAGAGAGCAGCTTTGCTGCCACAAAGTCTGCCTCCAATGCCGATTTCGACCCGATCCCTCCATCAAAACGCACTTGGGGTTGGGGAGCATACATCGCCTACTGGATGGCCGATGCCTGGGCTGTCTCGAACTGGGAAGTCGCTTCTTCCATCATCGCCGTCGGCCTCAGCTGGAAATTGGCAATCGGCGCCTGTGTCCTCGGCAATGCTATCATGGGTATCATCATTACCGTCAACGGCAGGATGGGTGCCACTCTTCACACACCATTCCCCGTGCTCGCACGCATGCCATTTGGCTACTACTTCAGCTACTTTGTGGTCGTGTCCCGCTGCGTCCTCGCCATTGTCTGGCTTGGTGTCCAAACCACGACTGGTGGTCAATGTATGACCGTCTTGCTCACAGCCATCTGGCCGAGCTTTGCCAACATCCCTAATCACATACCGGAGAGCGAGGGCATCACCACGGGAGGAATGTGTGGCTTCGTGCTCTATTTCCTGCTTCAGCTCCCATTCCTGTGCATACCTTACACCAAGGTCCAATACTTTTTCGCCTTCAAGAGTGTTATTGCACCAATCATTTTCTTGGCCGTTTTCGGTTCTACATTGCACAAGGCTGGGGGTACCATCAGTAATAGTACGGTCATCACCCAGGGCACCACTCTGCACGGCTCGGCCCTCGCATGGGCCTTTTTCGCCAATCTCAATGGAGTCTTGGGCAACTATGCCACCCTGGGCCTGAACATTGCCGATTTCTCGAGATATGCCAACAAACCCAGCGCACAGAACGTCCAAGCCATTGTCATTCCCGTCATTTTCACTATTGTTGGCCTGCTTGGTATCTTCACTGCCGCAGCATCTCAGACAGCATATGGTGAAATCATCTGGAACCCGATCGTAATTGTCGGTGATTGGTCGAGTTCCGGGTCTCACGGTGGCCGCGCTGCTTCCGCCTTCGGCGCCATCGGATTGATCATTGTCACTCTGGGTATCAACATCTCGGCCAACTCCATCAGTGCGGCCAACGACCTCATGTCTTTCGCCCCGAAGTACATCAATATCCGCCGTGGCCAACTGCTAGCCGCCGTCATCGGTAGCTGGGCCTTTGTTCCCTGGAAGATCCTCGCATCAGCCGCAGAATTCCTTGCTTTCCTTGGTGGCTACACCATCTTCCTGGGTCCCATGACATCTATCCTCATGTGCGACTACTACATCGTCCGACGTGGTAACGTGTCTGTTCCCGACATGTACAACTTCCACGGCATCTATCGCTATTCGCCCAAGTTTGCTACCAATTGGCGCGCCGTTGTCGCTTTTATCATTGGCTGCATTCCTCCACTCCCGGGCTTTATCAACAATATTGTTGTAGCGGGTGGTCATAAGACCAGCGTCACTGCGGGCGGTCAAAACCTCTTCAACATCGGCTACATCTATTCCTTCGTGGCGGCCGGGGTCTTCTACTGGGGCTTCAATCGCTTCTTCCCGCATATCGAGTCCATCATGTCTCACCCTGAGACGGGCGAAGACATTATTGCGGCCCAAGATGCCAGAAATGTCCACCAGCGTCGCGCTAGTTATGCTGAGCGAAGGCCGAGTGTGGTTACAAAATTCTTCGAAGTTTAAACGTCTCGTACGACTATGCTTTGTCACGATCAATTGAATCACTCAAGGGTGCCGGTTTTTGAGATGTGATTATCAGGAGCCGGGGTGGGCGGACACTGGGATGGTAACATAGGTTGCTATCGTGTTTGGCGGCGCACAGTTCGGCGAAAAGTTATAGACATGCTCGTACAAGACCTTCTTGTGTTTGTGTGCCATAGCTGCGAGTGCATGTTTTACCTTCACTATGAGCGCAAATGAATCTATTTTCGCTTCTTCTGGCTAAAAGTTTTGTCCGATCACCCTCAGTTGTTGTTGTGTGCCAGGAGAAGATGTGGCCGCCCTAGCATATATTTTACCAGCCGTGACCTGGGCAAAAGCAGCAATGAGTCAAGATCTGTCACGATCATTCGTTCCTGCATATTCTCCGTTCACTGCACTCTTACTTCTTTCATAGTTTCTATTCTCGTCGTCTTTCCTCTAAATCTGCACAGTCTCCATTGCTCTTGTTCTCCGATATGTGAATGTCTGTCTCATGAAGCCGAAACCTGCATGAAGCGCTCTAGGAGGGGAACAGATTCCAGGACCCGGATATCCTGCAGCGAATGCAGGAAAAGGCATGTCAAATGTGATGGTCGACAACCCTGCCAGAGATGTTGGCAAGATAACTTGTCTTGCTCCTACAATGCACTTGCACCTTTCCAAGCAAGGCAATGGGATCCCAGGGAGGCTGGCTTGCCAAATTTCCCACCACCGAGTGAGTCACTAGAACGAGCGTCCAGGCTGTCTTTTGTGTCCGAAAATAGTCGTGTCGAATCACGCTACGAGGTGATCGAGAGTCAGCCAAAACCCAGGAGCACCACATATGACAGCGCCGGCCTTTCATCTCCAGCTGCCTCACGAGATGGACAATGGGCGAGTCCTTCCAGTTCAAGAGCGGTCATAGCGACTCGCATGCCCATCACCGACCAAACAGAAGCTTTCTTCCTCGAACGTTATTGTCGCATTATTGGACCATGGTTTGATATGTTCGATATGAAGTGCAACTGGTCACAAAACGTTCCGCACCTGGCACTATCCAACAAATCTTTATTTCGATCCATCATCGCCAGCTGTGCCAAACAGTATAGCTTAGTGGCACGCGAGAGCTCGATTTTCGCACTGGACTACTACAATCACGCCCTTAAAGAGTTGACACAAGCATTGGATGATCCAGAATTGATCGGATCGGCCGCAGTCTTCGCCTCATGCCTTCTCACCGGGTATTGCGAGATGATCGATGCAAAAAGTTTGGATTGGCACACCCACTTGCGAGGGACGTTCTCTCTATGCGCAAGCCAAGGTTGGCATGGTCTATGCGGTGGCGTTGGTCAGACTTGCTTTTGGGTCTACTGTCGAATGGATCTACTGGCCTCTGTGGCCAGAGCAGAGAAAACATCCTTGGATACGGCAATGTGGCTTCCTGAAGGTGGATCGCTACGGCCAGCTCAACCGAGCCAGCAGTGGGAGCCTGATTCCTGGTGCAATCAAATTGTTCTGGTCCTTGCCGAAACCCACAACCTCCTTTGTGATGCTCGGCAGTCTCCTCACCAAATGACAACCCACCCATACCTCCTTGATAGGTGGCGTAAGCTGTCAGCGAACTTGAATGAACATGAGTCTGCCCGACCACCTTCCCTGCATCCGATCATACATCTGCCTCCAGAAGGCCGGTCATGTCCGTTCGAGAGACTAGTATACGCGTCGCCTGCTGCTTGTGCCGCGACACAGATGCTTGATGTGGCGTCTCTTCTGCTCCTCATAGCGTCTCCGAGCCATGGGTCAGCCGAAAGACAAAGTTGGCCAATACCTGATGAGGTCTCCCAGCGGGCCCTCGCCCTCAGCCGCAAGATTGTCAGTAACAGCATCACAAATCGCCTCACCATTGCGTGGGCAAATGCAGTACAACTGCTTGCTACAGCAGGGCTGATTCTTGTCGCCGAGAATGAACGAGCAGCACTGGTCACTATACTGGAAGATATCAAGTCAGAAACAGGATGGAGTGTCGAGGGCCATATCCAGACTTTGAACAGCTGGTGGAACTCAGTCGATCTTCGCTTCAGCCAAAAGTATGGTATCATTGAGGGAATCTCCAGCGAAGACGTGCTGCTCAAACGAGTTGGCGATTGCCTTGTGACGCTTGTTACTGAAACGATGACATATTCTTGACGAGATTAACCCTAATTCGTACGCCATAATGAACGGCCACAACGAGGTTGATGTGCCTCCGCCTCCCTCCGACACCAATGTCCCCCCCGCCGCCCCCGCCCGATCTGCACTGGTTGGGGTACGACGATAAAGCCGAGGGATACGCCTTTGAGCGTGGAGGATCTGCTGAAAAAGAAGCGAGAGGCCGACCTTGCAGCTAGCAAGCCCAAATTCCTATCTCGAGTGGAGCGCGAACGGCTGCCAGCGTCCGCCCTTGTATACTAGCCAGCAATCAAGGAAGACTTCCTGTCTTGGCTTCCCGAAGGGCGACAGCAACTGCCTCAGCCCGTGTCGGAGACCTTGCCACAATCTCAAAGTCGAAACGGCGCGGTTGTACGTTGAACCCAGCAGTATAATCATATTCCGGGATGGGCAGCACTTTTCCTTCTGCATCCACCTTCCTCCGCAAGTCCAATGCCCAAGCAATACGCGCAGTCAGGATATTCATCGACCGCTCCGCAATATTCTGTCCAGGACAAATACGTCGACCGAACCCGAAGCAAGAGAAGTTTTGCAGGTTGGGAAATTTGCTCAGAGGCTCCCGATAGGTCTGAGGGAACTCGGGACTCAGCCACCGCTCCGGCCGGAAGCTTTCTGGATCTGGGTATAGTTCCGGGTCTCGATGAATAGCCCACTGATTTGCATGGAAGACTGTTCCCGCTGCGAAGAAATACCCGTGGTACTCGTCGTCCTTGATGAGTTGATGAGGCACTCCACCTGCAGTGACGGGTCTCCAGCGCAACACTTCTTTGATGACAGCACGTACCGTGGGCAGCTGAGGTATATCGTCGAAATCTGGCATCCGGGTGCCGGCCACGTTATCGACTTCCTCTTGGATCTTTTTCTGCCATTCCGGATGCAGGCACATTGCAAGACAGAACGACATCATCGCCGCTGCCGTGGTACCTGTTCCAGCCTCAAACAAAGTGCCAATGACATATGCGCCTTCATCGTCCGAGAGCTCATACCCTTCCTGGTTCTCGAGAAATGTCTTGGTAAACGATCCTGCCGCTGAGCCATTGCGCATGTCTTGCCGCACATCATCTTGAAGTTGTCTGAATAGACTGAGCTCTTCAGCACGCAGTCGGCGGGCCTCTTGCTTGAACGGAGCGAAGGCTGTCGGGATAAACTTCAGAAACGGCAACGAATCGACGAGATATGCACCTGGAGTTCCCACTCGCTCGACTTCCTTTCCGACCTTGACGATGCGGAGGAATTCTTTCTCCCTACCAGTCTCGATCCATCGACCGAAACCGATCCTGAAGACCACGCCAGAGGCGTATTGCTCAAACCAACGCTCATATTTATCTGGTTGTTTCAACATGGCTGCGAGCAGCTTAACCGATTCATGCTCTTGGACTGGTTGGTAAGAGTCAGCCGCAACAGGCATAGTCAATTGATGCATCAGTTTGCGTCCGCGTCGCCAGAGGTCTGCGATGGAAACGTCAGTCATGGTTTAAGCAGACTTCCGGTTCAGCTCACCATTATACGGCAGGAACAGTGGCCGCAGGTTATTCGACAGCAACTCCGAAGCGAAAGGCAGGTACTCTCTCGATGAATATAATGATCCTCGCTCTCGTAGTAGGTCGTTGGCGATTTTCTCTGTGGACAATACGACGTGTTTCCTACCGGCGATGTTCATTCGGAAGATAGGACCATACTGGTCACTCCATTCCTTGAACTTTAGCCATGAATGGTATGGCGGAACTTGAAGGAGGTTGCCGAGGAGCGGAATACCTGCAGCTATGGTTAGAAGTGGCATATATCGGCAGAGGAGTTATATTCACCTGGCGGTCCTGGAAGAGGCTTGCCACGTTCAGGTTGTCTGCTTCGCGCAATGAGGATGATGCCCAGAAGCAGAAACAGCAATGTCCATCCTGTGATTGATATCATGGTTGCTAAGTGGAGCAATTTCAAAAGGAAGGCTTGAACAATATCACGCGTTGGAAATAAGAAGGCCTTTGTGTGTGCACTGATAGCTTGTTATAGGGGCTTCTGCCTGTAAGCACTCTTCCTTTGTTCATAGATACTTTTCTAGTTCTGATCTGCATCTCTTCAGCTTCGGTAGGCCCATGGTAGGCCTCAAGGAGATATCCCGACCGAGGGGCAACGGGAGCATCGGGACAAGTAATGAAACTGCCAAATAACCATTCCGCCCATGAACCCCACAGGTCAAACCCCACAGTTATGCTTTTAGGGGCAATCTTCAAGCAACAACCCCTCACGATGCCGAGGTGCATGTCTTCACCCGGAGAATCATATTCCCCGAACTACGCAACAACTGTGTTCTGCTGCCGGATATGCGTACGTTGTCCCAGCCACTTCGTCGCAAGCGGCGCTGTCATCGTTGGTAGATCTCTCGAATGTAATGAATCAGAACTGCTGCATCAGATGACGGTCACCCATTCGTTTGAACCATGCTCCTTTTTGAGGCGCACGATGAGGCGGTCGACTTCGCATTCTCGCAACCTCCTCTCGCGGAGGGCGAGCGTCGTGCTTTCAGAGGGCTAGATCCGGCTGGCTTCTTCATTCGTCACCCACCGGCTCCTCATCAATTGAACGAGTTCTATACTCCTGACGACGACCTGTTCCAGACGATCCATATGGGCGCTGCCGTTGTGGACACCAAGGAATGGCTTCTGGCGATTGACGGACTGGTTCAGCGTCCTTTCGCATTGTCGTTGGATCAGCTTCGACAACTAACTCAAACCACAATCACTGCGTTCCACGAATGTTATGGAAGCCCAATCAAGCCTCCCACAGAAGCTGTCTGGCGGATTGGAAATGTCACATGGACAGGGGTACCATTGTATACGCTGTTGATGCATGCACGGCCTTTGCCAGAAGCATCTTTCATCTGGTCAGAAGGTTTGGATTCTGGCGAGTTTGCTGGCGTCAAGGCCGATCGATACCAAAAAGACTTGCCGTTGGAAAAGGCCTTGAGCAAAGAAGTCCTTGTGGCGTACGAGATGAATGGCAAGCCACTGACCAAGAAGCGAGGTGGACCAGTGAGATTAGTCGTGCCTGGCTGGTTTGGGACGAATAGCACTAAGTGGCTGTGCAAGATCTCCTTGCAGGCTGCCAGAGCACCTGGTCCTTTCACGACCGTGTTCTATAATGAGCAAGATCCGACTGATCCGCATGGCCTCAGACAGCGGCCGGTCTGGGAAGTTGAAGTCAATTCCATCATCACGTGTCCTGCACCTGATGCTGTCCTGTCAGCACGCATTGTTGAGGTACAGGGGTGGGCCTGGAGTCACGACGGCGTTGAAAGTGTGGAGGTAAGTGTTCATCAAGGTGAGAGTTGGAATAAAGCATATGTTGGGAAGCAGACGGACTTCAGTTGGCAACGGTTCTCGGTGACATTGCAGCTGCCTGTGGGTGGTTCTAATATCACAGCTCGGGCCACATCTTCGAGCGGGATTCAGCAGCCTCTTCGCGGTCGTCGAAACCATGTACACACCGTCCAGGTTGTCGTTGAAGCCGCAGATGGCCCTTGAGAGAGGATTAGGGGGGTTTTGAAGAAAAAGAATTGTATAATGTGGTGCTGAACCAGGATATGGCCGAGATCGCAAAACCAACACTTTGGTGCTTGGGCTATCTTGGAACATGAGGCTAGAAGCTGTCAGCGCTCATGCAGCTCTAACGACAAGATTGGAAAGAAATTAAAGCTGCCACAACAATTCTGAGCATCGCAAGGCGCAGAACATTTGCGGCACATTGAAAGATGTGCCCCAGGAACAGATCGGCGACATTCCACAAATGAAGGGTCGACGTCGAAAAGGGCCAGGACGGGATCCGTTCACTAAAGCTTTGGCGTTGCTGTCCTGCGACAATCGTTTTCGTACGATGAAAGCTTGTGCGAGGCTGTATGTGAGTATCAGGCTTTCATCTCGGTAAGCCGGTCGTTGACATCCAGGATGCTCCACTTATAAGGATCGAGACCCTTCTTGTCCCCATTATGACAGCTGCTCTTGTACCAGGTCTTGAGATCTCCTGGATCTCGCGCTCGTGGTTTGGTAAAGACTGCTTTGAGGTGTTCCCACCCAGGTGTACCACCGCAGTCTTCGGCGCACGGATGTCCCTGGAAACGTCAGTCTTGGAGGGCCTCACACGATTCGATCATCGAAGCTCATACTTCTCCACTAAAGCATAAAGGAGTGTTGAACTCAGCACCGTCCATTAAGGCCTTGCGAAGTCCTGGATCCTCAACACCAAGAAAAGTAATTTCATGCTCCCAACCGTCACCTTGGAGATGTCAGAGAGTTTCATTGTAAAGACGGCGGAAAGGGCAAAGACTCGTGCAACAATGTCACAGTCATTCGGAATACTTACCCATGTCGTATTCATATATGAGGTTGACATTACCACGATATCCGTCTCCCTCAAATATATCGAGTAGCTTCCATTCAGAAGTTTCTTGATACCTAGAATTGTACTTATCGCCGTCGTTCGCCCATGATCTCATATCTTCTGGATCAGTCATGAAAGTCGTCAGTGGCTTGTTCCCATTCTGCAGGACATGCGCTTGTCAGCGTGCTGTATCGTTCCCTCGATCATTGACGAGGAAAAGCTCACTCTTTCGTATTCTGCATGTTCCTCTTCCTCGCTAGAGAAGATGTTGTGCATTTCAAACTGC
Organism: Exophiala sideris; assembly: GCA_000835395.1. NCBI lineage: Eukaryota > Fungi > Ascomycota > Eurotiomycetes > Chaetothyriales > Herpotrichiellaceae > Exophiala > Exophiala sideris. The sequence goes on along the minus strand of KN846952.1, from coordinate 7,285,071 downwards.
CACATGTGGCAATTTGACCATCCGAAAGCGATTTGTAACACTACGTGCATTTGGTCCAACGTGAATGTGGAGGGTACCGACAACATACGTGTTATCATGGGATCTTCGGTGTCAACCAGGGCACAGTGGAAAAGATAATTTGACGCATGTTCTTCTTCCTCGGAGGAACTGCTGGCTCCATCCGTGACCGCCGCCAGTGCTGCTTTGCGGGTACCCTGTAGAGGACCCTTGCGCTGGGTTGTGCGTGCTCTTGGAACTTTTGGCATGATGGCACGAGTCAAAGAGAGACACTGAGAATTGGTGAAATGTTTGGACCGGTGGACGATTCACGTCTGCTCTAGATTCTGATGGAGTATCTGTGGTGCGTCGAGCAAAGATTCATTCAGTAAGCAAACAGGAGACGCGATCAGGTGAAGAGCAGTCGCGACGCGACTCCATATGACGTTGGGTGAGGGCGGGAGCGTCCAGTGTCTCACCAAATCACGTGCTAGTACTGTCACGTGAGTGCGTTTTGCGGGCGGACTTTTTTCTGATGCGACTGCGCAAACGAGGCTTTGAACATCCCATCAACTACCATATTCTAAGCTCAACTCTTCCACTACCAAATCCTTCAGCGACTTGTCCTGACAATATGGCGGAAGGTATCGACCGCAATGCGGAGGGTAAGTACTATATTCAGTGACGATCTATCTCATGCTCATTTGACCACAGACCGCATGGAGTTCTCGACCTCAAAAGAGGTGACGGTCGCCCCGACCTTCGAGGACATGCACCTGAAAGAGAACCTTCTTCGTGGAATCTACGCCTACGGATACGAGTCCCCATCTGCCGTCCAATCACGAGCCATCGTCCAAATCTGCAAAGGCAGAGATACCATCGCGCAAGCGCAGTCAGGAACAGGTAAAACTGCGACTTTCTCGATCAGTATCCTACAGGTGCTGGAAACATCAGTTCGCGAGACACAAGGTACGTGAACAAGATACACCTTTCGAACCAGTACTGACCACTTCAGCGTTGGTCCTGTCCCCGACTCGAGAACTCGCGACTCAAATTCAAAGCGTGATCATGGCGCTGGGTGACTATATGAACGTACAGTGCCACGCCTGTATTGGAGGAACAAACGTGGGCGAAGATATCAGAAAACTCGATTATGGTCAGCATGTGGTATCAGGCACGCCAGGACGAGTAGCAGATATGATCCGACGACGACATCTCCGAACAAGACATATCAAGATGCTGGTACTCGACGAAGCAGACGAACTTCTCAACCGCGGGTTCAGAGAGCAAATCTACGATGTCTACCGATATCTTCCCCCTGCGACCCAAGTCGTAGTTGTCTCTGCCACTCTACCTTACGATGTTCTCGACATGACCACCAAATTCATGACCGACCCTGTTCGAATCCTGGTCAAGCGTGATGAACTTACCCTTGAAGGTCTCAAGCAATACTTCATTGCCGTCGAAAAGGAAGAATGGAAATTCGACACGCTCTGTGATCTCTACGACACGCTGACGATCACACAAGCGGTCATCTTTTGCAACACTCGGCGCAAGGTTGACTGGCTGACAGACAAAATGCGTGAGGCCAACTTCACTGTCAGCAGTATGCACGGAGAGATGCCACAAAAGGAGCGTGACAGCATCATGTCCGACTTTAGACAGGGCAACAGCAGAGTATTGATCAGCACAGATGTTTGGGCACGTGGTATTGATGTTCAGCAAGTCAGTCTGGTCATCAACTACGATCTCCCAAGCAACCGAGAAAACTACATCCACAGAATCGGCCGGAGCGGCAGATTCGGCCGCAAGGGTGTTGCGATCAACTTCGTCACAAGTGAAGATGTTCGAATCTTGCGCGACATTGAGCTCTACTATTCAACGCAGATCGATGAGATGCCCATGAATGTTGCCGACCTCCTGACTTGAGTATGACATTGCATTGCACAACACAAGGGGTCATGCTCCGACGCTATCCACTGGGAAAATTTCATCATTCGATTTACTGCCTCAAACACCGCTCCACTCAATGCGCCAGAAAAGTGCTGCAAGTTCTATCCGGACGGTTTTCAGATTTTGAATACGTTTGACGGGCAAAAATCAGCTTGTCCAGGAGTAATCTCGGCAGGGAAAGGCTCCGTCTGAGAGCCACTGGCACACTCACTAGTCATCACACCTTCCAGCGCCGAGCTGGGAATATGAATTGGTCGATTGCGGCCAGGGTTCAGTGCTTGTCAATTCAAGCGTCTTTCATTCAGGTATCAGAATGTTAGGGATGGATATGGGCTAAAAGCTAAAAGGTTGGTTCATGCATTGTTCTTTGTATCAAGCGCGCTGCTCACACTACTCAGAATGTTATTTTCTCGAATCGCAACGAATTCCATGCTTGCACCACCCAAGCCACCATATAAGTCCTTTCATATCAGGTACCCCCATTCCAATTCGGTCCCCGTTCGTGCAGCCCCTTGCATCCCACCCTTTGCGGTTGACATCTAGCTATCGAACGATGCGAAGACGTTTTTCTTTGCCTCCTCATACTCCTTGAGGATGGTTTCACGTCTTTTCTCTGATCGCACTTTGACATCCAAAGCATATGGCTTTGCGCAGACCAGGAATCCTTCGCTGTATCCTGTGGTAGGGTCGATGTCAGGCTCGACGACATTTCCGTTCTCATCCTTCCCAGCTGCAAAGTCGAATGCCCAGAGCAACTTAGCTATGGCAAGGAACAAGTTTCGTTCTGCAAGGTGTATGCCTGGGCACAGACGCCTTCCCGATCCGTATCCATAATGATCTCTGTCGTCTGGATTGCTGGCCTGGGCGAGTTCAGAAGCCAATGCCGTGACGCCTTTGTAGTGGTCTGGATCGAACACGTCTGGGTTAGGGAAGTATTTCTCGTCGTGGTGCATGCCCCATGCATTGATGAAGACCACGGAACCTTTGGGGATCTTGTATCCGTCGACCCAGTCGTCTGTTAAAATGTTAGCAGCGTCCCACCTGAGGAGGTCCACGTACGTACCTTCGTCAACAGCATGTGGAAATGCTAGTGGGACCACTGGACGCCAGCGCATTGCCTCCTTGACAGTAGCAGCGACATATGGTAGACTCGCATAATCCGACCACACGGGTGATCGGTCTTCTCCAAGGACAATGTCGATCTCCTTCTGCGCTTTGCGCATGACTTCAGGCCACTTGATAAACGCCTGAATAGCAGCAAGAATGATACTCGAACTCGTGTCACTGGCACCTTCCATCATAGTCCCGCCCAAAAAGTACAATTGATGCCTCGTCAACTCAAGCTTGTCCTTTTGATCAAGCACGCGATCCATGAAGCTGTACTTGGGTCCCACGGCTTCGCGCCGCTTCTCCAGACCCGTCAGCATATCGCCGTACAGCCCATTCATGGCCTCGCCGACATCACTTGCTCGGGATCGCCAGTTCCCGAACACCGCTTCGGGAATGTAGTGCAGGAACGGGAATATGTCGACAGGCGGCGTGTTGCCCGGCTCCATGACAACGGACCAATTCTCCATCAAGTCGTACAGACGCTTCATGTGCGGAGTGTTGATGTCCGGGCTGCGCACGCCCCAGATGGTTCCGCAGGCAATGCTGTTTGTGTAGCGTTTCGGATGCCACATGTGCTGGGAGGGATTGACCAGGAAATCGTGCAGGAGTTGGCTGGCCTCGGCTTGTTGGAGCGGAAGGTGGTCTTTCATCACGATGCTTTCCATGAAATGTTGATGGATGGCCTTACGGTACCGCTGCCAAACTTTGCCGTAGTGCGCGATCAGGACATGGTCGCCTCCTGTGATGAGGTTGTGCGAGACGTAGCTATGGGGGCGGTTGCTGTAGATGCCGGATTTCTTATCGATGAGCTGCTTGACTAGGTGTCGGTCCGTGAGGACGATGGCCGTGGCCGGGCCGAGCTTGAGTGAGAAGATGCCGCCGTAGGTCTGTGGTGTGTTAGAGCTGTAGATCCAAGAATGAAAGCAACATACCTTAGCCCATTCTGTGAACCTGGTCGAGGGTGGTGGTTAGTTTTGACCGGGTCGAAGTACTGCACGGCACCATGGCCTAGACTCACTTTAGGTATGATCCTTTGGTTGGAATTTGATGAGCATTGCCAATGATTGGAGTGGTCGGCGGGCCTGGCGCGAAAGTTGTTTAGCACTCTGGCGCTGGTCATAACGAGAGGTGCAGGATGCTGGCTTACCTGGTGGAAGACCCTTCTCTCGTCGTCCGACAAAGACAACGGCATAAAATAGGAATGCGCACAGCAGGCCGCCTGCGATTGGAAGAATTGTAGTCAACACCATTGCTTGGACGCTGTGTCGTCGAGTTTGACGAAAGATGTCGAATGCGTAGTTGAGCCAAAGTCCTGTTGCTCAAAGATCTGGGTGATGTGAATAATGATATAACCCCTCGAAGGTCAATTGATAGAGTTGAACGTTCGATCTTGCACCGTTGATCGTTTCTTGGTTGCTCGAGTCACCCAATCATCCGTTCTATTCTGTTGCGGACCAAGACGCTGGGCGTGCACAAATGGTAAAGACGGGGGGTCGTTGATGATGATCCTGGGGAGGCCTGGGGTATTTCCAGGCTGCATTTTCCCCGCCAGAATTGAGGACTGTTTCTCCCCGCAGAGATTGGGCTTACTGTATCTCCCCACGATGCGATAGGATGATCCCTTTGGTGGGAACATTTTCCCCGTAACGTCCCACAATGCCATTCCCGACTCAAGAAGTACAAAATCATCGTGATCGTGACTTGTCCTACCAAGGGCGGCAAAAATGGCAGCGTGGGGATGAGCCTGTCCGTCTGTGTACCTCTGCAGAAAGCGTCATCTGGGAGGGTCATTTGCCCATGGCGCTGTGCTGCTTGATGGTATCGAAAACACCTTCTAGTAGTCCATCCAGAGATTCTGGGGACCATTCGGAAATGGCAACCTGGTCTTGAGCCGTGTTGACCTATGGCGCAACGTTGTGGAGATTTTCCGTTCATTCTGAGGCGTCCTCATCCTCATCGTCACTGCTTGCGTCCTCCGCTGAATCTGTGGTTGCTGTGACTTTTGGCCTCTGCGCCAGTTGGTCTTTGAGTCCAGCACGGATGGTCTCCAGGGATGCCGTCAAGGAAGGGGTTTTGCACTGCTCAATTCGCACATCAAGCTGAGAGATTTGCTCCTGGAGTTCTCTGATTGCTTCAGCATCACGTTCTTCTTCCTCGTCGATCTGTTCAGGTTGATCCCGTGCCACTTCCTCGACTTGCAGATTCTTGTCAAGATATCTGGCGAAATCAAGAGCCATTTTTCTCTCCTTGATTGCAAAGACAATCTCCTTGAGATCACCCCGTCCATTTCCCTTCCCGTCGTGCAAAATGACTTTTTGGAAAGCCCTTGCGACTTCTCCGACTGGATTCCCATAGGCGCCACACCCCCAGGCACCCAACACGCATTGTCCCACCCCTTTCGATTTGAGGATCTGCATTATGCATTTTACCTTCCTGACTGCAAGGTCTCTGTCTTTTGCACTGGCATACCGAGGTTCTTCGCCTTCATCACCCTCTACATCAGGGAATCTTAACATGCCTGCACTGATGACGTCGACCCACCATCTCTCGTTCTTGCTTAGATCGTTGCCGGTCTCATCGCGGAAAACGCAGACATCCTCTGTCCACACTGCGCCTACTTCGGGCAAACGGTAGAACTCATCCCTTAGTGCCGGATACAGGGTCGTACGAAAGCAGAGGCTCTCCTCCTGAGCGGACGCTCCGTTGAGAAACCCCCCTCCAGGCAGGAGTGGACTTGCCATGTTGAGCACAGCAACATTTTTCTTCGGCTTGGTCGACTGTCCCGCATGGCTCACTGCCTTGCTCAACGTCCTCGCTACACTGAGCGTGTCGCCCACAATGACTCTGACCTTGACCTTGCCATCTGCACCATCTTCGTTTTCACCCATCTTCGGACGTTTGGCACCACTCTTGACGCCATTCGCGGCAGGATCGATGATAAGTGTACTGCCTTCCACGCCTTTCCGAGCTTTCGTGCTGCTTGCCAGTATTGCTGGTATGGTTTTGTTAACGGTTATTTTGGCGGCTTTGGCCCGAGCATCCTTGCGTTGTGCTGGAGGCGCCAGGCCAAGGGAGGGCTGGGTACGTCCCATCTCAGTTGCTAATTAGTTTCCTGGAAAGGAAACAAACATGGATGATGAACTACAGAGGTGTGGCGTGCCAATTTTTGGACTTTTGGAAAGACATGCCGTCATATCACATGAGCTCACTTACCTGTCCACCAGCTGTCCTCACTTTTGATGTGCAGCCAATAGCGAGATAAAGGACTTCTCCACGGCAGTTGAGGTCGGGCTGATCTGTGCATCAAACACGCCTGTCACATCATGAATGTAAAATGTCCTGATACGAAGTGTCCGTCCCATCGAAGTCGAAGAGAAAAAAGAGGCAGGAACGATGATTTCCGGGCCCAAAATAACGGGGATCGGCTGGAATAGGGGACAAAGTAAAGTTCGACAGAGGTTGCACCGGTAATAATATATCTTGACAAGTCTGACACTTATTCGATTCTAGGCGCCCTGCGTACCTAAGTAGAGGTCCGATACCTAGTGAACCCACTGGGAGGCGACAAGGCTGGTTCCTAACCAGGGTCGTCTCCTTGCAAATAGCCATCTCTTTGATGCGTACCGTCGTCGTCATCTGGATACACACCTGCTATCTTACCATCCTCTCATACGAAGTTAGAGCTTTGGCATACCATCGGTACATATGGGTCTCGTCGCGGCATTGGGCAATGGATATAGCTAATCACCTCCAAAAGGGTACCTTATTACCTAATATGGTTAGCCTACTATAAAATTTGGTTAGCCTGGGACACGCATCAGGGCACGTATCCCGGCTCCTCGTGGTCACTCGATAGCGACAAGGGAGACGCATCCTCGCAATACTGATGGGTCCCAAACAATCCGAGTTATCAAAACGACTGGGATCGAGACTGCAGGCGGTAAGCACAAATGGGTTTTCGTCGATCTGGTATGATGAAGCGTTCGGGCCGATAATTCGATCATCGCTTCCGCTTCACCTTTGTTTATCATGCCGCGTCCGACACTTGCAGGTCCACGAACTAACCTTATCAATTCAATCGCACCGCTCGGTGTCGCGCTACCGTCGATCCGATCAAGAGCTGGCCCCATGCACGACTGTTTGCGGGCACCTTTGCTGAAGCGCTGAAGTTCACCAAAGCGGTTTGCATCCTAGTTCTATATGATTTACCAGTACCTTTTTTCCTCCTTTTTCAGTCCGTTCCATTGATAACCCTTAGTTGTGCCCGTGACGCAGGAGAGGAAAAAGGCATCAATCTTGTCTAGCGCTATTGGAAGCATGCCATTACCAGCTCTGAATCTCCCTTCGACCTCGACGTCAAATAGCTGTGAGCTGTGGGCTGTCGACACGACGGCCGATATTGTTTGTCCATCAGGCACACTCATTGAGCCTAACATCAAAGGGCACGAATACTTGAACCTTCCCACGTTCGCCTTCCTGATCTACAACAAGGCACTAGACAAACGTATCCTGTTCGACAATGGAGCACGGAAGGATTGGTGGAATGCGCCTCCTAGCATGTCGAAGAGTATATACCGCACAGCCGGTGTCCGTGTCGAAAAAGACGTCTTCGACGTTCTTGCCACTGGCGGGCTAGACCCCTCCTCCATTTCGGCCGTCGTTTGGAGCCACTGGCACTGGGACCATGTCGGCAATATCCAGCGCTTCCCAAAATACACAGACCTCGTCGTCGGCCCTGGTTTCCGCAAAGATTTCCTCCCCGGCCATCCAACAAACCCAGACGCTTTCTTTTACGATGCCGACTTTGAAGGGCGAAACCTGATCGAGCTCACCTTCAGCGTCGATTCCCCACGCATCGGCCGCTTCCAGGCGCACGACTATTTCGGAGACGGGAGTTTCTACATCCTCTTCACGCCAGGCCACACCGCCAGCCATCTGGGTGCCCTGGTTCGAACTACGCCGGACACCTTCGTGTTCTTGGGGGCAGACATGGCTCATTTCCCTGGTATGTACCGGCCAACTCAGCACGTTCCCATGCCTGAGACGCTGCCCACCGAGACGAAACTCGATCCTCGATATCAGCACCCCTGTCCCTGTTCTATCTTCACGGCTTGCCACGACGACCCGGCCAACGCCCGGACTAAGCCTTTTTACCACATCTCGCAGCGGCCTGAATCTTGGTTCGAAGATGCCCAGGTTGCCCAGAGTAGCGTCGATGCGTTGGCGGACTTCGACGCCAGCGAGAATGTCTTTGTGGCGGTCGCGCACGACCCGGCGCTGAAAGAAGTGATTGACATATTCCCACGCAGCATGACGGACTGGAAAGCAAAGAGCTGGGCGCAACAATCACACTGGCATTTCGTGAACGAATTGCCCGTCGACGGAAAACCGGGACGGCCGCTGCTTGTCGACGGGCATTATGTAGAGGGGAAGTTACGCAACTGAGATAAAACCGATATGCCATTGGGTTTTCGTCCGCGCACACTTTTCCATTGGCTCTCTAAATAAATATACACAATGCAGAACACCCGCCTTGTTGGAAAGCTGCATGACAGACCAGGCTTTCGTTGGCGATCATTCGTGTCTGCGCATCATAGTATTGAAAACCCGGAATCTATGACCACATTGACACCCGTCATCGATGTGCTGGTGGCCAGAATGACAACCTGTTGCGCAACGTCCTACACATTGATGGTCAGCTCAAGAACTCTGGAGCGGCACTAAAGCAGCTGGGATCTGTGCATGCTCTGAACAACCAGACGTGAAACTGTGGTAAGCAAGTGGTGGGTGTAGAATTGGAATCCTGAAAGAGGTGGTTCTACGCACATCCAGAGATGCAAATCGTTTCAGTATCGTGGCGTCTTTCGCCTTGTTCAAATGGTCTTCGGGGAATTGGCGGCCCCAGTCCTGCAGAGCATGGATAGTGCGATCAGTAGCTGGAGAGATTTCTGCCGGACTCAGAAGATGAAATGCGTACCGTCATCAGAATACCCGGTGAGACCGAGTTGACTCTGATCCGAGGACCGGAGATGCTGGCTAAACACTTGACGAGATAGATTTGGGCAGCTTTAGTGACGGCGTAAGGCTATGATGTTGCACCTCATCAGCCGTGTAATACATCGGATGCCTTACAACGTACCAACGAGCTTCCACTTGGCTTTACACCCGCGACGCTGGCAGTGGTTACGAACGAGCCGTCTGTGGCACTGAGGTGCTCTTTGGCCGCATGAAAAAGATAAAGATGGCTCTTGACGTTGATGTTGAAGCACCGATCCCAGTCGTCTTCCTCAACGTTGTCGTCCAAATCGGAAAATTTCCTGATCTTCGTCCAACCACCATTCGACACTACAACGTCTAAACGACCCATTACAGCGACGGTCTCGGACACCAATCGCTGGATTTCGGATCGTTGGCTCAGGTCTGCACGGATCGCATGGGACCGCGGAGGTGAGTTTGTACCATCCGCGCCTTGAGATGTCTTGTCGCCTCCGCCGTGAGATTGAACTAAACTGGAGAGCTCGGCCAAGACAACGTTGGCTCGGTCGGGCGTGGACGAATAGTTGATCACTACCCTCATATGTTGAACCAGGTGTTTCGCTATCGTGGCGCCGAGGCCTGCGGAGGATGCAGTGACCAGGGCGACTTTCATGATTGATATCGCCAAGAGGTGTTCCCAGAGGAAGCAGGAGAGTGAGGAGTCGGATCCAGAAGTTACACGAGATATGTACTAGTGGTTATTTCAACAAGCCATCTCGTGGATGGCCCACCTTGCACAAGTGGTATAACCTCTGGTCATGGCAATCTGTGTTCTGATATGAAGATCAGGGACTGGTTAGGTACTGTAACTCCGCACCATGACGACCTGTGCTTGCAAAGGCTTGCCACGAAGGGGGAAATCCCATAAATTCCAGATCCATTGTTGGCGGAACTGTCTTCTAGCCCATAGATCATCGGCCCGATCGCACCAGGCCTTCTATCGGCATCATTGCTCAGTTCTTCCAGCTCGGCAGGAGGCCCTGTGGTGCTGAAAGAACTACGTTGGTACTTGAGCGGATCGAGCATCGCAAGAGTATGGAAGAGCAGCAGTTCACCTGATAGAGCTGGATCTCATAAACTCGAATAGTTTCGCCAAATGAAGGATCCTTCTTTCCTCAAATGTCGCGTTCTGGAGCCCGACTAAACATGGCAACGTACCTCAAACAAACAAGCTTAGCCGCTGGCAAACCCTTGAGTACCAAGGTCGACGTGCCCGGAATCGTGAGGGGCGTGATCGATGACATCCGCTCTCAAGGCGATGCTGCTGTTCGCAGGTATTCCGAGAAATTCGACAAGTGGTCACCCTCATCGTTCAAATTGTCAAAGGACGACATCGACGCCATCGTCTCAAAAGTTCCCAAGCAGACCCTCGATGATATCCGAGTGGTGCAACAAAATGTCCGAACGTTCGCACTGGCGCAACGCAAATACATCAACGACTTCGAGCTGGAAATCAGACCGGGCGTACACCTTGGCCAAAAGAATATTCCAATTAGTTCCGTTGGAGCGTACGTTGTATCTCACACGATAGACTAGTATTTATGCTGACACTGAACACTTAGCTATATACCCGGTGGACGATATCCCCTACTTGCATCTGCGCATATGACCATCGTGACAGCAAAAGCGGCAGGTGTTCCTCGAGTCATTGCATGCACTCCACCTATCATGGGTATCATTCCGAGCTCGACTGTCGCAGCAATGCACTATGCCGGTGCTGATGACATCTATATACTAGGTGGCGTGCAGGCAGTATCTGCTATGGCGCTTGGCACCGAGACCATTGGCAAAGTGGACTTTATTGCTGGCCCCGGCAATCCATTTGTGGCCGAGGCCAAGCGCCAGCTGTTCGGCGAGATTGGTATCGACCTCCCTGCCGGGCCCACAGAGGTGCTTATCGTAGCCGACGAGTATGCCGATCCCTCTACCGTCGCAACGGATCTTCTCTCTCAAGCAGAACACGGCCCGGACACGCCAGCTATCCTAATCACGACATCGCGAGCACTGGGAGAGCAAGTTATTAAGGAGGTAGATAGACTTCTCGAGATTCTACCAACAGCAGCGATTGCATCCGCTTCATGGAGCACGTTTGGCGAAGTTATCGTGGTCAACAACCTCGATGAAGCATATAAGCTCGCCGACACTTACGCAAGTGAGCACGTCCAGATCTTATCAAAGAGCCCGCGAGAGGCGTTGGAGAAGATGTCCCACTACGGAGCACTGTTCCTTGGTGAGAAGACCTGTGTCTCATACGGTGACAAGGTAAAAGAGAATCCTACGAGGCCTGCCGTGCCTTGGATCTAGAGAGAAGCTAATCAGGGGCAGGTCATCGGAACAAACCATGTACTTCCGACCAAGGGAGCAGCTCGCTTCACCGGTGGTCTCTGGGTCGGAAAGTACCTCAAGACCGTGACGTACCAAGAGGTCACCTCGGAGAAAGAGAGCGGCGAGCTCGGGAGGCTGTGTGGTCGCGCGGCTCGTGCGGAGAATTTTGAAGGGCATGCAAGATCGGGAGATGTAAGAGCAATGAAGTATATGGGGGACAAGTTCGAATGGCTAGGTGGTCAGAAGAATGGCGTACATACTTGATGCGCACTGTGTATCTAGCGGCAAATTTATTCTGGTCTGGTATAGTGCTACATTTCTCATCACGACAGTGATATCGTTGTCCTAGGTGGTAGGCATCAAACCGCAATATTCGAGGCTGGGACAGATTCTGCGGTATATCCGGGTAATCCAGTACAGTCACCTTGCAGTGTCGGTGAATGGCACGGGAAATGCTGTCGTGGTGAGACCACATCCAAACCTGGAGATGCCGTGTCCTGCACCACATCGGCTGTTTGAGACTGGTAGACTACCTGAACGGGGAGCTTCAGCACAGAGCTAGACCGACCAGAACCTGAGACCTTGAGTTCAAGCAGTATACAGTATCGCCTGGAGATATGCTGGATTGAGCTGGTTGGTGCCAGGAGCGAGGAGCTTAGAAGAGACAGCCAAATCGTGTCTTCCGTGGTGTAAGCAATGCTCCCATTATTAGTGGACTCGCCTGACTGTCGCGATGGAGACCAATCTCGCCAGTATGTCTTATGACGGTAGGCTTTACTGGTGCTGACAAGACGGACGAGCGAGTGGGAGCGCTCGGCTTGCGCTACTGTTGGTTGACCAGTGAGTTGAAACATTGACACGAAGGTGGACGTCTGAAGCCTCCAAGAAACGTCGACTTCGAGTTGACGGGGTTCATTGACAAGCTCGTTGGCAGTTGCCTTCGATCGAAGAGATGCGCGGATAGGAACCCCTGTAGTTGCCGAATCTGCGCCAGTCATAAACACGAATGGACATGGCTGCGTGGCCTCGATGGTTATGGTGCCGACCTTTTGGAAGATGTTTTTGCGTAGCGAGGCCACTATTTTTGCACTGTATTCTGACCCAAAATCCTCGACGCAAATGGGCGGGGCACTCTCCTTGCATCCGAATATGTACACCTTCCGAATCGTTTCGGCTATAAGGGTACTTCCGCGGTAAAAGCTGAATTGAAGCTCGTATGTGATGGAAGCAGCAGTCAGTGGATCACAATCCCTCCATCCGGGTATCAACGACGACTTGTGGTTGAGTGACGAAGGGAAGCATAGGACATCATGCCCTGTCTTACGCCTCAAAGAAAAATGGAAGTATGATCTCGCAGCCGGCTGTGATGACCTTCCACTGTCAACATATATTGGAATACGTTGGACAAGATCCAAGACCTGCTTGGCCGTCAGTGAATGCGATCAAGAGTGCAGCTATAAGCAGTATTTGACTGACTTCTCGTTGCGAGAGGAAACTCATTCGCTCCCCCGTGGGTATGGGTGATTCTTCCCATGTCATTGAGACTTTAATATGCCCTGGCCAACAGGTTCAGTAAGCACTGATGAGATCCCAGTCGCCTGACTCTGGACTCCTTACCTGTGAGTCGAATCTCGACCACCACATCATCGCATGTCGATGCACCTCTCGGAGCTGCCAAGCTGATATATCCCGAGACTCCATCATGGGCGAGAAAGACTGGTTCTGGTAGGCTCCCTTCTCCTCCATTCGAGTGAAAGGGCAGCGACGGGCTAAACTCGATGATCGGCCTCATTTATCAGCAGGCTAACTATTGTGAGTGATCGTCTCCTGGTACGAGATAACGTGTAGTCCACTTTGCAGCCTGTTGGACTGTCAATATGGTACAGGAATAGCTGAGTTGGGGACCTACTTTGACCTCGCTGTGTGTTGAACTATTTGGTGCCGGCCAGGTGGAGTGCTTCATGGGCGCTCACGCCAACTTGTCTCAATCTTGAACCTCCGATGTTGTGGAGGTAAGATAACAACGGTTGCAATTGCTTAACGGAACAGTCAACCTAAATCTGGGAGTCTGAGACTGCGTTACCTCCACTGAATCTGTGACAGGAGGAGTCCGGGGTTTTCGAGTCTCCCGTGTCAGCACCAGTCGGTTGGTCGTCCACGAAGCAACCCCGCAAAACGCGGGACGACGTGACTGGTGGAGCGTCTCCGATCGAACCGAATGGACAGGAGTATCTGTGTATCGATCTACAACCACCGATCGGCCCTAACATGATTCCTCCGGCTAGTTGACTGGTAGCGATGTCCCAATAAGAACCCGAGGGGGAATGGGATCGCCAAAGTGTATTGTGACTGCCCTGGAGAAAGTAGTGGCACACCCAGTACTGGGCACACCGGAATGATGAGACCGGACCGAACATCTTCTACGCACCATGGTCAGCTTTCAAGCAACGGAAGAAGTAAGGGAAAGTCATCTCCTTTCCTGCTGTCACTGACTTATAGAGACTCCTCAGCATAACATATGTAGCTAGTCGATCCCAGTTCAACAAGCTGTTCTATCCAAAGTTTCACCTGGTTGCCCACGTCGCTCCACCTCGAACGTTGCTGATCACCACTGTAACCTAGTAACCAAGATGGGTCATCGCGCAGAACACACTTGGTTCAATGTCGTTGTGAGTGACCCTTCAAGCGCTCCCAGCCTCAGGAGGCCAACACTAACACTGTGCTAGATCGTTCTGGCGTTGTGCTTTGGATCTATAACCTACGGCTATGACTTCAGTGTCATTTCAACGACACTGGGCCAGCCAGGCTTTTATGCCTACTTCGGTCTCACTGCTTCAGCTAAGGACGCCGAGCTCTATGCATATTCCAATCGAATCATTGGTGCAATCAATGGCCTTTTCTCCGCTGGGGGCACCTTTGGTGCTTTAGGAATGGCGTGGCTATGCGAGAGTAAGGGCCGCAAGATGGCACTCTACGTTGCTTGCGTTTTTGGCATCGTGGGAGGCGCTCTTCAGGCAGGATCAGTCCACATTGCCATGTACCTGGTTGCGCGGTTGATCACCGGAGTCGCTGTTGGTAGGGTGTACACCATGCTAGATGCAGACGTGCGCTGACCTCAATTCAGGCGCCCTGGTCACTTTGGTACCGCTGTTCCAGGCTGAAATTGCACCACCCGCCAGCCGCGGCTTTCTTGTTGCACAGCATGGTGAGGCTTTGCTCCACAGCTTTGTATTGCGTTACTAATAATCAGGCGTTCTCATCGTCTCAGGCTACTCGATCGCAGCTTGGGTCGGATTCTCCTGCTACTACGCAACGAACCCATCCTTCCAATGGCGTTTCCCCCTTTCCCTTCAAGTCCTTTGGCCACTTATCATGCTTTGCCTCGCTCGATGGATTCCAGAATCTCCTCGATGGCGTAAGTCTGATTGTTGCCTTGCTTAACAATATGCTGACGCAGGTCAAGTCCTTGTCCAAGGCCGCACTCAGGAAGCCTGGACCATCGTTGCCAGACTTCACCAGAGGAGTGACGACCCCGAGCATCTATTTGCTCGCGAGGAGTTCTACCAGATGTCGCGCCAGGTCGACGCTGACAGATCCATGCGAGAGGCTATGTCACTCAAGGAGCTGTGGACAAAGCCCAGCTATCGTAAGAGAATGATCTGTGGTGCCATCACCATGTTTGCGTCCGAGTCCACCGCAATTTTGGTGATTTACAGTAAGTAACACCAGTATTTCTCTGCCAGGATCACCTTCTAATTCCAAGCAGACTACAGCGTCATCCTCTATGCTGGCCTTGGCAACTCGGGCTCCATTCCTCTCCTTCTTTCCGCCGCCTACGTGACATGTGCGGCGATCGGTAATTACTTCTGCTCACTGATGATCGACCGCGTCGGCCGCGTCCGTCTTCTTTGCATCGGCATCACTGGCTGCATGGTCTGTCTCATCTTCGAATCGGCTTTGGATGCCCAGTACACCGGTACCACCAATAAAGCTGGTCTTGGGGCTGCGGTCTTCTTCCTATTCCTGCACATTGTCTTGTAAGACTTCCCAACATGGACACTTGAACCTAACCAGCTCACTGACATTCCCAGCTATGGCTCCTGTATCGACCCTACAACCTACGTATATACCTCAGAGATCTTCCCAACCCACATTCGCACATATGGGATGGGCTTCGCCGGAGCTATCCTGTTCCTGACCACGATCCCGTACCTCGAGGCAGCTCCATCTGCCTTTGCAACTATAGGGTGGAAGTAAGCGAATCCTCTCTGCTTCCGGACGTGGGCTTTCAGAACTAACCTCGAAACAGGTATTACTTGGTTTTCATTACCATTTCTGCAGTGATGATTCCAATCATTTTCTGGTACTTCCCGGAGACCAAAGGACTCTCGCTCGAAGAGATCAACGAGTTATTTGGAGATGCTGTCGTTGTACATCTGACGCATATCTCGGACGAGGAAAAAGCCGAATTGGACGCGAAGATCAAGGCTGGGGAGGATCCCATTCTGGCAGCAAAAGGCGCCCGCGCTGACGAGGTGGAAAGAGCGCTCGAGATACAGGAGAAGTAGAGGGCTCTCGCAGGTCGTTGCTGTCAGGATCATCAGCCGGATAGGAGTGGAGAGTGAAGACGGTTTGAGGTAAAGTGTTAGTACAGGAAAGTGGCTAATGAGAGGCGAAGGCGAACCACGAGAGGAACGAGCTCAGTTGGACGTGGTGTAGTTTCTAGTACAGTACGTCGGGCATCTCCTGCTAAAAGTCCTTACTACACGATCGTTCCCTCTCAATGTTGAATGGAGGTAAAACTAGGGCGCTTGAAGAGGGTGCCTTCGCGCTAAAAAGTCTTGAACACCATGGAGTCGACAATACCGATATTGGTATCGAAGGCCCGACTTCACCTGCATTAGCACTACTTTGGAATACTCAAGTGGTTAACTTACACATTCGGCAGTTTCACATGTGGACAAGCGCATCCATGGCACTCGCCTTCGCTACGGTGCGTCGCTCATGATATCCGGCCAGGCGATATCCGGTGCAAAGGGTTCTCCATGATAATTGAGCAGTTCACCAGGTCCAGTACCTAGATGTTGTGACATGTCTACGTTCATATCCCACCAGTCCCAGTAGGTTAAGTGGGGAGCAGCGATCTGAGGCCGCGCCATCCAGTTCCGTGGGCCTGGCGCCAAGGGGACGGCGGAGGTTTCAACATGGTTCCCCTCGACTTCAGCTACTGACATGGTCTGCACAACGTTTTGGTTTGACGGAGGCGCGGCATTAGACATAGTGGAATTTTCACCAGCCCCACTCAGCATTTGGAGCAAGGTGGCATGATTGACCTCCGGTATAGTACCTTGTACCTTGTCGATTGGCCTGAATCGACGTAGTGAATAGGCCAGAACAGAATCCGCCAGCGGCTCTGGGAATCTGCCGGGATCACGGACCTCGCTGGCGAGCTGGTCAAGATCTTTGAGGGGACTCGTACTGGTCGAGATGGCATCATTTTCTTCGCCATTCGACGCCCGCAGTCGAGACATCTGATTATCATAGAGCACCTGAATCCGTTCCCACTTTTGAAGAAATCAACGGGTTAGTTGCACGATATACGTTCGCAGTAATTCTGTTTGACTCACGAGCTTTTCCGAATTTGACCAATACATGCTCATCGAATTGAGCCACTCAAAATTTGAAGCCAAGCTGGTTCTTGCGCAAGCTTTCAATAGAGAGTCTGTAGAACCGAGGACTCCGATATGGATCGACGCCGAGACATACATGCAGTAGCCAACGAATCCAGGGGTGCGGGTCGGGTCCCAATCCAAAGCAGAAAGGTCGGCTCCCAGATTGGATATTTCCTGGGCACTTCGAAGGGCAATCCGCGCGCTCGCATTAATGACTTCAGCGGGGATGGTCTCGGGAAGTTGGAGTCCGCTATATTGTGGGACCAGGGAAGAGTGCAGGACGATTCGGCATTGGTGGTAGAGCGCATGAACCAGGATGAACAGGGACTGTTGTTTGGGAATTGGCTGGTCGTAGAGATTTCGCTTGCTGTACGAGAATTGGTCGGACAGCCCTGAGCGCCACAGAACGAGCTGGCCTTCCAGATCGTACACGTCGGCAAGTAGATTTCGAGCCGCCATTTGGGCACGAGCTTCAACAAGCTGTCTGATCTTGACCCTAGATGATACGTGTTTCAGCTTTCAAGAATTCTGAGAGTGAGAAGAAGGTGACCTTACCAGTACAACGCCAGGATCATGAGCTCAGCTAGAATGCTATTCCGCAGCTGGCGTTCCGTGTTCGACGGCTTCGATGACCTCACGAGAAGGGCCGAGAGGGTCTCCGAGGGCACCTGATGACTGCGGGCGAACGATATCTCGTCCATTGGTAGTGGGAGATTCAACAACTTGTCGCTGAATCCGAGGCCCGTCAAACAATGGTCTGTGATTATACATCTCGTAAACCAGACTGCCCAAAAACAACGGCGTGCCATTTCTGCTCTTAGCCACTCGGGAGCTGCACTTGCTGATGATTTTCCTCCTTTCAGACAGACTGGACCGTCTGCCGAGTCCAGTTCCAACATGCAAGCCGCACTATAGGCGATACCTGGGCCTCCAGTCAGCAAATAGTGCTTCGATGTGGGATGTCTTTGCCATACTCAAAAACATTGCGTTTCTCTTATAGTCACCTACAGAAAACCAATAGAGAGAAAGCATTTCGCATGTTTGGACGCTTTCGAACGTTGGCTGATCAATGTCCTGTAGGACGTTTCGAGCTGCCTGGAGAGCCCATCGTCGCCCTGCCGCCCGGAGGTCACCTACGGATCTTAAATTGTCTGCGTACCGGCCAAGTAGTGAAGATTTCGCCAGGAGAAAGCTACACTCTGTCAGGTCCTGCTTAACCACTTGCTCACTGAGTATTGGCGGTACATACATCGTCGCATTAGCGTACATGGCAAGGAGAACATGTTGGTCGACATGTCCATCCTTGAAATCTTGTGCAAAGGTCGGCTGATGAAATAGCAAGGTGGAGTGGAATTGACAGGTGAAGTAGACCTCTTGTAGGAGCTCCTGCACAGCTGAAGGTAGCTGCTGCATGTTGGCTCCAGTAGTTGTAGAGCCGCAAGCACCTGCGTCGATAGGCTCACCAGTGCGTACGGAGCGGAGGGGAGCACTTGGGGAGCATGATGTTAATCGGCGGTCGTCTCTAGTCGGTTTCGACTTTGTATGTCCTGCAAGCCTTCTGCTTGGTGGTGCTCGCAATGCAGCCAGCCTTTTTCGATCCGGGGGCACAGGGAATGTGCATTCCACGCCGAAT
Organism: Exophiala sideris; assembly: GCA_000835395.1. Taxonomy (NCBI): domain Eukaryota; kingdom Fungi; phylum Ascomycota; class Eurotiomycetes; order Chaetothyriales; family Herpotrichiellaceae; genus Exophiala; species Exophiala sideris. Next base: position 7,266,345 of record KN846952.1, on the reverse strand, counting down.
CTTGAACATCGGGCGCAATTTGGAAGCTCCCGCGAACATCGTAGCTAAAAATCCCACGAGCGTCAGCAGGCCAAGTGCTGGAATTTGTGTCAGCGCCCCTTTGACGATGCTATACCTTTTGCTCGCGACATCGTCTGCACGCGGTTTCGGCAACGCTGGCCATCGTCTGCAGCTTTGGTAGAGGAAAACTCCTTGACAGGACGGGTTTGCCGTTTCAAGAGATGTCGGCAGCGAAACTACAGTCGTACAGTCCGCCTTCCGGTTACCATTAGGCAACAAGGCTACGTACGATGAGTGTTGATATGGTAGAGACATCATGCAGCATGGGCTACGAGGTTGACGGTGCTGAAGGACCACCCACCAAGCCTTGTCTTGCGGGAATTAGCGTGGTCGACACTGCGGGGTCTGCGAATATTCTGTACCAACCGTTGCCAGTATTGGGGAACGCGACAATCGTACGATACGATGGAGCTGATTTGGGTGTAAGAGGCCTTGAAGCCATTGGCTGGAAAGTGGGCGTGCTGCCGTGGATGGCTTGTATCTGTGAACGGCAACAGTCTGTGCCTGCTACAAGCAGTGGCGTGCGTCCACCGAAGCCGATGAAAGTCCTCGAAGCAGCATTCAGTCTGCAGACATTTATGTTTGTGAACGCTTGCTAAGATGTTGCATCGACCCTGGGTCATCCTGAGTATTTTTTGGGAGAATGTACGACCTACAGTAACACCAAAAAGGGGTACAAAATGTACTTTGTGGGTTCTCAGTCTTGCCAGTCTATGGTGGACAACTTCGCCCCGCGGCCCCCATGGGGTTGGTCACTGACGCTTAGTAGCACAAATCATGACGCGATACATGCCGTAGTTAGATCCGGGGTGCATCTTGCTCTCCCTAATTCTCCCTACCACAGCCGCCTAACATTGGTCAACCGTCCGGTAAGCGAGGCAGCACGACACCAATATAGACTCCATCGGTCCGGCTATCGGCTTCACCTCCATAAGACATCCGCAAGGATTCCGCATGGACTACTACACAGTCGAGGAATTGATCGGTCCGAATAACGAAACTCATCTTCATCTCCACCACCGGCACTAACTTAACCGTTTGGGACACTACTCTGGGCCTGAGGTGAGTGACCTAAGGCTAGGGACTGGTGCCAAGTCAAGTGGCGGGTTATGCATTCTAAACACCATTCTTTCTCTTGAGTATCTCTCAATGTAAAGCGATTAGGAGTGACTGTGACTCAAGGGATATACGCACAAGTGGCGCAGCCACCAGCTCGTCAAATTTCAACAAGAGAAAATGCCTTGGGAGGTCAGGATCTGTGAATGAAAGAGGTAGTCGAGAAGTTCATAACCCGCCAGTTGACTTGGCACCTAGCCCCTAGGCCACCACCTGAGGGTAATTCACGGACTGCCAACAGTCCTCGGGCCAGACAGCGTCCTAAATCGTTACTACTGCTTTTCTCACGCAACGCTAATAATGTCTTGGGTACCTCTTCCCCGCACTTGTGGTCGATGCGCGGCGCCATGTCTCAAGCACCAACCAGTGCGTCATTCGGAGGCACGACTAAACATGTCTGCACATACCTTGTTTCTTTCCAAGACTGCGACTGCGACTGCTGTAGACCATCGGCCCGACATTTTGGAATGAGGGAGATGGTCGACGCCTTCTCTGCCATGGGTGATGAAGATATCAGAGGCATCAGGCCCTCTGATGTCTTCATTCATTGTCCTTTGCACAACGACCGCTGCATCAGTCTGAGTCCCATTAGGCCATCATGACATCCCACTTCATCAAGAATGCGACAGTCATCTCTGTGGACCCCAAGATTGGTGTGCAGTGCAACTGCGACATTCTCGTCAAGGACGGTATTATCAAGGAGGTCGGCCAGAACCTCTCATCAGGGGATGGCGTCAACATCATCGACGGCACCGATTGTCTCGTGTCGCCAGGTTTCGTGGATACCCATCACCATCTGTGGCAGCAATTGATTCGCGGCTTGACGACCGACTGGTCCCTAGCCGATTACGCAGTCCATATTCGTAGGACTTACTGCAGCATCTTGTACGGAAAATCCTATCTTGTACCGACGCAGCGATACTGATCCTCTTAACTTGCAGTACCCCTGACGACGTCTACAAAGCCAATTACTTTGCTACTCTCGATTGCATCAACAATGGCATCACCACGGTTCTCGACCACTCCCATATCCTGAACTCTCCAGCTCACACCGATGCCTCCATTCAGGGTTTGAAAGATGCCGGGATTAGAGGAACCTGGTGTTATGCCTTCTACGAGTCTCCGGATCGTCATGACCTGGAAGGCCCAGGCCACGATCACACTCTCGCAACACCATCAGGTTTCGATCACAAGGCTCGCGTTGAGGATGCTAGGCGGGCGCGGGAGAAGCATTTCCCTGTCAACGACCCAGAAAAGACGCTCTTGACGTTCGGAGGCGCCCCGTCCGAGGCGGAAGGTATGCCCGCTCAAGACCTGAAAGAAGAGATTGACTTCTTTCGATCGATCGGCACCAGAGTCATCACGATGCATATTGGGATGGGATGCTACGACGTCGGTAATAGGATCGTTAAGATGCTCGAGGACGCAGATAAGTTAGGCAAAGATCTCGTCTTTAGCCATGGCGCAGCCTTGACCGACGAGGAGCTAAAGATGATTCACAAAGCGGGCTCGGGTGTCTCAGCAACGGCGGAGACCGAGATTCAGATGGGCATGGGGCCTCCGATTGCCTGGAAAGCTGCCGCCGCGGGGTGCAATGTTGGTATTGGCATCGACATCACCAGCAATCAGAATAACGATATGCTGGCGTCGATGCGCCTCCTCCTCCAGCATGAGCGCGGGCGTCGATGGGAGCCAATGCTAGGCAAGGAAGTGCCGATCAATATCACGCCGAAGAGCGAAGAGGCTCTATACATGGCAACCCTGGGTGGTGCGAAAGTGGTTGGCCTTGATCACTTAGTCGGTAGTATTACGCCAGGCAAGCGCGCCGATCTGCTTATCACCAGGTGCGACGACATGAACGTCGTGCCAGTCATTCACCCAATCGGAACGCTGATGTTTAATGCTCATATTGGGAACATCGACACCGTCATGATCGACGGGAAGATTGTCAAGAAAGACGGAAAAGTCTTGAATTTCGACTGGCCGAAGCTGAGGCAAGATATCAGAGAGCGCGCCGCAAGAATTGTTGACGTGGCCAAGAGGGACAAGGTCGCTTCCACAGCCGAGTACTGGAAAGCCGTTTTCAAGCACTAGTTGTGACGTTCAGACACGCAAAAGGGATTACTTCTATAACTATAGTTCACTTGATCTCCTCTTGGGAGCTGCCTTGAACCTGCTGCAAGCTGGAGTTATACTCCGTACTAGGCGTGGTTTCTGTCAGACGATGCCACCTTTTTCTTTTGCCGCGCAGTGCCAAGAAACCACGTTGCGCTCAGATCAACATCACCTCTTCGGATCCTCTCTTTTCTCGCTTGAGCATTCCTTGACATACTATGGCAAGGCAGACTGCGAATATCATGCGGCCGTCGTGTACCCTCCAGGCTAGTCAGACGTCTTTGGGTGCTCGGCTGCGTCAGGTCCAAAACCATTGACCGATATGATATTTCGATGTCCACAGCATGCTTGATCATCCCGTCTTTCACAATTTGTTGACTTAGTATACGCTTACAACAAATCAGCAATACTGTGTTTTCCTTGTCAAAGATTTATTCTCATTTGCTGGCCTAGAACTCCAAGGATCTGAGTGCAAGAATCTAAGGCCAAGCCACGAGCACTGGTGCTCACGGGCATGACTTCGCGTCCTGCCTCCACGAAAGCTCCCTCTTTCTCTTCCCGCTCGTATTGGGACGATCGTTTCACTGGGGACCAAATCACATTTGAATGGCTCCTGTCAGTCGGGGATACTATCGACATCATAAATGGAATTGGTCTCAACAGGAGTGTTGATGAGCAAGGCGCCCGGAATGACTCCAAGCCAAGAATTTTGCATATAGGTTGTGGGACATCGGAACTGTCCCTACGTCTAAGAGAGCTTGTGCGTTGGCCAGCTCAGGTCCATAACGTGGACTTCTCTGAGGCTGCGGTTGAGCACGGTCGGATGAAAGAACTGCAAGCATTCTCTGCCGATGCTGCTTCCACTAATGCTGTCGGAAGTAGAGATTCCGGAGTGAGTGGACCAACATCAACGGAGGTTGTGGAGGAGAGAAGCTGGATGCAGTGGAGCACGGTCGACCTTCTTTCGCTTCCCAGCGTGCAATCGCTGGTTGGCGACAATGGCAAGCTCTATGACTTGATCATTGACAAGAGCACCAGTGATGCCATCGCTTGTGGTGAGAACGTCACCATAATGTCATCATGGCCACAACCCGACGGACCTGTGCCGATATCGATGCATCCCGTGGACCTTCTCGCTCTGCATCTTGCCGCAGTGACTGCTCCTCATGGTCGCTGGATCGTCATCTCATACTCCGCGGACAGGTTTCCCTTTTTTGAGAGCGAGAACGACCAGGGACATGAACGCGCAGAATACAGCCGCGGGCCAGCTAGATTCTGGAACTTGGAAAGGAAAGCACAGATAACGGTTCCGGCAACTGAAGAGGCCGTTGTTGGAGGGACACAAGGCCACACTGTGCACCGGCCAGAGATATATCACTGGCTGTACATGCTTGTGCGGACCAACTTCTCCCTAAGGCCTGGTCTTGGTTCCGTCTGGTAGTCTCGCAATTTGTACGAGATAGGCTTCTCAGACATAGCCTTGTGGTTTCAAACGATATATTAGTACTCATTGAGGACCCTATATATACAATTATTTGCTTCATACATGCATCAAGTCTCGGTGATATGATAGGAGGGCGTCTTATGGCTCCAGATTAAGCCACTTTCTGGCAATGGCGGCTTTTGGCAGCAGTCCCAAATAACAAGGCTATCCTTAAAAGCCACGCCGGTACAGGTTTGGCCCTCCCGTCTTAGACGAGACTGACTGGACTGTTCTTTCGCAGTATAACGACGGCAACAAGCCTATCGACCTCTACGTCAAAGTCCTAGGGTCTTGTCAGTTCCTGTGTCAATTCCGAGAGTGTAAAGTGCACCATCAGGATTCCGCCCCGCCCCGTCCCGGGAGCACTTCGGGTTCATTCGGCTCAGGGGCTCACAGCCTTGTATAGAGTACAACCATATCTGGGTCCCTGGACAATTTTGGCACGAATGACACTTTCGTCAAAATTGACTTATTTCGGCATACTTGGTATGCCGAATATTGCATACTTGGTATGCCGAAATATTTATGTTGGTATGCTGAAATATTGTGTTAGTCAGCATATGGCCCGTAGGACTGTCGCCAGAGCACAAACACACGCCTTCTATTCTTGGGGGTTAGGGTTAGGGTTAGAACGCGTAACACTACCAATCTCACTAGACCGCGCTGATTAGGACTACAATACTACACCCTGGTTAAGCTGGAATCTTGTTGGTTCGGACTTTAGTTGGAGCAGTCGCACAATCAGCTCCGGTCACAAGGATGGGGTTCCGCTTAGCATGCATATAGACCGTCAAGCTTCGGCTTCGGCTACAGCTCTCAACAATTGCAATGATTGTTCCGTCTATTCCAAGATTTGGCCAACCCGTCCGGATCACGCAGCAAGGTCCAGGCATCTAAGAATGAACTAGGTTGACACCGGCATAAAACTCATTGACATGAACGCGGAATGATCTAAGCTGCAAAACCAGGACTTCGCTACCATCATGCCAGAGTCTGAACGCGGGTCAGGCCTCACGTACAGCCAGACTACAAGCTAGGTCTCCGAGCTCTGAGACACATTCGCTCGCCTCAAGTTTCCCCCAGCGCACGCGTCTGGAAGGTGGTCAAGCCAAGGGTAAGGATGATCGGCACCCATCTTCCTACCAAGGTCAGCAGCCCCTAAGAATACCATAGCTACTATCTATGCCGGCACACTCCGAAACAGTCCTTAATCTCCGCCTCGGGAAAAGACTCTCAGCTCCTTTTCCACTAGTCTAGCCAAGAGGCTGCATTATTCTGCCCAGTTAAGCCCCCTTTCCTCCCCAGTTGATCCCCTTTCCCTCCGAGCGGTAATGTCCACGTATATCTCCCTCTTTCCTTCGTCAATCAACCATCTCCATTCTCAATTCCTCTTTCTCGCTCGGTACAAGCACATCTACATTTACAACTTTGTACGGGCTTGAGCAATCTCCCGCCGATGGAGAAAAAAGGCCAGCCAGTCCGCTCCGTGGGTGTCCACGACGGACATCCACTCGACCACACGGAAATTCTCAGCAAGGTTGGACATCCAGCACTTAGCATCAATACAGTAGCACAGCTAACAGACGCTCTTGCAGTGCTTTGGGGACTTCTATACCTATCTTAATCTTGCGCCCCTCGAAGACTGCACGGATGCAGCTCGGAGAGTCTTTCAATTAGCTCTGCAAGTTGCCGCAGACTGCGATCCCGATCTTCCAAAGATACTTATCATGGAGGCATTGGAACACATAGGCGAACCAAGCACTGGCTCCAAGGCCGTCGATAATGGCAGACAGTCCGGCGTATCAACTGCGTCGCGAGCTGACACTGGTGAGGAAACAGCCGAGACAGTTCGCAAGGGAGCAGACCAGTCAACCCTTGATCTTTGGTCAGGAGGTGCTGTACCTTTTAAAAGACCATCCGACGGCAAGATTTCGCGGCGAGATAAAAGGAACATGGCAAGCAGGGATACGGTCTCCAGAGGTTCACTGTCAACAATACCTGAAACCCTGCCGTCATTCGACGACAATACTTCTGAGCCTACCACATCACAGACCGGAAGCGTCAGACTCAGCGTCAGAACCTTGGGTCACCACAAGGGGCCACAGCCTCTGCATGAAGCTCTAAGTGGCATAAGCGTCGGCCTCTTGCATTCGACCAAGAGTGGAGCATCCTCCGTGGTCATGACACCGGAGAGAGCAAGGGAGATTGAAAGATTGATGACAGAAGCTTTTTCGCACAAGGGCGTGTGCCGCCTCAATGAACTCATTGAGCAATATAACATGGAATGGCACCATCCCAACGGACCGGAGTCTGCCCTCCGTGCAGAAGTTGCAGCACAATCTCAAGACACTCCTCAAGAGGCCAAGCCACTCCTGCGTGCCTTTGCAAAGATCAACAGAGCCCATGACACAAAGCAAGCATTGATGTCGCTCAGAATGTATCTGGACAAGCTTGCATTCTTGGAAGCCTACGACAGGCTCGACAAAAAGGTTGCTGGTGATAATCCTCGCTACGAGACTTTGAGAGAAGGGTTAGGAACATCTATAGGTCGCAATCGCAAGAGTGCAGTGATAGATTATTTGGTCAGCCTAGTCGCTGAGAGCCGAGACACGATCAACAACTATCTCTGTACGGGACGTACACTCTACCAAATGACAAGTGCTTACGGCAGCAATGGTATCCTATGTCTCCTATCAGGCGGAATGTCCAACCGGTATGGCCTCTCCCCCGTTTTCTTCTTCACACTGCTGACCGTCACTAGAGTCCGAGGCTGGGGGAAGCAGCTAAGGGAGGGAAACTGGCCGCGCATTGTAACGAATCAGCCCTATGCACGAGAAGTCTGCGGAATTCTTCAAAAACACATCGTTACACCAATCGTGAAGGGCAGGCCGATAAAATTTACTCTCCCACCGACACCTGGAGATAATGTCTACAAACACGTGAAACTTCTGTTTGCGGAACTCCCGGCCACCAGGCAAGGGACAAAACGAAAGCGCCTCAGCCAAGAAGGTGCTGCAGACAATTCAGACCAACAAAGCATGATTGCCAGTACCGCTGATGGGTTTGATGGAGCAGCGAGTCGAGTTGATTGGATCTCGGTTTCATAAGCACATCAATGTACTGTAGAGTGTGGGAGTAGCTATGGGTTTATAGTACTTCGGTGGGGCCAAAAATGACAAAAAACAAGCAGCAATAACATAGGGACATAACAGAGAGTTGGGATATTTTGACATTTATATATAACACAAGGATAACGGAAGGAAGATGAACTTAAATTCGTTGGTGGTGGAACTTGTCCAGGTGGAAGAATGTCGAGGTGGAAGTATGTCGACCAGTAATCGCAGCGTACCAAAATTCGTGCCCTAGACTGGCCTCACCATCTATTGAGCGCTCTCTTGTCGCCTCAACTGGTGCGAGGGTCATACAACCCTCCAGAACGATTACTTCATTCGCGTAACTATGGTGTCCGTAAACAGCCACCTGCGGCAATAGCTTGCTTCTCGTGCAGGAAGGCGTGTGCTGCATGCCAGGCCGTTCTCTGGGACTGAGTAGCGTAGCAGGTGTTCTAAGCGAAATGATCGCCATAAGACTCCGGAGGGATGTGTGATACGTGCGTATATGTCAATTGCGCTTTAAGCCGCTGTAACAAGCCTTTCCAGATGGCCAACTGACGCAGGAAAGACAACTAGGGCCGCCGACAGGCAAACTGCACTTCAGAAGGACTCTGCTGCCTTCAAGCCGCTATCGAGCCAGATATTGCTTGCTTGAAATAACCATCCAGAGAAAACCCACTGTAGCATTAACGAGCGGAAATCTGGCCTCGTACATTCTGGACGTCTTCCAGATCAACAATTCAGAACCATTTAAAAACAGATTACCCGCAAATGACAAGCATGCAAGTAAGTACAGCTCGCGATTCTCATGTTGTGGCTGCTAGCAGTCGAATCACTCCGGTGTAGAAGTTGTGCATAGCATAAACGTGAGCCAGCACCGGAGACGGCGGAGGAGCTCGAGGACCTGAGAATTGACGCATGGAGCTCAACGGTGACGTGTAGCAAACAATGCTATGTATCAGGGCCAGCACGCTCATCTGCCAATGATCAGCACTGGCGACGCGACTCACTGATGCAAGCTGCTTCACCTGCAATGAGGGGAGAGATGTTGTCATAGGCATACCAGTAGAAGGTAATATGGTAGGTACCCGGTAGACTGAGGGAGTATGCTGGCCTTCATTGTGCTGTATCCGCTTCCGGTTGCATTCAGAGGCGCGATATCACAGGCTACTTCCTGTCAAAGTGTTGCGCTATCATGCAAAGGGCAGTCCTGACAACCAATGATGAGCTAAAATATCAGAAGACGAAGAGTTCATAATTGAGGTCTACATGCGGTTCGTAACCGTATGCTTCACGAGAATGGTGGATCAGACGGCAACTTGGCGCCAATATCACGTCCCCCAGGCCGTGAAAGTTTGTGGCACTTTCTTTCATATGCCCGTAGAGACGTCCCATACGATTCGCAAGCCAGAGCGCGATGGCTCCCAGCGACTATGCGTCCGCTGGCTCTGGTAAGCTGAAATTGAAGGGCGTCAAAGACTCGAAAGTCGACAAAAAGAAGAAAAAGAAATCAAGCAGCAAACCGAAAGACGAAACTGGGGCGGGCGACGGAGATGACTCATTCCAAGACAGATCTGTCATGCTAAAGAACCTTGAAGACGAAGATGCGCAGCTGGCCGAAGAAGAAAACAGCAAAAGGAACGTCGTCGATACGAAGGAAGTCAAACCTGCTACTGGGCTGGCGGATGAAGAGGAACGAGAGATCGTCAAAACCGAGGCGGAGAGAAAGTATGAAGAGCAAAGACGGAAGCGGGTACGTTGGATCTATTACGAGTCTTCAGGCTTCCGTGTTGCTGTTCCTCATGCTGGATATCGCTGACTTATCGTTTTGTACTACAGCTGGAAGAACGATTAAAACGAGAAGGGGTCAAAACGCACAAGGAACGGGTAGAAGAGCTGAATCGCTACCTCAGCGGTCTTAGCGAGCATCACGACATGCCACGAATCGGTCCAGGATAACGACCGGCCCTTTCCACACGCTGCAGATTTGGACAGCCCTCACTCCACTGTATCGCAGATGCATGGAGACCCAAAGAGGATCAGTGTAGACCAACACACATCACGACAACGAGACGATATCACCAATCCACATCAAAGGTCAAACATTTTCAGCGAAAGTTTCTTTCTGTATTCATTCCGCCGTCTCCCGCTTATGTACAATGTTGCATTCGATCAATCAAACCCTCTCCTGGTCTCATGCATCGTCCTTGTGCGCCATCCGTCCTGGTTTCGAGTTCAGGTATTCGTTTCTGCATATATCGTCAGTCACTCGTACCAGGATCAGTCTTCGAAGAACCCACTTCTCGATAGCCCAGTCCATGAGGACATACGCGGCAACCAAAGGGGGAAGCCAGTAAAGGATCTGGTTGTATGTGCGTCGGTAGGTGTTGAAGATGGCAGCCTTGTAAGCTCCGGCCATAGGGTCGAGTCGGTTTGGTGAAACGGAATATGTGATGATGCCCTTCTGTTTTGGTGAACCTATTCGTTCGCAATATTAGCCAATTGTCCTCCATGATCTTGTTCCGCATTGAGCCTTCGATCGCCACCATAGGACGCGATTGCTGGCAGTTCCGCGATTTCCAGAGAATAGATCGTACCCAGATTTCCCCACCAACCCATATATCTATTGAATCGTCAGCTTTCTTGATGCATGATATGTAACTCGACTGCGAGTGTCCCAGCTTTTACGTACACGCCATTCTTCGGGTCAGCACCGTGTCCCATGCGCAGGGCCTTGGTGGCCTGCATCATGAAGGCTTGCGAAGGTCGCATCTTGTGGATTCTCGGACGCAGATGTGGTGGAGGAGTTGATAGACAGTATTCGACGACAAAGAAATCAATGATCGCAGTCGGCGCAGGAGCTTTCGCAGGAGCTGCTAATCCGGCTTGGCCGCTGACATAATGCCTTCCGCTGAATTCAACGTCTTTTGATTGGCTGGCTCACCATGCTTCACTGATTGACCGTACAAAGACATCTACAGGGGAGCACAGAAAGCATTTCTCCACATCTCGGGCGGCAACTCCATAAGCTGCGCATTGCATCAAAAAGTCCATTACAAGTAGAGCTACACCGGTCAACGACAAGACCGAGCATCAGGTCACTTCCGTGCCAGTCATCAAACCGTCGCCCTCGGACTCCCTGTCGCCCACCATGTCTGCGCCCAGCGTGCTCAACGCCATCTCCCGGCTCGCCATCCCAGTCTTTGTCGGTGTCTCGCTCGGCCAGGCGGCGATATACGACGTGAAGGGCGGTTCAAGAGCAGTCATCTTCGACAGACTGTCAGGTGTACAAGAGACGGTGGTCAATGAAGGAACACACTTCCTGATTCCATGGCTACAAAAGGCCATCGTCTACGATGTACGGACGAAGCCCAGAAACATCAGCACCACCACCGGAAGCAAGGACTTGCAGATGGTCAGTTTGACGCTGAGAGTGCTACATCGACCAGAAGTCACGCAGTTGCCTAAGATCTATCAAGTAAGCATACCATGCAGTCCCCATACTCAATAGCATTGTCTGACTTGGCCAGTCCCTCGGTCAAGACTACGACGAGAGAGTCCTGCCGTCCATCGGCAATGAAGTCCTGAAAGCCATCGTGGCGCAATTCGACGCAGCCGAACTCATCACCCAAAGAGAAGCCGTCTCGAATAGAATCCGAACCGACCTGATGAAACGAGCCGGAGAGTTCAACATCGCCCTAGAAGACGTCTCAATCACACACATGACGTTCGGCCGGGAATTCACCCGCGCCGTTGAGCAGAAACAAATCGCCCAACAAGACGCCGAACGAGCACGCTTCATCGTCGAGAAGGCCGAGCAAGAGAGACAAGCCAATGTCATCCGCGCTGAGGGTGAAGCCGACGCTGCAGACATCATCAGCAAAGCTGTGGCCAAGTCCGGCGATGGCTTGCTCCAAATCCGAAGAATCGAAGCCAGCAAAGACATTGCCCAAACATTGGCCTCGAATCCCAACGTCACATATCTTCCAAGTGGTGGGGACGAGAACGGCAAGGGCAAGAGTACGGGGTTGCTGCTTGGGCTGAGGACGTGAAAGCAGCACCTTTCATGATGCCCTTGCGAAGAAAATTGTATCCATGACACACCACTATTATCCCCAGCTGGAGTTCTCCAATGTGTAGCATTACATAGCGATTCTAAATGTGGACGGAAATTCTCAACTTTCAATCTCTTTGTTTGATAGCTCCTTTTCTCACGCTGAGCCAGGAACAAAGCAACCGTTCGCTCCAGGTAATAAAGGCCCAAGCCCTTTTCAACAACGAGAATTATACCGCCGCAAACGGACGTCGATTTTATGCAGGATTGCGCGCCAACTGGGCCCAGATATGATAGTTACATTGACCTCGAGCCGAGGAGTAAATACCGTCGTAGATAGCCAACCTAGCCATGCAGGTAGCCAGTCTTATGGACACAAAATATGGACAATCGTCCTAAATATATAGACAAGTGTCAAGAATTGAAGATATAAGAAGTCCACACCATAGAAAGCGTCAATCCACCAAGAACCGTGTAGAGGCGTATGATCAGAATCCCATCTTCCGCTCATGTCTAACCAAATGATTCGCATACCGCCTATTCTTGCTTGTTGCTGCCTTTTTCCACACACTTAAAGCCGCCGATCCACCGCAAATTTCGCTCGCCGCTCCTGTACAAGCCATACTGCACGACGTCTCGTCGAGCTTAGTCGATGAAATGTCGTTGCCGCAAAAGCATTGGCCGCCATACTCGGTGCCGGCGAAGGAGTATCCAGCATTGTCGCAAAACGAAATACACGCATCATTCGTCATATTGTCGCCATTGAAATTCGACCAGGTCGACAGTGTGCGTGGGTTGAGAGTGTCCGTGAAACATCCGTCATACGACCAGGAGGGATTGGTGGAGGTTGGTGTGCTAGACTGGGATGAGGTTGGCTAGAAAGTAAGAGCGACAATGTTAGATATCACGTTCTCGGTCTTTTTTTTTTGGAAGGGAAATGAAAAGTACAAGGCGAACAAATGTAATACTGATGAAGTGCGTCGAAGAGACTTCTGCTGTTTTAACAGCTGGATGCTTCGCCGTCTGATCCACCTGACATCGAGTCAGATGTAGGAGACGCCGGGTTTAGTTCTGGTGTATCGCAAGAGACGGATGGAGAAGAGGTATTTACCGAAGTTGAAGAAACTGCCCGAGCCACTGTTTGAGTTGCAGCAGAAGAATTTGATGTCGTTACTGTCGTAAGCGTCGTTTGTGATGCCAAAACTGTAGTCGACGAAGCAGCTGTAACAGATGATGCAGATGCCGAGCTTGTCGTAGAATTGGCCACGGTCGACACAACCGCTACCGAGCCAGAAGCGCTATTACCGAACTGAGCGTTGGTGCAATTGCTGCTGCTGGTGCACTTCTGATAGAGGGAGATAACTGCTGAACCGCCGCAGAATTCAGACTCGTCGCCAGCGCATTTCATTTGGCAATTCCCGACGACACCAGCGACGGGCATGCCGCTGGAAGGAATAGAGCTACCACCTATTGATGTTAGCACACATCAGAGAGAGGAAGTGGGTCAACTTACAATAACATTCGTCGGAGTACTCAGTGCCAGCAACGGTGAAACCTTTACTCTCACAGAAGGCAACACAAACTTCATTAGTCATGTTGCTATTCGACTCGCTTGCACCGGTCAAGATACGACTGAAATAGTTGTCAGTGCCACATCCGGTGTACGACCAGCCTTGGCTAGTAAGGTCAGTGAAGAAGGTGGCATTGGATGCACTGAGTGTTGTAGTGGCGCCACAGCCAGTTTTGACGGTAGCTTCAGCAGGCCCCGCCTGGATAGGGTTGCAACCTGGCAGCGCAGACATGAAACCGCTGACCTGCTCATTGACTTGAGGTTCAACCTTGCAACCTTCAGCTTGAGCGTCAGGAATGAGGTCGAAGAGGGGGCAGTCTTCAACATTGCCGCTCTCATTGGTGCATTGATCGATAGCATTTTGCAGAAGATCAGTATCTTCCCAACCATTGATAAAATCACCGTGATGGCCATAACCAGTCGGGTCCCCCATAGACCAGACGAATGGCTGGCTATTTCCATACCATTGATCGGCGAACTTGTTGGTGTCCCAGATGACTTCATAGAAAATGGAAACCAGATGGACAGGGAAGTCGGCTGGGCATCCGCCGGAATTGTAGGAGGTTGCTGGGTAGGACATATGGGATTTGTGGTTGGCAGAATCCAAGTCTTTACCATTCCAGCAGGAGGGAAAGAAGACTTGGGATCGAAGACCATCGGGGCAGTTGTAGTCTGGAAACATTGGAGTCTCTGCCGTCGCAGGACCATTGTAGTTAAGACATGCGTAGCTGACGGCTTGTGATGCCAAATCAGTACCGGCGCTTCGTTTGAAAGGGTCTCCAGCAACCATTCGGAAACCAGGTGGAAAGGCTTTGAGAGTCTCGTTGTCGCCAGCACGTTGCAAGTAGTAGACGGTCGCTCCTCCAATTTGATCAATGCTTTCGAATGTACCATTTTGATGCTGGAAGAACAATGCTGGAATCCAGTAATTGCTGTTGTCTCCAGTAACGGTGCATGAAGAACATGTAGAACTTTGAGTCGAATTGTATGTCATGGTGAAGTCAAACCCATTTCCTCCCATGATAGTATGCAGGTGATTGGAGACCGGACCAGGACTGACAATGGGGTCGGCCCGTTCGACGACAACTGGGGACTTGCATGGTAGCCGCCAGAAAGCTGATACCGGAGATGCGGCAAATGCGGCCAAGAGGCCGGCAGTAAGGAAAGCAGACATGTTTGCTTGGATGGAATAGCCGCGGGATCGGATTGAGGTAGGGGCTTGGTGGATGAGGTCGCCAGCAACGAGTGACGAAAGTTATAAAGAACGACTGGACAAAGGATTGGATGTACGATTCAATCGCACCAAAAATAATAAACGGATAGCGAGAGTCTCTGACCTCGAGCCAATGAGTGAATGTGAAAAGCAAGAACAAAGAAAGTTGTATATATACACAACAAACGATAGCCTAGTGACTGGATGAGAGGAATGAAGAGATGATATACAAACCTGGGAGTCTTGTCCTCCGACGTCATCATCGTTTGTCTGATCCCGACAGGAATGAAATTGCAGGCATATACCACTTCATGCCTGTTCACAGTGTTCAGACGGCAGCATGTTGCGTGGTAGTGAAGGTATGGAATATGGAGTTGTGGCGCAAACTGTTCCACCTCGATCCAATGCCTGTTGGTCAGTACAAGCTAGACGGTACTGATAGAGTGTGAAAGGGCGGAAACAGACTGTGGCATGTCTAGGAGACTTCTTGTCAAGGTTTAGAGGAGAGCGCGAAGGATGTGGTACCAATGTGAGCATGGCGGTCCAGAATCGCCAAGTCCATGTTGCAGCCTCGTGCTAGAAAGAGTGTTCTGCGTTAGGCGACAAGAAGCGACCATTAGTACGAATGGGGAGAAGCTTGTGAAGCTAGCAGGGTCAAGACGGTATGCCAGATTGGCGGGCTGTTTCAGGAAAATATGTTGCTGACATAAAAAGCCGGCTGGAAATCATTGTGTATATCGCAAGGGAGAGATATCGGTTTCAGAGTGTATCCGCAAGACGCCAGTAGCGGCCCAGATCAAAAGCCAATTCAGTCACGGCAGTAGGCAAGTTGAATAGAGGCCAGACAGGTAATGAACGTCGACAGGGGATAGAGACGTGTTTGCGGTCAAGGAGATAGTCCTGTTGCATCTTGAAATCCGTTCAAACATCATGTTTGTTGTTGGACAGAAGCAGAAACTGGCCTCAGTGCTCATGCGGAATGTCGGGGATCGGAAGAATAGGTGTCAAATCATCCGGGTGACATTGCGGGTCGACTGTGCTTTGGCTGATCCTTGCATATAAAATAGGCTTTTCAAATCTGCACCTCCCTATCTCCCTTGATATCAAAGGGTGACTTAACCTCCGTTACCTCAATCAGTTCCCGGGCCAAGACCGATGAACGTCTCATCATTTTTCAGTCGCCCATAAGCTTTGTCCTTCCATCTGCATTTCTCCATGCATCAGGCCATTCCCGCACGTGGCTGTGGCCAGCCGAAGCTCAGTCGAATAGGTGGCCGCTCCGTGCCACAATCTTGTCGACATCCTCCTTATCATCGAATTAATCCTCCTCTTCATCCTTGATTGGGATTTCGAGCAGAAACTCTGGAGACTCCCGCTCAACATCACCCCTCAGTACAGCCATTGTCAGGATGTCCTTGTTGAATAATTTCTGGCCCAGCCGTCCAATGAGTGCACCCTGAGGATCATTTGGCGTACCTATGATCAGCAGGTCGTTTTCGGTATATTTGGCTTTGTCTTTGATAGCTGGAAGTCGATTCTTCACCGCATCCGCCCCCAACATTGTTGCAATCTGCGAGATTTCTCGCTCCAGATTCCCAAGATCTGTTCTGATCTGCTTGGTGAGTATCACTGTCGTTCCGGATAACAGATGTGTAAGACCGGCCTTGCCTCTTTGGAGTGCCGCCTTGAGGTCGAAATTCCACAGCTGTTCTCGTGAGGGATCGTTGGGCAAAAAGTCCTCCACCACCGGAAAAGAACCTGAACGCTGTGTCTCAATAATCCAGCTTTCCGTAACGATATCGATGCCTCTTGCAATTGCCATGATCAACTTGCTGGTCTTCTTCATTGACCCGTCTGGGACGCAAAGGATGTTCGCTTCATTGATGGATTTGGTGATGCGACCCCCAAGGAGTTTGAATGCTGCCATAGCGTTGTTGTCCTGATCGACCACCGTATTCCCACTGAAGACCACTACTGGCTTGAAACCATTCTGAGCTGCTAGGGATGAACCTGAAGACTCCCTTCTCATCCGTTTCTTAGGAGAGCCTCGCTCCGTCGTGGCAGAGCTGCTGGAAATATCATTGTTTGGATGGCCTGGTGTTCGAGGCGACTGTCGTAGGCCTCGCGCTGACCTACGTCTTTCCTTGCGCTGCTCAGAATCCGCGCTACCCTGAGACCGGATACTATTGGCAGAGTCTGTTACGGGAGATACAGGCTCGCCGTTCTGCTGACTTACACCTTCGAGACTGTCCGATTCTATCTCTGCCAGCTTTCGTTTCTTTCTTTTTGTACCAGCTTCATGTGTCTTATTGTTGTCATTGGACGGAGTCGGTGATACTGGCGTCGGCAATGCGTCTCGGGATGTATGAGCATTGGCAGCAATTTCAAGATCTGCGTTCGCATGACCCTCATCAACCACGTCGGAAGGTGTCTCAGCAGTCTCCAATTCTGACACAGCAGGTGACGGTACAGCTTCAACGGCGCAATTGGTTCTCTCGTTGGCGACTTTTGTCTCTTGAGGATGCTCCTCGAATGACTGCTCAGTCAACACAATGCCGTCAGCCGATGCCGATGCGTCGTTAGGTAAACGGGAGTTGGTGTCATCGCTCTCCGCTATGTTTTCTTGTGCTTTAGGCTCACGTGGTGATGGTGTAGGCGAAGCTGTGGGTTGGGAGGAATTGTCATCAGTGGCTTGTGTGCATTCGCCTTGCTCGTCAACCAAGAGCTTCATTATGTCGTTATTTATGTCGTTTTGGGATGGTGTCTCGAGATGTCCACTGACAAGTGGTAAGGGCGGTGCTCTCATTGAATTCGATTTGCTGCCAGTTTCGTCATCCCAGACAACTTCCCATCTATGCTGCGTCGAAGTGAGGAATTGTGTGTCACTGCGCAGGATGATTGATTTGAGGTGCTCAGCGCTTGAATGAGGAACGCGAAACTTGGACCCTGCATCACCAAGCACGAAGCATTCGCCATCGCCAAATACTCGAAGCAATACAACATCTGAGTATACCTCTGAAATGAGTGGTCAGTTCACTCTTCAATGAGAAACGGGTGAAAGCATACCGAGGCATATGAGAGAGTGTTCTTCGCCAGGCTCAGCGCTCAAAGTGATCGTCTCGCCGTGTGGATCATCTGGCAGATACCAGATACTTGAATCGCCCTGCAGTGGCAGTTCAGTGATGGTGTTACCATCAACCGGAGAATGAACGACAAAAATGGCAGACATGCTTTCAAGTCAAACAAGGTACAAACAAAGTGTGTATCAACTCGGAACGCAAACTGACAGAAGCAAAGGTTCATCAACGTGAAAGGGAAAGATGCATGGAGGAAGTTGGAAAGGCAATTGAGAGGCTTTGATTGCAAGGCGGTCACATGTCTTGGCATCAAACAAGGTCAGTCACCAACAAAGCCATCGAATGGCTTTATTGCTATCGACGACGTTGAAGAGTATAGGTCAAAGCGATCGTTTGCTTTCTATAAGGGTGCCATTCCTTTCCGAACAGTGAATCAAGAAAACGGCCAGCACAATCCTCTGATTGCCGCGGGTGAATATCAATATCACGCGTACCTTTCCCACAGGTGCTCTCTATCACTATAAGTATTCACCGTGTGCGCTGCTTCTGAAGGTCACCATGCTGCGATCGAGGATGCCTTCACTTTGCTGGTATGAGGCAGTGGTCGTTCGCATGTGATACCAGTGACTTCACGCAGGCAGTGGCTCAAGTCGCAGTGACACGGTCAAGGCAGTCCTAAATATGTATATACCAAAAGTCTACATAGATCCTTATTCCTCACCAGACTCAACCTTCTCGACTTTCGGATAATTTCAGCCCCAGTCAAAACTTTCACCATGGCAGACAACACTTCAACTGAAGAGCATCGCAGCAATTCTGGAAGGGTAGAGGATGATGCCATGAATGAAAGCCAGATTCTTCACGACACAGAGGATGGCATCAGCACAGCCGATGAATATGAAGCCTCCGAGGAGGGTGGTTGGAACGCCTCCGAATACAGCTGGCACTCCGCTGCTTCCCATCATGTATCCGACAATTCTCTGAGCGATCATGAGGACGACGTGACATACTCTGTTGATGGTGGCGATGATGAGATGAACGAAGTCATCAATGCCTTTGGATTCGCTCCTCGCGTTGGACATGCGCTGTCGTCAGGCCCCCATGTAAGTTCATTCACGCAATGCATCAACTGTTGCTAATACTTTCACCAAGCCAGCCGAGATATCAGGACCATCAAAGAATCCTGACCTGCAGCTCCTTAATGTCCCGCTCGAAGTCAGACGTCTGATATGGCAATATTCCATGACGAAGATATGGGGCGATGTCCGGGTATCTTTCACAATGCTCGCGGGAGACGATAAAGATTACGACCGAGGCTATGGCGAGCTCCGAAAAGGGATGAGTGTTGGCTTGGCTTTGGGAAGAAACAATCCTGTTGCCCTCCTATATGTCTCTCGCAAGGTTTATCAAGAGGCGGTTTCATGTCTATACGGAGAAAACCGCTTTGTCAGCTTCAACGTCCGAGGGTTCCAACATAGTTTCATCAATGACCCAGAATATGGCATTGGTCCAACACATGCGGCCATGATTAAGAAGGTCTCCTTCGGCATTCCGGAGCCAGTCAAGCAGGACCCAGGAGAGTACCTTCAGGGGTTCGTCGACTTTATGAGCAACAGCCTCGCAGGACTCGAACATGCCGAGCTGAGTGTCAAATACGAGCCATATTATGTTGATCCCCCTTCAAGCAATCAGCGCGTGTGCTGGTCTCAAGAGCGACGAGCCTTGTTACACACAGTGGCCTGGCTCGCGAAATCCCACCCGAAACTGACGCAAGCTGTCTGGTGTTCTACAAGCGGCGGTTGTCTCGAGACGTTCTGGCATGGGACGAAGATGGTGGTCCGATTTGCGGTGTACATTGTGCCGGCTGGGAAGGATTTGAATGGTTCAGGCGTCAACCAGGTACTAGATGTTGATGAGAAGAAGGTGCATACCAAGGTGAGTGTGTCCGACCTGGTAAGAGCTTCGACTGACCATGAACAGGATATAGTTTTGGACTGTGCCAAGATTCGGGAGACATCCTGGGACGACCTTTTCGATTTGGGACCAGCAGATTTCGAACTTGTCGATGCTTCGGGCAGCTTGGAGGCGACATCGATGTAATCCCTTATCAGTGACTTTGGAAAAGGGTGGTAACTGTCGTTGGGACGGACGATGGGTGGTATTCGAACTTGATCTTAGGCATTGCACATTGAGCTTGCGCTTTGTCTCGGCGTTCAGAGCAGGTGTACAGTACGTCTCAGGATGAAAAGCATGTTCCTTATAGTTGTCGTTGATGAGTTTGCGTTGATGAGTTTGCGTTGATGAGTTTGCGTTGATGAGTTTGCGTTGATGAGTTTGCGTTGATGAGTTT